>CAWUFW010006040.1:0-611120 GCA_963921515.1 Calotriton arnoldi | reverse complement strand
GTGAGATAGTCGCGGAGTAGTGATCATTGAGGCCACTGACTGTTGTGATATGCGTAGGGGGGGGAGGTCGGATTTGCATCGGGCCTCAAGTTCATTGCGGTCCAAGTTCTTGGTGTCTCTGATCCAGCGTTTGGGAATCGTCGGTTGCGGTGCTTTTGTCTTGAGGGTGCCAGGTAGATGGAAGGTGATGGCATGATGGTCAGACCAGTCACATGGGTCAATAGAGATAAGCTTGACAGTTGATTCTTTGGAGATGATCCAGTCAAGGGTGACCCCTTTTGAGTGAGTTGGTAGTGAGCAGGCTTGGGTCAGGGCTTGGTCTGCCAGGAGGTCTTTGATGGCGTTGACATGAGGATCCTTGGGATCGTTCCAGTGTAAGTTAAAGTCGCCTAGGAAGATATCTTTGGCATTGGTGGGAAGCTTAGCTGTGATGATTTCCATGAGGTGGTCGGTGAAGGAGTCGTTCCTGCCAGGGGGGTGGTAGAAGATGTGAAGTTTGCACAGTTGGGTGGAGTTGCTGCAAATAGTGAGGGCGAGGTATTCGCAGGATTCGTTGGAGTCCGCCAAAAGTTCCGTGACACGAAGGTTAGAGCGGTAGATGCAGGCGATGCCTCCTCCTTTCTTGTTCGATTGTCTGTCCAGCCTTGCGATGTTGTATTTAGGAGGGACTAGGAGGTCCAGGCATGGAGATGAGGATTCATTTAGCCATGATTCTGTTAGGATTGCTAAGTCGATGTTTTTGCCAAGGATGAGATCGGCAATATCTGCAGCGTGCTTAGCTGCTGATTGGCAATTGATTAACAGACCAGACAGAGAAGATTTGGACGGAGTTTCGGGAGTCTGGGCGGACAGGAGAATGGGTGCTAGATTACTCTTGATCGCCGTTCTGTTGTGGAGGGTGGTAGGCCTGTTGGGGTTGATAGTGACCGTGCGGATGGCGAGTTCGGCATTCCCCTCGAAAGGATGAGGGGTAGCTGAGGTGGAGTTGTAGTCTCGGAGGAAAGCCAAGATTTCCATTTCCGTGAGATCTAGTGGACTTGGAGCGGCATGGGAAGGGGTGTAGGAGAGGACCAGAGTGAGGTTTTCTTCCTCTGAGAGGTGACGTTGTTGCTTACGGAGGCGAAGCTGTCTCAAGGCTAGCGGAAGAGGTTGTTTAGGGCGCTCTTGAAAGTGAGGGGGTGGAATTTGGCAAGGGCATGAGGTTGGCGAGGGAGAGTTCAGCGAGGTGAAGGAGGTTCATTAATTCCAAGATGGAGAAGTGAATGCTCTGGGTTAGTTTGGTAGCTCTGGAGAGCAGAGAAACCCTGTCCCTGTCAGGTGGAGACGTGAGAGGGCGGGGGGGCAGTGGTTCGGGAACCGTTCTGTCGGCATGTATAGGTGAAAGGAAGGGCGGACTAGTACGGTCTGTGTTGTAGGTTGTTAGATCTATGATGGTGCCCCTTTGCTGGTTGGGTTGAGGGCTGGGAGGGCAAGCACGATCTGTATCATAGGTCTTTGGGGGCGTGTCAGTGGCATAGTCTACTTGGGGGCTAGTGGGGAGGGGGCCAAAGGTCTAGGGGTGTTTCTGATGGCAAGGCCAGGCGCCGTGTTGGAGTGGATAGGGGGGTCTGTCTTGGAAGACCTGAGAGGGGTATGTGAGTGGCTAGTTACGATGGGTGGGCTGGACGTGGACTCATCGGGGCGGGAGTTAGTTACCCTACCAGAGCCTTGCAAGTGGTTTCTGAGGAGGGTGAAAAGGTCTGCAAATTTATCCAAGTTTTTGGTTGAGGCTTGGATCAAGATAATGCCATTTTTGTAAAGGGTGATGGTGAGGTCAGCTCGCAGGGTTGGAGAGGGTGTTATTGTTAGTTTACTGCCTTATGGTATGTTCATTGTTGCACGAACATTGAGGAGTTGGGCAAAGGTTTTGCGCCAGGCAGCAGGTCTTCTAGAGTAGAAAATGAGGTTGTTAATGATTGTGCCGTTGTCCGCGCTGTAACGAAGGTCAGAGATCAGTGACTCAGGGTGTCTTTTCAGGGTGGAGTGCTTGAAGGATTTGGCGGCGGTTTTGGAGAGGTTGGGGGGGTAGACCAGTGTGTAATAATTTGCCCCTGTAGCGGATAGGCCAGGACTTATCATGCTGGCTCGGGTAGGTTACTCGAGGGTCAGTTACCACTAGGGACAATTTTGCAGCGGAGTGGGCTGCTCGCCATACGGGAACTGGAATTGAGCAGAGTCAGTAACATGGGAGAGCGCACTGTTAAGGTAAGAGCATGGTTCCTAGCACTCAAAGAATATCTAGCGAGGATGAAGAAGAATGGTTGGCAGCTCTCGAGGAGTAGCTAGTGGGGGTGAGGATAGTCAGGTTGTCTTTAGGATTTTCGCCCGTGTGAGGTCAGGCAATGAAAGGTGATTGTATTGTCTTCAAACTGTCGCCATTTAAGGGTCAGGCGATGAGCAGTCTGCCAGATATAGGAAATTGTGGAGATTTCGACAAAGGTCGCAGATGGTGATAGGCAGTATATGATTCCATACTGCTAACTGCTCATTTTCGATGCTGTTTGTGTGATTCAATCAGGGGGAAACAGTGGTCCTTGTATTTACCGCAGCACCGCCATTTTAGGACCAGGCAGCCGTCGGTTACTGCAAATGATGCAATTTATGATGAAAGTTATGGGGATCAGTCCATCGGTTCCCACAAATGACCGTCGGTTCCTACAAATGATGATAGCCATGAAGCCATGAGTCCAGGGAGAACAATGAGAAACAATGATC
This sequence comes from Calotriton arnoldi, assembly GCA_963921515.1. NCBI lineage: Eukaryota > Metazoa > Chordata > Amphibia > Caudata > Salamandridae > Calotriton > Calotriton arnoldi. The sequence goes on along the minus strand of CAWUFW010006040.1, from coordinate 608,366 downwards.
CCCGTATTTATCGGGGCACCGCCATTTTGGGTCCAGGCAGCCGTCGGTGCATTTATTGATAATCAATGGGGAGATGCAGCGCAGTATCCTGGCGCCAACGCTTTGCGTCGCAGACTTACGTCTAAATCGGTCTGGTGCAGCTCGTGGGCTCAGGCATCAGGCGACAGCATCGGTGGGGCGCAGCCTCAGCGTGGAAGAAGGCAGGCACGCAATGCCCAGACAACACCGCAGGAGCCCGTCTCAGCCCGGTGTAAGTCGTGGGGCTCAGGCTATTCCCGGGATCCAGAATCGCAGTCCCAGTGAAGGAGGGGGCAAGCACGCAATGCACGGACAGCACCGCAGGAGCCGATCTTGGTCCCGGCGTGATTTGCAGGGTTTGGCTGTTCCCGTGGTTTAGCTTCACCGAGGCAGTCACGGAGGGGACTGGAGATCCGATGCCGTCTGTCGGCGTCTCACCGCCAAAGATCCGTCTTTCCAAGGAGCTGGGCATCAGCCGGGAAGCGCGCAGATTGCTCTGGGAGCTGGGCACCAGCCAAGTCGAGCGGAGCTGGGTCCGGGCAGCGAGGGCGCCGATCTGGGCTGAGGAGGACGACAATCCGGGTAAGTTTGCTGCCAAACTTCGTTTTTGCGCGATGGTTCGGAGGGCTCCACTATCCGGTCCAAGGTGCGGGCAAGTGGTGGGCTGGTGCGGTGGTTTTTCCGGGGATATTCACCCGATGTTGATCCCCAAACCGGGAGCTCCTCGGGGGGCTCCTCTTCTGGCGGCCATCTTGTAATGATACTACTCTGTAGTATGTCTCCAGATCTGGTGCATTGAGTCCCCCCTCTGTATAAGGCTTAGTAATTATTTCCCATTTTATTCGGGGCTGCTTGCCTGCCCAGGCCAGGCGTATCATTTGAATATTCAATGTGTGGAAAAAGGATCTGGTAAGCTCTATTGGGATATTCGCGAACATAAAAAAAAATCTGGGGAGAACTATCATTTTCATCATTGCAATACGGCCCAGCAGCGACAGGGGGAGTTTAATCCATTTATCTATAGCCTCAGTGAGCCTCTGCATTGCAATACCATAATTTTCTCTCACCACCAGCTCTGGATCAGTGTGTATTTTGATGCCCAGGTATCTAACGGGTTCGGTGGTCCACTCAATAGGGTATTCCGTGGAAGCAGGTGTAGTGTGAGGGGTAAGCGGAGTGATTAAGGATTTGTGCCAGTTTATACGTAAACCGGAGTGTTGTCCAAACCTCTCTACTTCTTGCAGCAGCGGGTTAATATTCTGTTCGGGTTTGCGTATATATAACAACATATCATCAGCGTATGCTGATATAATCAAATTGTAATGTGGAAATCTGATAAGTCTGTGGGAGTGGTATTCTTGTATTGCACAAAGGAAGGGTTCTGCAACCAGCGCGTATAGTAAGGGTGAGAGCGGGCAGCCCTGAAGTGTGCCTCAAGTGATAGCAATTGGATCTGATATTTGGCCATTTACCTTCACCCTAGCAGTGGGCTTTACATATAAAACCTCCACTAGCTGGAAGAACACATCTCCCACATCCACTCGTCTTAGGACTGCGTATAAGAATTTCCACTCCACAGAGTCAAATGCCTTTTCGGCATCTAAAAAAAGCGCAGCGGCCTGTACCTCCAGATCAATGTGCTTTATGGCACCAAACAGAGTGCGTACATTACTCGTGAGTGAGCGTCCTGGGACAAACCCGGTCTGCTCTAGGCCTATGATAGTTGGGAGCATCGGGGCTAATCTATTGGCAAGAATCTTTGCGAACAATTTGGTGTCTGTGTTAAGAAGGGACAGAGGCCTATATGAAGCACAGTGCGATGGATCCTTGCCCGGTTTCAACAGAGTAATCAATGTGGCCTCACGCATAGATGGCGGCATTATGCCATCTCCAGCCATTTCTGTGAATGGATTCATCAAATGTGGGATCAAATGTTTCTGATAAGCTTTATAAAAAGCTACAGTGAGCCCGTCAGAGCCGGGCGCTTTATCGTTAGCCATACTTTTAAAGGCCGCAGAGAGTTCCGTCGGGCAGAGAGGGGCCATTAGTCGTTCCGTGTCTGAGTTGGTGAGCGATTTCATAGCTATATGGGCCAAATATTCTTCATCGGGCTCGCTAGGGCTAGGATTGCGCGATGTGTATAAACAGGAGTAGTAGTTGTGGAACACTTCATTAATCTCAGATGGAGTACTGACCGACTCACCGTCATCAGTATAGATTCGTTCCACATCAGCACTGCTTCTATTGGGTCTGGTGAGTGTTGCTAGTGTGGCGCTAGGCCGCTCCCCTTCCGTGTACACTCGTGCCGTGGCATACGTCCCTAAATGTTTGACCTCCGTGTCAGCTAGCTCATGGAACTCTTCTATCTTAGCTCTAATTTGGGATAGTGGTGTGGCCTCAAGCTGTACTTGCATACGCTTCTCAAGCTCCCTCAGGTCCAGTTCCACCCTCTGCAACTGCGTTCTGATCGAGCGCAGGACGCCAGCGTGTTTTGAAATCGTCATCCCCCTAATGTATACCTTGAACGTCTCCCAGATGGTACTCATCTTGGGGACGCTGCCCAAGTTGACCTCGAAAAAGTCCACTATGGCCTTCTCGAGTTCCGCGTGAAACACAGTGTCAAGGAGGGAGTACTGAGGGAACCGCCATTCCCTAACTCTCAGCTGCATGTGAGGTATTCTCAGACGCATGCGCACAGGGGAATGATCGGAGTATGTCCGTGGCATATGTTCAAAATCACTGATGTAAGGGATCAAATCTCGTGAAGCGAACCAATAATCAATTCTCGTATGTGTGTCGTGTACTGTCGAGTAATGTGTGAATTCCTTGCCTGTCGGGGATCGATGTCGCCACACATCTATCAGGCCGCCTGTTTCGGCTATCTCCAGTATTGCCCTTGCTGTTGCAGATGGCCGCCTAGCGGGACCTTTAGATCTGTCCAGCTCCGGGCGGAGGACGCGGTTTAGGTCGCCTCCCCAAAGTTGGTGAATATGTGAGTATTGCGTGGTGTGCTTATACAATGTGTGATAAAACTCTGGATCCTCGTGGTTAGGACCATATATGCCTACGAGGAGTACATTGAAATCAGCTTTATAAATCTAGCCACCACATACCTCCCTCCAGGATCACAACATATTACTTGTATTTGGAGGCCTGTGTCCCTTCTGATCCACACCAAGACCCCCGGGAATGTGTGGTAAAACATGATTCGATGCAAGTACCCCTCATGGTCCGCTGCAACAATACCCCACTGCACGGGGCCAAATGGGTCTCTTGTAGAATGGCTACGTCAATATGGTGTCTGTTTAAGTAGTTAGCCGCTTTCCGAATCTTGCGTCTGTCATTCAACCCTCTAACATTCCATGCCACTAGGTTCCGAATGGTACCCTTAGGGTGTTTATCGCCTTTGCCTTGCATATCGGAGTATGATGTCTACTGTCTCACATTCGTTCCATGATGTATATTTATAACCTAAAAAACATGTTGTATACAACTTGCTGTCTTTCAATAATAGCTGAACCTCGATCCCTCCCCCCCACCACATCCCCAAACTGATATGGCGAACCATGAATCCATCATGGAGCCCACCCCCTCCCTGTCCCCCCTTCATAAACAACCCTTAAGGCGTGGTATACACTTAGAGGCGGAGAAGAAACCTGACATTCTTTCAACTATCTTGCATCTTACCGTCTACTTAACATTACTTCTGAGGTCAACTCTACCAACAACTTTAACATATAGCATGCCCACACAAGTTATCAAGACCACTGCAACGGCAGCAACACCTCACCAGCATTCTAGTGTCTGGCCGACGCAGTTCCAAAATACAGACCAACCAAATAGATCAAGATCATGAACTAAAGCCCGGGGACAGTTTTAAATGTCTTGTTAAGTTAGTCTTGCTTATCCAAGTCGCTGCTTGTCTCGTTTTCCATTCCCTGTAGGTCGTTGTGGCTCGATCTCGCTGCTTTCCTGGTATGTTCATAGAGCGCTTTCTGCAGTGTCTTAGGGTCCGTGTAAATCTTAGGCTTGCCATCTATGGTAACTTTTAGCCTGGCCGGGTATAACATTGCATAGTCCATATTGAGCTCTCGCAGTTTGTGCTTCACCGGGACAAATTGTCTCCTTGCCTCTTGGACAATGGGGGTGAAATCCGGGTATATTGATAGCGTTGAGCCCTCAAACTGAAGCACATGCAGCTCCCTTGCTCTGCGGAGTGCCACGTCTCTATCCCTGTAATTAGTTAATCTCGCTATCACAGGCCTTGGAGCTGCCCCCGGTGGTGGTCTGGGAGCCAGAGAGCGGTGGGCTATTTCTACTATGAAAACTGTAGAGAAAGGGTCATGCCCAAGCCAGGATACCAGCAATTGTTAAAAAAAATGGTTCCATATTACCGGTTGTGGTGGTCTCAGGCAGGCCTGTGATTCGTAGATGATTGCGCCTTGAGCGCACTTCTAAATCCTCAGATTTATCACAGATAGTCATTAGGAGTTTTTCCATTTGTTTCTGAGTTTTATCGGCTTCGACCTGCACATCTTCAGCTTCTGATATTCTACGTTCCCCCATGTCAAGCCTTTCTGCGTGTTTATCTAGGCGTTCTGTCATTCGGTCCATTCTATAGGACAGGGAATCTATTTTACCATCAATTGTGGTGAGGCTCTTTTGCATGCCAGTAAGGATTTGACGTAGGTCCCCCTCAATGCCGTCAAGTACTGCGTCCTGCACCGGCGGAGCAGTCTCTGCCTCCTCATCTCTGCTCCTCGTGGCTTTGCGCAGCTCAAACTGCAATTTAGTTTGCAGCTTGTCCGTTTTCCCCATGTTCAGTATTATTTTTGTTAGCTCTGTGGAGGAGAGCGAGTGATACAGGGAAACCTAGGGCAGATTCCAAGATGGCGGCAGTGAGATATATGATGCTTGTTATATAGGCCAATGACCAGATGAATAATCCCAGTTGCAGTTCTTTGGTTATAGGTGGCTGCTGGCTACACAGGTTAATAAACGGGTAGTGCTGTACTCTTATCCGCAGTAGGCCCAAGTGCAGCTACACAAACTGCAGCTGTTCCACTAATAGCGTACACTGCGTGCAAATGAAGGAGACCTCAGACTTCCGGTATTTAGAGACCGTGAGCTCTCCACGCTGCAATATTTATGTTTGGTGCGATTTCCCCTGAATGTTCACTTAACAGGCGAACCATGCACTGTAATCAATCGTCCAGATGAGTGGGGAAACTCGTACGGGGCAACAGCGCAACACCGGACCTTCAGGCAGCCCCGACACATGGTCCGCCGTCACGCCCGCAGCCTGCCCAAGTCGCCGCACACTCACCGCAGCATCCCGCGTGTGCAGCCAAGTCCTCCGGCAGCACAGCAGGTCAGCCGCCGACGCCCTGGAGCAGCGCCTCCGCCACAACGTATTCGCATGTCACGGCCCACCAGGTGCGCTCTGCTGTCCGCTGCCTCAGTCGCTCACACAGCTTCACCGCTCGCAACACCGCACGGGCCCGCATTCACAGCCGCTTGAGTTTCGGGGCAATGTGCACGCACGCGTCCCGGGGCACACCACCGACGTCGGGTCACTCCAGCACCCAGGCAGCGCGCGTCACCTCGCCCCGGCACGCTAGGCCTCACCGCTCATGCCGGTCACAGGGCTCGATTTCTGCGCTCGAAAGCGCCTTATTGTGCAGCGCGTTGTTGGGGCAATCGATTCCTCCGTAGTTATAGCAGCATCGACCCCGGATCTGTAAGCTACATACAGGATAGTTTAGATGGCTATCGGAGCTCATCTAAATGGCGGCCATCTTGGTGTCAGGCAAACTCCGCCACCCAGCTCCTGGCCTTGTTGTTCAAAGGTTGTAACCAGCATTTACAGTGTGGGCAGGAAACTGAACTTTCACAGTTTAATAAGAATGGGGTGCAAGCGTTTTAAAACCCCAACCCCATACCTTCTAGTTCGGATACTGTGCACACGATTCTGGTGTTGCCCTCTAAGTCCAAACCAGCATAGTGGCTGGGGCTGCTGCGGTTGGGTCGCGGATGGCGCAGACGGGCTTGCCCCGGTGCACCCGCTGGGCACGTCTGAGCTGCAGCCATCTAGCAATAGGGGGGGCTCGACTCCTCCTCCCTGAGACTAGAGCGCGTCATGCACAAAATGTTCCCTCTGTGTCCCACTTCCTGCCCCACACTCTGTGTCCGACCAGTTAAATTTCAACAGAATTATCAGGTGGTTCAAAGTTTGAAAATCATTAAAAATCTCAGCCTATGGCAGAACCAGGCAAACAGTATGACAACAGTTTTTAAAGTGCAAATGCTCAGTGCATGTCAATTTCAAGACAGTTTTAAAAAGACTGAGTCGAAGTCCAAAATGTTATTTCTAGGAGCCCCCCCTGTGCAAATATCAATACAGCAGCCTCTATATTTCTAGTATTTATGAACACAATTAATTTAAAAGCATTGCACCGACCGAGATTGCCTCAGCTGTCTTGGTCTATGCCTAACAGTTTTTATATTTAATGAGTGATAGCGTTTGTGTGAGAGGAGGTAGGGAAGTTAAGTTTGGTGTCTAAGGAATTGTAATTTAAAGCCCTCTTTAATGTTAGAGTTGGATTTTAAGTCACAATTCTTAGAAAGCACTTTTAGAAAGTTGCCATTTTCTTGTCCTAACTATTTGGTGCCTGCAGCCTGCTCCTGGGTCACATGACTAGGTGTAGTTGGCAGTTGGCCTTTGTGTATTCTTCTCAGACAGCATTACAATTGTGGGTCTGAGTGTTGCCTTGATGGGGGGTTGACCTTTCGCCTACCACACTTACTCTTCAAAGGCACTGCACTGCTCCCACATAAAGGACTACACAATACCATATTGTGCCCACAGACAGACTGCAACCAGGGCAGGGTGGCAGGAAATTCCATACGTGTCTGTAGGGAGAAGACTCCAGAAGTTCCTTCCACTTCAAAGTGGGCACCAGGTATAAAAAGGGGACCTCAGACCCACTCTTTAGTATACTTCTGGACCTGTGGATACTACAGAAGAAGGACGCCCTGCTGCTTGAGGCTGCCCTGCTTACTGGGAAAGAAGACTGGACCTGCTCCCTTCATCTCAGTGATTCTAAGCATCACCTGCTTTTCTCTATTTTAAATTAAGCCAACGAAGTCCTAATGTTTTATGAAGCATGATTCTTCACTTTAAATTCCTCAAATTTAAACAAATGACTGTATGTTCCTGTCGTAAATATGGCACCATGTCTACAGGCCACAGGGAGTAAAATGGCTGCTGTTTGTAAGGACACTTTGACATTGTAGAAAATTTAAATGATGAGTTTTATATAATGCATATAAACGTAAAACTAACTTTTCAGTTGAATTTTCTCCCATTTCAAACTTACGCATTTACAAACAGCAGGCATCTTGCTCCCAGTGTCTGGTAGACACTCTGCCATATTTATAACTGAAAAATACAGTCATTTTGTTTTTTTAAATGGAAGAAATTCAAAGGGAATAAAAATGTTCCATCAAGTGCAGAAATCTTTTCTATATTATGAACATTTTTGCAGAACATGTTTCTGCACTTTACATTTATCCCATTTAAGAAAACAATGGTTGTAGGTTTGTGTTGTACATGTAATGGTGCCACATATGGCGAAAGGTATGTCCTGTGCCACAAGTACATACGATACAAGCTGTCAGTCACCCATACACATATATCCCATTCATTCACACACATGTTCATGCATCCCCACAGACCACGCACTCACTAACACACATGGCAGCCCTATCATAGTACCCATAGTCTCGGGCTCTATGGACATTAGGTTTAAAGTCAATGAAGCGGGGCAAGGGGGTTTCTGATAACAATGTGTGAGTTACTAAGCCTTCAGGAGCTCACAATGATTTTCACTGATCAGAAGTAGTTCTCATTACAGAAAAGGTTGGAGACTCCTGCTGTAGGTACATGCCAACATTAATTTATTGGATGTACCACTTTTAAATACTATGCACACTGCCTTGTGGGCTGCAAGGCCTACTTGGGGGTGACATTTAATCTTTAAAAGTAGGGTTGTTTCCTGTCAAAAAATGATATTTTCACAGGTTTGCCTGCAGGTTTAAAAGCTGCAGGAACAGTGGCGTAGCTAGCTCTTTTGCCGCCTGGGGCAGTCCCGCAATTTGCTGCCCAGTGGGTGCAGGTAAGAGCGGGGGAGGAGCAGGGGGGTGCAAGTGAAAGGGTGAAGTGAAAGGGTGAAGTGCCACAGCACGCTGCCTGCAAAAACAGTGCTGCCCGGGGCGGACCTCCCCACTCTCCTTAGCTACGCCACTGTGCAGGAGTCTGGCTACACAGGTAAGCCTGAAGCCATGTTTTCTTTGTCACTCTAGCAGATGATACAGCATGTGCTGCAGTCCAAAAGTGACATTTAACTTTCCAAGCGATTGGTGTATTTCCCTGCACCATATACTAACTAAAAAATGTTGACACCAGGCTGAATTGTTTGTGACCCTCTTTTGGTTTTTCTAAGCGGTGACATGTTTTTCTCTGTCACAGAACACACCGATGTACTTTGAGAATGATTAAGCTTGAGCACATTTTCTCGGTTTTGTTTCACCTTCCCAACTTTAGGAACATATGCGTGATTTTTACACGGGTTTGTTTCTTGGATTTTCATGAATGCAGCCACAAAAGCCACGTTCTCAATATGGAGCAACTATAGACATTTTGGACCTTGCGATTTCTTTAAAAAAATCTTTTTATTACATACCCAGAGAGATCCAATTACAATATATAGAACGATCATACATATAATAATGAGTGGGATACTAGACATAGATAAGTACATATATGCCACTTATAGATAATATTTAAAAAGAGGATGTCATAAATACCATAGATACTATAAATGCAAAGCGGTTAACAAAAAATAAAAATAAGACAGAAGGCAGCATTTCATAGTTATTTACATTGAGCTGATGTGTGCGCGAATTAGGATATCTCCCAGAGACCTCCGCCTCTTAATTTAGCAGGGCATCCCACACCCTTTCTCCACTTTGCGATAGGTGACCAAAGTTTCCGCCCAGGTTTTCTGGCCTCCCTACCCCTACACGCATACAGTGCAGTCTCTTGGTTGTATATCACCAGGAGCCGTGCTAACCATATCGGAAAGGTGGGGGGGCTCAGGGTCCTTCCATCTAGCTGCAATTATTATCCTAAATACAGCTGTGCCAACAAATACACAATACTTCTCGGCAGTATCCAGGCCAATGCAACTGTCATATCCCATAAGCATCAGGGTGGGGGACAGGTTAATCTTAAGGCCAATCAATCCCTCCCAGAAACCCACCACCTCGTTCTTCAGGGAAAGCAATCTGGCACAATCATAAAACATATGTATTATTGTGGCCGGCCCCTCCCCACACCTTGGGCAGCTATCGTCTATTCTCTTGCCCCAGTCAAATCGCTTAGCAGGGGTGAAATACAAATTAAAAATAGTTTTGTAATGTTGTGCCTTCAGACTAGTTGATAGGAGTATCTTGGCAGTTAATGACTATGCCATATATATATATATATCATCATCCGGATTCTTCAGCTTCCTGGCCCAGTTAGTTTCAATTTTCTCTAGGTCATCTGGGACACTTTTGAGCAGTACACCGTAGATGTTTTTTATTCTGTTGCTACTCCGAGCAATTATCTCTATTACTGGTATTTTATCCAGAGATATAGCTGGTCTACGGATAGCAAGGAAACTCGAATTTGCGCATATTTATAATACTGCTTATTGGGAATCCCATAGTCTTGCTACAATGCGGAAAAGGGACATAGCTGATCTGCCATATATAGGTCCCCGACGGCTACTAGGCCTACCTGTTCCCACTGTCTTCCTATAGTGTCGTAAAAATAGGGCGGAAAGAGAGGAGATCGCCACAAGGGGGTATACCGGCAGAGCTTTGGGATCACCATAGCTTTACGCACTTTGTTCCAGATTTCCCAGGCGCTATACACCACCTTAAATCGAACTTTCTTGTAGTAGCTCCTTTCTACCTGCCACAGCAGCAGCCCTATGGCGAGCTCGTATATTGTCGGAATCCTGACATGCCTTTCCTCCTCTGTCTCTTTATTAGTATCCACACAGGGTAAAATAGACATCTGGTGTAAAAGGGCTGCCCAATAATAGAGTGTAATGTTCGGGAGAGACAGCCCGCCCCGTCCATGTGGGAGAGTCAGATATTTTAAGGACTTTCCCGTATTGCCAAACAAAGTTTGAGAATATAGATTCTAGTGTTTTTAAAATTGCTACATCTATTGCCACCGGGATAGAACGAAACAGATATAAAATGTTTGGCTGCATTGTCATTTTTAAAACATTCCCTCGCCAGATAATAGATAAGTGCAGCCCATTTATCCGTTTAAGATCCATAGATATTGTCTTAATCAAGGGATTAAAATTGATCTTGCCTATTGTATATATTTTTGGACTAATACGGACTCCCAGGTATACTGCACTTTCTACACGCCGGGGAACTTGCGAGTTCTCCGTTGCAAGTACCACCGAAATGAGATGACTGGGGCTCCATCTCATCACAGACACAATGTGTTTTTATAACGTAAAGCTAGTAACTTAGTGCTATGAATAAAATATTGCGTTGTTGTCTTTGTGCTATAGAAGTTCTGTTGTTTACTAAAATATTGCTCCTGACGAATGACAACTTATTTTGAAATGCATTGGGCAACAGATTAAACTTTTCTACAAACAACATTGCTATTTGAGGAAGGAGCTTGTTTAGAAACCATGTGACCGAGAATAAACCGATTTCTGTTCATCACGATTGCGAATGTAATGGATTTCACTACGGCCTGTGACGAAACTCATTCTTAATTTATAACCGAAGCACGTACTCCATAGTAATGCATCTGAATCATAGTAATCAGTGGGAATCAATCACACATAAAGGAAAGTTCATGAAGGGAGCCGAGCGCCCAAGTGAAAACCCAGCATAAAGAGTTTCGGTAAATTCATTTTGCAGTCCAAGCTTGTTAATAGATTCGTGTTTAGCTGCGTCTGTCAGGAAATGGTCACATCTGGAGTAGATGCATAGATAAGAGAATCGACTCTAAGGGCTCTGACAGGTGGACTGACTGTACCCAAGAACAAGGATGAACCAGAATTGTACATGTAAATGTGTAGGTCTACAATAAATTACATTTGAAAACTGATACATCTGAATTTAATGCTACTTGTTTTAGACATAGAGAAATGTTTGAAATTCCCCGCCATTACCGACTAAAAATGGAAAAGGAAGCCTATTTATTCAGCACAATAAACTCATCCTCCTTCAGTGTATTGTTTCAAAGCTCACAGCTCTCAGACATTTATAGTCATTCGAAGTAAGTGTCAGTGGAAAGAAAAGGCTGGAGTGCAGGAAAACCCAAAAAGATTAAACAAAGACTGCAGAGTTAGGATGACAATGACATTGAAGCTGAGCTGAAATGTGTTGCATAATTGTGTATGAATGGGTAACCCTGAATCTAAGCCTTGAGAAAGAATTTAAATCATGCAAAACACATGATTTATGTTGGATCATCCGAGCCAATGACATTGAAATCAAGTGAAATAAAAGAAGATCAATAATACATCTATAATTCATCTTTATTGCTAGATTACACCTATGTACAACAGTACAGTAGAGGTCCATAAACAACTTCTGTTGTGATGTACAACATGTACTATGTTGAAACATGCTGCTGATGGTTCTGAAAGTACACAGGATTTGGAATAACAGACTCTGGGCATCACCCTCAGGCTGAGCCTCCTCCCAGACTGCAAGAGTTTCAGGAGCGGGTTTCCCACACCCCTTGCCCTTGCTCTTATTGGCAGCCACCTGGGCCATTCTTCCAGGCTTTAGATCCTCCTCATTAGCCTCTTGGGTGGCCATGGACCATGGGTCAGGCACACCCACTCAGGCAACCCTAACATCTCAGACAATCCACAGGCATGGATGGAATTTCAGCTACCCTCAAGGAACCTGTGACACCCCCCCCCACTCAAAGGGAACCAGAGCCACTGGGTAGTGACTCTCATGGTTATCAGCTGCAATGGCCTGGTGGAATACATTAGGGACTACCTGCTCTAAGGTCACCAGATGACATCTGACAGTTTTCATGCTGGCTCCAGTGTCTCTCAGAGAATCAACCCTCTGCACATTAATGGTGACCCACTGCCTGTATTTCCTAGTATTACTAGACATATGAGTTCTCTGCACCATCTCTCCATCACACAGGGATGCTGGGGTAACCTCTACACTACCCCCATACTATCTGTGACAATCTCTTCTCCAAGCGATCCACTAACCAGCCCCGGTGTCTGCCCAACCCGGGGGGGCTGTGCATACTTGGGATACTTGGTATCCCCCTTGTAGTGCTCAAACTGTTGGCACTTATAGCACTTAGGGAGTGCCTTCCCTGAGTACTTATTGTCAGGGAACGACTTTTTTTACTGTTCAGGTGAGGATTGGGAGTCCTGGCCCTTAGAACTAGTTTGGGTACCTATAGAAAACTCCTTGTTTTTATGTTTATCTTTCTCTTCCTTCTTCTGATGGGGACCCTGCCTACCTTTGTGGTGACCCCCCCCCCAGATACCTTCTTGTAGACCCTGGTGCTGAGCCAGCAGTCCGCCTCCTTAGCAAGCTCCCTGGGGGTCAGTGAGCTTACTATCAATAAGGTGTTGATGCGGATCTGCAAAACAAAGGCTGAACATGTGCTCTCTGGCAATTAAACTGTGCAGCCTCTGATAATCCTTTACTGCACTGCCCCTCACCCAACCATCCAATGCCATGCAGAAGGAATCTAACCCCCAAATCATTTTCAGGGATTCTATGCATCTGTAAAGCCACCTCATAAGCTTCAAACCACTAGTCATTGTCATCCCCCACAACAAACTCAGACACCAGACCTTTAGGAATATGGACCATCTTGTTTGCAGAGGGCACAGCAGGTACAGTATCACCTATATGCTGAACTTTGCTTGCTAGACCTTTTTGTCCAGGTCTCTGAGGCTAATCTTATGAGCTATTTTTCATTACAAATACCTCCATGGCCAATTTCTTCTCCTCCATTCTCAACTGGGCCATCTACAGCTGAAACTCTCTCTCTGCCTCTCTGCTCACCAGCTCCTCTGGGGACAGGCCTGAGAGGACACACTGTTCTCTGCTCTGGCAGGGAGTTCCAGCTCGTCACGTCATCCCCCTTAGCTAAATGCCGCATCTCAGGAAGGTCCTCTCCTTGCCATCGTATTATCCCTTTCTGTGGCTGTAACCAACGACTGGTGGACTTACGCCCAGTCCCTCAGCGCCTTTTGGAGCTCTACTTTCCTGGTGTTGCTCTTTGCTCGATGTCCCTTCTCTTTGCAGAACTTTTTGAACTGAGCCATGGTGTAGGTATCCATGTTGGTCAGCACAAACTTCATCCTTGCAGGCGTGTTTTTAGACACAACTGTCAGAGAGAGAATTTGGAAAAAACAAAAAGGCCAATCAAGGAGGAATTTAAATCTTGAAATGGCCTCAAATTATTTGGCTGGGAGTCTAGCACAAAATCAGTGCATTTCCACTGCACAAACACGAGTCCTAATCCTTACCGCTGATCACCAATGTAAGAAATTTGGGTTACTGGTTGGGGGCTTCTCAAGCAGGAACCACAATCCTTGTCAGGTTGAGGCAGACGCCTGAAGAGCTGTGATGCAAGAACCTGTGTCATCTTCGAGGCTGCTGTCAATGAGGGATTTGCAATGCGACGGCCTGTGGTGGGGAGGCTTCACACAATAGCAGTTCTGATGTGGGCTGTGAGCTCGATGCAGAGTCCGGGAGCTGAGACAACCCTCACAGAAGAGGTGATGAGTCAGTTCTACTCGGGATTACGCCCCGCAGCAGAGGAGAAGAGTTGGTTCTGCTGGGTCTGCAGATGTGCTGACAGAGCACCTTCAGACCCAATGCTAAGGGTCCAGGAATGGGGTAGCACCACTTGTCAGGGTAGGGCTAACAGGTGACAGAGTACAGGTGCTGGTTACAAGGCTGTGGGAGCCTTCTGTCCCTGAAACTCTAGTCAGGAGGCCACACATCTAGTCCTTGGAGTCACTTTGGGGTCCTGGGTTCAACAGATGCAGGTCCAATCTTCTCAATCATGCAAGAGGACAGCAGACAGCAGGTCAGCACAGCAGGGCAGCTGTTCCTTCAGAGAAGCAGTCCAGCAGAGTGACAGTCCTTTCACCAGCACAGCAGTCCTTCATGGCAGAGTAGCCACAGGTCCAGACATGTACTGAAACGTTAGTGCCTGGGGTCCAATATTTATACCTGGCCTTCCTTTGAATTGGGAAAAACTTCTAGAGGTTTCTCTTTGAAATCACCAGACATCCTGCCTTCCCTGTCCTGGCTCCAGATTAAATACAGGGTGTATGCAGTCCTTTATGTGAAAGCAGGATACAGCCTACTAGTGTTAGTAGGACTGTGCCCAGCTCCACTCTCCCATACAGCCAATGATGGATCATCCAGGCACACCTAAGCTCTCTATTGTGTGTTGCTACGTAGGAGGAATACGCAAAGGCTAACTTTCACCTACATCCAGTCATGAGACCCCAGAGACAGGCTGCATAACTAAATGCCTATGGCAGGAAAATGCCAGATTTCTACAAGGGGCATTTTCAAAATTATAACTTAAAATCCGACTTCACTGTGAGCGATTATTTTTCATTACAATTCCAAAGACACCAAACATGAACTGTTTACCTGCTCCCATTTAGAAATGATCGCTTATTAGATGTAATAAGGTAACTCCAATGTTAGCCTATGGGAAAGGTAGGCCATGAACTAGGGAACATTTTGTTTAAAGAGTTTTTTACTACCGGGACACGTAAAACTAAAAACTACATGTCCAGCTTTTTAAATACACTGCTCCCTCTCCTCTGCGCTGTCCAGGTGTTATATTAGGGGTGAATGACGTGTATTAGAAAGTAAAGTTTGGGCCTGGCAAAAGGTCTATATTGCCAGGTCGAAATCGCAATTTAAAACTGCACACAAAAGCTGCAATGGCAGAAGTGAGGCATGTTTAAAGTGCTACTTAAGTGGGTGGCACAATCAGTGCTGCAAGCTCTCTAGTAGCCTTTAATGTACACGCCAAGGGCACAGGTAGACCCACTTTACTAGGGTCTTACAAGTAAATTAAATATGTCAATCAGGTATCAGCCAATTATACCATGCTTTAGGGAGAGAGCACAAGAACTTTAACACTGGTTAGCAGTAATAAAGTGCACAGAGTCCTAAAGCTAGAATATAAAATTCGGCAAATAGGAGGGTTGAAGGCAAAAAGTTAGAGGGAAAACCACGCTAAGGATGCCAGGTCTGACAAACTTCCATTTGCTTTTCTTTAAAAGCCCATTCAGGCCATGCTGACGCCCATTCTTAATAAGATGAACAGTGGGTTTGTTACTAGATCGCATGTCATTTAACATACTCCAATAATATCACATCTACTTTGGCCCAATACTACATTGTATGGGAATCATACATTTACAGTACTTAATCCACCTATCCTTTGCCTTGCAAGGTAAGCATAGGTGGAGATCAGAACATCTCCAGGTTCCTATAGGCTTAGTTTAGAATAGTAAATATCTGCTTTTTATATTGTGATACCATAGTAGTGGTAGATTGTGGAATGTGCAAAAGGTATTAACAATAATGAAAAAAACCTGCAAGAAAGTACCAGGTTAACCAGTACAAAATGAACCAATGCCAACAGTGGTGGGCTGGCAGATAATGCATCATGCCTGGAAAATGTATATATACCAGACCTATGGCCTGCTTGTTATTGCAGTAAATGAGTCCAACTATCTCCAGGAGGATTTTTTTTTCGGGGGTGAAAGGAGGAGGAGGACGAATTATATGTGTGCCTTAAAGAAAATTGTGTTTTCCCTCATGTCTGTTTCCCTGGGTAGATAGATGATGATAACTTCATTCGTCCATCCCTGAAAACAGCTCCTTCTTCAGCATCCTACCAGGGTTTTTCTCTTTATCCCTTGTGGCAAGTCCTGCCCAGAATGCCCACAATGGGCGTGAATTTGTGGTTATTTATATAGCGAAAAGTTTAGCTGTATGCAAATCTATAAAGGTAAATCTAGAAGGGTTTTTCTTTTACAAAATGCTCTCTACATATGACTATACCTGATATAGTTACAGCATTTTTATTTTCCCCGAAAGAAACTGAGGCAGTGCCGAGGCAATGCTCTTTTTAATCCACAATGTAATATGACAAAAGTAACTCAACTACAGCCATAGTAGCTGGCTATCTCGTTCAAAACAGTGCATACATATGTGCCTTAAACTAGGAAACTACTTTGTCAAATTGGATATTTTTCAAATCTTTTTGAGATATACTCTGATGTGCAGAGAGGGTGCGTACATTAATGACAAATGGATACTGGATGTCATGGTTTCCTCCCAGTCATCATCCACCCTGTCTGGATATACTGATCATATTTAAATCTGCATTTACAAATCCTTTGCAGGTAGAAACTGGACCAGCGTCATGCTGGAGCGAGAATCAATTTAAATAATATGGTTTATCCTCTCATGCACAAAGTTGCTCCAAGCTCTATTTTTATTTTATTTTTCTCTTTTGAATGGAGGTTCTTCTGTCGTCTTCCTCCACCCTAAGAACATGTGCAACAGATCTTGGCTATGGTTTATGAGAATCAGGAGCTAGTCAACACATAAATTATAATCACAAATGTTACTGTTAGGTTTAGTTAATAGTGAGAGTTTAAATTAGTTTCAAGGGTTTTATTTTTATTTACAGTTTAGTCAAATCTATTTTCTTTATTCGATTAGTTCAGTATATCAGTCAATTTACCGAATTGATAATACAAGTATGGTTAGCTCAAACTCATTTTTTTATATAATAAAGCATCAAGCGCGTTCCATAAAGGGACGAAACACTATTCTAAGACTGGGGTGAAAATGGCGTTAGTCAGAACCCATAAAGAGTTCAAGTTCGAGAGTAAAAGTGAGATGGAGCATAAAGCTCAAATTCAATCAATCAATATCAGCAGAACTTACCATAAAGAGAAGTTTATGAAACTCAATAGAGTCTCAAGCAAATAAAACAAATAATCATGCAGTAGCAAACCACAATCAGCAATAAGTTCAAAAAAGTTATAAATCAGCTTTCTGCATTCAGCTTGAATCTTTCAGTATTCAGCCTCAGGAGCAGTATGGAAGAGGGGAAAAGGTGTCTAGAAAAGGTATCGGGAAAAAGGCATTCTCCTACTCTAGGAACACTTACTAATATAAACAGTCAAAAAGAAATGTTGCAGGCCATGTTGCCTCTTCTTCTCTTCCCTTTCGGATTTCAGGATTCCTCTGAGAACAGACTCTCCTCTTCCTTTTCGATGTATTGAACAATGAACGACAGTCAGTTATGAAGTGTGAAACAACATTTGCAATTGTGGCTACATATGAGGCCTTTCGATTCAGACCTTTCCCACAAACATAACTACATTTCTAAACTTCTACTAAAATAAATTTATGTTAGCTAAGCAATGAACTATGTAACAGAAACATCAACTATAATGAGAACTTATTCAGCACCACATCTTCCATTATAATATCAGGAAAAAATATGTTAAAGTCAACATTTCTATTCAAGCATTATTCTCTTTTACATCATTTATCAAAGGAAACATTTATCAAAGGAAACATTTTGAAGTGTGGGAAGTTCTTCACTAAAAGGCATAGTTATGGAAAGGTCAACTTTGAAACAGTTTTCACGCAGATATCAGCATTTTTCTGTCGAGTCATTTATGAAGCAAAGCTGCTTTTTAAACATTTTGAGGCTAGTACCAATAAGTATGGTTACTTACTATTTTTGTTGTTGTACATTTCTGAACATCAAATTCGGTTCAATATAAATTGCACGTTAACATTTGCACATATAATTGTAACTATTTTATTTAGCATTTTTAATAATCTCTTTCTCAGTAATTACCCAGATGGCTCACTTTAATGATAGTTGCGAGACACCAGTGGTGTTTGTTCACAGATCTGTCTCTGAAAAGTTTGACGCATGTCACGTGTCCCTTACATGACAAGAAAGAATTCGAACTATGTTCTCCTACCAATACGAGAAAAGACACAGTGCTGTAACCTTTTGTTGTGCATGGAGTGGAAAAGCTGCCATTGACAGTAACTATGACTGCTCTTTTGTAGCCATTTCTGTTATTTCACAAACTTATTACACACTAATGGGGTTGTTTAAAGTTAGGTGGATGGCCTGTGGCCTCTGCTGGCTTGTTGAATGACTCCTTGTTGCATTTAGACATCTTTGCTGGCTCAGTGGGGTTCATTTTGCCTAAAGGGCGTCCGCCAGCACAGCAGGAGCAGTTCCTGCAAAAACATTATTTCCAGCTGACACCCATTTCATGGTAGCAACTTGGCATGCTTTTTGATACTAACAACCCCTGCAGAAGTGTTTTGTTTCTAGAAAACTAAAAATCAATGGCCTCGACATGCAAGTAGTTTTCTCTCTGACTGTGGAGGTAAGTTTTGATTTTTCTTGCCTGGACTTATATGGCAGACCCAGGCAGGACAATTCCGCTTCAGATGGACTGCTTTAATTAGGGAGAGCATTCCAACACATTTTGCAAATAGCTCTGTAATAGATGAGCTGCTGGTCAGAGGTTTCCAACAGTGGAACTAGCTTAATTTCTCTTTCTAAAACCTGCCATCACCCATCACTAAATCATGCTTGAAAATCTGGGTTTGGTTGAATAGGAGAACTACTGCTATACGGCGATTCTGCCGCTCCACCCAAGACTAAAGGACCTTTTTATTCTATTTGTAATTACCAAGCCCATTATAAGTTCAAATGCATGGCTTATCCAAGCTTTGTTAGTTTACTAGTGTTCACAATATCCTGAGCACAGTTTTGGTATACTCAAGAAGCAATTAGATTACTGTCATTTAGCCACCACAATGATTCAGAACAAAGGACACTCTATATGATAAGGGAGACCAGTATTGTACTAATAAATGTGAGCAGAAGAAAACTATTGTCTATCGGATTATTGTATTTTTATATTGTTGTTCTCCTGAACTATATTTTGCAAATCGGTGATGTTACTGTACATATATTTTCAGCAGGATATTGTAAAATTGCGATTCTTATGCACTCACATTTCTTAGCTGTAGAAACGTCTGTTAGTGGTTGCCTTTCAATCCAGGGTGAGTATCGGCTATTCAATATGTGCTTAAATTGCTACCATCCTAAATTGTAAATCAAACAAATATAACGAGACCAGACAGGAACTTCAGCGTACATTGAAACTTCAAGCCACAAAAACATTGTTAAAGATCACTCATTAAAAGAACCCAAGGTCTTGAAATGTTCTGAAACCAGGCCTGTGGTTGGTCGTCCCTCCAGCGTGACGTTTGCCACTTTCTCAAATAAATATAGTTTACAATAGGTCTAGACCGAGCAGTGTCTACAAGCTACATTACTATGCTATGTATATATTTTGTTTGTCAAGAGCTTGCTGTACATATAATTGCTCTTATTTATCACAATCTCTCATTTTCGCCCAGCTTGTACCCACTATCTTAATTTTTCATGGCTGTATAAAGATAATCATTATAGACTGTACAAATTCCAGTAGCAGGCCTGTTGGCATTAAGACATATCACACCATCTGGTGCTAGAATTAACAGATGTGTAGTCACTGGTGTATTCAGAAGAGTCAATGAGGCAAAGAAATTCAGCTTTATTCCTCTGCACACCGTCAGGTTCTCAACCCAATGAACATATTAACGCAAATACATCTTTGAGGGAATGTGGCGGAGAGTTTGCTTGTTAGGGTTTTTTTGGAATGCTTAGTTGAACACTGAAGAAACATCCTTTCTACCTAAATGACAAGGAATTATTGTATATGTTGCAAAGTCATCCTGTGTGCCCTGTGTGTGTCCATTTTTTGCTGACTGGTACTGGTGGTAACTGACTCAGACTGTCCCTGGGCTCTGTCTAACCAGGCCCAGGGCCAGTGCTATGTTAACACAGTGAAAACACACACATACATGAGGGTACACTTAACATTGGCAGGACCTACACTATAAGTCCCTAGTAGATAATAGGGGTGTTAACACTACCCAGAGGTCCATTGTATATAATAGGGCATGGCAGTTTAGAGGCCAGCAGCCTTACTGCACTTGCATGTGTGCACTGCTGAGAGCCTGAGGTCATTTTAAAAGCAGCCCTGTGTTTCAGCACTGCTTTTAAATGTAAATTGTACCCAAACTCGACTTTGTTGGTAAACTACAATATTTTGGCATTTTAGGTATCCCCATGGTCTCACCTAGGTGTCATAGGGGTGAGAGGGTCATGTCATTATTATAAGGGCCATTATAAAAGATGTTTTATGTGCTCTGGGGATATGGACATTGCACATTTCACTTTCCCTGTTGTAGTTAATTGCCCCCCAAAATCGACTTTGGTGCTAGGAGCACTATGGAGTGAGGATCTATACTATTTTTGCATATTCAGGACCTCTAAAGTTTCTCCTAGGTGTCCCAGGGGTGGGGGTCATATAACTATAAGCAGGACCCTTACAAAATATGTTTTATATGCCATGATGATGGAGAAATTGCACATTGTAGTTTCCCTAATGTAGATGCCTAGCCCCATAGGATAACATGACAATAGTTTATGAATGCATAACTATAGCTAGGAATTGAATTAAGATATTCAAGGACTTAGGAGAATAGTATTGATAAATACAGCAATATGCCATTTCTGAATGTATCCTAAATTGTACAGAAAAGAAGTTATAAGACTTTCTTGCTTGTAAGCCAAAATGCAGGCTTCCTGCCCTCTTCCCTGATTGCTCAGAGTTTACAGGATTAGCCAGGCTGCTTTGATGAAATGATAAGTGGCTCACCCAGGGAGAGGCTATCTGGTGGAGAGAGCTCTGCTACACAGGAATGCCAGAGCTTGGGGGGGGGGGGTGGGTGGTGGGAGGGGCTGTAAAGTATGAAGCTTTAAAGTGGGAATAGGGCAGGTAGGGAATGCCAGGCTCATCTACCCACCAGTCCCTCTGACCTAGCAAGATGGCAGGCTTAAGGCAGGAATTTGCAGATGGTAGGGGGAGGAGAGTTATGGAAATGTGCCAAGCTGGAAGTTGGTTTAACTAGTTCTTGCTCCTCTTCTGAGATTTCAGTCATACTGAATTTTGGAGGAATAGTGGGAGAAGGATATGCCACACTTTGGAGGAAGTGGTCATGCACTGGGGTGCTGCCCCGCATCTCATTGGACTGGAGTGCTCTCCTGCTTGACCCAAGAGAACACTGAATAAATATTATGAGAGGTACAGAGCCTCTCAGATCTGCTTCTTGAAACTAAGAGAAGAAGAAGATTAGCCAAGGTGAAAACTTGATTTGCACCATCAGGCCCTGCATTCTGACTCAACCTTTAAAGGACCATCTTGGAGATTCCAGGCACTTGGATTGTGTTTTGGACACTTTGAACCCTCAAGAGGAACTTCAGGTAGAAGTTCCAGAAGTTTGGAGAAGTTTGGAGCAACTTTGGAAAAAAGCTCCATAAGGGGACGACTGAACCGGGAGACTCAAGACGGCCACTTTCAAATGCGAGTCAGCCTGACCTGCTGGTGCGTCCCGCTGAGAAGCTCCGGAGGTTCGACTTCCAGAGTTTGACCGGGAGCTCCCTGAACAGCAAGCCGGCGAACCCTCACCAAATCCGGACTGGTAAAGAGCATCGAGGAACCCCGGCAGAAAAAAGCTCCAGAAAAGTTTCTAGGGTCGAAAATAAATACAATTTTAACCGAGGCCTACCGCGAGGATATGTGAGCATGGCTCTAACATGGTCAGCCTGAAACTTTGACTTTGTCCCAGTCAAGCATGACTAAATGTCCCAGAGTTAAGCTATAGGTTTCTAAGTGCTATATAGGGTTACATTTTTAAAAATTAATATCTCCGGTTCCCTATATTGGATTTTTGTCATTTTTGTGTCATTTTAAGGAATAAAATATTCCAAGCTACCCAGGGTTGAGCATGGGAATAATTTACTGAGACCTATACTGAGCCCTAGACTGTGTTAGTGGGCTTATTGTCAGTGGTAGATACATATGCACCACTACTAATAACCTATTTTCCAACAGGATATTTTTGAGGCGAGAAATGGCAATACTATCCAAAATGCAAATTAAGGAAAAGACAACATTTCTGAGGTTGAATAGATCAGCCTCTTACCATACAATATTCTAATTGCTCTGAGTGAAATGTGTTTTGCACCACTTATACTCAATATTATCAAGAGTTGGACCGCCAAATAGTGCTTTGTTCTATGGTGCACTGAAGGCAGCGTTGTGGTATGCTGTATTGTACAAAGAAGCAAGCATAGAAAAGCATAATGTTCTTTCAAGACGAAAGCCTTGCAAAACATAAAATCATTTCTTGGACCTACCTTGACCTGAAAATGTTTTGTGTATCATTTTACCCTTTTTTACCTGGACGTCTTAATATGTTTGACCTCCGACGAATATCTACATTTGTGGTCTCCTTTCATGTACAGTGGGTTGTTTAATTGCATTACATTTTGACCCAGAAGATGTACTTTATTTTTGTTATTTAACCCAGAGAGATGAAGTGATCAACAAAACATAAAGGGCTAGATGTACCATTTATTGGTTTGAAAATACCAGTATTTTTGCGACCAGTAAATATTTTTACAAACCGACCTATAAACCATTTAGTCAGTTTATAAAAAACAAAATCTTTTGTGACTGAATGTGATTGGCTACAAACACAAGGATGGTGGTCTGCAAGGGTCAGCAGGCCATCATATCTTTGAATGATTTTCAGTAAAGTATGTTTTTTTTAATGCAGTCTGTTTTCCTTAAAGCAACAGGGTTGCGTTTAAAAAAATGTTTTGTTTTTGTCAAAGTTTAAGAGTTGGCTGTCTATTCATAAACTTTTTTTTACATCACAAAGGGGACTGCTTTCTTTTGCAAATGGTTTACCGCCTGTTTTGAAGTGTCAATGAATTTTCAATGTTTTGCAACTGGATTTCGGTCGTAAAGCATACATTTATAAGCTATTCGGTATTTGGAACAGAAGTGTAAAGCATCTTTTTGGAATCAGCATCCATTTGGCATCCCATTTTAGAAGAACAAAAAACGTTTTGTAATCCTAAAATGTGATTAGTACAAAGGAAAAAGCATTTTAATGGTCTTGAATGCCGAATCAAAGAGTTTGAGAGCATTAAAACACTAAGGGCCCGATTACGATGTTGGTTGGAAAGCCTCCGACGTTAGGCCTGAGGCTGGCCGATTGAGATCGTCGCTTTCACTTCCGACCACCTAATTACATTTTAGGCAGTCGGAAGTGAAACCAGCCGGTCATTCTGACTGGATTCCGATGGGCTCGGGCTTGTCGTATACCAGGCCGTAATCCATATGGATGGCGTTTTCACCGTCCGGATTACAATGCTCTGTTTACGGCAGGCTTACCATGCCGGGCTTTCCGACACGAAAAGCCTGTTGGAAAGCGAGTTTGGGAATCCCTAGCAAGGCCCCCTTCAACCAGTGGCCTCTGGTTGTTGGCTGAGGGGGCACCTGTGGTGCCGCCGTGTTGATCCTTGCACCATGTGGCAGGCACCATAAGGTGCCTGCCACACGGTGCAGGGATCAACACAAACTCCCTTTTCTGTATGGGAGCTTGTGCTGCGGTCGGTTTCCGACCGCAGCACAAGCTTCCATACAGAAAAGGGAGCTTGTGACCGCACCATGTGCGTTCGCAATATAATTGAGCGGTTGGGACCGCTGACCGGAGTTCGGTCGGACCTGTATCTTTGACGGTGTGCCGGGCGGACGCAAGTCCGCCCGTCATCGTAATAAGCCCCTTAATATGTCTTGCCCAAAATGTGACACCAGTTAAATCTGCCTAATATTTCACTCATAGAAAACATCAGTGTTTTCTTTGCTTTACCTTTTATTATCCTGTTAACCACTAAAGAACTTTGAGATAATGTTTCCACTAGCAAAATACATAATTCACATCAGGATAGACAAAATACTTACAATCTTCTCTCTGAGGTCCCTGCAGTGTATATATGTTCAATATCCTCAATCTTCCTTCACATTATTGATATGATTGATAGCACTAGATTTATTTCATGAAATCCCCTTTGTATCGTTCAAATGTTTTATCAGTAGACAACAGGGAGTGGTGGATTTTTTCAGTATTTGCTGACACTTGGAACAACATTAATTCTTATGTGGACCTTGCTTCTTACTATCTTACAAAATAGTAATCATGCTGTAAATACTTTGTAATATTTTTTAGAGGTTTCCGAAAATCAAAACAGTGGGCTGATTTTCAATGGGATAAACAATTACTTTTCCTGACAAAAGCATTTAAAAGTTGATTTGCTTGTTGAAACTCTTGTTAAAAAGTAACATTTTATTTTCCAAAGGGATTATGTTCAGCATGGGTGTTTCATGTGATAAATATTTTCTATATCTAATGCTTGAGCGAAAAGCCCCTATTCTATCAGGGTCTTTGACATATTTGTCAGGAAGGATTGGTATCAAAATTGTGAGGCCATTTGTGTTTTGCCACAGTGATTTTATATGAATATGTTTCTTTCTCGGAAAAGTTCTTTATCCAACAACCAGCTGCAGTTCTACCCGTTCCAATTTCCCATGGTCAGTTCCTAATAGGAATTCTTACCTGAAGTGTAGTTTCTAAGATTGGTGCATCAATGAGAAAACACCACTAATGAATACAACTATCCCACTCTTCTCTTAATTGTCTGACTAGCCCTACTGTTTGTGTCACTCCCCCGTCACTGAAAGTTAAACAAGCATCATCTAGTCCACCTCTCTTTTCAGTTTGACGTTCATCCACAGCTCACCCCTTGATTTCCACATTCTGTAATGATACACATGAACTATCCACCCTACCTACACGACAATCCTCTCATTCATTATGTTAGGTCATTGGTTTTCTGATACAGGGCTGCGTACCTCCTGAAAGTGACATTTGCCAGTGGTCTGCTGATTCGGATGGAGCATGCAAAGATGAACGTTCTGCACCATCTTGACAAGATAAACATCTCTCCTTTCTTTCTTTTTTTTTCTAGAATTCACCTAGACTTGTTGTTTCTTGGCCCCTGATGCTGAGGGACCACTCTGTCTGAAATTGTGGTGCTCCTGAGGAACATCTTTGCTGTGTCCGGGTTTAAGACCCTCCATTTATCTTCCCATTGTATTGTCTCAAAAGAGTAGTCACACTAGCTGTGCAGGTCCGGAGGTACATTCACTACATACCACACTAGTGTGAAACCTACTGGCCCCAATGCTTCAGTAAGTGTAGTGGCCAGGAGCAGATCGATGCCCCTTATTGAATTAGTGAAAGTGCATGTGAGCCTTATATGCACAGATTTTGCATTAATGATTGCAAACAATGAAATGTGTGCGTACTGGGAATTTTTCTGGTAAATCTCATACTAGTGGTATTATTTATACACCTTAGAATGTCAGACATCAGCGAAACAGTGCAAGTGTAAACAAAGCACCCATACTTCATTCCCTTTTATATTGTGCTGTTTTAAGAAATAAGATGGGGTGATAAAGCTGCTTACCTTGAGGCCTCCATGCTTCAGTGTGGAGAGGAGTTTTCTTCTCTAAACCTATCCTAAAACGAAGATTGAACACAATTTCTGCCAAACAACGTTTGGATTTGTCTGCACAAGAGTAGGGTGTATACTTTAGTTGCCTAGATTTTTATTGTAAAATACTTGTGCGAAGTTTCTAAAATAAAATAATTGTGATTTTGTTTTTGAAGTACAAGAGCTCCTCCTGCTCATGCAGTCTAGACATTTCCAGCAGCTTGGGAAATCATTACAAACAGCAATTAAACTATTGGTTTGCTAATATGAAAACCAGAAGTCCTCAAGAGCGTGGGGATGAGGTGGAGCACAACCTATATTATGATGCAAAGTTTTAATTGAGTTCTCTATTCATCAGACCCAATGGAAACGCAAGACAACGTCAGTGATGGAATTAAATTATTTATTTAATGTACTGCTGCGGTGAGAAGAACATTGTATTCACAAAGCTGTCCATTTCCAATAAAGATTTTTGCCTGTGAACAATTTGATCGTAGTACTGAATGGGCGAAAAAATGTGGACCCCTATACACTGGAGACCTGGCATAGATAATCCCACTCCTTTGTAGATAACTTGGAATAACTAACTTGCAATGTCATGACAACGATGCTGAACAACTAAATAGCCGACCCAAAGGGTTCCTCTTCTAGTTGAAATATAAAAATCATTCTAAACATTCGAGGGCCATGTTGCATTAAATTCAGCTTTAGCAGCAGCAGTTATCCAATGGCACCCTTCTTGAACTAGGAGGCACTGACAAGACTTGGCATATGTCAGAGAAACAAGAAGCAGAAGGTTTGTTTGAGGAAACAAGAACCAGGGGCATTAGTGCAGCAGGTGCAATGGTACCGGGGCCCACGTGTATGAGAGTCCACTGCACCAGTTGCTTCACTCATAACTGCCAAAAAATACAATGTAGGTTTTGTGAGACTAACGTTCCCCTGTGTTTGGAACCTACTTCTTCTTTAGTTTTCTTTTATTTGCCTGCAGTGTGTATTAATTAGCATTATGTAAGTGTTTTTTTCTATAGTATGATAGTGTGCCATAATCATGTAAAGGTCAAATCTTTGTGTTATTCTTTTTCTCTATACTATGATACTGTGTGATATCCATGTATAAGGTAGAATCTTTGTATTATTCTTTTTCTCATTACTATGATAGTGTGCGATAACCCTGTATAAGGAAGAATTTGTGTTACTGAGTTCTCTGAACGGGTCCTATATACGAATTCTTGCAGAGTCTCTAGAAGTATTGCTGCAATCTTTGTAATGTGGTACCCTGCATCACAGTCACAGGAAGGCTCAATGAGGCACCTGTCTGTTTCCTCTGCTCCACAAGCCCACGGAGAGTCGTTCAAAGAAACCTTTGACTCACAATCCAATATTGTCCACATCACAGTTTCAGTGTTTTCTTGAAGAAATGGTGTGGATGTAGGACATGGGAAGTATTACAAGACATATGGCAGAAAAAGGTGCATTGTCTGGCTCCTTGCTATCTAGACGATCTTCTCAGAAGAGCATGAACATCATGCTGATCGGCGCAGATTTACAGCAGGAAGCTAACTCCCATGATAAGGAATGTTGAATCGATCACAGAGACAACAAAAAGGTGAAACCGTCCAGAGACAAAACAGCATAAATGACAAAATGTTAAAGCTTCTCCGACTGCCGTATCTTACTGTTGCAGGGAAAAATGCCTCAGATCCTTCAGGTAAGTTTCACATGAAGTTTATTGTTCAGTATAGAGGACTTCGAAACCCACAACCAGCACACCTTCTACACCGGCTGCTCAGTGGTAACTGAGCAAACCAACACCTAAGGCTGCGCAGGCCAGGGCCCTCACATTCAATTATCAACAAGCCATACAACAATGAGAAGCATGAGACATAGCTCATATTACAGCATTCCACAGGTCATTGACTTAGCGAGATCACTAGGACTAATTCTCGACAAGAACCTCAACATGCAGAAGCACATCAATGCTGCCACCAAATGAACATTCTAAGAAAACTAAAACCCTTCCTCCCCCACAACAATTTCAAGCAGGCATTGCAAGCCTTAGTGATTCCTCAGTTGGACTATGGAAGTGCTACCCTCTCTGGATTGCCCAGATCCAAACTGGCACCACTAAGGGCCTCGCTCAACACTGCTGCAAGATTCATCACTGGCTCAAAAAGAAACAACCACATCACCCCTGATCTGAGGTCCCTCAACTAGGTCCCATATGAAGCAAGAATTCAGCTAAAAATTGCCTTGCTGACACATAAAGCCCTCCACAAAGTCCGTACTTTCTGGTGGCTCCAGATCTTCCAGAAGCTCCAACACCCTTTTTTGAAACCACAGAGATTCCTCAAGAAGAAATATTACAACCTATCCTTCTCTGGGATGGCGCAAAGAATTTGGAACTCCTTGTCCCCAAAAGTCAAAAGGAATCCCTCAAATATTTCCTTCAAGAAAGAAGTCAAAGAATGACTTATGAACAAACTCCTTCCCTAGATTTCAGGATACCCTTCTTACCTCAACCACACTCTTGACTACTTTCACCGGCGACCTCTTGATTCTCAACAAGTACTTCAAGCATAAACACTCCAAAAGAGAATACTGAGCATGCAAAATCACTCCATAAGAGAATAATGAGCCAGAGAGAGAGAGCTCTACAGATAAATAAATACAATACCATGCACAACTCCTTCCTCTTTTTGAAAAAATTAAGATAAACATTTCAGCAATTTTTAACCCAAAATTTCAAAACACTATACAATGCTAACACAACTAATATCAAACAACATTTCATGCAACATAGTAATCCTTAAACTTTGCAGGCATGTCTGCATTACGTGATACTCTGACAGAGTGAGAAAGAGCTCCTTGGCCCACTGGGTACTGGCCGTTTCCCACAGGCACAGTTTCCTCAGAAGCGTTGACAGAAATACAGGGCACTGAGGCCATGTCAGGGTCACAGGGCACAGAGACAAAGTCGTCATCTCCATTACCTGAACTCGTTTCAAAATTCACCCCCCAAAAAATCACTATTGGACACTTGATCAAAACCCCTACCAGATAGAATTATTTGAGCTTGATCAGCTGTCATTTTAACCACATCTCTTCTGTTCCACCACCCTTTATTATGCAAAAGACCCTTTAGAAACTTTCTCCACTCATACAGGTATCAAAAATATAGATTTGTATTTTCTCACTCTCATGGGATCTTTGACCAAAACCCAATCACCTATGTTCAACTTTGTTTTTGACATTGTTTCTTAATAAAGATTTATTTTGTGTGGGTTTGAATAGTTTTCACCCTACCAGGCATAGCAGACACATTGAAATGATTCAACATCATAGCCCATAGTCAATAATGTTTTCACCCCTTCCTTCAGAAATGGGCTCATGCGCTCCACAAGGCCATTTGAGAAGAGAGAGTAAAGAACCACTTTGATATGTGTAATGTGAAAACCAGTAACAACATTCTTCATGTGACTAGTAGTCAAATGAGTCCCATTATCAGTCACTATCTCTTTGGGTGCCCCTTCAATAACAAAAATTCTGTGCAGAAACTTGATGATGTAATCAGTGTTGGGAGCAGATGTGAAGTCAAAATAAATCTATTTCGAAAAATAGTCTACCAACACCATCATGTATCTTTGGGAATTAGGCAACAAGTCAAATGACCCAGCAAAATCTAAGACCACTTTGTGCCATGCCTCCTCTGATATTGGTACCGTGTGAAGCGGAGCCTCATGCACTGTCCAGTGCTTGTCTGATACCAAGCACATAGTACATTCACTAATGAACTTGCCCACCTGAGTCTTCATTGCGCCACCACTAAAACTGTTTCAGAGCTTTACTGGTGCTGCTGACACCCAAATTACTTTATTGGCTTTTTTAATGAGAGTATCTAAGGGTGACGTTGGGAACACACAAACATCAGCCTGTAATAACACACCACCTAGAAGAGAAAGGTCCTCAGAAACTTGCACAAAAGGTGTTAGTGAGACTTCCACATTCCTTTCTCTAGGCCACCCGAGTTTCATGTAGGTGCAGATGGTTTGCAAAATCGGATCCTGAACAGAGGCTTCTACCCAGTGTGATTGTGCCTGAATTTCCCAGAATGTCATCAACCAGTGCAACCACACACTCATTCTCCTGATCATTGCCCATGCCGCCACTGGCAACCAGGATAGGCAGTCTGCATACACATTCTTTACACCTGGAATGTACTTTAACGTGAAGTTAAACTCCTGCAATTTAGAAAGCATTCTGACAAGGTGTGCTGACGCCTTCCCAGAACCATTCCCATTGAGTAAATGTAACAATGGTGTATGGTCAGTAATATTGATTTAAATCTCTCAACCACCCACGCTCATGCTCAATCGTACTATAATGTGAGTCAGCAGTACTGCGTGAGCGAGAGGCAATAGCGATGGTATATTTTCTTTGTCTTGGGCGAATTGAGAAAAAACAACTCCCAGCCCAATCTGACTAGTGTCAACTATAATGACACATCTTCTGCCATCCACAAATGGGGATAACGCCTCCTTCACTGCATCTGACTATATGTACTTGACTCCTTTTTTAAGTAGATCTCTCAAAGGCTGGACAATGTACGCTTACCCCTTGACAAAACGTGAGTAGTACTTACTTGACCCCAAAAAAAGAATGCAGCATATCTTTATCTCTGGATGGTTGTGCTTCCTCAATACCCTTGATGAGAGAACATTTTGGAGATATCCCTCTAGGACAAATAGAATGCCCCAAGTAAATCCAAATTTTGTTGAGAAACCTACACTTGTCCGTGCGAAGTGTGTTGCCATAATCCTTAAACTTACCAAAAACTGTAGGTAAAATATGGTTGTGCTCAGCCACAATTTAACTATGAGAACATCATCCCTAAAGGCCTGCAGCCCAACCCCCACTCCCCCAAGATGGTGTCCATCAAACATTGTAAAAAGCCATCCTTATTGCATACAATAACTGTCGGACTTACCCACTCAGAGGAATCAGCATTCTTAATAGTACCATTTTTAACCATTTGCTCCAGAAGCTTTTTTAACTCAAGTCTCACGCTCAGTGGCACCGGTATGACTTTGTGGGTGACTGGCATAGCATTCTTTAACTTGACAGTGTGCACACCATTTTTTTATGCAACCAATTTTGTCGTTAAAAATCTCTGGAAACCCTCTGATAATCTCATCAGCAATACTTTGGTCATCTAAACTAACCAGAGAAATAGGCACATTAGAAATTCTCACCAGTGGATCAGCACCTGGAACCAGCATAAGGCCTAGTCTGCCAAGATCCTACCACCCTACTATATGCCTTCCCTTGAGTTCTATGTAAATTTTAGTAAACATTTTCCTACCCAAGCATGTAATGTAATCCTCAAAGTAGCCCACCGTATCAATATCATGTTCCCTATATGACTTGGGGTGAACATCCAGTGTTTTCAAACTCACATTCCCACCCTAGTGCAAGCTGAATAAAGTGTCCGAAATTATTGTTATGGGTGCCCTTGAATCATACATCATGTCCAAAGTGAGGGCCCAACCCAAGGTAACTTGACAAACAGGGTCTTTAACTTTACCCGCCAACACAAAATCCACTTAAAGATTCAAGACCAGATTAGAGAAATCCAATACATTGTCATTATCATGCAACTCAATACTGTGCACTTTCACTGAATTCTTGCCCATCCTGCACACACTGTGAAAGTGCCGTAGTTTCTTGCACTTAATGCAATGCTTACCAACAGCAGGACAATGGGCAAAATTACTTAAATGTGACCTCAAACCACACCTGAAACAAAAATAGTTAGATTTACAAGACACAGTTTTACAATTTTTGTCTTTCATGCGAATTGCTTCAACATGCTCTGGACTTCCCATGGCATTCACAAACGTAGTTGAAGGTATGACACATGTGAATTGATACATTTGAACGCTCAATACTCTTTGCCAGGTCAAGGACTTCACCCAAAGAAGGATCTCTGCAGCTAAGGAGCCTTTCTTGTATCTTCTTGGAAAAACAGCTGTTCACGAATTGATCCACTAGGTGTCAAGAGATGCACCAAAATTGTAGGTTGAAGCCAACAACCTTAACACAGAGATAAACTCCTCAATTGACTCATCAGGCGACTGCTTCATTTGAAAGAAATTGAACCTCTCTAACAACACACTAGGTTCTTCTGCAAATTCCCACTTGAGCCTGGTAACTGCTTCTGAGAACTCATCCCAATCCCCAGATTCCTCAGATGGTGATACAACTTTTGGCAAATTGTCACAAATTTGTTGGCCCTCATGGCCCAAGTGACTGAATAATAACACAGCTTTGCGCTTCAGCTCAAAATCATCAGCCCCAACAGCAATCAGATAATTCTCAAATGATCTTAACCAGATGCTCCATTTAACTGCTGGTTTCCCTGGATTTGGAGGAAATGGAGTAACGTGCACAAAATCTGATCCGGTCATTGGAGCCATAATGCAAGCTGAGTGCCAAAGGTGCTTGCAAGCCCAACAAAAGGATGTCAAATGAAGTTGTTAACCTTTTTAGTTAAAAACAATAAAATGTACCAACTACCTCTGCTACATTGTTGCAGACATCTCAGAAAAGAATGCAACATTAATCTTGAATGAGTTAGCCATCAAATATCAGTACCAATGCAGTAATAATGTATAAAACACTGCCCAATCCGACATGGCGTGCACACCCACTAATCCTGTAAACCAGTGCGTAGCAATGTGCATGTGGCACAGATCCAGAAAGTCATCATGCTCCAGTGCGCGTGGAGGGGTGAGGATGTGGCGCTCAAAAGCAGTAACCGCAATGAAAACCAAAATCGCCGGTGAAAAAAAACCTCACCCCGATGATAAGTGGCAGCGTAGCAACTGCAGACACCTCGTCCAGAGTGCCTGAATGTTGGACATAGCAATAAACTGTTGTGGCTGTGGGCTCCAGAAACACCCGAACTCCAATCCTCACTTCTAACAGCTCATCGCCAATGTTGCAGGGAATAATGCCTCGGATCCTTCAGGTAAGTTTCACATGAAGTTTATTTCTATTTGTAGTTACAGAAGAATACAGAGCCCAAAACCAGCGCACCTTCTGCACTGGTCGCTTAGCGGTAACTGAGCTAACTAACACCTAAGTGTGCGTGGGCCGGGACCCTCACATTCAGTTATCAACAAGCCACACAACAATGATAAGCACAAGACATAGCTCACATTACAGCAAGTAATGCAACAAGTAATTCAAGCATAACCACTCCACAGCAGAATATTGAGCATGTGAAAACACTCCATAAGAGAATAATGAGCCCGAGAGAGGGAGCTCGTTCTACAGATAAATAAATATATAACCAGGCACAACAGTTACAGAATGTACAATGCAAGGGAAACCGATGACAAGACAATATGTACAGTATTTGAAGGTGGCCCGAGTAATTCATTATATTTATTTTTGCTTTTAAAGTAACTTCAGACCCTCCACAAATGTTCCTTAGAAATATTCACTAAAAACGTATTGAAACTGTTGCCACAGGCATTTATGAAACAGCCTCGAAAGTTCTGCCATTGATACATGCACGGTTCAGGTTTACTGCTCCATTCTGACATGATTTCTTTGATAAACTGAATGCTTCGATGCCTGACATTAAGACTTTGCCAGTGTGTTCCCAAATTATTTTAAAGTTTACTGGTTGTCAAGATGGACCTTAGTGTTTACCTGCATTCATATAAGTAAAAGGCATGTGTTTGATCCTTCCGAATATATTCCTCAGTGTTTTCTTGAAAGGTGGTAGTTTTTCAATTAGTTAATTAGTAAAACCCCTTCCAGGCGGCGAGTCACCCCCTCCCGCTCCCCCCGCTTGTTACCACCAACTTCGCGCTTTCCTTTTGAATCACCACTGACCACTTCTTTGGTGCCTGAAAAGGTCGCAGTTTATTTTCAACACAGAAATTTTTTTACATACAATTTTTCATATTTCAAAGTCCATGGTCATAAGCCTTCCATGTCCATGTTTAGCTTTCCTCTATTGGTCTTTGCACTTTATTTGTGTCCTGGACCCCCAGCATCCTCAACTTTCTGGGAGAGGAGGGAGGGGCACCTTTCTCTGGGTTTCAATTCACGGGTCTAGGCTTCAACTTGCTACCGATTTGGAGGGTGTCCGTTGGGACCCGCCCGGGCTGCAAGTGCTGTCCCGCTCGCCCTGGACCTTTTTGTGGGCCCTCCCTTCTCCCAGGGGTCCCTGCCGTTTGGCATCCCAAGGACCTTACTTGAGCGTCTGCTCTATCTTTCCTGAGGCTGAGTCCCTACCATCTTCTCCCTCTGTACCCCTGCCGTAAGGCATCCCAAGGGTCCTGCGGGAGTGTCGCCTCTATTCTTTCTCTGGCTGCACTCCACCACATGGCTCCCTCAGTGCCCCTGCCGTGAGGCATCCCAAGGCCACTGGGAGAGCCTTCCATCTATCCTCTAGTGATTTTGATTCCTATTAGCTTCCTTGTGTTTGATCTGCTACCCTTTCCCCGCTACGGCTGCGACGCCCGTATTCTTAGGTGTGGGTGGGTGACTTTCTCTTCTTCTATCCTTGCCAAGGGAGGGTGAATTGTGGTTCTTTGGGCCGTTGGCCCCCTTCTTAACGCCCCCCTTGGACTTACTTGCTCGCCCCCTGATTGGGGGGGAGCCTTCTTTGCTTTCGTGGGCCAATCCTGGCCCCCTCCCCGACTTAGCCGGGAATTTGCATGCAAGGCGGGGGGGCGGGCCCCCCCGCCGCCGGCCGGCGTTCAACCTGGGCCCCTATTGGGTCCGGCTCTGCCTTCCCGGCCCGGGTCCAGATTCTGTGATCTTCAATGTCTAAATCACAGCTAAAAGAGGACAGATGGAAACACAGGGAAAATTAGTTTTTTCAACCACCCCAGCAGCATCATTTATGTTCCCAACAGAAGAATATTCAAATGCACTAGTCAGTATGCCAGAATGTTGTGCCAGAGATGAATTCAGTAGTTATTTTTATTCCAATATATATTTCATTTCATTTCTTGGCAAATGAGAGGTGCAGATGTCAAACTACCCTGCTTATAGCCATAAACCCTGACTTTCCTTGTTAGATGAGTAAACAGCAACATCATGATCATTAGTAGCAGAAAAAGTTGGCACCACGCCTGTTTTGAAATTGCACACATTTCTCAATTGATGAGAAGTGTCAAGATTTTAAATTTAGCTCAGGAACATCCAGCTAGGAGAGGACGCATATTACTGCGGATAGGCATTGCAATGCTGAAACAAGAGCAAACGTTTAAAGTGCCCACCAGAGCTTAAACAACACGTACATTGCAACTCGCAGAAGCACTCTGATTTCAGATGGCCTGAGATGTGCTCCTACATGAATATCCTGTTGACTTAGACATTACCATTGAAAAGCTTCTTGGAACTGCTCTGGATTAATGTTGCAGCAGATGCATTCTCTTTGATGCTGCTGTAGCTTCCTGCAAAGCAAACACAAGGAGATGATGGACAGAGCGCTGAAACTTTTCAGACACTCACCCCCAGTCACAGATATGGGTTGAATGCATCATCGTTCTTTAGCTCACTTCGCCACCCCAGTTCAGACTCAGCTATATGCAAATCAGTCTTGACCCTGTGCCTCATGGGAACAGTCCAGCCCGAACTGCCAAGCCAAGTCTTCCCTGGACCGGAAACAAGCATCCTGGGACCATTTTCAGGGTAATACCCCTCCAGCCAGGCTAGCTTGAATCCAGTGGCAAAGTGAGCAAGGGACCCACGTCTGGGCATACCCTGCCAACTTAGGGTGAACAAAGCAAACACAAGGAGATGATGGACGGAGCGCTGAAACTTTTCAGACCCTCACCCCCAGTCACAGATCTGGGTTGAATCCATCATCATTCTTTAGCTCACTTCGCCACCTCAGTTCAGACCCAGCTATATGCAAATCAGTCTTGACCCTGTGCCTCATGGGAACAGTCCAGCCCGAACTGCAAAGCAGTGCTTAATTTGTAAAATTATAAGTGCGAGGACCCTGACCAGGAGGACACTACACCTTGCACCACCCCTTGCCCCGTCAGCGCTGCAAACGACGGTATCAAAACAACTACTAACCAACTCTCTTGCCAGCAAGTGCGACAGTTCAGATTATTTCTGGTCCCTAAAGCTAAATGAATGGCTGGTGAGGCAGGTTGTTAGACCTGGCATCCTTGGCATGGTTTCCCCTGACTTTTGCTTCTACCTCCTGTATTTTTTATGCTGTGCTGGATTTCGTTTTTGCTGGCTTAGATGCTTTGGGCACTTTGCCACTGTTGATCAGTGTCAAAGTGCAAGTGCTCCCTGTGTGAATTGTTATTATGATTGGTTCTCCCTGATTGGCATATTTGATTTATTAGTAGGTCCCTAGTAAAGTGCACTAAGTGTGCCTGGGCTGGTAAATCAAATGCTACTAGTGGGCCTACGGCACTGATTGTGCCACTCACATGAGTAGCCCTGATAAGATGTCTCAAGCCTGCCACTGCAGTGCCTACACGCGGTTTGTTAACTGCCATGCCGACTAGGCAAGTGCACCCACTTGCCAGGCCCTAACCTTTCCTTTTCTTACATGTTAGTCACCCCTAAGGTAGGCCCAAGGTATCACTGTGGGCAGGGTGAAGTGTATGTGAAAGGTAGGACATGCCCTGGTGTGTGTGGCATGTCCTGATAGTGAACTACTGCCTATTTCGTTCTTAACTAATGCAAGGTTACCTATTCCCATAGGGTAGAATGGGAAGTTTGCTTATAACATCTTATAAGCATAACTACCCCTGGGAACAAGGTAGGAAAAAAAGGTTTAGTATGCCTGAACTCAGAATGTTAAAATGCATCTTTTAGTGAGGGTGATTTTCACATTCTGTGTTTGAAAATACCACTTTTAGAAAGTAGGTATTTTCTTGCTTAGCCATCAAGTGTGCCTCTGCTAGGATGTGTATTAACTGTCTGCCTTGAAGTGACAGGCGCTGGGGATGTGCAGTTGCTCCAGAGAGTCTGGATCAGTCAGGACTGGGCTGAATAGACCTGGGCTGCATTTAGAGTAGGGGGAGGAGATTTCCTTTCACCTAAATGGGCCTGGTCTGCCTTCCACAATGCTGTCTCCCCCTCCTGCCAGGAAGCTGCACTAGACAGAACAGAATTAGTTTTGACTGAGCACAGGGCTTCTCTGCCACCAGAGAACAAAGGATTTTGTAGTATAACTATTGGGGCCCAGACCCCAGAACTTCAGATCATTCCTGGAATTCAAGAGGACCCTTTGTCAAGGAGAAGAGCTGGAGAGACTGAGGAGAAGTACTGCCCCTGTGCTGTGTGCTGTGAGGGGTTGGCCTGCACTTGCTGTTTCTGCCAAGGAAAGGAGAAGGACTTTGCTGTGTGCTGTGTCCCCTGCTTGAAAGAGATCTCCAAGGGCCTGTGTGTGCTGGCCTACTGTTCTGAAATCTCAGGGACACAAAGACTTCACCCCAGCTACCCTGAACTCTGCTGCTGTGAGTTCAGACCTGCCAAGAGGTGCCTGTGCCAGTTTTGGGCCTCTGGAGGTTGTTGTTGCTGTTTGGGAGCTGGAAGAAAGAAGAAACTTGAAGATCTGCAAAAATCGACGCATCGCTCTTCTTGCGGCTGTTTTTCCGACGCATCTCCACGGTGCGAGAAGAATTTCCACGCATCGCCACGCCGCTGCGAAAACCGATGCAGAGCCTGTTGCCACCGCACAAATCGCCGCATCGAGGGATCGCAGCAGAAGAAAACACACGCAGCGCCGCTCGACGCTGCTGCATTGACCGCCACCGCATCCCGTATTTCCCCGCATCGTACCTGTGCGACAAGTCTTCTTGACGCATCGCCTGCGGACCAGAATCGTCTCAGAATCGATGCATCACTTCCCCCTACAGACCGGATTAGACGCATCACTTCTCCTGCGTGCAGCAGAACTGTCACATCGCCTCCCCAAGGTCTCAGGAACTGACGCATCGCTTTGTGTTTCCGACGCTTCCCATCTCTGCGGCTGTTTTGCCTTGTGAATTTTGACGCAACTTCAGGTACTCTATGTAAAAGTCACGCATCTATAGTTTTCTATGGTACAAGTTCTTGAAACCTTTTGAAAAGTCATATTTTTAACTGTGTATGTTGGATTTTTGTCGTTTTGGTCTTGTTTAGTTTAGATAAAGATACTTTATTCTTCTAAACTGGTGTGGTGTCCATTTGTTGTTTTTTCACTCTGTTACTGTGAGTGTTGGTACAAATACTTTACACATTGCCTTTGGGATAAACCTGTCTGCTCATGCCAAGCTACAAAGGGGGTGAGCAGGGGTTATCTGAAGTGTGTATGCCCCTTACCCTGATGAGAAGCAAGGGTCCCTATTTGGATAAAGGTACCTACCTCTGCCAACTAGAGACCCCCATTTCTAACACAGGAATTAGTATTTTTTAATGTATATTTTATTCATAAACATCCGTTGTTCTGCTCATCTCTAAATTAGATGAGTGCCAGGGTCCTGACCAGGAGTCCTCTGCAGCTTGCACCACCCATTGCCCCATCATCGCTGCCAATGATGGTACCAAAACAGCTATTAAACATCTCTCTCACCTGTAAGTGCGACAGCTCAGATTATTCAAGGCTAAAGGAATGGCTGGGGAGGCAGGTATTAGTATTTTTGTAATGTATATTGTATTCATAAATATCCGTTCTTCTGCTCATCTCTAAATTAGATGAGCAGCGCCACCATGTGACAGAGTGTCATAAGTGTGGTGATGACAATTTATTGCCAGTGTATAGCACTGGAAACCAATTAGGTGCGGTGCCGAGCACTGGAAACCACCAGCTTAAATTAAGCATTGCTGCAAAGGCTAGGAGCCCAAAAGCTTAATTTATTCCTCTCCTCCCTTAAATCTCATTATATTTCAGCCTGATTCCTGAATGTTGCTAAAAGCATGACCAAAAAGACCTAAGAGGTTAGTGTGAAAAAGTTGTAGTGTTACGTATCCAACTCTCTACTCTTAAGATCATGTTTAGTTTTGCAGACTAAAGCAACCATAGCCCCTGCAGTCAATCATAACTAGACGTTAATGTTTTCAGTGTTTATTTTTTGGGATTACAGTGGCTAATTCCACTTATTTCCCAACTTCTGAAAATCAGTGTTTTTACAATTTGGCCCCTCAAGAATGTGCAGCTAACTGTGCTTTTCCAGTGGTTACAAAATACATTCACTGACAAAAGTTTTGTTGATGCTGGACCAGGTCTAACATGAAATGATATACATAGGAGTTTTCACTTGTTTACCGATCAGAAGGATCCTTTCTTGTATACCCCACAGTCCACCACGTCGCGGCAGACACAGGTGCCATAGCTGCAGATGAAGAGTTTGTGTCAAACCACTGCAAGAATAGGAAAACAGAAATGGTAGAAAAAGGATCACTTGTACATGACTGTTTCTGATTAATGAAACACCAATCCATAATACAGAGACCAATGTGCAAAACGTGTTGTTTCCGCAAAGTCCACATTTTGCAAGATTACAGGCCTGCCTGTGTAGTGTAGCTCCTATTTCCCTAATAGGCTCTGCGCATTGGAATAATATACCCTATAGGTTTGACATAGGACTAAGGTCAGTATGTCCCTATCGAGTATATTAAACTTAATTACTTGTGCCAGCTAGCTCAGAGGCCACTAGAAACTTCTTGATAAACAAGAAGGGAGTAGTTTCTGGCAGCCGCAAAACATGACAACTTTGTTTCCCTTTTAGAATCAGAACGTGTCCCAGAGTCGTGGAAACAATAGATAACTATTTCACTCAGCTGAATCGTGCATGCTTAGTTTTCCTCAAAGTTACACAGAAAGAACAGACGGGCGTTTCAATAAAAGATTTATTGAACAGTCTTGTTTCTCGTGTAAGTAATATGTGCTGTTATGATCACAAGACAGTATGCAAGATAAATAATGTACAGTGTAAGCAGTAGAAATAAATAATACTGCGCTAGCATGATCTTTAGTAGATATTCATTTACATAAATAACATAGACTAAAAATGCGAGTACTCATACGATGCGTTTCTAAGCTAGTTCTACCCCAATGTGCCTAACCTAACCTAGGTGTAGGGAGAGGTATGAAGTAGGTGGAGTATTCCTTACTATGGTATACTAAGAGTATATTAAGCCTAGTATGCCTAGTATGCCAAGAGTCCCTCTAGGTTTCTAGTCCGCTCCATACCTTAAGAATGAGAGAGGTGGGAATCTCTTGCCAGACTCGAACTCCAACACCCCGTGAGGGAAGTCAGATCACTGGAAGCTGGACTCTCTGCGTGCAGGGGTGACAGCGTCTTCTCAGTGCGTCAGGCCGGGAAACGGGCTCCTCTGAAGTCGAGGTCTCCTCTGATTTACAAGGGCTAGGGAAGGTATATTTATACCTGAGAGGTACCTCAGAATGTTAGCATTGACGTGAATCGGACAGCGGAAGACATCATGAATGAACCCCTAAGGTATAACGGTTCATGCATAATAGATGAGTCCTTGAAGAAATCAATAGTCCTGTGCTAGGGAAACTCCCGAAGCCTAAGGGTCTGTTCTTCAAGAACTCGTTGTGACGTTAGGGTGGACGGATGTCGGAGACCATGCCTGCATTTGGAGTGCACGGTTAAATGCCTAAATAAGGACTGGGATTTTATGCCTATATAAGGGCAGGACGAATTGTGCCTATATAAGGACATGATACAGGAAAGCCCGTGTATGGACACCCTAAGAGGAATACAACTCCTTGAGACTACAAATGGTGGAAATGTAGAAAGGGGACTTTGCGATTTGGAAAGGTCTGCAGGTGTTCATGTTCCTCTTTATTTTTGTTAGTATTTTTGAAGGCAACTTTGTTCCAAAAGCAGCTTTAAGTTGCAACGCTATGCTGCAGCCCTCATCTCTCAGTCACTGGCAGCAAACACTTGCCTCTCACAGGAACCTCTCTCTATACAGCTTTCGTACAATATGCAGAGTTGTAAACAGGACATTCAGCCAAAGCTGCCTCTTCAAAATGTCTTTCATTGCAGCCTACTATACCAGAGAATACTGCTTCACTTTCAGTTTCTCACGTCAATGACACGCTTTGTAAAGCCGGGTCAGTAAGAGGTCTGGAGGCCGCAGAACACATTCCGGCAACTGCAGGCTGGCAAACAACACAAGCGTGGAATATTGCTGGCATAGAGGGGTACGAACAGCGAGATTCACTCCCCAGAAGTTGGAGCACGGGGAGTCTGGGACACATGGTGATGTATTAAGCAGACTCTCTGCCCACAGTCATTGATTATAAAAGGGGCGCGGCCAATTTTTTATTCAAATTTTAAGCCACGTATTTTAGGGCAAAATCCCTGTTTACAAAAGGTGTGAGAAATGTTTAAATTACTACGTTTTAATACTGGGACGCAATTTGCAATGATTTTAAGTAATTTGCAATAAAAAATGTATTCATTCATTTATTCACGTCAATGACCGCAAGTTCAACCCTTGAAAAACAAAATTATTGGCAAGCATGTCTCTCAATCTAAAAAAAAGGTGCAGTACTGCCTTTACACACTTCACAAGTTACACTGAGGGACCTCTGCGGAGTAGCTGCCACAGTAAGCTTCTAGCATAGAGAGACATAAGGCAGAACATGGGGGTAGTGTTATAAGAAGAAAAGTTTGTTTATAAACCAAGTGAGGCTCTAAGGACATTTCCTGAGCCTCAGCAAAAATCTCTTTTCTCATCAGATAAAAAATCCTCACCCACAATGTCATCATAGGATGATTTAGCTCATCCAAAATCAATTATCGCTAGGACAGGCTCAACCAAACTTTGCAGCTCTACATATCGTTTGCTGTAATTAGACTTAATCTCACGCTCACACACTTTAATATTGTCTAGGATCTATCCTAGAAACTATTTTGTGTTATCTGTAACAAGATTTAAAAAATTGAATAGCAGGTGTTTCGGGATTGTTATTTTCCCTACTTGCAGGTATTAGTAATTTTTAGTGTTGATGTGTTTCAGCCACATATTACGGTTGTTGGAAATTGTGGCTCCAGTTGATGGGGGTTAAACCCTACTCAAGCAACAACCACGATCTCTGTCAGGGTGAAACACAGGCACACCCCGAATTAACCTGTGCTTAAACCTCGGGTAGCTTGGCACAAAAGCAGTCAGGCTTAACTTAAAGGCAATGTGTTAAGTATTTATGTAGCACTTCAAATAGTAAAAAGTGAAAACAGAACTCAAGAAAAATCGCACACCAATTAAAAACAATGGAGTAAAATGTAATTACTTATTTGACACCAAAATGACAAAAATCTAATTAGTGGAACTGGATATATGCTATTTTAAAGATTTTAGGTAAGTAAAGCGTCTTAAAAGCACAAAGTGCCACTCACTGTTATCTGGTTGTGTGAGACCGGGTGAAAGTCAAATGTTCAGGCCGACCGCAATGGAGTGCGGGCCATATATAGGTACCAGGTTAGTCTTGTTAAAAGAGTTATCTGCTAAAGTCCAGTGGGAAGGGTCCTTTTTGCGGTGGAGGGGGCCACGAGGAGAAGGGAGAGCGTCGCAGATAGTCATTGATGTAGCACAAAGATCAGGCCGGGCATCCCAGACAGTCATCACTGTAGCTCAAAGATCCTGTCAGGCATCGTGGACAGTTGTTGCTGGAGCTTTGCATTGATGGTCCCACAAACTGTCGATGCTGTAGCATGACACACACATATCGCAATGTCAAGCATCACTGGTGGTCGCTGTGGTGCGAAGAGTCAGGTTCACCAGAGCTTCACATTGGTGGGCAGCAAGATCTACAAACCAGTTTAAAAAAAAAAAAAAAAAATTGTATTAATTTTCTCTAATTACAGTACAAGCAAATAGAAAATTCAAGTGATCGCTATCTGAATAGCAGGATATCACATCTATACCTAGTGGTAAAATAAATCTCATACAATTACTTCACAACTTAACCGTGTGCCACCTTAGTAACCTCGTCTCATTTGGGACCCGGCTATATGGCCTACGTCCTAATGTAGCAGCTCTTCCCATCCTGCTATCATATCAGGTGTACCATTTTCCTGGTTCAAGGTTTAGTAAGTAATACACTTTTTATGCAAACTCCCCACCTCCCTCCCCTGCTGACGGGCCGCTCCGACATTTTGGAAACCTAAATCTATAAGGTTGTAACTAAAACCTAGCTTGTAAGAAACTGAAAGTGGGCTGTCTGTCCAGGTGGGTGGGTGGGTATTTCGTGAATTGAGGGAAAATGGAGACCAGAATACGTCCTGAGCCCGGCAATCCCCGTATCTCGCCTACAAGAGCAGAGGCTCCCATCCAGGCAGGAGAATGGTGGTGAAGTGTAAAGACATTGACAGAGCTTCATGGAGTGAGGGTGTTGGCTGCTTTGAAAGCTTCTAGCAAGAGGTCCCAGCTCATTGCGATCGGTTCCTTTCTTAGGCCTCTTTTTTCCTCACGCCGGATAGCTACGCTTTCAGCCAGTCCCCATTTTTCCACCTCTTCCTTCCAACTGAGCAGTGTTGGGGCCACAGGGGATTTCCACCTCCTAGTAATACCTCGCTTAGCAAGGAGCAAAGCCAGATCCGTGAATTTGGCTCGTATTTGTGCTCTTTAAGCCTTCTGTATAGACCTAGTATACTTGTCTCTACTGTGTGCCATCCCATGTTACCCACGACTTCCTTTAAGGTAGCAGTTATTCCGCCACAGTATCTCCCTAAGCTGGGGCTAGACCAAAGCTTGTGTAACAGCTCTGCGTCCTGCTCAGGACATCTAGGGCAGGACGGCAGGATGGCAGGAAAGATGCCATGTATTCTATGCGGAGTCAGGTACGCTCTCTGCGTTACCATATACTGGATGAATTTAAAACGGGTGTTGCGTGATATTCATTTTGGGTATTCTAAAATCGTTGCCCATTCTGTCTGTTAATGGTCTGCCTATGTCCTGTTCCCATTTAGTGCG
The DNA here is from genome assembly GCA_963921515.1 of Calotriton arnoldi. Classification (NCBI taxonomy): domain Eukaryota; kingdom Metazoa; phylum Chordata; class Amphibia; order Caudata; family Salamandridae; genus Calotriton; species Calotriton arnoldi. The sequence goes on along the minus strand of CAWUFW010006040.1, from coordinate 564,664 downwards.
TGTTGCAGTTCATGGAGATGGACGGTGCATGCGTCTGCCCCGATATAGCCAGTGGGTTAGGTGACTACCTGTCCCCATAAGGTATATCAGATGTACCAACTCATGCGTATTTGGTTCTGCCCCATCAGCTGCCCAGTGTCTTTTAACGCAGCGCGTCAAACTCGTGTGAGTCAAGAACAGTGTCTCCGAGACCCCCCCGCTCATTTGTAAAATCTGTGTGCGTGAGTAACAGTTTGGCCCCAAATAAGTCCCCAACTGTTGTCACTCTGGCCTACAACCAAGGTTCTAACTTGCGGGTGGTAAGTATTCTTAGGTTGGTGGGAATGCCCAATAGTGGTGTATTGGGGGCAAACGCGGGGAGACTATTAGGGTAATTTAATGCCTGCTTCCAGTATGTGAGTGCAGTTCTAAGAAGCATTCCTGCAGTGTGTGGTATGGCACTACCTGGGGAGAGCAGTCTGTGTAGCATGCCCTGAGCCAGCATGCGCTCCGAGTAAGCAATTTCCTGCAGGTTCTGGTCTACTAGCCAATACGAGAGCCACTGCAATTGTGATGATAAGCAGTACGCATACAAATCCGGGGCCCCCATGCCCCCTGCATCGGCTGGGAGTTGTAACTTCGCTAAGCTCAAGCATCTGTGGCCCATGCCCCATATTAAGCTGGTGAGGAGTGTATTCAGTGTTGTAAAGACTGCTCTCTGGACTACCACTGGGAGGTTAGTAAAAAAGTAGAGTAAACGTGGAAGCATAACCATTTTAGAAATTGCTAATCACCCTGCCACAGAGAGGGGCAATGATGTCCAAAACGCAACCTGAGCACTCAGGGAGCTCATCGCTTTATGCAGATTCCCTTCTATAACATCCATTTTGGTTCTATAAATTTGTATCCCTAAGTATTTAAAGGTGTTGTGAGCAATTGTTATGTCACGATTACCAAATGGTATAGTCATCTCTTCCGTGTTACCGAAGGGGAAGGCATAGGATTTTTCATAATTAATTGGCAGCCATGCTATGTGTTCAAATTGTGTGAAGAGCTGTGCCGCGATGTCCAAGTTATTTCGCAGTTTCCTGGTGTATAGGATAATGTCATCTGCGTAGAGTGATATAGCATGGTGAGCACCGTTTATGTTTATACCCCAGTCCGCCGAGGACGCCCGTAGTTTATAGGCCAATGGTTCAAGGGCAAGTGCAAACAATATGGGTAATAGGGGGCATCCCTGTCTAATGCCCCATTGTATTTGATATGGTTGTGATAGATGCAAACCCGTGCACACAATAGCTGTGGGAAGGTGATACAATAATTGGATCCAACGAGTGCAGGCATGTGGAATCACAAATTTCTGTAGCGCAGCCAGCATGTAGTCCCAGCCCAATGTGTCGAATGCCTGAGTGATATCTATTGTGATACATCCTGCTTCAGGGTCCTCTGCAGTACAGGCACACATAACGTTGCACAGCCGGCATATATTCAAAGACGTACTTCGTCCAGGGACGAAGCCAGATTGATCCATGTGGACCAGTTTTGGTACAAGGGGCTGCAAGTGATTGACTAGTATTTTACTTAGTATCTTATACTCAGTGTTTAACAAGGAGAGTGGTCGGTACGCGGATATCTGAGTATGATCCCTCCCGGGTTTGGGAAGGGAAGTGATCAGTGCTTGTGTTGTAGAGGGGGGCAGGGTGCCTGTCTCGAAGGCCTCCTTATACAATTTCTTCAGCTGTGGGGCAAGTTGTTGCGTGTAAGTGGCATAAAACTCCGCAGGCAGACCATCTAGGCCTGGGGTTTTGTTATTGGGGAGGCCCTTAATCGCAGCTTTTATTTCCGCCAGTGTTATAGGTACAGCTAGCATTGTTTTGTTCTCGTCTGACACCTGTGGGAGTTCTACTGTGTCTAGGAAGGCATTAATCTTGAGGTGAGCAATCAGTGGTGGGGCTGTGTAAAGCGTCTTGTAATGGTCATAGAAGTCTTTATTAATGGCTGTTTGTGTAACGGCCCTTGTATGCTGTGGCGACCAAATATCCATGATAGGCGTGGGGGGGGGGCATTCCGAAGGATCCGGGCCAATAAGGTGCCTGGTCTGTCTGATTCTGCGTGCTTTTTGTGTAAGTAAGTGCGGTGATCTATTATACGCAGATGGTCCAGTAGTTCCGCATATTTAATGTGGGCCTCCTGGAGGTCTGGTTTTGCCATGGGGTCTCGGGCCGCCTTAGTTTCGAGTGTGTGCAATTTGTCTTCAATGTCCTGCAAGTCTCGGTGGACCTGTTGCCGGGCTCCGGAGGAGGTGCTAATAGCCGTGCCCCTGAGTACTACCTTAAATGCCTCCCACTTCAGACTCACCGAGGTCGCCATACCAGCATTTTCGGCAAAGGAGTGTGTGATGGTAGATGCTAGTGCTGCCTGATACACCCCATCCTCCAAATGGCGGGGATCGCGACGCCATGTCGGGACCGGGGCTGGGACGCGCCCCCATGTAAATGTAATCTCCAGTGCACTGTGGTTCAATATTGTCTTGCCCACATAGGCCGCTCGAGTAGTTTGCGCGAGGAGTGACGAACTACATAATATGTGATCGATTTGTATATGAAGATCATGTGTGGTGGAGTAGAATGAATATTCTCTCATTCCCTTGTGGTTATGCCATATGTCCATCAGGGCCCATCCCCGTGTCCAGTTCTGCAACGTTTTGGAGTGGTGTGTGGATTGGGCCTCGCCTAGGGGGGGATGGGATCGGGCTAAACAGTGTCGGCAACCGCATTAAGGTCGCCACCAAGTATCCAACAAACGTCCGTCCAATTCGCCAGTGCCGTGCTAACTTGGGCATAGAAGGGTTCCTGTTCCGAGTTAGGTGCATATAAACTTCCTAGCACTATTGAAGTACCATCAAGTGTACCCCGGATCAGGCCGTATCGGCCCTCCTTGTCTATCCGTTTCTCTTGTATTGCAAATGGGACCCCAGAAGATCTACAGACCTGTTCACAAAGGATTTCTCCTTTTCGTTAAAGAGGTGCCCAATGAGTGCAGGACCTGAGAGGCACCTCCTGGGGGTTAGAAATTCACTGCAGCAGAGGCCAGCAAGGCTCTGGAAGGTCCAGTTGCATGTCCAAGCAGCAGGCTTCTGGGCAGTTGCAGGGAGCATCTGGAGCTTGTTATGTCCCTGTAGCTCAAAACAGGAAGTCAGTCAGCTGGCCCTAGGAGTCACTTCAGCCTGGGATGAAGGTCCAGCCTTCCTTCTCAGCAGAGCAGTAGAGTAGCAGGGCAGAAAAGCGACAGTCCTTATGGCAGCAAAGCAGCACAGCACAGCACTCCATCTTCTGTACTATTTACAGGCCCAGGTGTGTACTGAAGAGTTGGGTCTGAGGGTCCAATATTTATCCCTAGTACCCACTTTGAATTAGGGGATGTTTCTAGAGAATTCCCTTTGAAGTCCATGAAGTTTCCTGCCTGCCCTGCCATGGTTCCAATCTGGCTGCATGAATAATACAGTGGTGACAAGACCTTTTTGTGAAGGCAGGGCACAGTCTATTCAGTTGCAAGTGAGGCTGTGCCACCCTCCCATCCTACCAGCTTATGGCCCATCCAGGCACAACTAATCCCTCTATTGTGCAACTGTCTGGGAGGAATATACAAAGTCCATCTGCCAACTAGACCCAGTCAGGTGACCCAGGAATATGCTGCAGGCACCACATAGGGCAGGAAAATGCCACGTTTCTAAAAGTGGCATTTTCCAAATTGTAACTTAAAATTTGACTTTACCATTAAAGGGTATTTCCTATTAAAATTTCTCAGACACCGAACATGACATTCTGATCTGCCCCCAATTGAAAGTTTGTGACTAAGGAGTCAGATTCGGCTGGCATGCTCTTCAGTTTCAATATCTCCCCTACGAGTGAGAAAGGTTGGATTGGGGAAAAACAAGCTCACTGAGAAGTACTTTGGGTGTCTATAAATAGCGTCACTTACTAAACTTTTCCCAGAGTGTGGGAGAATTGTTTTGCATCCTTCCACCGAAGTAATTTCTTTTCTTTTCACATGGAGAGATGAATATAATTTGACTCTCTTCCACTGTTTTGCAAAGTCTCCTGTACGTGGTTTAGGCTCAGAGAACGCAGATAAAAGTTAATACTGCATGCAGGCGACTTTTCCTTGATCTGTTGGGCGCTTCAATTCTTATTGAACCAAAAATTCATTTTTGGTGCTCAGATGGGACACGAGCATCAACCGTGCCTGTAAAGAATTATGAGTCCGTTACGTGCCTATTTAATGCAGTTCTTTGAGACTTTCCTTTGAAGCTGCGTTTGACACATCTATGGTTGTGGGTCTCTTTCCCCAATTCCTTTGTGTCTCCTACTTTTATTCTGTCCTGATCATGACTCCAACCTAAATAATTGTGCCAAGGGAGTCAAAACATCGACAACAACATATGTGGACTGATTTAAAATTTGATTGTGGTTTTTGACACTCATGTTTTGAGTGCCATCTGTAATAACATACTGTCCCAATCAGTCACATGTATATATTTCTGTATATAGCACAAGCACACTTTTTTAGCCACTATACTCACCTTCACTGTGCTGTCACTTTATAGGAATAATACAAATGCTGTGCCATATGATTATGTACTGTTATTATATTATATGAATAAGATTAACAAAATAAATGCATTTATCGCTTAACTGAAATAAGCTGCAGAAGAGTTTCTTTACATCACTATTGCTGTGGAAGTCCAAGGCTACACTTTCCCCATAGAGACCACCTTTTCTTGGTAATCCCAACGCGTGATATGATTCTTGCCCGGTATGATACACATGATTCAATCTTTACCTAACACAGAGAGAAGGGAACATAACAATTTTTGAATCTAAGCCCTATTCTTGTAGGGTAATAATAGTCCAAGATTATATGGTGACTGCAAAGAAGCATGCATAGAAAACCCTCTTTGTACACTAGAAATGTTTAGTGAATCAGACCCATTCAATACATAGTGAGGAGCACAAACGACAAAATTATGAGCATATAGTCTGGCTCACCCTGTTTTTATGGACATAAAACATCATGAGAAACAGGAGGAAGCCTTTCACTATAGTCTTACACTGTTTAAGAATAAAGGGAAATTGAGGTTCAAGATCCAGCCTTGATCTGCATGCACTCATTTAATTCCCACTAATCCATACTTCATCAAGGCTTCAGGCCCCCAATATACCTCATTGTTACCTCTGGTCAACTACATCAGTGCGATGACCGATCAGGAGTCTGCCTGAGGTCCTGCTTTGGACTCTGACGCTTCTAGATCTAGTTTCCTCCTGTCAAGTGACAAACCACCTTGAGTGATAGGCAAATATACAGCACATTATTATCTGTCCCAAGGGCTGTCAATGTTTTAACTTAATTGTTTCCTTCTGTAGGTACATTACATGCCTGCAGGAGGAAGCATGTAATTAAGAACACAGATTTGACTGGTCACAGCAGTGATTTGACTCAGAGCCTACAGCGAAAAACAAAGATCTGAATTGAATGCCCTTGGATTTTCATGAGATCCTCTGTTTCAAAAAAAGCGTGGATGTAAAAATACAGTGCCAAGTATTGCTACATGAGCTCAAGCACTGCTGACTTCAGTAGGAGGTGTGGCTTTTTGTGGCTGGCGGACAGTACTGATCCTCCAAGAAACCACTGATTAGCGGAGTGCAGCTCCTTGAGCGACTTATTTCAAAATGTTTGTTTTATCAACTTTCCGAATCTGATTTAGTTTGTTACCTATTATAATTATTTTGCAATTTATGCAGGATACATTATTTTTACTCGTTACTGGGCAAAGTTTCCAAAGTGTCCAAGGCTTACAAGTTATCTCAAAACAATCTTATGTATTTAACCTTACAAAAATTCCATCTATTTATTACATGAAAAACAGTGCAGACCGATGACATCTAAAATCCCAATGTATATAACTAGCACAAATTAAAACCAGTAGTAGTCCTATAGTTGCCATTTTGTGATTTAACACTCTGAATCTGTTATATCTGTTCATTTACAATCATACTGTTATGTGTGCTTGTATATGAACAAGCAATAACAGCATGGTCAAATTCACATTGTTTGAACAATTAAGTTGACAGTCTTCTGGACAGATGTTTCCTCTTTGTGTTCCACACCACTCTGAGTGAACATTATCCACCACAAAAGACTGACATCAATATCTTCTGGTGACCTCAATGCATTTTCTTGGGTAGCAGCAGGCTCCACAAGCCATCCATATGCAGGGTGAAAATTGCATGATAAGTCTCTTTGTGGAAGCACAAGTGACACCACAGAAGCTGAGGCTAAATGTGTTCACTACGGGGTTAACCTTGAGTTTTATGCTTGGAGTTTTGGACATAATTTAATGTTTCACAACCTAGTGTAAAAGAAGAAACACACACCTTTTCATTACTGTTAAAACATTGTGAAAAACAATTGGATTTGTTGGACATTGCTCTCTCGGCAGGGTCACCTCAGATTTGTGTCTTTCTTTGCCTTCCTTTGCTGAACCCTTTGTGTTGGTTTTTAGTACTATGTGCAGTTTTCCCTGCTAATCAGTGGTAAAGTGCTTGTACTCTCCCGATAAACATGGTAAAAGTGACCTTCACCTGTTTGCTACGTTTAATTTACTTGTACACCTCTAGTATATGGTACTGCATGTACACATGCCCTGTAAATTAAGTGCTACAAGTGAGATGCAGCACTCACTGTGCAACCCACTAAAGTAGCATTTTAAAACATGTCTCAGGCCTGCAATTGCAGTCTGTAGTGCAATCTTAAACTGCCATTTCAACTTGGCAAAATAGACCTGTGCCAGGACTAAACCTTCCTTTTTAACACCTATAAGTCACCCTTAAAGTAGACCATAAAGGCTCATAGGGCAGGGTGCATGGTAGACTTAGAGGCAATGTGTAAAGTATTTGTGCAGCACTTAAAACAGTAAAATAGTGAAAATACACCATAAAAGGAGCCCACAACAGAGTTAGAAAAATGGAGAAACTTTTTAATAAATTAAACAAGACCAAAATGACGAAAATCCAATTAATAGAACCGGAGAGATTGAGTTTTAAAATTTAAAATAGTGCCAAAAAGCACAAAGCGCCAACTGGGGATATCTGGCCGCTCCAGACGGGGTAAAAGTCACAAGTTCAGGTCGACCATGATGGAGACCAAGGGACCCAGTTAGGCCAGCTGAACAGAGTACCTTAAATACTGGTTGCGGAGTGTTGCGTAGATCTGTGTCAAAGATACACCGCGCAGCCAAAGCGATGCATCGGTTCCGAGATGTGACGAGACTTTGGTGCAAGGTCCTGTTGCGTCGTCGTCAAGGATCCCTTTTCATGGCTTGCAATGAGAAGTCCGGTGTAGGGGATGTGGCGCGCAGAGGACGATGTGTTGGTTCCCAGGAGCCGGGAAGCTGTGATGCGGAGTCCGGCATCATCATCGAGGCTGCTGTCGATGAGAGATGCGAGGATCTAAGCTGTGAATGTGCCGTATTGTCGGGCGATGCGTCAGTTCTGAGGACAAAAGAGTCAATGCGAGTTTTTGCAATGGGTCTAATCCAAGCAGCAGGGACGATGCGTCGGTTCTGCTCGAGGATGCACCGCTCAGCAGAGGAGATGTGTCAGTTCGGCTAGAGGATGCGTCGCTCAGTAGAGATACGTCGGTTCTGCTGACAAGCACCTTAGGCACACTTCCAAGAGTCCAGGACGGGGGTGGCACCACTTGGCAGGGTTGACTCACAGATGGCAGAGTCCAGGTGCAGGTGCAAGGTTGTTGGAAGCCTGTTATGCCCCTGAGGCTTCAGATCAGCAGGCCAGCCAACTAGCCCTAGAAGTCACGCTGGGTTCTGGTTTCAAGAGATGCAGGTCTAGTCTTTCTCCCCAAGGCAAGAGGGCAACAGGGCAGCAGGTCAGCACATCACATCAGAAGTCCAGAAAAGCAGCAGTCCTTCAGCAGCACAGCAGTCCTTCTTATCTACTGGTCCAGGAGTGTACTGAAGTGTCTGAGGTCCTTCTTTTTAGGTCTCGCCCTGATCCAGCGCTTGCGCTGGTCTGGCGAGACATTTAGTTGTGGGGTTTTAAAAGTGCGACCACAGCTTTTTCCGTGGCATACAGTGTGCGGTTACGCGCACAGCACGCGCTTCTGTCATGGCTCATTAAGCCTTCCGGCGCGTGAATCATGCTCCTCCACCACCTTGCTGCCTGCTCTCACTACCCCCCTCCCTTCAACCCCCTCCCTTCTCCCCCTCCCTCCTCGTTAGCTTGTTATTCTTAACTTCGGAAGCATCTGATGTGAATTCTTCAAGGAGCAATTCACTTCCGACTAAGCCAATGCCGCCTCAGACAGTAGACATTTTCTGGTGCTTGTTTATATATCCCTCGACCCTCCCCTCTCCTCTGTTGCTTCTTGCCTCTGTTCTTCCCCCTCCCGAGCTGTTGCTTATTTCTTTCGTCTGCTCCTGCCCTTATAATTTTATGGAGAGGCATTGACTTCACTCACTTTCAGTCTGTGGCGCCTATTTCATTTGAAAATCTTACGAGCTGCTTTTTCTGTCACCTCCAATGTCAACTTCTAATAAAAAGAAAAAAGGTTTGTGGGTGCGGTAGAACTGAAAAATAAATAGATCATGTGAGACCACGACGCTTTTAACTTCTTTGTTAACACTGTTGAACGCACAGGTTGTTTATATAATTGACACACGTTATCCACTAAATGTGCTTGCTTCCGCTTCTGTTAGTTGTGTTAATCTGCAGGCAGATTGTTAAAAGAAACTGTGGTTATCTTTGCACTTGCAATTTACAATGAGACTCAGCACATTAAGACATGTTTTCTGTCAGTTGCCTCATGGCTAAGGAACTCCTAAAATTTTCATAGAGTGTCTCGTCAGAATACAGACAGGAGCTGACTACATTATATGTAGTTGGAGAACAGCGACAAACTCTCTCTAGAAACAAAATGACACATAGTAAAACTGTTGGCAGAAAGATTCACAGCGCCGTGACTCAGTGCCTGCTTTTAAGGCGCTGTTTCTGGCGAGCGGTATAAGATCTTGCAGCAAACATCGGCGTTTTATCACCAGTTAAAATGCAAAATAATTTCAAGGACTATAAAAGGAGTATATTGGATGACAGTGACCCACAATCTGCAGTTTTGTGAAGCTCACAGTGACAGAGGCAAGATACAAAGCGCTGTGTAAAACACATAACATTCCAATAATCATGTGTTCTTTTTAAGGACATTGTTTAAATGTAAATTAGTGACTGAAAGCGGCTAGACTGCTTTATTTTAAGAAACACATGATGCTGTGTTTGCCAAATGACAGCTTAGTCGAAACTGTTTATTTTTCCTTTCAGCGTTTATATTAGGCTATGCAATATTGAAAAACTAGCCAGCCTTATAAACCAAATTATGACATTTTCAACAGATGGATACGAAAACAATAGTGGACTATAAGATGGAGAAAACTCAGCTGACTGCACACCGTCTCGCGCTTCTGTTTTACTGGTAGAGCTGGACTCACAGACCCTCTCTCACAGACACTCTCTCACACTCTCACAGACACTCTCTCACAGACTCTCACAGACACTCTCTTACAGACTCACAGACACTCTCTCACAGACACTCTCTCACAGACTCTCACAGACATTCTCTCACAGACACTCTCTCACAGAGACTCTCTCACAGACACTCTCAGACACTCTCTTCAGACACACAGACACTCTCAAATAGACACTCTTTTACAGACACTCTCTCACAGACACTCTCTCACAGACACTCTCTCACAGACTCTCACAGACACTCTCTCACAGACACTCTCTCACAGACACTCTCTCACAGACTCTCACAGACACTCTCTCACAGACTCTCACAGACACACTCTCACAGACTCTCAGACACTCTCTCACAGACACTCTCACAGACACTCTCACAGACACTCTCACAGACTCTCACAGACACTCTCTCACAGACACTCTCTCACAGACACTCTCACAGACGCTCACACTCTCACAGACACTCTCTTACAGACTCTCACACTCTCACAGACACTCTCTTTACAGACTCTCACACTCTCACAGACACTCTCTCACAGACTCTCACACTCTCACAGACTCTCTCTCACAGACTCTCACAGACACTCTCTTACAGACACTCTCTTACAGACACTCTCTCACAGACACTCTCTCACAGACACTCTCACAGACACTCTCTCACAGACACTCTCTCACAGACTCTCACAGACACTCTCTCACAGACACTCTCTCACAGACACTCTCTCACAGACTCTCACAGACACTCTCTCACAGACACTCTCACAGACACTCTCTCACAGACACTCTCTCACAGACACTCTCACAGACACTCTCACAGACACTCTCACAGACTGTCACACAGACTCTCACACAGACACTCTCACACAGACACTCTCTCACAGACACTCTCTCACTCTCTCACAGACACTCTCACAGACTCTCACAGTCTCACAGACACTCTCTTACAGACTCTCACACTCTCACAGACACTCTCTTACAGACTCTCACACTCTCACAGACACTCTTTCACAGACTCTCACACTCTCACAGACTCTCTCTCACAGACTCTCACAGACACTCTCTTACAGACTCACAGACACTCTCTCACAGACTCTCACAGACACTCTATCACAGACACTCTCTCAGACTCTCTCAGACTCTCACAGACTCTCACAGACTCTCACAGACTCTCTCTCACAGACTCTCTCTCACAGACTCTTGGCCTTCTTGGTCATATATAAGGTAACAAAAATGCTTCTGGCACTTTTTTATTACAACTTTTCAGCATGCTGCAGAGCAGCCACACTTCTCTACAGCACAGCTTAAACACATTGGCAAAGTCAATAGCTCTACCTAAACACTTATAAGGCCCCAAAGGCGAGACCTATTGGCTATGCCAATGCTTGTTTTTTACACAGTTGTGTCTTTGAAGTGAGGAGAAGCTTCTAGAGGCATGTCTTTAAAGGGCACAGATGCCCTGTCTTCCCTGCCCTGGCTCCAGATTAACTATAATGGGTATGCAGCCCTTTGTGTGGAGACAGGACACAGCCTATTAGGGTGTAAGAGAGGCTGGGCCTATTTCCTCCCTCCCATCGTACCAGTGATGTCCCACTCAGTCACACCTAAGCTCCCATTCATTGTATGTGGCTGTCTAGGAGGAATACACAAAGCCCAACTGCCAACTACACAAGTCATGTGACCAGAGACAGGCTCTAGGCACCAAATGGCTAAGGCAAGAAAATGCCAACTTTCTAAAGGTGTTTATCAAGGGGTTGTGCCTGTTTTTTGGCCACGTTTTTTATTTTTTCTTATATTTTTCATCAAATTTTTAACAATTCTTTAACACAACATGTCATAGGCTTTAGAGCACTATACCAATTGTGACTACTCTAAAAGTTTTTGAACCACCACGACATTAAACTTACTTGTGTCAACAGTGCTTTTTTTAGAAACACAAATAATTGCAACATAATTAACAGAGACATACAAAAATTCTGAAAAATGATAAGAAGTTTGTGATGTCCCAGTTCTCAATTTGAATATTTAAGGAGTAAAACATTCATCGTATTTCTCTGTACTCCTAAAATGGGCTTGCGAATGGGGGCCTGGGTTTCATTCTTTTTTTCTGCAGGTTCCCTTTATCCCAAACGTCTTTCAACTAACGCCCTAATTTGAAAGTGTTGACGCATTTTGAACATCACAAGTCAGGGTTCTGCTAAGGAAATGAACTGGATGACTCAGTAATCAAAGAGAGGAATGTCGTGAACAACATGAAATGTGGTGGGACCAAATTTTCCTAAAGAGACCCCTCGTTACGGACGTACTTATTTTTTAGATTTCACTTATGTATTCCATTGCTTTGTTGAAAATTTTCAGTTGGGTTGCTGGAAAACAAATAAATGCCACAAATAAGTCTGATGCCATTCTTCATTGAAAATGTAATAAAAAAGATGACTTTGCTGTTGATTAATTAAACTTACTTAGCTGAACTCATCAAAATGGAACAGGTGGCTTTGTTGCATTTAACAAGCTTCCCTTGGCCCCAATAAAGTCCCAGCACAAGAGTGGCTTTCAAACAAGATACAAAGGGGGAGATTTACTAAGATTTTACAGCGTGTTTGGGTCCCAAAAGTGACGCAAATTGGCGCAAAATCTTACTTTCCAGCGCTAAACTTGTTTACCACTTGGAAATAACGTGAAAGTAATGCGAAGCAGCGCATAGCGCTGATTTGCATTACTTAGCGCCAAGGGGGAGTACCTTGGATGGAGCATGGGCATTCCCTTGCAACCACCCAAGGTTTCTGACGCTAAACCCAACTTACTAAACAAAGTAGACAGGGTTTAGCGTCAGAAAACTGTGCCCTTTTAAAGTAGGTGCGAGGAAGGAGAAATGCTTTAATTTCTCCTTCCTTTTGCGACTTTGTATGTGTGCTGCACTATACAGCACACGTACAAAGTCGGAAAAGGGTTGAAGTCAGTCTATGCATGGTTTTTGTTACTGGAAGGGAACCCTTCCAGGACAAAATCTATGCTAGACTCACGGAGACACCCTTGCACCAGGGGCAGCTAGTGTACAGGGGTGAGATGGGCGTAGCCCTGCCACCCTGCGGGGGTAAAAAAAATGCGAGGTGGAACACCGAGCAACTAGCAATAAATTGTGCTGGCCAATCGGTGAACAACCATGTGTAAATCTGGGTTTTTCTTTGAGGGGGTGGGGAGAATGTACATTGGCTCTGCGCATGCCTCCAGGCTGGGTGAAGATTCTTCGACCTAGAGCAAGAAAGCAGGACAGTGACGACAAACTGATGGGTCTGGTGGCTCAGTGGACTAAAGCAGCCACTGCAGGGGCCTGTGTTCGACCTCATGGTCACAGGTTCAAATCCTGGCGGGTCCACTCAGCCTTTCATCCATCTGAGGTCGATAAAATGAGTACCATTGAGTTGGGTAACAATAAACATCTGTTATTCAGCGCCAGGACACCTACGGGTAATCGTGCGCTTTACAAATACACCTGTTATGTTATGTTATGGGCGCTGCCTGTGTATCCCTGCAGGAATCGTGTTTGAGTTTGGGCGTTATTCGCATGGCCCAGGGAGGAGTCGGAAGCCCTCCATTAATGTCTGACCTAGGCAGCAACAGTTGTTTATTTGTAAAATGATTGGTGGGCTGTAGTCTGGGGGAGGAGTCGAAATCCAGCAGTTTCTAGTTCCAGTCTTAGGCATGTTCCACGCGTCACTGTCTGCAGTCGAAATCACAAGGAGCCCGGTGCGAGAACGTTCCGTTGTTGAGTTACTACTACGTTATTAAAAATCAATTGTGTTCCTGTGTTGCTTCCCTAGCTGTACCCACTGTTTTGATTCTGCCCGCACCTGCCTTGTTGATGCTTTGTAAATAATAATCTAGACTCTAGAGACGTCGACACGCCAGAATCAAAAGGGCCCAAAATTAACCAGTGAGGCAAGCATGGACGGCTCTAGGGCGGACAGATGCCGAAGTGTGAGAGGAAGGGCCTCAGAGTTAATTTCCGGGAGCGATGAACAATGCCTGAGAAGTGAAATGGGGCGCGATACCAGTGCAGGCGAAGAGAGACCAGAGGGATCAAGGGGCGAGAGAAAGGGCAGAAAGAAAAGAATGTGAACAGGGGAAAGAATTCTCCACGTTTCCCAGTCAGTGCACTGTGAATTAGGCACTTATTGCTGAGTCTGTGTGGAACTTCAAGGTAACAGGCTCGCCACCACCCCCTTAAAGCCAGCTCCTAAAGTAGGCTGGCCCAGCCTTTCATCCTTCCTAAGATAAAATGAGTATTCTGAGTTTACTAATACGAATGCATTTTATTGATAGCACTGTGAAAGTGCGATGGCAAGCCCTATAAAAGAGCTATGTTATTAGGACAACGTTTCCCACGCCCAAACTTTCTAAATGGCCCACTTCTCTAACACCCCAAACCTCTACATTTTCCACATTAACATCGTCCACATCTCGACTGCCACCAGACACTCCCTGGCTCCTCCGTTCACAACTTTCTCTCACACCTTGCTGGTAGGGGGCTGGCAAGAGGATAACCGCCGGCAAACACAGAGCAGGGAACCAGAGCGCCGGATGGAGATGGCAGACAGGAATGGAATAGAGCAGGCAGATAACCGGCACAACACAGGCAGAAGGATCACACAGAACAGGCAGCTACAGGCACTGAACAGAAAGACGGTCCGCTGAGCAGGCAGGTAACAGGCACTGAGCAACCCTGCAGCTGGCAGATACAACAAGCACATCGTAGCATACCACTGGCACGACCACAAGCCGCTTCGGAGCAGGCAGTTAACAGACACACTGCAGAGAGATGGAAGGTGCCTCAAGCCGGTTAATTAAGGAACAGCACAAAAATGTCACAGGTAGAGAGTAGAACATGCACGCAACCAACTGCGACCGGTGCCAGGGCACCGGGTGCTGATTTCGGGGGGCACCGTGTGTGCAAGTGTATTATAGGTTTAAAAACACCTGCTGCTGCATTCCTTGCCTCCAGCAATTTTCATACAACAGTAAAAATGTTAAGATAACTCCAGTGACTAATGTTCTTCCTGGAGTGAGATCGGAGTTTTGTCTAGTGGAAGTTTTGCCTCAAAGTAGCGCAGAGGGCTAATATGAGCACTGCAAAAGACGTGTACCTTGCAGGTTCTGGCATGTTTTCCGTGGTACATTCCTCAAAGTGGTGTCGGAGGGCCCTTTGAGACGCTCTATCCTTCTTTCTTGGACAATCCCCTCCAGTAGGGCGGCAGGGGATGCTTTAAATCCCTTGGGTTTTACCCAAAAATTAACTATTGGACAGATAATGACATGGCAATGAGAGGGTGTGCAGCGAGGAGCTGGCCTAGTGGGCTGTAATCATGAGTCTACTAAACTTTATCTATGTTTGCCTCTCGAAACTATTTTAATTATTGTTTTTGTGTATATTAAATTGCTTTTCAAATTTAGAATCACTGTAATAATATATGACCAGGGATTTTTATCTCTTAGAACAAAGATTTTTTATTTTTCTCTATTTTTCTCGGGTCATTGGTTGTTGACCTGACGCTTGTGCCGTTTGCTTAGGCCTGCTGGTCTGTGCTTGAGGAGTTACTCACATAAGGACGTGGAAAAATGTAACCATTTCAGCAGTTTTAAGCCTGAAAGTACTTGCTTACTATTTACTTTGAAAACCATGTTCTTGTCTGCTAGTCAATTTAGCTTTATTGCTGGAAGTGGTGTGGGTTGCAGCATTAGTTGTCTCACCAGCTCTTATAATAAAAACAAATATATAAAAAATACATATACATATGTATAGAAGGGCTTTGAGACAACCTTGCTCATCCTTGGTCTTGCTCAGCTTTCTTTCATTCACATTTAGCTTCTGCTCACTACAGCGTACACCATGGCTCTTTTCAACTGTGAGTGAAGGTGTTTTTTTCTGGTTACACATGGGCTCGTGGTCAAATTCTTTACTTCTCCAATGCTCATCATTTTTCTTTTTCTTTTTTAGTCATCCTTTTATGTTTAAAATGGGTTTTCTGTTACTAAAGGTGGGCAACACACTGAAATCTCGAGCCAGGCTTGTGCTTGAAGCCTGGCTCTGGATTAGCTCAAGCTCCTGTTGGAACCTAGAGCTTTCATGTGGCTTCTGCCTGTCTGCCTTTCTCCGTCCAGAATCCTGCTTTATGGTCAGAGCTGCTGTCTAGGGAACTAGGTTTGAGTCTCGGCGTCGGCTCAAAATATTGTGATTCTGGGCAATTCACTTAATCTCCCCATACCTATAAACAATGTGTGTGAGTGTGATCTTATGTGATGTAAACAGTGCTCCTGTAAAGTGCTCTGCCTTCAGGTTGGCTTCATGCTATGTATAAAAACTGCAGAAACATGCACTTAAAGGTAAGGACAAAGCCTTAACATTAGGAAAGACAAAGTTACTGGCTGATTTATTCAAAGTGAAACAAGAAAACTTGGATAAATCACTGCTTCCCAGTGTAAATTGCGTTATCTTATGCAAATATTTTATGTCGCTAAAACTATGTTTCCTCACACTTGTGCTTTAAAATGCTATATTTGGATCCCTTTTTTCAAAAAATATGTGGCGTAAAAGCCACCATTTCAATCTATTATGTTTCAAAATTTTCTTGCCAGGGGAGAACCCCCCCCGCACCCTCTTTTTGCACTTCGGGCTCGCTGGCTACGCTCGCTCGCTCTTTCTACTTGGGTACAAAACTTTTCGCCCCACCACTTTCAAAATCCACCAGCTGCCAATGCCTTGCACCATGGTGCAAAGGTGTATCTGTGGGGCACAGCAGCTGATTTGAGTGCTGACGCTAGGGAAAGGGGAAGAGAGTGCCATATTTCAATAAATTTGGTGCTTTCTTGTTCTCTCTTTCTCATGCAGCGCAGAGCAGCATTTACAGCTGCACTGCACTACGAGAGAACTTAGTACATATGGCACAAAGTATCTTCCATGCCCTACACTGCAACGATAAACAACTGTGTGTGATTTTAATACAACGCACTAAAGCAATTGGATGTTTTGATGTGTTTTGATCACAGTTTGAAAAATAAAAGCCAACCATTTAGTTTTGCACGACGGAAGGTTAACCATTGCTACTTTAAACAAATTATTATGTTTAGGTAATACGGAATTAGTTTGAAATGTTAGCGAAATATGACTGCAGTTTGAACATAAATTGTTCTTTGGCCATGTTCGTTGATGTATTTTCCTTTATTAAGCAGTATACTGTAGGCAGTACTGAAGATTGCTAGACTGTTTTTTTTACAATATTCAAAAACCTAACATGCTGTTCTATTTTTCATGTACATTTCACGTGTATTTTAGTTTTAAAACAAAAAATAATCTTACTTTTTGTTAGTATACATATTTACCACATAATTTTCATTGATATTTTAAATCCTAGTCAAATTCAAATTTTAATATTTAACTATATTATGTTTATCCCACAGATCACACATAATAACAGATTATATGGGCATCAGGAATCAGACCTTCATGAAAATAGCAGCAGTTGGAACTTGGATGGGAGACTTTGTCACAGCTTGGATGGTGAGGAAATAAATTACATAATGAAAACTCTCGATACAAAAATGTTATGTCAAATAAAAATTCCAAGCTCAGAAAAAAACAGTATGAGAAGAAATAGTTTAACTTTTAATATGACAAAGGAATAGTGCATTGGCAGGAGGAAACATAGCGATGTGTGATCTAGTATAATAGGCGACACACAGTTAACTGATGTAACCAGAAGGAATTTCGGAGTATATTTTCATGTAAGATTATGCACTGGGTGTGGAGTTATTGAGGCAAATGTACCAACAGTTTCACGGCTAATTTCAGAAACTAGAAAGCAAAGATGCTAGCCATCATTGAATTTTGATAGAATACTAGCTGCGTTTTACACGAACAATTGATTTGGCAAACATGCCACTAAAGCACAATTAAGCCAAACTAAAAAAAATCTTGAACAGAGGCACTGGAGTAAGTGCACTAACCAACAAACAGATGTGGATGCAAAGTATTGTTTTTCCATTTATAACAGGTTGACACATTAATTTGGCATATGCCATCGATATTTCTTTTGACTCTTACCAAAATTTCAAAATACACAATTGCCTTCAGAGAATGAATGGCAACTGAAGATATTGAATAGCATGACCTGAAGCAAAGTAATTGTCAGAATTTGGGTTATTAATTTGGGGAAGCAGTGACCCTCACCAACTCAATAAAATAATTTGCAGGGGCACTTGGTGTGGAGGTAAGGGGGACAAACCTAGGGGTCCATTACGATGGCGGGCCCACCGTAGCGGTGAATGGGACCGTCCGCCATAGGAGCGGCGGTCCCGCCGTGAGTATTAGGATGCCACCGCCACGGTGGCGGTGGCATCCCCTATTCCCAACATTGTGGTGGGCGGTGTTCACAGCACCGCCCGCCACAATGCTGGGAATGTACGTCGTGCATTGGCATGCACAAGGTGACAGGCACCGTGCGGTGCCTGCCACCTTGTCCATGCCAATGCAGGTACCCCCCATGTGCACCCCCCACCCCACCAACACTCTGGGGGCCCGAAACGGGCCCCCAATAGCGAAGACCGTATGCCTTTCCATGGCGGCGTTGCCGCCATGGAAAGGCTGCTCTCCGCGACCATCCTAATATGGATGGCAGTGTCTTGCAGACACCGCCACCATATTAGTGCCCTTTTCCGCCGGTCACCTGTGTGACCGGCGGAAAACCGGCGGACGGTCTTTCCGTCCGCCGAGCTCCCCCCCGCCATCGTAATGTGGCGGGGGGGAAATGGCATGCGGGCGGAGGGGAATGGCGGGCGGATCGCCACCGCCATACGGGCGGTGACGATCCGCCCGTCATCATAATCACCCCCCTAGTTCTTAGAGAGTACCTCTTGTAGTTATGGCACAAGCAGTATACAATCCCCAGAGAAGTGTGTGTTAAATTGAAGCAGTGCAAACATTTGTCAAATAAAGAACATAAATTCCAAAACCAATTCTGAAAATTGTAAACAGGTGTAATTACCAAAAACCATTAAATCTGAAGTGGGCGACTGGAGATATGAATTCGTAAAGATTTAAGGCAAAACACACCTAAAACAAATAAAGTACCTGCTTCCACACCCTGAAGATGCTGAGGAAGATCTTCAAATGGCTCCCAAGCAACACAAGAAAAACTGTTACTCATGTCCTAGTCAACAGCATGTTGGACCATGGGAACACTCTCTATGCCTGGGTCACCAAACAACTCACTAGAACACTACAGACAATCCAGAACTCAGCAGCCCAGCTCATCCTCAACCTCCCACACAGAACTCACATTACACCACACCTCAGGGAACTACCCTGACTTCCAATACACAAACAAGTTTAATTTATACTCCTCACACAGACATTCAAGGCACTCCACAAGTCAGGCCACACCTGCCTGCCAGTCACATCTTCTTCCACCAATCATCCAGACACCTCCACTCCATAAAACTCCTACTCGCCAAAATCCCACTCATACACAGAACCAGATCAGGAGGATGAGCCTTCTCTGACATCGCTCCTAAAGCGTGGAACTACCTCCCTCTCCGCAACAGAGCCTCCTCTTCTCTTCTTGAATTCAACAAGAAGCTCAAGACCTGGCTTTTAATTAATCAGCCTGCCATAAGTGGGGCCAGGATACCCTTGCAGGTGATCGTGCACTTTACAAATACACATAACATAACAAAGCATCATTAAAAAAGAACAGTTTGTGATTTACAGTACTTAAACATGATTTCAGGCAGAACATTATAGCGCAGGTGTCAGATCTAGCAAGGGGGTTGTCCCAGTAAAATGTTTTATTATAGGATTTAGTCTCTGGATTGAAATTCAAAACCCTTCAGGAGGGCAAGGTCTAAGCCTGAGGCCAGCGAGGGTTTTTTGAGGTTGGTCACGTCGTTGAGCAGCCACAGAAGCCATTGTTTTTTGGTGCCAAAAGATTCAAGTGGGATAAAGCTGGATCTTGTAGCCGCCAATGTTGTGTTGCGTCTGTGAATTTGCTACCTTGTCCGCAGTCCAAGGTTTTTCCTTCAAACTAATTCAGTTTTGGTTCTAAAAATCCTTCAGTGTTACAGTGCTAGAAACTGTAGCAAGACAGGGCACCAGGAAGTTAGATATTTTCACCACAAGGTAGTGCTGAACCCATTTTTACCACAGCAAAAAGCCTCAGCTTTTTTCCACTCCCACTTTTTCTAACTACTGGGAAAGTTCCTTCTGGTCATTCCTGGTGTCTCTAGGTCCTCAAGGCAGGATTCTGGGCATCTTAATGCTTTCCACCCATGCCTCCTGCAGAGTTTAGTGCTCTTTGGGCAGCTAGACCTTGATGGAGACAGCATTCCTTTTTTCTTTTAATGTCCTTGGAGCAGGTAAACACAAGGTCAGCCATCTGGCCCTCGGAGAGCAATTACAGTCCCTTGGTGCCAGGCAGAAGTCAGGAGTCCAGAATTTTATTTCTTTCAGCAGTTCTACCTCCTTCAGATGAAGTCTTGCCTGGTCCATGAATATTCTGAGTAGTTGGTGATGGGGTGCAAAATCCCAATATTCAAAACAGTCAAACCCTTCTTTACAGACCCCTAGTTTATTCCCTATTTACATGAGTTTTCCTCACCTCTGTCATGGCCAGAATTAGTTTTCTATACTCCTGAGGATGGAGCCGACAGATTTAAGGTGGTGCTGGCAATCAATCAGAGTTGCCCCATTGGGCGTCTATAAGTCAAAAGAGGTAGTGATAAGGCTGCACTTTGCTCTGTCAATGAACTGTTTCTGTTTCATGTGGCTGATCCTTGCTCAGTGGCCAGTTTTGGCAATACCCCTGCCTTCCAGGGTCCTGAGGCCAAGTCACTAGCCTTTGGAGCCCAAAGTTGTTAACTCTATCCAGGAATGTGCATTCAGTCTCTAGAGATGAGATGAGTGGCACATAGGATCCAAGCCAATTTTTGTTCATGCAATACAAAGTATATTTTTACAAAGGTACTTTTCTAGTAAACTTATCAAAATCTTATTTCACATTTAAATCTGATTTTGAAGATTAAGTGTAAAATAACTTTGTATTATCTTTTTAGCATTTTAACAAGTGGAGATGTTAAACAAATATTTTAATCACACCTAAGCTTGTCTATGGGATATCTGGACTTAACCTCCACAGTGAAATAGCACCTAGGCCTTCATCCACTGTGAGGTCATATATTTTAAATATATAGTCTGCCACATTGTTGCATATATGAGGCACCTTGCCTTGTGTGCTTACAGAGCACACTTCTCGGTGACATATTAATATACACAAATAGGTTTTCTTATGTGACAAAAGAACGTTTCTTTACCACACAGTACTGCAGTACCTTTAAGCTACAGCCCAGCCAGAGAACAGTGGTGCTCCAGCAAAATCATATATATACCATTCAAGAATATGGTCCATAAAAAGACAAAACATCAAGGATGACCATCCTAAAAAGGCGCAACTCCTCTACTTTGCTACAGTAATCAACTATATCCTTTAAATGTTCAACCCACAATGGCAACAGGATTTGGAAGCCATAACAGAGCAATCTAAAAAACCCTTCAGGTTTAAAATATAGAATAATAGATATTATACATATTGTGAAGTGCATTCGAATTAGATGGAAGTAAACAATACCTGCTTCATATTTACAAATCACTATATTTAATAACCAATAGCGGCAGATACAGAGAATAGTATTGGCAGCTGCATGAGCTCAACTATCCTGATAATACTTTTAGGAAACTGGAGTATGCCCTCTAGTGGTGTATGTAATACTAATGTTTATACCATGTATTTCTAGATGGGTCCGACATATGTTCTTACATTTTGCAGTCTGATGAAGGAGTGTGTTTATTGATGACTGTGCACTTCCTCGACAGTACCAGCACAACTATGCCCATAGGCCTTCAATGTGGTGACTAGATCTTGTGTCTTGATTCAGATCCCCTAATTAAGGAACTTCTCTATTGGTGAAAATTCATCAGTTTTGTGAAATCTCATTTTCAGTAGCTCTTCCATTGGCAGCCTTTATCATGAATAACCAGATTCTAAACCTGGGTATTCACTGTTTTCGCACAAAAGTAGAAAACAAAAGTTGATTCTCTCTGTTGCTATGTCCTAAAGGAATTCTAGGCTGCTCTATGAGGGCTCTCAGAGAGCCTGTTGGTGCCGTGCTGGAGAGTGGAGTGTGCAGCTTCCGGTGGAGAGAGGGGCAGGCGAAGGCACAGCGAGTGCTAGGGGTCAGTAGCAGAGCACAAGCTTTTTTCTTTTTATCTTTGGCAGGGGTGGTCAAGTTATGTATTGCTCACCTATCAATACTGTGCCCCTGTGTATATTTTGAAAGCAGGGTCAGATGATGGGGGGTGGTGGGGGGCATGCATTACATAAAATTATTGCTGTATATTTGATGTCACTCAGAAACCCCTATTGAAAAACATCCTTGTTACCCATCTTTATTTGTGTGTGTATCTGGGCTGTATCTGTGTCCTGTCCATTCCTTCATTGCCAAAAAAGCAGTTTAAGAATCTTTAGTTTGCCTTTTACTCAGATCCTTCTTTATCCATAAGTGGACATCTCTTTGAGGCTACCGTAGATATTCTATTTTTGAACCCTTCTACATATCAAGACTGGCCCTGTTTGAAGATAGGTTGCTCTGAATCCTCAGTGATTTTGGCTTGGAGGCGAGTCTGGCACGCACGTCGTTCCTGTAGCAGCCACATACGTCAAATCTTCTTTGTCTCTAGGAGATGCTACAGATTGGTTGCATGAATTGAGTTTTTTTTAAGTCATTCCTGAAAAGCACAGGATGCTCATTTATTCGCCCATTTTCTACTTGGGGCACAAGTGTGACATCATCTCCCATGGTCTCAAATTATCACTCTGAGACGTTTAAGAGTGCAGGTTTACAGTGGCAGCTCGCCGAGGAAGTGACGCGGGGTGGTGGGGCGGGAGGGGCAGGGTGGGGGGTAGTGGACTCGGACTTACGACGGACAGAACTCCCTCTGAGTTCTGTCTGTCAGATGTCCAAGTTCACTACCCCCCACCCTGCCCCTCCCCGCCCCGCCGCCCCGCACCACTCCACCGCCGCGCACCACTCCCTCGGCGAGCCGCCACTGCAGGTTTAGTTCATGAACTGACTCAACACTTTGGAACGGTTCAAGTGAAATCTAGTTTGACACGTTTCTAGCTCTTAAAGCCCTACGTGGCTGTCAGTCAAGTTACTGCCACAGCTATTAAGCTCTGCAGAACTGTTGAGCAGTCCTCAGTGTGAAGGGACTCACATAAATTCAAATTTACAACTAAATACATATTGCAACGCCTTCATTATTAGGCCTTTCTTTAGTTTTAATAGGGACACTTTCCTGGTATATTTCGGAGCATGTACTTTATTTTCAATGTTTAAGGCTTCCGGTTGTATTGTTACAGAGTCTAAAGAACTTTGCTGCTCGCACGCTAACTTATAGCATCTCCTGGTGCCTGCAATCAACCCCTTTAAAATTACAGGTGGTCAATACAGGAAATACGTTTTCATTTAAAAAAATAAATAATAATTAAAGTAATTACGGAACACCTTTGAACACCTTTAACCCACCGAGGTCACTTTGGAAGTCAAACACAAATTTTGATTGTGTCATGGGACAATGAGTTATTAACAGCGGTAAGGCAAGGTATCCATAACTTAAAGTTGTCATAGCTAAACCTTTAATCACATACAGCCTACCAAATGACATTTTTTATTTATATTAAGTCAACTTGATTTAATTATGTATAAATCAACAAAAGCAAAATGCTCGAATGGGGAGCAAATCTATTGAGTTCACCGGACTCTTTCCATATACAGTATATACTGAATGAAATGGAAGTAAACAACAGCTGACATCTGGCAGTATTTGTATCAGCTCAACCAAAAATCTAGAGAGTGGTAGCAGAAAGTAAAATTAAATGCACCATAACTTGAAAGTTTCTTTCATTCTCCTCCAAGTGCTCATCCGAATAATGTATGTATGTATGCCACTAACGATGAGCAATGCATTATTCCAGAAACATCCTGGGATTCACAAAACATTGGCAGCAGTTCTTGTCTACCTCAGTGATGTACAGAAGGGCCATGCATTAGCAGATTACAGCATGACGGGCACATCTCTGCAAGGTCGTTTAAGGGCACCGGATATCGCCTGGGATTACATTAGAAAGTATTTCTCCATAGTTG
This sequence comes from Calotriton arnoldi, assembly GCA_963921515.1. Classification (NCBI taxonomy): domain Eukaryota; kingdom Metazoa; phylum Chordata; class Amphibia; order Caudata; family Salamandridae; genus Calotriton; species Calotriton arnoldi. Next base: position 540,851 of record CAWUFW010006040.1, on the reverse strand, counting down.
GAGTTACAACTTTTTGATATTTTCATTTAGTGACATGTTTTTAGTTACAATGTCACTTAGCAAACTGAAGAGCAATTGCTTTATTTCATAAAAGCTCTACTTTAACATTTGAGAAAAAAGCATGATGTGAGTGCATTAAGCTCATTCTATTTATTTTAGTCATGCTGTTTGCAAGACCTCTGCGTTTCATTTAGGAACTCTTGAAGATATTTGTGTATTCGGATGTGTGAATTTGAAAATGTGCATGCGGTCTGCAATTTGAAAAAGAGTAAACCTGAAATAGATGGAGATACTTCTAACAGCAGATTTCTCACCCGATGAATCTCCAAAGGCACAAGACTAAATCCGGAAAGTCGAACTACATCCGCGGCGCTAGTAGGTTTCTTGTGGTTCCAACTGGCTGTGGTAGTGCCCCGGATATGATATCACGGAGTCATGTATGACACCACCTTGGCACTCTGTTTTTTTATGTGCCCCTTGAGATGCAGTTGTTCTCTATTCCAGGTGTTTTCAAATATTAGACTGTTGTGGAGTACTTTAGGGACAATGCCACCAGAGAAGAGGTCAGGATTCCATAGGTGTCTTGCTTGCCCCCCTGAGGCTCTTCTTTGAGTTCACCTTTTGGGTATCATGTCCATTGCTATCCATCAGGTTAGGAGTCCAGTCTTGTTGCTGACAGCATGTTTTTACCTTCGGCGTTTGGTGAAGACCAGACGGGTCCCTATTGTGTGTCAGGAAACCACAAGTGTTCATCAAAGTACCTCTCAGATCCCGCTCCTGGGACAGATATGAGGAAGTCTTCCCACTACAAATTTAGAACTTACCGTGCGGGGTCTTGTGTTCATCTCGAAGCCGGTCCCATCATGGAGCAGCTCTTTGTGTCAGTGGACTGTTCTCTGGCTTTGCCTCAACATCATCTTCAGAGCAGTGTTCTATCTTGGTGGGTGTGGGACTGACAATAATGCCCAGCTCTGCATTGGGCACCATCAGCTCCACTGCTAGCCTCACATCTCCTTGTGACACCACTGAGGTAGCAGCTTTGATACTGGCTTAGCTAATTATGCTCTTCTCTCCTCTATCTACCTTTGGTGGGGCCTTCAGCAGCCCCAGGCACCTTCAGCTCTTTCATCCATGCCTCTGCTGGTGGTCTGTTCCCTGGTGCGTCTCAAAGCCACCTCTACGAAAGATGCTGCTCAAGCATTAGCAGCTGTTATATTTCCATTAAAGGCCTTTCCACCTTTGACATCAGCGCTGATACCCAGGGCATCTACGCCACTGATTCTGGCTATATTTTTGAGACATATTTTGTGATTTTCTTTTGAACCTTCACAAGCCTTTCCTAGTCCTTAGTTGTGTACTTTAATGTTCAAAAGGTCAAGGATAAAGAAGGCTCACTCTGTTCCTATTCCGACACTGTAGTGGTTTCTCTGTTTGGTTCCACAGCCTAAATTACTTCACTACTTCTGATAGAGTTTTTCTTGATTGTCCCTCAGCAGTCCCTTCAAAGGACTATTTAACCTTTGAGGCTCTGTTGGGCAAGGTGGCTGTAGTCCTGGAATTACCTTTATCCTTTGCAAAGAATAAGACCAACATTTTGACCGAAATCCTGCTTACTGGTTATTCGATGTCAAAACTCCTATTACCTTTTAATGAGACGTTGTTTGAATCAGTTACATCTCTTTAGAGTTATCAGCTGTGCAGGCTGTCTACTGTGAAGTGGCTTGTCATCATCAGGCATGCCTAGGTGAGCCAACATTGTTGTCCTTTCACTCATCCTCAGACCGAGAGTTTAGGACAAAATTTTCCTGGATTTAAGAAAGTTGTTTCTGGCCTTTCTCTCTCCTCCCCTAATTACAGGGAGCTTTTATGGATATAGTTATTGGAAAATAAATTGTTTTCCCAAGGAAGTCTGGCACTGTGCTCTTGTAATGCCAGGAACATATTACGCATTACTGCTACAGTCTTCTGGCAGAAGTCCTGGCTGTTTTTTCTTTTTCTCATTATGCAAAAGGTCCCTTGGCTGAAGTACTTACGGATTTGTAGGGACTGTTGCAACTACTTAGATCCTGTTGTGGCACTGTGGATTTGTTGGCCAGGCCTATGGGCTCTCCAGTGGTCTTTTGTATGCATGCTTGGTTATGCTCCTTAGGCCTCCACTTGGATGCCCAGACAAATGTGCTGGATGCAGCCTTTGATAGTTCTCACTTCTTTACCCAGTAGGCTTCCCTGGGCTAGGGGATGCATCGCTGCCTGATCTTTGGGGTCACCATCTGCTGTAAGTGTGTCCCGTAGGTGACATAGGAGACTGCTGCTGCATACTTGTGCATGAAAGAGGCTTGGAATTTCGAGCTTGAACTTGCAGGGCTGTTTGCTATCTTTGGTCCATGTGGCACAATGTTTCCTGTGTTCTCATCAGTCCATTCTCTTGTGGTTTATTGCTTTTGGTATTGATTAATAAGGTGAGGAATATCCTCTGGAAATATCCATCAGAAGGGTAAGCTACTTATCTTCGATAACAATGTTTCTGGTGGATACTTGATCTTCAGATTTTCACCAGCCCACCTATTTACCCATTCAGACAAGGATTATACATTTAAAAAGGGTCCAAGTTAGTTTTATTCACCAAGTTGCTGTGACTATCGTCAATGTTGTCTTTGACTCTAAGGGTGTGGAAAAAGGATAGGAACTGATATCAGAGCTCCAGAGTGGCAATTACATTACTCTCGGACGTCACACCCACAGAGGTACCAGTGTTGAGTTGGAGCCCTGACACCACCCACTGGGCGCAGGCGACGTATTTCAACTTTTTCAGGTACACTGTGGCACTTGGGGAGATTCGTTAGATAAGGAGTTTTGAGGGAGGTAGAGTTTCCATCAGAAACATTGCTATCAAAAGTAAGTAACTTATTCTTTTTATTTGATGGCTCAGAAGATTTGGACATAATAGATCCAAGACAAAAGAAGACACAACATTTTCTTCTGTCTGCAATAACTTGCATTCTTTCTTCCTTTATCTGCTTGTAAATGTAAGTGATGAGTCTGAGGAACCACGTGGTATTAACGTCTCTCATATTAGTTTCTAAGATACTTGGACTCTACACCCATGCTCTACTGTATTTTCCTCCACTACCATTTTTATGAAACTTTGGTGGCTTATCCGCATTTTTCACTTTCCTTTCATATCACTAGATACACTGCTTGTATTTTGTTTCCAAAAATGCAAATTATCATTACAATATTGTACACAATAAAAAGAATCACACATCACAAGGGAGAGCGACTCAGGGTCTGAATGCTCGAGAGCCAAAAGTAAAGCTCTCAGCTCGACCAACTGTGCCGTACAGTCACCAAGTGACTTTGTATGAATCGAAGTGGATTGGAAAACTCCATCGATTATAGTGCCTACAATATTAGCACAAGCCGCAGAATAAGTCTGCTTAAAACCGACAGTGGGTTGTACCGAACTGTCAGTGTAAATGATACATTTATACTGATCAAGAGGAAGAAGCAAGGCAGAGGATGAACATGTTCATATTGAAGAAACTCCTGTGTTTGCAAGAAAGGGTCAAAAACAAAGGTAACATCAACTGATGTCAAAGACATAGCCCATTGAATCCAATGGGTGTGAAGGGCTTTTTAATTAGGAACGCTAGCCTTTGTGACCACCTCTAAAGCAGGCACAGGTTTACCTTGAGCAAGAGGCCGTTCTTTAAGGATTGCCATCTGCACCGCATTCAAAGAGTGTACAGATGCAAATTATAAGCAATGTGGACCGTGTCCCCCTCAGTGAATGTTACATAAGTGAAATCAATTGCACCCGACATAATCCAGATGACCAAATTTGTGGTGTTAAGCTTGGTCTGTAGGAACTGCATAGCGCAAAGATCCGAATGCAAATCGCGTAAGACAGCAGTTTGCTCCGGAAGCCAGGAGAAAGCAGAAAAATTGGGGTGTATCAAAGAATAAAGATGGTTAATTCGCTGAGCATAATTAGGACTGTAAGTTCTGCCAAAATTTAAAGAACCAAGCAGAGACTGCAATTTTTTGAGGGTGGTAGAGAGTTGCAATTGCGAAAAAATTTCCCAAAAATGGGGAGCCAAACCCCTACCCTCATTGGTCAATTCATAACCAAAAAAAAGCACAGCAAGAAACACAATGTGATATTTCGCAAAATTGAACTTGTTGCCAAATTCAGCGAATTGTGTAATAATGCGATCCACTCTCGCTAAATGAGGGCTCATTTCATCATCTGTAAGATATATGTCATCAACATAGGAGAAAGCATCAGGATCAATGTCATGTAAGAGGAACACAATACGAGCTGCAAAACTCCCGGTGCTATTCTTATACCCCATTGGTAAACATGCGTACCGCCTCTGAGAACCTAGGGTTGTAAACGCAGACCAGTCATGACTCTCAGGAGCCAAGTTGTGACTGAAAATACCATTAGAAAAATCAATTGTAATCTTTGTGGACAATATTATTAATCAAAGTTGTACTAGGTGTTTTTTCCACCGCAAAGGTGCGTGTATGATCGTTCAAATGTCTGTAATCTAAGACAATGCGGTAAGAACTGCTTGATTTTAAAACCACAAAAAGAGGATTATTCATAAGGGAAACACAGGGCTCAATTACTCCCTGATACTCTAGTTGAGTAAGGATATTGACGTTGAGGCTGAGGGGTGGAACGAATCGCAATAACATGTAAGGGAGAATACCTATCCCAACCAGCCTTGTTGCGCTATAAGGCAAGGGCCAAAGCAAGGGCCCACTCAGAAGCATAAACATGCTTCGTCTCATCTGGGACAAGATGTGAAAAAGAAGGGGCAATCACATCCTCGCCTCGAGCACAGGCGAGAATAAAGGCGGAAGACCAATCTACCTCCGCTATTAAAATGTCATAAGAAGAAGTTAAATAGCATTAATAATGCATTTAATATAGCCTTCAATCTAAATTTCTAAATGATAAAGTCAATCAGGTGGTACAACGAGGGTATCCATGGTCTCAACAGTTACAAAGGTGTCAGTTGCTCTTGCCTCCAGAACTGGTGGAGTGCCTGACGCACTGCGGTGACGTCCGCCGCGCTGTTGAAGAGAGTCACCGCCCAACTCCTGTCCAGGAGAAAGGTTCTCACCATCTGGGGCATATTTCTCTGTTAAAGCAGCAACCTTCTTCTTTTGGAAGGGCGATCTATAAGGAGGCAGTTCCACCCTCTTGACTTTAGCGTCAAAAGAGCATTACGTGTCCTTCTTGGGCTGTATGGACTTGCCTTGTCTGTGATCTTCTCGCCCTCCTCTGTCGTACTGTCGATTAGATGATTCCTGAAAGGAACGAGGAGAACGAGGATCAGGAACCTGAAAACACTCCGGAGTTTTAATTTTAGTGCAATCTGCAAATCATATTGTCGTTCAGAAGCGTCCAGTGGTGGTGAACCCGCCACTAGACCTAGGCTTATGTTGTTGTTTATATTTATCCCAAGACTTCTTAGGAAAAACTGGACGACCATCCTTTTCAGGAGGAGGTATGCCCAGAAATTGCGCAGATGGTCTGAAGCCTAAACTATTATGACCCAAAGATGTATAAAAGGATAAAATTCAAGGCACTATGTATGGTCCATAAGGCATTGCATGGATTTGGGCCATGCGGCCTTCAGAAACATTTTGTCTGGTACGTCCCCCATCGCGACTTGAGGTCCGCCAATGCCAATTTGGTCACCATCCCTAGAATCAGAAAGGCCACATGGGGAGGTAGATGCATCTCCTACCTGGTTGCCAAACTTTGGAACGCCTTACCGTCCTCTCTTAGATTCTGATTTAATAGACTTTCTTTCATGAAGTTGATTAAAACCTGGCTCTTTTCTTCTGTAACTTTCTCCCTGGCCAGTTTCTCGGAAGCATTGCTTTTAGCACCAAGACGCCTCGGCATATGTTGAGCTTTACAAATATGCTACTTACTTACTTATAAACATCAGAGATAATAACAGGCAACTCACGCACGCAGTCAACTGCGGCCACTACAGAAAGTCATTGGCGTATAATCAAGGACGGTGCCTCACCTTTAACATTAGAAAGAATCATTTTGATGACTACTGGAAAATTACCTAGTAGCTTCATCCCCAAATATAGGGCAGGACCTGCACCATGTTCGTTCTGCACATGTTTGAGAACGTAAGGTAGAACGCTCATCAAGGGGGTGCCATCACAAAGTGCTTACACTGTAGCGAACACCATGCCCCAGGTGTTGCAGTCGGCCAAGTGAGAGACCAGACCACTAGGCAAACACGTGGTAAGGATCCTATATTTTTCCTGAGAATCCATAAGGAGAAAAACAGCATCAAGCTGATAAACTTTTTGAGCAATCCAAAATGGAAAGTCTTCACGGTTAAGGGGACGTTTGCCCATAACAGAGTTAATAATGACAGGGCTAATAACAGGACCTCCACCATGTGGAGCCTGCACAGGGGGCGCAGCCCCAGGCGGAGCTGCCAGTAAGGCACGGGCAACAAACTGAATCAAGCGTCTATACAGATGGACTACTTGAGTGTATAACAGACGTACTTCCGCCACAGTAGCAGTGGCATAATGTGGATCTGGAGTAAAACCAGCCAACACGGGCTATGTGGCCCCATCAGCACTTAAGGGGCCCATTCGAACAGAAGCAAGAGGATAGGGAAGGGTGGCACTAAACCACATTTGGTGCTCCCAGGCTGTAAGAGGAAGCTCAATGATCACATAAGGGCGATAAGCCACAGGCACATTGGCCACGGTATAAGTATAAAAAGTATTATCATTCGCATCAACAGCAGGGAACGTAACACAGTAGTAAAAAACCTTGAAGCGTTACGCAGGGCCTGCTTCGACCACAAAAATAACAGCCGACCCGGCATTGGGGACTCCATGCTGTAACAAGTGCTGAGAAACCGCTGCATGCCAATGAGCAGGAATCGAAACGGGTTGAGCCATATGGAAAAGAAAGGGATTCAAACGGTAGCGCAAAAGTGTGTATTAAACCATTTAAAATCAAGCTCGAAAAGCTACATCAATAGGAAGTCCCTACAAACTGAGGAGGCAAAGCCCCCCCACCACGGACATCTCTGGGTAAAGGTGCAAGGGTATTGTGGACAGGCACAAGCGCTACTCAGATGTCCTGCAAATAAGTACCAGACCAAACATTGGGCGCCATGTTGCAGGGATTCTGCGGAGTCACAGAACTATGCTTGGGACCATAGAACCGTAGTAGGCAGGAACTGAGTTATCCTACCACCTTAGTACCTGTGAGTCCGGGACCAACTAGCTATAGTGTCTCACTTGCCCTCCTACTCACTCACACAGGAACAAGTGATTAGACACCCCAGAACACAGAACTCCCGACCCTCTCATGAATCACGGTGACAGGACGCACCCTTTCGCTCTCACACTCATATTTGCCCACAATAAGATCAGACAAAGACATGAGAAAAAGTTTAAAATATTTATTTTAACTATCCTGCTCTAGTATGCAGTATATGTGCCACAATAGGTAAGAAGATGCCTAACAAAAATATGGTCAGCATAGTAAGTAATCCATAAATAATAAAAGGAGCTGTCATGATATTAGACAGGGTAGACTAACCCTTCTCCCCTTCTACAGAAGCAAAGTGATTATATATCAGAAGATCTCTGGGTTTTTGCAGCGGACCCCGTACCTTAGCATGCACAGATGAAAGTTCTACATCTTAGGTGTAGTCGCGATCTCTTCTCTGAAAATCTCTCTCCAAGTGTGTTATTGCATATATGTGCATACCTATATGACAAAGAGTATGTTTTCCAAAACAACAGATGCATTTGTATGTTTTGTCTAGGTGCTAGAGCCTGACCAGAGCGAAATAACAAGGGGCATTGTTGTTTTACCTGGTCCACAGTGTTCAGACTAAATCCCAGGATAAAACAAAACACAAAAACAATGACAGGTTCTGTGTAAAAGTACAACAGAGCATAATACGTTTTTATAGTAACGTGTGCAAAGCAGAGTGCAGTCTACAACGTGCTCAGGCTAACATAGGGAAAACGAGCATAGGCCTGCACGGAACACATGACAGTACAAGCTTTAGTCTTTCTCTTTTTTCGTGTATTTTAAAGCTACTTTATTGATGTGCAAATGGATGCTTGCTGGAAGAGTGAATTTCACGCTCTTTTAATGGCACTGCAAGTTCTTGACCTGTTAAGCATTTTGTATGCATGATTTATTTGAAGTACAATAGTGCACATGTATCTTTCATTTCTAAGATTGCTTAGATATTTTGGGCCAATTCCCAAATGTATCATAATCCTGAAATGTGTAGGTACACAGCTGTTCATTGCAGAAATGTACTGCTGGGCACATAATTACAGGTATGCATAATGCATCTTCGAATTTAACAACTTAAATATCGACGTGTAAGAAATTCACATACATTATCATTAATCTGTTTTACCTAACTCAATTTTACTACTATATTTTTCTAACCTTTGCCTTGCATTAATATTATTTTTCTATAAAAGGCTTTCTCTTCCTGCACTGTGAAAAAATGAACTTCTGATGCAGTTTCTACACATTGCTGCACCACATACACCATGGTTATCCTAGTACTAGTTTAGAAGTGCCAATGAGTATGATAATTTTATTGGAAACGTTGGTGGCTACCAAAGAAGTAGCAATCATGTGCAAGTTCAACTGATTTACACTGCATTCCACGAAATACTATTCTGCCACTCACTACTAATTGTTTCCATCAGGAATCAGTTATGTAAGAAGAGGTTATAAGTCCTGTACTTGTAGGTGATACCTGCGCATTTGTGGTTGCTGCTATTTACAGTTGAACATCATAAGTATGCATGTACACAACTTGAGAAATAAAACTATTTGTGTAAACGTACCAGCACAGCCCCCTCGTGGAAGGGAGAGCGTTCTTTGTATTTTCTCAGTCAGTCCTAGTTATTGGTCATTGAACTATCTATTCTTTCATCCTTTTGTATAAGTGGTGGCTGGTAATTCTTCAAAAAACTGTAATATAAATATTATATTTATATTTCGCCAAATAAGCTTGACTTACCCAGATGGTTTCTGAAGAACATTAAAAATATGGGGCCAAATTGTGCACAATTTCCCCAAAAACTGATTATAAAGTAAGGTTTTATAGACAGTTGTGAAAGATAATTCTGAAAATATTCTAATACTGCTTTACACCTATATCTACAGAGTGAACCAATACTTGCAGTAGTTTTGGGAAATATCACCTCTGGGGAAAAATGTGTCCAAACTGTAAATTTTTCATAGGTGTTTGAAAGTTTGTGTATTTTCAGAGGAGGGGTGATTTCATGAAAAGTGTATTGCCACTATCTTGTCAGACTATTTTTCACATGAAGGCTTACCTCAAATGGAAAATGCACCAGATATACATGTAGCAGCGTAGTTTTAGCAGAAAATATCAGCAACAATTTTTCTGAGTAAACTAGTCTGTGAAAACTTAAATCCTGTTTGTATCATGTTTATATACTTCTATGCAATACAGTCATTATTCATATTTCTGTGTATAACCAAGAAATGTATCAATATTTTATTATCAAATATGAATTTTGGTTTGGAGCTTCTTGTAACATTTTATGGTTCAAGTAGGCCCAAAGTAAGAATGCACAGTGTTGTACATTAACACATTTCCTAGTGGCACACCCTCTTCACCCTTTTCAAACCTGACAATTGGAAGTGGGATTTCAGGAGAATAATGAGCTCAGTACAGTATGTATGAATTATATCTTCTCCCCAAGGATGTACCACACTTCCTCAGTGAGACGATACCGCCACCTGCTCTTTAAATATGTTTTCTCTGAGAGAAAAAGGTTTTCTGGCAAGTAATTATGTTCCATTGACTTGTATTGAGAAAATGCATATATAGGCATATTTCACACATCCACACACACACTCACACGCCCATTTACACACCCACACAACCACTCACACACCCATAAAGTCACTCACACACCCACTCACAAACCCTCAAAACCACTCACACACCCAGTCACAGACCCTTCACACACCCACTCAGCTTTCACACACCCACTCACGCACCCACTCACAGTCAAACTCAGACACTCATGCACCCACTCACAGACCCACTCAGAAGCTCATGCACCCTCTCACACACTCACTCAGGCACCCACACACAGACCCACTGAGACACAAAGGCCATGTGCAGCATGGGGCTGGATGCATGCAGAGGTTGGCTGCAGGGGCTCGCTGCAAGCTAGGCCCTGTGCCAGCCCCCACTGCACACGGCCGAAGGTTGTGTGCAGCGTGGGATTTGCAGCATGTGGGGGGCTGGCCGCAGGGCCTCACTGCATTAAAAAAAAACATAGAAACTCACTGAAAAAAACAAAGGTTACAGGGTCATTATAGTTAGAAATTTGCATTTAAAAAACTTTAGAAATTCATTAAAAAAAACAAAGGTTATAGGGACTTTATAGTTAGATTCTCAATTTACACGCACAAAACCATAAAAATTCAGCTGTTATAGTTAGTTATTTCAAGTAGCTATAACTCATGCCCTAAGGTAACTATAACTCATGCTGTTGCCATGCACAGCTAATTACCCCACATATTGCATCACTGATGATATCTTCTATAACCTCATTGATATTATCACTACAACATTTTCAGTGAAATTATTGATGCGTAAACTGTGCACGGCTGTCCAAGCTATAGTTACCTTAGGGCACGAGTTAGAGTTACTTGAAATAACTCTAACTATAACAGCTGAATTTCTATGGTTTTGTGCATGTAAATTCAGAACGTAACTGTAACCTTTGTTTTTTTAGTGAGTAAAAGAAGCAGAGAGCTCTGGGTAGTTCCCAAGTTTAGGTGGAGATCAACTCCTGTATAGAACACTCTACAACACCAGCGACACTCTGAACTTGTTCACCTCAAGTGTCTGCTTTTCTATCAAAGTTTTTAAGCATTAGGATTAGCACAGTGCCATCCATGCTGAGATAGAAAGGGATAAAGTATTTTGCCATTTCTACAGCAAAGTCTTTAAGCATAGGATTTGTACAGTGCTATCCATGCAGAGCTGTAAAATGACGAAAGCCTTTTACCACTCCAGGCACAATATTATAGCTTTGGATTGGTAAAATACCATCCATGCCAACCTGAAATGAATAAAAGCAACTCCTCACATGTGTTTTGCTATCATTATAGCTCATCAGAGAGGTTTAGCTTTGTTCAGACACAAGATAGCATCCAGTATAAGTCAAACCAATACCCTTTCAGGCATAGAGTGCCGCATAAATTTTGCAAAAAAGAAGCGGAGAGCTCTGGGTAGTTCCCAAGTTTAGGTGGAAAGCAGCTCCTGTTTAGAGCACCCTTCAACACCAGTGACACTCAAGATGAGCAAGTACAGAGTATCTCTGGTGTTGAAAGGTACTCTATACAGGAGCTGCTCTCCACCTAAACTTGGGAACTACCCAGAGCTCTCTACTTCATTTTTGCATAATTTATGCAGCACTCTATGCCTGAAAGGTTCTTATTTAAAAAAATAAAAAAGATCTTCCAACTGTTTTCCCCTGAGTGGCCTCTACCTGTTCTTCACGGAGTGGGCATTTTGGATGTGTTCACGCCAGCCAGAGGCGCGTTGGAGGCCCCGTTCTGACAAGAGGCCAGAGTTTGACTGGCACCCGCTGCTTGCAGCTTCTCCGCATTTCAAGGTATTGAATAGACTCCGACCCGCCTCAAAGTGCATGCCTAACCTTGGACTGCTGCGTGGTGCAGCTTGTCATTGACGAGGAGGCAGGTTCATTGCAAACCTGTCTCACGGTCCGGCAGGCACACGCACAACGAGGCTGGAACGTTAAAGGGGACTGGAGGGAGATCAATTACCATTTTCCAGCAAAGACTCTGTATTTTGACACCCGGCATCTCCCAAGCAACACTCACCCGGTTACACAGCATTCTGGGAGCTGTAGTTGTGGCAGAACTGCAGTGGAGTTGTAATCAAGTGACCATTGGTCAGCGGATTTCCGCCAATGGGAGTAACTTTGAACTTTCAAAGGTGGGGGTGGAGTTATTCTTTGCACACAGCGGCATCTGAGGAAGGCCGAAAGGCTGAAATGCATTATGCACTAGCTGTTTTAATTAAAGATCTTCCAACTGTTTTCCCCTGAGTGGCCTCTACCTGTTCTTCACGGAGTGGGGGTTTTGGATATATATACACATATATATATATATATATATATATATATATATATATATATATATATATATATATATATATATATATATATATATACTTGTCTAAAATTCTTAGGATTTTAGCACTATGCTCCAACTGACCTTTTTCTTGTGAGATCCTTGGTTAGTTAAAACAACAAATGTCTTTGATTTTTTTTTTTTTGCTGTGATGCTTGCTGTTTTGCATTAAACGCTTGTTGGACTTTAAAACTCTTGATGCATTCTCTTTTATTTATGGGAAATTTGTGAATTTCCCTCGCTTAATTAAAGTTATATATAGTTATGCAAAATGACAATCTGTCATGTAGCACTACACTTTAAAACGGAACGTTAAGATTGAAAAGTGTATTGCCAATATCTTGTGAGACTATTTTTCACATGAAGGTTTACCTCAAATGGAAAATGCACCAAATATACATGTAGCAGCGTAGTTTTAGCAGAGAAAATCAGCAACAATTTTTCTGAGTAAACTAGTCTGTGAAAACTTAAATCCTGTTTGTATCATGTTTATATACTCCTATGTAATACAGTCATTATTCATATTTATGTGTATAACCAAGAAATGTATCAATATTTTATTATCAAATATGAATTTTGGTTTGTAGTAGTTTGGGGCTTCTTGTAACATTTTATGGTTCAAGTAGGCCCAAAGTAAGAATGCACAGTGTTGTACATTAACACATTTCCTAGTGGCACACCCTCTTTTGCGAACCTGACAATTGGAAGTGGGATTTCAGGAGAATAATGAGCTCAGTACAGTATGTATGAATTATATCTTCGCCCCACGGATGTACCACACTTCCTCAGTGAGAAGATACTGCCACCTGCTCTTTAAATATGTTTTCTCTGAGAGAAAAAGGTTTTCTGGCAAGTAATTATGTTCCATTGACTTGTATTGAGAAAATGCAATATATAGGCATATTTCACACATCCACACACACACTCACACGCCCATTTACACACCCACACAACCACTCACACACCCATAAAGTCACTCACACACCCACTCACAAACCCTCAAAACCACTCACACACCCAGTCACAGACCCTTCACACACCCACTCAGCTTTCACACACCCACTCACAGTCAAACTCAGACACTCATGCACCCGCTCACAGACCCACTCAGAAGCTCATGCACCCTCTCACACACTGACTCAGGCACCCACACACAGACCCACTGAGACACAAAGGCCGTGTGCAGCATGGGGCTGGATGCATGCAGAGGTTGGCTGCAGGGCCTCGCTGCAAGCTGGGCCCTGTGCCAGCCCCCACTGCACACGGCCGAAGGTTGTGTGCAGTGTGGGATTTGCAGCATGTGGGGGGCTGGCCGCAGGGCCTCGCTGCATTAAAAAAAAAACTGAAACTCACTGAAAAAAACAAAGGTTACAGGGTCATTATAGTTAGGAATTTGCATTTAAAAAACCTTAGAAATTCATTAAAAAAACAAAGGTTACAGGGACGTTATAGTTAGATTCTGAATTTACACGCACAAAACCATAAAAATTCAGCTGTTATAGTTAGTTATTTCAAGTAGCTATAACTCATGCCCTAAGGTAACTATAACTCATGCTGTTGCCATGCACAGCTAATTACCCCACATATTGCATCACTGATGACATCTTCTATAACCTCATTGATATTATCACTACAACATTTGCAGTGAATTTTTTTAATTTTTTTTATTGAAAACCATATACAATACAATACAAGAAATCCGAATATACATCCTTTAAAATCCAACCATAGCATTCAAAGGGGTAATAAATAACATCAATTAATCAATACACAACAGATCTAATCGTTAATAATTGATAAGCAGGGGGATCTTAATAAAAAACCCTAGAATCTCAAAACTTGTCTCCATTGCCTCCAACAAAACTGATCAAGTGACCAAAAGTGTACTATCCATGTTAAAATACCAGGTCATAAAAGAAAGGACAGATTAAAGGGATAGAGCAAATTATATACTGACTTTAGGGAACAGAGTCAAAATACAGTGCCCAGATCTTCTCAAATTTCTTAAGTCCCCCTATTCGTGAAGCATAGGTTCGTTCGCTTCTTCTAACCTGACCCATTTTCCGAACCCATTCAATTTTAAACGGAATTAAATCCGTTCGCCATCTTTGAAGTAGAAGTGATCTGGCGACAGCCATGCCAATATATAAAAGTTTAATCAGCTTCTCAGGTAACTGCAAATCTGGGTCATAACCCCACAATATCGCTGCTAGGCATTTTCCCCCCCTGTGCTAAGCCTTTTTTTGGCTATTTGGGGTAGTGCGCGCTTAGGCCCCTGTAACTTTTTGACCACATAAGGTATCCACGCCAAATTTGCGTCCTTTTCTTCCAACATCATGGGGATTCTAAAGGTAGCCAGGGTTTGTGGATTCCCCTGGAGGGGTCCCAGAAATTAGCCAAAATACAGCAACATTTTGTTTTTTGGGGGAAAAATGGGAAAAACGGGCTGCAAATGAAAGCGTCTGGGTTTTTCCCTGCAAATGTTATCAAAAAAGGGTTTGTGGGGCTGAAATCACCATTTTCCCAGCTTTTAGGGAATGACAGACTTTTGTCAGAAAACCAACATGTTTTACACAGTTTTGGCATTTTTCTGGGACATAGCCTATTTTTGCTATTTTTTGTGCTTTCAACCTCCTTCCAGTTAATGGTAGAAATGGGTGTGAAAGCAATAATGGATCCTGGAAAGCTATACATTTTAGAAAATCAGACAAAATTCTGAATTCAGCAAGGGGTCATTTCTGTAGATCCACCAAGGTTTCTTTATAGAAACTAACAGTTAAATATAGGAAAAATTGAAAATTAGTTGAAAAAAACAGCCTTTTGTGTCAACGTTTTCACCTGTAACTTCTTGTAATTATGACAGCTCTTTGAAAGCAATATACCGTTACATCCGCTGGACCTTCCTGGTTGTGGGGATATATAGGACTTGTAGGTTCACCAAGAACCAGACGAACCCAGAGTCAAAAACTGAGTAGCAATTTGCAATGGCTTTTTATTATGTACCGGGTATATAGCAATTATTGTGGGAAAATGTATACATGGAAAAATCGGTAAGAAAGACACCTATGTATTTCTGAAATGGGAACAAATTATAGAGTTTAGAAACAGTACATATTTGCACATTTTCGAAATTGGGAATACTCATACTAGCATGTGAATTATTGGTCATTTTTCAAAATGACTTCTTTTTACACAATGTCTTTCATTTGGAAGGCAGAAATGCATCAAAAATCAATAGGTAATAACAGTTGCTTTACAAATCTGAATTACCCTAAGTCTCCCGATAAAAATGGTACCTCACTTGTGTGGGTAGGCATAGTGCCCACGACAGGAAATGGCTCAAAACCCAACGTGAACACACCACATTTTCACAATGAAAATTTACCCTTTTTGCGAAGTGTCTAGCTGTAGTTTTTGAACACTAGCTCTGCCGGCACCTAGGAAACCTAGCAAACCTATACATTTTTGGAAACTAGACACCCAGGGGAATCCAGGATGGGGTGACTTGACTGCCTCCCACCAGGTTCTGTTACCCAGAATCCCTTACAAACCTAAAGAATTGTCAAAAAAACACATTTTCCCCACATTTCTGTGGTGAAAAGTTCTGTAATCTGCGTGGATCCACAAATTTCCACCCACCCCGCGTTCCCCAAAGACTTACGAGAAAAATGGTACCTCACTTGTGTGGGTCGGCCTAGTGCCTGCGACAGGAAACGGCGCAAAACGCAACGTGGTCACACCTCAATTTCGCAGTGAAATATGACCCTTTTTTGGCAAAGTGCCTAGCTGTAGTTTTTGAACCCTAGCTCTGCCGGCACCTAGGAAACCTAGCAAACCTATACATTTTTGAAAAACTAGACACCCAGTGGAATCCAGGATGGGGTGACTTGACTGCCTCCCACCAGATTCTGTTACCCAGAATCCCTCGCAAACCAAAAAAAGTGTCAAAAAAACCACATTTTCCCCACATTTCTGTGGTGGAAAGTTCTGGAATCTGCGTGGATCCACAAATTTCCACGCACCCCGCGTTCCCCAAAGTCTTACGAGAAAAATGGTACCTCACTTGTGTGGATCGGCCTAGTGCCTGCGACAGGGAACGGCGCAAAACGCAACGTGGTCACACCTCAATTTCGCAGTGAAATATGACCCTTTTTTGGCAAAGTGCCTAGCTGTAGTTTTCGAACCCTAGCTCTGCCGGCACCTAGGGAAACCTAGAAAACCTATACATTTTTGAAAACTAGACACCCAGGGGAATCCAGGATGGGGTGACTTGACTGCCTCCCACCAGATTCTGTTACCCAGAATCCCTTGCAAACCTAAAAAATTGTCAAAAAAACCACATTTTTCCCACATTTCTGTGGTGGAAAGTTCTGGAATCTGCGTGGATCCACAAATTTCCACCCACCCCGCGTTCCCCAAAGTCTTACGAGAAAAATGGTACTTCACTTGTGTGGCTCGGCCTAGTGCCTGCGACAGGAAACGGCACAAAACGCAATGTGGTCACACCTCAATTTCGCAGTGAAAAATGACCCTTTTTTGGCAAAGTGCCTAGCTGTAGTTTTTGAACCCTAGCTCTGCCGGCACCTAGGGAAACCTAGCAAACCTATACATTTTTTAAAACTAGACACCCAGGGAATCCAGAATGGGGTGACTTGACTGCCTCCCACCAGGTTCTGTTACCCAGAATCCCTTGCAAACCTAAACAATTGTCAAAAAAAACAGATTTTCCCCACATTTCTGTGGTGGAAAGTTCTGGAATCTGCATGGATCCACAATTTTCCACTCAACCCGCGTTCTCCAAAGTCTTACGAGAAAAATGGTACCTCACTTGTGTGGGTCGGCCTAGTGCCTGCGCCAGGAAACGGCGCAAAACGCAACGTGGTCACACCTCAATTTCGCTGTGAAAAATGACCCTTTGTTGGCAAAGTGCCTAGCTGTAGATTTTGAACCCTAGCTCTGCGGGCACCTATTGAAACCTAGCAAACCTATACATTTTTGAAAACTAGACATCCAGGGGAATCCAGGATGGGGTGACTTGACTACCTCCCACCAGGTTCTGTTACCCAGAATCCCTTGCAAACCTAAAAAATTGCCAAAACAAAACACATTTTCCCCACATTTCTGTGGTGGAAAGTTCTGGAATCTGCGTGGATCCACAAATTTCCACCCACCCCGTGTTCCCCAAAGTCTTATGAGAAAAATGGTACCTCACTTGTGTGGGTCGGCCTATTGCCTGCGACAGGAAACTACGCAAAACGCAACGTGGTCACACTTCAATTTCGCAGTGAAAAATGACCCTTTTTGGCAAAGTGCCTAGGTGTAGTTTTTGAACCCTAGCTCTGCCGGCACCTAGGGAAACCTAGCAAACCTATACATTTTTGAAAACTAGACACCCAGGGGAATCCAGGATGGGATGACTTGACTGCCTCCCACCAGGTTCTGTTACCCAGAATCCCTCGCAAACCTAAAAATTATCAAAAAACACATTTTCCCCACATTTCTGTGGTGGAAAGTTCTGGAATCTGTGTGGATCCACAAATTTCCACCCACCCGCGTTCCCCAAAGTCTTACGAGAAAAATGGTACCTCACTTGTGTGGGTCGGCCTAGTGCCTGCGACAGGAAACGGCACAAAACGCAATGTGGTCACACCTCAATTTCGCAGTGAAAAATGACCCTTTTTGGCAAAGTGCCTAGCTGTAGTTTTTGAACCCTAGCTCTGCCGGCACCTAGGGAAACCTAGCAAGCCTATACATTTTTGAAAACTAGACACCCAGGGGAATCCAGAATGGGGTGACTTGACTGCCTCCCACCAGGTTCTGTTACCCAGAATCCCTTGCAAACCTAAACAATTGTAAAAAAAAAACAGATTTTCCCCACATTTCTGTGGTGGAAAGTTCTGGAATCTGCGTGGATGCACAATTTTCCACTCAACCCGCGTTCCCCAAAGTCTTACAAGAAAAATGGTACCTCACTTGTGTGGGTCGGCCTAGTGCCTGCGACAGGAAACGGCGCAAAACGCAACGTGGTCACACCTCAATTTCGCTGTGAAAAATGACCCTTTTTTGGCAAAGTGCCTAGCTGTAGTTTTTGAACCCTACCTCTTCCGGCACCTAGGGAAACCTAGCAAGCCTATACATTTTTGAAAACTAGACACCCAGGGGAATCCAGGATGGGGTGACTTGACTGCCTCCCACCAGGTTCTGTTACCCAGAATCCCTAGCAAACCTAAAAAATTGTCAAAAAACCACATTTTCCCCACCTTTCTGTGGTGGAAAGTTCTGAAATCTGCGTGGATCCACAAATTTCCACCCACCCCGCGTTCCCCAAAGTCTTCTGAGAAAAATGGTACCTCACTTGTGTGGGTCGGCCTAGTGCCCGCGACAGGAAACGGCGCAAAACGCAACGTGGTCACACCTCAATTTCGCAGTGAAAAATGACCCTTTTTTGGCAAAGTGCCTAGCTGTAGTTTTTGAACCCTACCTCTGCCGGCACCTGGGGAAACCTAGCAAACCTATACATTTTTGAAAACTAGACACCCAGGGGAATCCAGGATGGGGTGACTTGACTGCCTCCCACCAGGTTCTGTTACCCAGAATCCCTTGCAAACCTAAACAATTGTCAAACAAAACACATTTTCCCCACATTTCTGTGGTGGAAAGTTCTGGAATCTGCGTGGATCCACAAATTTCTGCCCACCCCGCGTTCCCCAAAGTCTTACGAGAAAAATGGTACCTCACTTGTGTGGGTCGGCCTAGTGCCCGCGATAGGAAACGGCACAAAACGCAACATGGTCACACCTCAATTTCGCAGTGAAATATGACCCTTTTTTGGCAAAGTGCCTAGCTGTAGTTTGTGAACCCTAGCTCTGCCGGCACCTAGGAAAACCTACAAACACACACATTTCTGAAAAATAGACACCCGGGGCTTCCAGGAGGTATGGCTTGCGTGGATCCCCCAACGTTTCTTACCCAGAATCCCTGCAAACCTCAATTTTAGATGAAAAATCACTTTTTCACACATTTTTGTGTGGAAAAGTGTGGCATCACTGGCCTCACACAAATTTCCTACCACCCAGCGTTCCCCCAGGTCTCCCGATAAAAATGGTGCCTCAATTGTGTGGGAGGCCCAATACCCGCGACGAGGCAAGGGCCCAAAACGTAGTGAGGCGACATCAAAATTGCCTATCTCAAAACCACCTGGTTTTGCAAGGGAGTCACCTGGGTTTGGTCCCGTGCTCGGCGGCCATCTAGGGAAACCTACCAAACCCACACATTTCTGAAAAGTAGACACCCGGGGCTTCCAGGGAGGTATGGCTTGCGTGGATCCCCCAACGTTTCCTACCCAGAATCCCCTGCAAACCTCAATTTTAGCTGAAAAATCACTTTTTCACACATTTTTGTGTGGAAAGTGTGGCATCACTGGCCTCACACAAATTTCCTACCACCCAGCATTCCCCCAGGTCTCCCGATAAAAATGGTGCCTCACTTGTGTGGGAGGCCCAAGTACCTGCGACAGGCAAGGGCTCAAAACGTAGTGAGGCGACATCAAATTGGCTATCTCAAAACCACCTGGTTTTGCAGGAGTCACCTGGCCTTTGGCCCTGTGTTTGGCGTGCCATCTAGGGAAACCTACCAAACACACACATTTATGAAAAGTAGACAACCAGGGGCTTCCAGGGAGGTATGGCTTGCGTGGATCTCCCAACGTTTCCACCCAGAATCTCTGCAAACCTCAATTTTAGCTGAAAAAAATCACTTTTTTCAGACATTTTGTGTGGGAAAGTGTGGCATCACCGGGCTCACACAAGTTTCCTACCACCAGCGCTCCCCACGTCTCCCGATAAAATGGTGCCTCACTCTGTATGGGAGGCCTAAGTGTTCACGACAGGCAAGGGCCCAAAACGTAGTGAGGCGACATCAAAATTGCCTATCTGAAAACCACCTGGTTTTGCAAGGGGGTCACCTGGGTTTTGGCTCCGTGCTCGGCGGCCATCTAGGTAAATCCTACAAACCCACACATTTCTGCAAAGTAGATACCTGGGGGCTCCAGGGAGGTATGGCTTGCGTGGATCTCCTAACGTTTCCTTACCCAGAATCCTCTGCAAACCTCAATTTTAGCTGAAAAATCACTTTTTCAGACATTTTTGTGTGGGAGTGGCATCACTGGGCTCACACAAGTTTCCACCACCCAGCGATCTCCGGGTCTCCCGATAAAATGATGCCTCACTCGTGTGGGAGGCCCAAGTCAATCGCAACAGGCAAGGGCCCAAAACATTTTTGATAGGCAATGTTGATGTTGCCTCAAAACGCTTTGTGTCCTTGCATGTCGCTGGTACTTGGGCCTCCCACACAAGTGAGGCACCATTTTTATTGGGAGACCTGGGGGAACGCTGGGTGGTAGGAAATTTGTGTGAGCCCGTGATGCCACACTTTCCCACACAAAAATGTGCGAGAAAAGTGATTTTTTTCAGCTAAAATTGAGGTTTGCAAGGGATTCTGGGTAAGAAAACGTTGGGGGATCCACGCAAGCCATATCTCCCTGGAATCCCCCGGGTGTCTACTTTTCAGAAATGTGTGGGTTTGGTAGGTTTCCCTAGGTGGCCGCCGATCCCCAGGCCAAAACGTCATGGGACCCCCCTTGCAAAACCAGGTCGTTTTGTGAAAGGCAATTTTGATGTCGCCTCACTATGTTTTGGGCCCTTGCCTGTCGCGGGTACTTGGGCCTCCCACACAAGTGAGGCACCATTTTTATCAGGAGACCTGGGGGAACGCTGGGTGGTAGGAAATTTGTGTGAGCCCGGTGATGCCACACTTTCCCACACAAAAATGTGTGAAAAAAGTGATTTTTTCAGTTAAAATTGAGGTTTGCAAGGGATTCTGGGTAAGGAAACATTGGGGGATCCATGCAAGCCATACCTCCTTGGAAGCCCCCGGGTGTCTAGTTTTCAGAAATGTGTGGGTTTGGTAGATTTCCCTAGATGGCCGCCGAGCACGGGGCCAAAACCCAGGTGACTTCCTGCAAAACCAGGTGGTTTTGAGATAGGCAATTTTGATGTCGCCTCACTACGTTTTGGGCCCTTGCCTGTCGCGGGTACTTGGGCCTCCCACACAAGTGAGGCACCATTTTTATCGGGAGACCTGGGGGGAGGCTGGGTGGTAGGAAATTTGTGTCAGCCCGGTGATGCCACAACTTTACCACACAAAAATGTGTGAAAAAGTGATTTTTTCAGCAAAATGTCAGGTTTGCAGGGGATTCTGGGTAAGAAAACGTTGGGGGATCCACGCAAGCCATACCTCCTGGAATCCCCGGGTGTCTACTTTTCATAAATGTGTGGGTTTGGTAGGTTTCCTAGGTGGCCGCCGAGCCCCAGGCCAAAACGTCATGGGACCCCCTTGCAAAACCAGGTCGTTTTGTGAAAGGCCATTTTGAGGTCGCCTCAATACATTGTGGGCCCTTGCCTGTCGCTGGTACTTGGGCCTCCCACCCGAGTGAGGCACCATTTTTATCGGGAGACCTGGGGGATGCTGGGTGGTAGGAAATTTGTGTCAGCCCGGTGATGCCACAACTTTACCACACAAAAATGTGTGAAAAAGTGATTTATTCAGCAAAATGTCAGGTTTGCAGGGATTCTGGGTAAGAAAACGTTGGGGATCCACGCAAGCCATACCTCCCTGGAATCCCCCGGTGTCTACTTTTCAGAAATGTGTGGGTTTGGTAGGTTTCCTAGGTGGCCGCCGAGCCCCAGGTCAAAACGTCATGGGACCCCCTTGCAAAACCAGGTCGCTTTTGTGAAAGGCCATTTTGAGGTCGCCTCAATACGTTGTGGGCCCTTGCCTGTCGCGGGTACTTGGGCCTCCCACCCAAGTGAGGCACCATTTTTATCGGGAGACCTGGGGGACGCTGGGTGGTAGGAAATTTGTGTCTGCCCCGTGATGCCACAACTTTACCACACAAAAATGTGTGAAAAAAGTGATTTTTTCAGCAAAATGTCAGGTTTGCAGGGGATTCGGGTAAGAAAACGTTGGGGAATCCACGCAAGCCATACCTCCCTGGAATCCCCGGGTGTCTACTTTACAGAAATGTGTGGGTTTGGTAGGTTTCCCTAGGTGGTCGCGAGCCCCGGGCCAAAACCCAGGTGACCCCCCTTGCAAAACCAGGTCGTTTTGAGATAATGTGTTGTTTATTTCTGCAGCGTGAAAATTTTGGCAATAATATTGCAAGGAAAATGTGACAGACATTTTGAGGTTTGCAGGACATTGTGGGTAACATAACTTGTTGTGATCCACAAGAGAGATATCACCATGTACTCCCATGGGTGTTTCGCTTTACGACAATATCTACAGTTGGTAGGTTATTCTCAGACGGAATGTACACCTTGGCAGACAGACTAAAAAGACAAAGATTACTGCACAGCCATCTATTCCTCAAGCACACACACATACTGGTTGGATTTGGCACGAGGGCAAGTGATGGTTCAGTATATACAATTTTATTAACAAGAGATTTCACAAAAATGAAATGCACTGTCAATAATTGAAAGGACAAAAACTGAACCAGTGACTCGCAGCTCGTGAGCTGTAAAGCCACGTCAAGGCCCCAACCGCTTTACAGGCCATTCACACACCTTTCATACGTGATACACACAAGACCATTGACACCACCAGGCACGAAACAAACACATTACAACATTCACAAAAAGGGACAAGGTACACCCTGCTTGAGAAAGACAAAAAAAATATTACTGCAC
This sequence comes from Calotriton arnoldi, assembly GCA_963921515.1. Taxonomy (NCBI): domain Eukaryota; kingdom Metazoa; phylum Chordata; class Amphibia; order Caudata; family Salamandridae; genus Calotriton; species Calotriton arnoldi. The sequence goes on along the minus strand of CAWUFW010006040.1, from coordinate 517,847 downwards.
AGCCATCTAATCCTCAAGCACACACACATACTGGTTGGATTTGGCACGAGGGTGAGTGATGGTTCAGTATATACAATTGTATTAACAAGTGATTTCACAAAAATGAAATGCACTGTTAATAATTGAAAGGACGAGAAACTGAACCATTGATCACAGCTCGTGAGCTGTAAAGCCACGACAAGGCACCAACCTCTCTACAGGCCATTCATACACCTTTCATACGTGTGACACATACAAAACCATCCACACCACCAGCCGCGGGCCCATCACATTACAACACTCACACCAGCAGACAGCGCCATTCAAGGGCCCATCACTTTCACACGCCCACATTCCTAACACAGCAACCACACAAGCTGATGGATTGCGTGGAGTGTCGCTCGGCTAGCAGTGTGTGTAGTGACCAGCAGCAAGTCACTACTCACACACCGCCAGCCGAGCGCCAGTCCACGCACACCGCCAGCCAAGCGCCACTCCACGCACACCGCCAGCCAAGAGCCACTCCACGCACACTGCCAGCCAAGCGCCACTCCACGCACACCGCCAGCCAAGCACCAGCCTACACACACCACCATCACATTTAGGATTTTTTTATACAAAAAGAAAACACAAACAAATTGCAAATAGATACAAATCTACTAACACAAAATCAGAAACTAAATACATTGCACTAATGCCAACCTTGAAACAGAACAACAATTCTTAAACATTACAGACCAGGCAGTTCACTTTACCACTCATGGTTGCTCCCAATAATTCTTTTGCTTGTGGTATGCTCTATAACAAGAAGGCACACACAGGCCAGGGTTAGAAGGACACTCAGGGCAGTATATACGAGTCTCCTTCCGCGTACCTCTTCACCAACAGACTCTACATCTCCTAGTGGGAAAGTCTTTTGAGGGTGTAGGAGGAATGTGATCAGGAAAGTGGCGATCTTTCAATCGAGCCACATCCTCCACCACTCCAACTCTAGGAACACTTGCCTGTTCCACAACAACAAGGCTGCCTATGACAGACTGCTGAAACTGAACAAAAGTCAACTTTGATGCAGGAGAACACTCCTTGAACACATCAAAAGCATTGAAAGTTGCTAAACTGAAGAGATGGATGGCCAACTTCTTATACCAAATGTAAGCCTTACGAATAGCAGTGTAAGGTTCCAACCTCTGATCTACTCTATCAACACCACCCATGTGCTTATTGTAGTCTAAAATGCACACAGGTTTGCGCACTTCAGCAATCTGACCCCAAACAGCCACAGGTGAAGTACTCTCATCATGGATGGTAGTCAGCATGTACACATCCCTCCTGTCCACAAATTTCACAGCTAGTAGTTCATCACTACGCAAGGAACTGCACTGTCCCCTCTGAAGTTTTTTGCAAACAAGCTCTTTGGATAACCTTTACGGTTAGAGCAGATTGTGCCACAAGCAAAAGTGTCCACCTTGAACAATTCCTTAAACAATTGCACAGCAGTGTAGAAGTTATCAAGGTACAAATGGTGGCCTCTGTTAAACAGTCCTCTAGCAAGATCCCACACAATTTTCTCTGAAACTCCAAAAGTGGACGGACAACCAGGGGGTCAATAGTGGAATCCCTACCAGTGTACACACGCAAATTAAAAACATATCCTGTCCTACTCTCAGACAACATATACAGCTTAATTCCATAGCGTGCCCTCTTGCTAGGAATGTACTGCCTAAAAACCAAACGGCCCTTGAACAGGACCAAAGACTCATCAATAGATATTTCTTTCCTGGAGTATAGATCTCTGAAAATCGATCTACAAAGTGATCAAGAACAGGCCGAATCTTAAAAAGACCGTCACATTCAGGGTGATCTCTGTGGCAATGCCAAACCATTATCAACAAAATGCAGCATCCGAAGCAAAAGTAAATACCGATCACGAGTCATAACTGCAGGAAATATGGCCGTTGCCATCAAGGGACTGGTAGACCAATATGAACCCATGGACGGCTTCCTTATCAAACCCATCAAAAAAGTCAAACCCAAAAACTTCTTCATCTCTTCCAGATTTGTGGGACTCCACCGGGTAGCTCTAGAATGGGGCCTAAGTCTGGCACTGTTGTCCCTCAAAAACTGTTCAGCATACAAATTAGTCTGCTCAACAATCTCACCCAAAAATACATCATCCATAAACAACTGAAAATACTGTATAGGCAAATAATGTTCACAATCCACTCTACACCCTGCATAACCACTACAGGCAGGCAACACCGGCTGCACCATGTTTGGATCAACCCAGAGTCCAGCACTTCCAGTAGGAAGCCTAGCAGCCCCAGGCTGCAATCCAAATGCCTCTTGCACCATCGGCACAGTAGTATCCTCCTCTAAAACAGGCACTTCATCCGCACTGAGAGTAGATTCATCCACACCGAGAGTACCTTCATCTGCACTGAGAGTACCTTCATCATCCGATGATTCCATGTGGAGAGAAAACTCACTGCCTGAATCTTCCCCTCCCTCCTCTACCTCAGACGGACTGTCAGTCTCATAATCCTGCTCAGAGGAAGATTCAAGAAGCAAACCAACCACCTGCTGAGCAGTCATTCTACGGCTAGCCATAATGCTTACTAATAAAGGTTACTTGTCAAACAAGTCAACAACAACAAACCCTTTGTAAAAAAAGAAATAAACAAAATGTAGCTTTATCACAAAGACCTATATACTCCAACACTATACTCACTCACGTGACAGAAGCAGCTAGACTCACCACCACCTACTCTGCACAGACACAGTGAAGATCAACAATATCCCACTAAAAAAGAAGGAAAAAAATTACACATAAGACAATGCAAAACATCGCAAAGAATTTCATGCTCTGAACACTAACAAATATGCTGCCATTATGACACCACTTACAAAAAATTCATTCATGCATGACAATAATACTCATTTGGAGTACACACAACAAAAATATTTTTCTTACCAAATAAATGCAATTACGCAAAACTGCAGAACAACCACTGCCGAAACCGTAAACAGGAATCAAAAGCTTTACACTAGAATAAAAAGGAGAAAAACAACATTACAATCATAAAATGCAAATAATGCACCAGTCCACACACAATCCACCAGCCAAGCGGTAGGTGGGCCAAAGAGTATAAATACAATATTCACCCCCGTAAAAGGGGAGCAACCCTTGCCCTTTTGGCCACTCCCCAACACAAAAATTAAAAAAACCCTGGTGTCTTCTGGCTTCTGCCCTCCTTGGGGGCAGATGGGCCTAAAAACATACTGCTATTCTGCCACCCAAAGAGGGCAGAAATGGCCACAATCATCCTCCCATAAAGGGGAGCGACCCTTGCCCAAGGGGCCGCTCCCCAACATAAAAACCCTGGTGGCCTAGTGGACCTACAAAAACAAATCAGCCAATCTGCTCCTCAGGATGGCAGAAACGGCCAAATTAATGCTTCCCAAAGGGGAGCAACCCTTGCCCAAGGGGCCACTCCCCTCAAACAAATCCCTGGTGGTCTAGTGGGCCCAATTTTTTAAAAAAATGGCGATCTGCCCTCCTGGGGGCAGACACAGCCACAAATATTGCTCCCAAAGGAGAGTGACCCTTGCCCAAGGGGTCACTCTCCACAAATAAATGCCTGGTGGACTAGTGGGAAGATACCTTAAGGTATCTTCTGCACACGATCTCTCACTACTCAACTCTACTCTCAACTCTATTCACAACTGGATGTTAGATCACCAACTCATTCTGAATCCCGCCAAAACTGAATTCCTCCTCCTCTCTACCTCTCTCTCACCTCCTCCTGTTCAATCTTGGATGGATCAGCTGAACCTACTCAACAACAAACCCATCATTGTCGACAGCGCTAAATCCCTAGGTGTCATTCTTGACAAAAGACTCAACCTAATCTCCCACATCAACTCTATTTCTAAGAACGCACGTTACCAGTTGCGCCTTCTATGGGGGATCCGTCGGTTCTTCCCGGAGAAAGACTTAAAAACCTTGGTACAATCTCTGGTTCTCTCAAGACTGGATTATTGCAATTCTCTTCTGACGGGCCTACCCAAATCCCACCTCTCCCCTCTCAAATCCATCCTCCATTCAGCAGCTCGCTTCATTTCAGGGTCTAAACGAAGCGACCACGTCACTCCTATCCTGTCCTCTCTTCGATGGCTTCCGATCGAGGCAAGATCTATTTACAAAACTGCCTGCATCACACACAAAGCCTAACACACCTCCTCCCCTCGTTACCTGGCAAATAAATTGAAATTGTCCGGTGGCTCTCGCCCTTCTCGCAATGCGGAAAAGCTTCTGCTTGAGCCCCCCCCGTCTTCAAAAGGGAAAGATCGATGGCGCAATCCTTCTCAGGAAATGCGGTGAGAATCTGGAACTCGCTTCCCCATTGCTCCGTGCCACCTCCTCTACCCGGATCTTCAAAGCTGACCTCAAATCTCTTCTCTTCCAAAGACACTTTCAGAACTAATACTTTCACTCTCAGCCCCTCTAGGAAGTTCGCTCTTCATTGTAAATTTGTACTTTTTCCTGTACATTCCTCACCCTTGCGTGCTGTGTTGGATTTTATGTTTGTGTACCCTTCATTTTAAGTCTCCTGTTTAATTCACGCCCTCTCTACTCCCTCAAGGAAGTTCTTCCACTATAGGAAATTCTGTACTCCATGCCTATAGAAGTGCCTTCCCAGTGTGTTCTGAGTGACTGCCACTTATTGCAGTATTATACCTCTATTTGTATTTTGTATCTCATGTATCATGCACACCTGTCACTTTTTCCTCTTGTAACGCATACCTCTTTTTGTATCTTGTTCGTTTTGTTATTTGCACAATTGTCACTTTTTCCTCATGTAATGTAACGCTTCCTTTTGTATTATGCTCATTTGTAACCTTCTCCTCATGTAATGTTACTGTCCTATTGTGAAGCGCTCTGACACCTTCGGGTAAAGTCCACGCTATATAAAAAGGCATTAATTAAAATAAATAAATAAAATAAAGGGCACTATCATTTGGCTGATCGGCCACAAACAAAGCCCCCAAAGGGGAGTGACCCTTGCCCAAGGGGCCACTCCCCACCGTTTCTCCCTGGTGGTCTAGTGGGTACAATACGAAAACTGCTGCTCCCAGGGGGCAGAGCACAAAAACATATGGCCCTCAAAAGGGGAGCGACCCTTGCCCAAGGGGCCGCTCCCCAAACAGAATTTTCATTAACATTTAAAAAAAAAAATTCCCTGGTGTCTAGTGGGCATTCCTGCTGCACGATCGCATGATCGTGCAGCAGGAATGCACAAAGAGGCATTGAGGGAAAGGAAAACCCTTTCCTTTCCCTTGATGCCTCTTTGTTTCAAACCCCCCTCCCCGGAGCCAAAACTCACCTGATTTCCCCGACGCGCTGGAAGCAAATGGCTTCCAGCGCATCGGGGAAGAAAGGGATACCCCCAATGACGTCAGCGCGCCTCGCGCGCTGATGTTATTGATGACGGGGGCGGGGGGAGGCAGGGGAAGCCCTTCCCCTGCCTTCCCCCAAAAAAAAACAACGATCGCATTCCCACGGAGGGAGCGCCAGCGCTGCCCCCGTGGGTGGGTCTTATGACGAGCTGGACTCGTCATGAGCACACAACCACTGTGTGCCATGACGAGTCCAGCTCGTCATAAGCATGGAAGGGGTTAAAACCAATTGATATCGAGCATTCTGTTGTCAGATACTCAAAAATATTGTTCCAGAACTTCTGGATCAGGGGGCACTGTAATATTATATGAGTCCAGTTGGCTGCAGGGTGAGTATGGCACCGGAAACACTGCCCTGATTGATTGGGATAAACCTTGGCTACAAAACACGGGGTTCTATACAATAGCCACTTGCTAAAATATAACATCCTTCTCCAATTAGCCCCTCTGACTGAACTAAAATTTAAATTATTGATTGTAGACCACATATTTGCTGTAATTTCCAGGTCTTCATATTTACCCCATTTTGTTATAGCCTTGATCTTCAAATCTACCACTTTAATTGTGGCTAGCTTTTTTTTCCAGTCCCCCGGTTTTTTCATTACCCTATCTTCCAGCAGGTCATAAACTAACTGTTTCTGGGCAGTAATCGGAGCAAATCAAGATTGCTAAAGAATTTACTAAGAGTATTATATGACCCCAGGAGGAGAAAATCGCCGGGGATTAATTGAGACATTTCGCTTACACTTATCCATTTATCGTTCTGAAGAAAGTCGGAAAGTCTATGAAAACCAGCCTTGGGCCAGTTTTGTGTAATTAAAAAGGACTCTCTAATACCTGCTGAAACAAAGAGATCAACTATAGGGGTTGTGACATTGATAATTGGAATGGAATACCGTCTAAAAAAAGCCTGGCGTTTATGAAAAAACCAGTGTAGACACTTATATCTTACTAATTTTGGAGATCGAAATATTGATAATGGGCAATGGATCTGATTTTCTTTAAATATTAAATTCATAAAAAAGTTAATAAAAAGACCCGACTGTGAACCCTGCTTAAATCTAGACATGAATTGTGCAAAATACGCAAAATAATATTCTTTAAGATTGGGGAGGGCTAAGCCGCCATCTTCCAAATTCTCATATAAGGTGCTAAGTGCGATTCTGCGAATTTTCTTATCCCACAGGAACGATGTAAACATTGACTCTAATCTCGTAAAAAAAGAATTCACTAACACACAGGGAATTGTAGAAAAAAGGAAATTAAACAGTGGAAGCACTGACATTTTAATCAGAGCGACCCTTCCTAGAATGGTTAGAGGGAGAGAGTTCCATTGTGTAAATAAGTCCTGGACTTTTCGTAACAAGGGGGCGAAATTCAGATCATAAAGATCCGAAATGTGTGACGAAAAATAGACCCCTAAGTATCGCTTGGGGTTCGAATTAAAACACGGAAGAATATTGGGGTGTAAAACCCCAGATGTACATCCACACAAAATTATTTCTGTTTTTCTTTTATTAATTTTATAGCCACCGAACGACTCATAAAGATCAAAAATCTGGCAGGCTTTTGCCTGGACTTCCTCCTCCGTCTTTATTATGAGCATAATGTCGTCGGCATATAATTTAACTTACCCATGGATGGGAGCGGGGGCAAATATCCCCGTTATTTCTGATAGCTATCGCAAGAGGCTCAATAAAAAAGGCAAATAGCACCGGGGATAACGGGCAGCCTTGTCTGGTTCCCCTTTTGACTTTTACTTGGCCGACCTGAGTGGCATTAGTGATAATATTGGCCTCTGCATTCATGTATAATTTCTCCACCAAGCCTGTAATTTTGGAGGGAATGCCAAATTTTGTTAAAATACAGAATAAAGTCTCCCATAATGACCAAATCAAATGCCTTTTCGGCGTCTAAAAAAGTACTAATGCTGGAATCTTCTGGGTCTCAAAGTAGTCCAGTGCTTCTACTAAAAAATGCGTATTTGTTCCGAGTTGCCTCCCGGCTATAAAACCATTCTGATCAGGGTGGATTAAATGCGAGGCGCTCCCATTAAAACGATTGGCTAAGAGTTTAGTAATTAATTTGTAGTCACAATTTAAAAGAGTTATTGGGCGATATGAATTAGGGTCCTCACTATTTTTGCCTTTTTTTTTAAAACTAACTACATTCCCTTTTCTGAAAGAAAGAGGTATAGGTCCTCCTTCCAGAATTGAATTTGCCAATAAAAGAAGATAATCCACAATTACGCTAGCGAATGCTTTAAAAAACTCGGAAGGGAGGCCATCTGGCCCACAGGCTTTACCATTCGGGAGGTTTTGGATAACCCCCCCTAGCTCTTCTTTTGTGAATGGTCTAGCCATATTTCTTTTTTCTAAGTCTGTTAAGACAGGTAATTCATTTTCCTGGAGAAAATCTCCCAAAGATGACATATCGATAGATTGATGTTGGCCATATATCCTCTCGTAATGTTGTACCATAATGTCTCCTATTACTCCCCTATCCTCAGAACGGGAACCTGAAGTGGGACTTCTCAGTGCGACTATTTGATTGCTTACCGCCCGCTCCCTTGCCTGCCATGCTAGAAATCTGCCTGTATAATTGATTTCCTCATAAATCTTTTGCCTATCCTGCTGAAATAGGGATTCACTTTTCGCATAGTATTTCTCGGCCAGGTTCCGTTTAGCCTGATCCAACTGTCGACGGTTCGCCACAGTGGGGCTAGAAAGGAATCTATCTAGGGACCTTTGCACATTTTGCTCAAATATTTGTTTCTCCTCCTTCCTACTCCTTGAGATCTCCGCGTCTTTAGCAACAGCAAGCCCGCGGAAAAAGGCTTTAAACGAGTCACAGACCATGTGTAGTGGAGCTGAGCCATGGTTTCGCTCAAAGAACTCTCTGATTTGATAAAAGAGACCCAATTTTCCTAAAATAAGTACTGTCGATTTAGCTGCCATCTTCTGGAGGTTTTCTTACATTCGCCCAGTTCCAACTCTAAAATAACCAGTGCATGATCCGAGAGCCCACTCTGAAGGATTTTTGTGATTTAAAAACCAAACCCCTGGAGATAAGGAAAAAATCAATACGCGAAAACGTATGGAATCTCCCTGAAAAGCAGGTATAGGCGATTTCAGTAGGGAATGCACAACAATATCAAGCATTGAGCTGTAGCTTTGAACCAATTTAAGAGATTTTTGCTTTAACTGTTTTTTCGCTTTTGATGAGGAATCAATTTTCGGATTCATTAACAAATTGAAATCTCCCCCCACAATTATCTCCCCTGAAACTTGGATTAGGGATTGAAAAAATTCCTCATATGGGGTGGGGTTATCCTCCACTGGGGCATATAGGCTAGCGAGCGTCAGGGATCTGTGTCCTAGATTACAGGTGACCCAACACCATCTTCCACATTGGTCACTCGCCGAATTAACTACCTCTGCCTGAAATTTCTTACTGAGAAAAATAGCTGTCCCCCTGTGAGCTGCAGATGATGAAGAGAAACCCCTATACGCCGCCCAGGATTTAAATATTGAGAAGTCTGCTATTTTCCCCACTGGTATATGGGTTTCTTGTATCAGGATAGCAGAAGGATTCTCTGTCTTAATCCAGGCCTCAATGGCCCTCATTTTCCTCTTATTGTTAAGGCCATTTACATTAAAAGAAACCACCTTCAGTAGTTCCTTATTTCCCATTAATCTTATTTCCAATTTGCCATTTACGACAAAAAAGACACGCTTTTATATTCCCGGATGGATTACAAAATTTATCGAAACTCCCAATTTTAACACACTGGGGCCGATTCCGATTCCGGCCGGAAATCTCTCCGACCGAGCCGGACCCGGAGAGATTTCCGACCGAATCGGACTCTGGCAGTCCGACCGAACGAGTACGATGCGCACGCATGCCATCGGACTCGAGTCGGTCGGACTCCCATTGAAGTCAATGGGAGCCTGTCGTACAACGCGTACGCGGGCTCCCATTGACTCAATGGGTGCGAGGCGGACAAGGGCGCCCCCTACAGCAGGTACGCGTCGATGCGCATCGCGGCGTACATGCACAGGTAGGGGGACCCATGGGTCCCCCTGTGTGCGACTCGCGCGCCTACGTGTACAGGGGGTCCGACGCGGACCCCCAAAGTCCGGCTCCGACAGCTTTTTCGAGCCGGACGGCGCGAGTCGGTCGGATCTGCTCGCGGCGCGCATCGTACTTACTCCGGCCGGGAAACGTCTCCATAGCGCGGTGCGAGTCGTGTCTATGCGAGTCGGTCGGAGCGTGTTGAAGCCGCGTTCGAGTCGGTCGGAGATTTCGCGGGTGCCTGCATCGTACTCGCTCGGCCGGACCCGCGTACGATTCGGTCGGGAAACAGGGCTCCGAATCGGATCCGGTAAATCCAAATCTGATTCGGAGCACTACCGGCCGAGATCGGAATCGGCCCCACAGTGTGCACCTAGAGATAAGCAAGATAACTTGTCCCCCCTTCTTTGGAATATGTTTTTTGTTTTTTCCACATGCTCCCTTTCCACCCCCGTGTTCCTTCCCTTGACCCATTGTCGCCCGAGCAGATGGCCGCCCCTGCTCAGAGCAGACAACCTATCCCCCCACCCTTGTACTGGCACAATGACTTAGTGCCTAGTGCGGTTGATCAGCCCTCCCTCCCGCCTCTGCCCTCCCCTCCCCTTCTTAACTGAAAAAAAGCAACATATTAACAGCCTTTGACAGCAAAAGAAAGAAAAGGAAAGACCCAATAAGGAAGAGACCAAAATAGAGAAAGCAATAACAATCCTCTGTAAACCAGTGGCTCCAAAAAAGAAAAGAAGAACCCCCATAGCTGTCGAACTGAAGACTAGCTAACAGCCATTAGGGTTCATCCTTAGATATCTGTTGCAATAATTCCTGCGCATCTGGGACACTGCAAAAGACGTGGAATTTGCCCTTAACTAGCACTTTCAGCTTGCTCTGCTGGGCTATCATCGCTTGTGCCCCTTGTGCCTTAAACAAATGTAACATTTTAACGAATTCTTTCCGCCTTTTTGCTGCGGAGGCGGACATGTCTGAAAAAATGCGACATACTGGCACTTCTGCAGAAGAAAACTGTCTTTGTTTAATAGCTCTAGCGATCTCACATTCTCTTGTCCGGGGGCCACAGCAGTAAGTTCCCGTGGACTCCAACAAAAGCCAAAAGTAGCTTGGTTCTAAGCAAGGAAAATCTTGCCTTGCGTTTTGAATAGCACCGGCACCGGAGTCTTCTGTTTCTGCTCCACTCCTGGCTCCTCGCACTGAGCGAAAGTGGGACTCAAAAAAAGGAACATCCAGAGGGGGAAAAAAAATAAAATCCCTTTCCTCTTCATAAAGATAAGGCGCCGCCTGTTGCTGAGACTCTGCCTGAAAAAGTAGCAAAGAGACGGGCTTCTGAAGCTCCGCGGCTCCGGAGCATCGGCTTTGACGGCGACGGCGTCTTCACGGCTCCTCACAGCTGTTGCTGGCGTCTGACGTCAAGGGGAAGTGAGGGGGAGTGGTTGCGGCCTTCTCTCAGCCGATCAGCATCTCCCGCCCTCCAAATCGGGTCAATTTTACTACTATATTTTTCTACCCTTTGCCTTGCATTAATATTATTTTTCTATAAAAGACTTTCTCTTCCTGCACTGTGAAAAAATGAACTTCTGATGCAGTTTCTACACATTGCTGCACCACATACACCATGGTTATCCTAGTACTAGTTTAGAAGTGCCAATGAGTATGATAATTTTATTGGAAACGTTGGTGGCTACCAAAGAAGTAGCAATCATGTGCAAGTTCAACTGATTTACACTGCATTCCACGTAAATACTATTCTGCCACTCACTACTAATTGTTTCCATCAGGAATCAGTTATGTAAGAAGAGGTTATAAGTCCTGTACTTGTAGGTGATACCTGCGCATTTGTGGTTGCTGCTATTTACAGTTGAACATCATAAGTATGCATGTACACAACTTGAGAAATAAAACTATTTGTGTAAACGTACCAGCACAGCCCCTCGTGGAAGGGAGAGCGTTCTTTGTATTTTCTCAGTCAGTCCTAGTTATTGGTCATTGAACTATCTATTCTTTCATCCTTTTGTATAAGTGGTGGCTGGTAATTCTTCAAAAAACTGTAATATAAATATTATATTTATATTTCACCAAATAAGCTTGACTTACCCAGATGGTTTCTGAAGAACATTAAAAAATATGGGGCCAAATTGTGCACAATTTCCCCCAAAAACTGATTATAAAGTACGGTTTTATATACAGTTGTGAAAGATAATTCTGAAAATATTCTAATACTGCTTTACAACTATATCTACAGAGTGAACCAATACTTGCAGTAGTTTTGGGAAATATCACCTCTGGGGAAAAATGTGTCCAAACTGTAAATTTTTCATAGGTGTTTGAAAGTTTGTGTATTTTCAGAGGAGGGGTGATTTCATGAAGATGTTGTAAAATTGCACGTTAAGATTGAAAAGTGTATTGCCACTATCTTGTCAGACTATTTTTCACATGAAGGCTTACCTCAAATGGAAAATGCACCAGATATACATGTAGAAGCGTAGTTTTAGCAGAAAATATCAGCAACAATTTTTCTGAGTAAACTAGTCTGTGAAAACTTAAATCCTGTTTGTATCATGTTTATATACTCCTATGCAATACAGTCATTATTCATATGTATGTGTATAACCAAGAAATGTATCAATATTTTATTATCAAATATGAATTTTGGTTTGTAGTAGTTTGGAGCTTCTTGTAACATTTTATGGTTCAAGTAGGCCCAAAGTAAGAATGCACAGTGTTGTACATTAACACATTTCCTAGTGGCACACCCTCTTTTTCAAACCTGACAATTGGAAGTGGGATTTCAGGAGAATAATGAGCTCAGTACAGTATGTATGAATTATATCTTCTCCCTCACGGATGTACCACACTTCCTCAGTGAGACGATACCGCCACCTGCTCTTTAAATATGTTTTCTCTGAGAGAAAAAGGTTTTCTGGCAAGTAATTATGTTCCATTGACTTGTATTGAGACTTGTTTATATACTCCTATGCAATACAGTCATTATTCATATTTATGTGTATAACCAAGAAATGTTGCCATGCACAGCTAATTACCCCACATATTGCATCACTGATGACATCTTCTATAACCTCATTGATATTATCACTACAACATTTGCAGTGAAGTTATTGTTGCGTAAACTGTGCACGGCGGGGGTGCAAGCTATAGTTACCTTAGGGCACGAGTTATAGTTACTTGAAATAACTAACTATAACAGCTGAATTTCTATGGTTTTGTGCATGTAAATTCAGAACGTAACTGTAACCTTTGTTTTTTTAGTGAATAAAAGAAGCAGAGAGCTCTGGGTAGTTCCCAAGTTTAGGTGGAGATCAGCTCCTGTATAGAACACTCTACAACACCAGCGACACTCTGAACTTGTTCACCTCAAGTGTCTGCTTTTCTATCAAAGTTTTTAAGCATTAGGATTAGCACAGTGCCATCCATGCTGAGATAGAAAGGGCTAAAGTATTTTGCCATTTCTGCAGCAAAATCTTTAAGCATAGGATTTGTACAGTGCTATCCATGCAGAGCTGTAAAATGACAAAAGCCTTTTACCACTCCAGGCACAATATTATAGCTTTGGATTGGTAAAATACCATCCATGCCAACCTGAAATGAATAAAAGCAACCCCTCACATGTGTTTTGCTATCATTATAGCTCTTCAGAGAGGTTTAGCTTTGTTCAGACACAAGATAGCATCCAGTATAAGTCAAAACAATACCCTTTCAGGCATAGAGTGCCGCATAAATTTTGCAAAAAAGAAGCGGAGAGCTCTGGGTAGTTCCCAAGTTTAGGTGGAAAGCAGCTCCTGTTTAGAGCACCCTACAACACCAGTGACACTCACGATGAGCAAGTTCAGAGTATCGCTGGTGTTGAAAGGTACTCTATACAGGAGCTGCTCTCCACCTAAACTTGGGAACTACCCAGAGCTCTCTACTTCATTTTTGCATAATTTATGCAGCACTCTATGCCTGAAAGGTACTTATTTAAAAAAATATATATATATTTGTCTAAAATTCTTAGGATTTTGGCACTATTGTCCAACTGACCTTTTTCTTGTGAGATCCTTCGTTAGTTAAAACAACAAATTTCTTTGATTCTTTTTTTTTTTTGCTGTGATGCTTGCTGTTTTGCATTAAACGCTTGTTGGACTTTAAAACTCTTGATGCATTCTCTTTTATTTACGGGAAATTTGTGAATTTCCTCGCTTAATTAAAGTTATATATAGTTATGCAAAATGAAAATCTGTCATGTAGCACTACACTTTAAAACGGAATGCTTCCTTGCATCAATTTTTGACACAAGGACTCGTTTTGCAGTATGGAACCATAGCACAAAAAAAACAACTGGTGCGACAACAGCCTTTGTAGTCTGGTTGTTCTCGTTATTACCACATGCTCACTGTAAAGTTTTACCACAAGCGGCACACAATTATCCATAATGGCATACATTTGATTAACCACCTTATTGTTAAATTCATGAAATTACATGAACTATGGTGGTGTAATTTAAATTTCACCCATGCCTACTAAAAATACTACTCCACGTTGTTCCTTATTTTACTACTGCATGGCAATCCCTAACTGAAACATTAATTGACTCTTTAAAATCACCACAAATCACAAAGCTCAGTCCATCTCTTTAAGAAAGGGAAGTATGACTTCGCCACTGTTTATGCTCTACTCACTACAATGTTGCTACTACCTTGAGCTTTGGGAGTGGGGCTCGCCAGTCATCCAGATCAATTTCCTTCATGTACTTTCATGAGCAATGGCAACCTTCCTCTCCTGCAAAGCCAAAGCAAGCAATTTTAGGGAAGCTATCCCTCTCAACATTCCTATCCTCTTTGCGTACTCTGAGCTTTTGGCTCAGAGGGAGATACGCTGTGAGCTGACACTCAGTTCCCAGGTCTGGATGGTGAAGGAGATGTGCGGGAGGGGGGGTAGTGGGGGAGGGGGCGGTGGTTCTTGCTGTAGATTCTAATGAAAGTTATCCGCCTGGCTTCCTGCTAGCCTCTTAAAGCAGTACCTCTGGATGCTAGGTTTTTTACTCAAAGAAAGCCCTGTCTCTTTACATAAGGCCTTCATGGCTATTGAAAACAGAACTGCCAAGGTAACCAGGTCCTGCTTCATGATACCACAAAAAGAAATCATTGATCAAAAAAAGAAAAAGATATCTAATTTAAAAACAATTTGTCAAATAAAATCAAAAGATTTTTGGTACCAAATGTCAAAAGAGCCTTTTAATTCTACAACTCTTAAGGCTGAAATGTAGCTGCCAGACACAATTTATTCTGCGTTTCTGACAAATAAAATGTGAAATTTGAAATGTGAGAAATGGTGTTATTTACAGTAGGGAAGAGGAGAGCTGTGGATTAGCTTGCACAAGGTTAATTAGCCAAGTCTGCTACTTAAAGGCAGGGAGCACCTAAGGAGGATATTTTTGATGCTTGTCAGATAGTATGCATTAGTTGGTGAGAGGGCTCTGCTACTGTCATTAGGTCGTTGGTGTATTTATTCCCCGTGGAGAGTGTGAGCAGGATTGACTGTTTCCTGGCAAAGTAGGAGGATCACCGATCCGTTTCGTCAGAAAGTAGGAATCAAGATTTCTAGCTTTTTGAGTAAAGTGGTCATCTCATGAATTGCAGCATTCCTGGGTATGTCAGATGCCAGAGTGTATACAATCAGCTTACAGAAGTCTGCAATTATTTTTATAGTTCTTTGATTGGGTTTATAGTTTTGGGCATGTGACGGGTGTAATATGAGCTCTTTGCTTTCTTGATGACTGGTTTGTGAATTCTGTACTGACATTTAGGTGTTTCCTTTCTGTATGGTTGTGGGTTTTCTTTCACTGGTTTTTACAGAGTGCTTCAAGTTAGGGCATGGCCAGAATCATGCTACGCCATTTGGTCTGAGCCCTATGCCGAAAAACAGGCATTCCATCAATCTGTCTGTTTTGTGAAATTTCATGATTCATACTCTACATCTTTCCTGTACCTCAAACCTGATTCTTTAGTCTCATGACACACCACGTTGCACAGCGAAGCCATTTGAAGCAGAACTACTGAAGGGATCACTGCAATTTATGCAAAAGAAACAGGAAGCTAAATGACCAACATGTCCAGTTGTAGAAGCTATTGATTGAAAGATGCAATGAAATGCTCTTTCTTTAAGGACATGAAAAGACAGAGCTAAAGCAATGGCGTGCTTAAACTATGCTGCATGCTAAGCTGCTGTCCTACTGGGATCTTTTCTTCCCCTGCTCCATCCTGTGTGCATGTTATGCTTAATCTTTATGTTTCCCTTTGTGAGGTGTTTGCAAAATTGTGTAATATCGCAAAATGTAAAGTAAAAATGGCTCTGCTTGATATTTCTGTATTTTCCGAAGCACTGGAGGTTTGCTCATGTGAACACCATGTTTCTCGGTAACACTCAGTGCCATATATTCTTCTCCTGCTGGGACTGCTTGAGAGTTCTATCACTAATAATGTAAGTAATGAGTCATGTTTACTTTGGTAACCAGCTGAAAGCACTTACAACTTGAAACCATTTCTTTGTCGCTCTCCTACTCCCTTCAAACCTTACAGAAATAGATGGAATGAATGTATATATATCTTAAGAGTGTATGAAGTTGAAAGCGTCTTGCAACCTTTGTGAAGGTCTACGGAAAGCTTCGGGGAGTTTGTGTGGGTTTTCTTCTCGAAACATGAGCATAAAAAGCAAGGATTTCTGCGACATTTCGTTTGCAGATATAATTTTTTTATTGCAAAAAATATGGTTCAACAGATGGTATACTTAACAAAGTACATGTTTATCCGCTCCATGCCATGGTGCATAGAAAAGCTTCTTAATGGGTAAGCTTGCATAGGAATCATTATCCATATTGCATATATTGATGGCCCTGAACTGTGACCCATACCCCGAAATGGCATAAATGACACACCATGAACCATGCTGGGTTTATATTTTGGGCTGCTAGACGTAGCTCGTGAGCCCGTACCAGATTCCTGAACTTTATTTTTAGAGTTCTTCTCTTTTGTCATCCTTCATCTTGTCCTCCAGGGCTGTTCCTTCTTCTCCCTTGTCTCTGTTTTTCTCGTTTGCATTGTTCACTAATCTCTAAACCTCAATTTAGTGTTCTAAATCTTTTGTTTTGTGTTTATTTTTAATTTATTCCTCTTCTTTCCTGTATCTTTTCGGTTTTATGCTCCTCATTTTATCTCGCATATCTGTTACTCGTTGCTCCCTGCCCCACAAAGAACACTAGTGAGAATGCCTGCCTTATTTCTTTCATAGTCGGGCACGTACGTATTTGCCCAAGATATCTACCCCAGAGGGGCCGGCAGTTTCTTTCCCATTCACCAATGTAAAAAACTCTGGGTAAAAACACCTGCTCTGGAAGTGGAGGGTGACTGATGTCAGAAGCAAGAAAGCCTAACAGTGGGAGAACATCCTTACCGGGGAGTCAGCTATCCAGCAGTCTCTGGTGGCCAAAGCGCAGGCACCAGTAGCATATCACACTGTACTAGTAAGACATCTTACCCAGGGTATTGCACACTTCTGCTACTGATGTGCATTCATGTCTTCTCTCGGCTACAAATGTGCAAATATCAATGGCTAAAACATGTCCTTGCTTAAGTGAGAAGTGCACAACCACAGAACAATTGAGCGAAAACATTGTGTTTTCTTATTGTTTCCTTATTACGTGGGCATTAGCTCATGGTCATGGTACCCTAGTCTGGGGCACAAACTTGTGGCTCTTGTTAACACAGTGTAGTGAAGCCCATCTAAGGGTATCTGGAAGGAAGCATGTGAAGAGATCATACAATAATGTACATCCTACATGAAGACTCTAATATCCTAGATGGGGATAACCTTTATTTGAAAATGTGATGAAGATTGAGCAATGCCTGTCTTTTAGAAGTCCTACAGTCTTCTTCAGATGTCATCCGATGAAGCAGTTTTGATTTTTTGGGAATCATGCACATTGTGTTGAATATTCGGTTAGCCCAATAAACGGCATTGACACTTCTAGTTTTTAGATGCTTAGAGTTTTCAAACTTAGTATTTATCCCTTCGTTGCACATTGGTATCCAGCACAGATACCAGAATTATCGTTTCACTCCGCTAAACAGTATTTTATGTTGGGTGCTAGTCTGTGATAGATTGTGCTGCATGGTCTTAATCTATGTGTGTTATGATTTACACAGTCAAATTCCCTCTGTATTCGATCATCAAAAACAAAAGCTCATAAAAGAACAGCACATCAACTTGTGTTATACAATCCATTACACATAAATACACCAAAATTTACTTATTTACGCAGTCACCTTAAAAATATGGTAAGGCAATATTCCCAGTACAGATTTGCGAACAGCGCAAGACTGTGCACACTGTTGAGGTAAGGGTGAAAAGCGACCGTTTCAGTGGAGTTATCGATACAACACATTTTAAGTTTTAAAACGAATATTTCATATTTGATCTTAAGTGAGGATTTGCTGAAAATCAGATTTCACGGAAGTTTATTGTTGTGATAGTTCAACAGACGGGCCTGAAACGTATTCGCTCTCGCTTAAGAACTGAGATCTACAAAAATAGGTTATGCAAAAAGACACCAACAGGTGCATACGAACTCTCAGACTTTATTTAATCATGTTTTACATTTTCACGAAGTATTTGATTGCATTAAGTTTTTTTTATGGACAAGTGTATATAGCTAGTTATGCACACATATCAAGAATAAACGGAACTATTAATGTATTTATGTGAAAAATGTTGTATAAATCTGAAACTACATGTAAAATAGTATATTGAGACTTAAATGGAACAGTAACTCAGATTAAACCATATTGGCAAAGGCATAATGATCCAAATGCTAGTGACCATTATTCATATGATTTTAGATTTTCTGAAATGTACATGGGTAACGGTAGACTGACACCCCAAAACGAGTGTAAAGTTGCCTTTGTCATATTGTAATTGTGCCCCAAATTGAACCCATGTTTAAGGCCCAAACTCTAGACAGAAGTAGGATATTAGTGATAGTCAGGTTCTTATTAAATGTATGTAGAGTTGCTTGTAAATTCTGGGTGCTACCCAAAGCATCCTGTTTGTATAAATGCCCTGCATCGATGTACTTAGGGTGCTCAGCTGTCCCTCCTCTTCAGCAGTAAGATCTCCAGCATCAATGACATCTTTGAGCCCGAACTGAGCCTACACCCTTGCAGCCACCCTAGCTGTCACTTCCAGCACCCAAAGGACCACCCTGACCACCAGGGCCTCCATCACCATTCAATAAACTAGAGCAACCTTGCACGCCGTAAGCTTCGGAGCTCCATCCAACCCCTGCCCTCATCACCTGTTCACTAAAAGACTGGACAGCATCAGCTCAGCACCCACCCTGATATAGAACCACTTGATCAACACAGCCACCATCCCAGACACCTGGAAATATGCCACAATTCTCCCTCTCCTAAAGAAACCTCAGCAACCCGTAAAAACTATCGCCAACAACTGACCCACCTCCATGCTACCTTTCCTGGTGAAAGTTGTAGAGGAGATCATGAATAAACATCTAGCCGCCCACCTCAATGACACAATGACAACCACCTCCTAAACACCACCCAATCTGGCTACAGACCCAACCACATCACTGAAACTGCCGTCATTGCCATCACGGATGACATCAGACTGATCATAGACAGAAGAGACACAGCTGCACTCAACCTGCTATATCTATCTGGCACCTTCAATACCATCTCCCACCCTATCCTTATATAATGCCTACACAATGCTGACATTCAGAGACCAGCACTAAACTGGGTTTGCCCTTTCATCAGAGTCCACACTCAGTTGGTCAGCCTGCCTCCTTTTACCTCCACCACCGCCAAACTTGTCAGCGGAGTTTCACAAGGATCCTTGGACAGCCCCACTCCCCAGCATCATTCGAACTTACAAAATCAATGTTGTATCTTACACAGACGACACTCAGCTCATCCTCTCCCTTTCTTTTTGTTTTTAAAAACACATTTTGTTTAATTTTCCATGGCACATGATGGACCGGGGCCCACCGTATACATTGTAAAGACGTAGCGGATCAAGAGTACCAATTATATCGTACAACCTCTTAGTCTGCAAACTTGAAGACCAAACAACTAAAACGTAACACAGGTTACCACATAATTTCTTGAACACAGAATGGCTAATCTTACATGTGTTGATGACAGAGCTACACATTTTGGATATCATAGTAATCAAGTAGATGTATAGATCTGGTTGTATGGAATGTCTGTTTGCGGTAAAGGGGGTAGATCTATGCCCCGATATGCCACCCAGCGCGACCACATTTTCCTGTGTTTCTGCGGTCACCCCGTGCCTGAAAAACTGCAATCTCTGCTCCCATGCATCTGTCCATGGCCATCTTCCACCCTCTTATTGTTGGTGGGGATGTCCCTTTCCAGGCCTGGGCAATATCTTGTTTGGCGAGCGTAAGGACCAGGAAAAGTAGGTGTTGCTTATATTGGTTCCCCCTAGTCTCCTCAATACTATGAAGCAGGAATATCTTAGGGTCCATTGGGAGATCCTGTCAGGGGATGGGCGGAATTTGTGTAGTCGCGCTTCGCAAAGCTACGCGAAACGGTAAAAAATCTCCGCGAGCACGCAAAAGTTCCGCGAACACGCGGAATTGCTTGTTCCGCCCGTTCGAGATGCTTTTTTCCTGTTCGCGTACGCTATTTGCGTGCTCGGGGAGAAATATCTTGCGAACACGCATTTTGAAAGCGCGAACAAGCAAAAAATTCCGCAAAGCGCAGAATTTTTGGTAATTCCGCGTTCTCCGCAGAACGCAAAATTACCCAAATTCCGCAAATTCCGCGAGCGGAACGGAATTTACCTCCCAGGCCTACACATGACAAGATCTGACCCACGCAGGATGAGATTTTACACCAGAATGGCTGCAGATCCCCGCAGCTCCAGACTGTATGAAGGAAAGTTCCCTCTGCATCCCCGCATCTGAGGCACATAGGAGACTGAATGACACCCATCTTCCACGAGCGGGAACGTGTGAAGTATATGCAGTGGAGGTATTTGAATTGGATAAGATGGCAGCGCGTGGAAACTGCAGCGCCGCGGGGACTGGCGAGGGCCTCTGTCCAATGATCGTCTGTTATGTCTGGCAGGTCTTCCTCCCATGCCCTTCTTGTTTTATGTAATGTGGTGTGGGTGTGGGTGGTCAGTGTCTGATAGATCTGACGAATCTTATGTGCCCCTAAGTCCCCCATCAATAGATGGCTCTCTAGGGAGTGGAATTCTGGTAGATCTTCTAATGGGCGGATCAGGGGAGTCAATGCGTGTCTCAGTTGTAAGTACCTATAGAACTGTGTCTTATACAGCTGAAAGTCTTGTTGCATTTGCTGGAACGATTTAAGGGTGGTACACTGCATAACATCCCTCAGAGTGGAGATGCCAAACAGGTCCCATTTGTGGAAACCAGGGAGCTCAGCCACGGGGTGCAGATATGTGCCATGCCACAACGGGGTCGTCTGTGTCAGGCGGTTCAGCCAGCCCATGTTTCTGACAGGGTACCGCCAGAGCTGGATGACTGTTCTGCTGGCAGGGGGCAGGAAATCCAGATTTGTTTGCCTATAAAGAAGCCTCTGGAGGGGGACACCCTCCATCGCCGAATGTTCCAACGCATAAGCTGGGTCTGCCTGTGAGCTGTACCACCATTCATTAATAATCAACAGGTGTGATGCTACATAGTAGGCGTATACATCCGCCGCCGCAATACCCCGCAGTATGTTGACTGTGTGCATGTACGCAGTGCTACTCGAATAGCGCCCCCATTCCATAAGAACTTATTTAAGATTGCATTGAATTGGGTGAACCATGTGCGGGGAATATTATATGGATAGTTTTGCAACCGGTAAAGAATGCGAGGTAGGGAGACCATTTTAAAAGTTGCCGATCGTCCATACAATGACAACGGTAAGTGGGACCAGATTGCGGTTTCATCCCGTAGGCTTGTGAGTAGTGGGTTAATGTTGTGAGCCCACGAGGTCACGGGGCAGGGTGAGATGAAGACTCATAGTTATTTGAAGCCGCCGGTCGCATGAGATAGTTGCGCGGCCCATGTCCCACGGCACTGGTCCCCACAGATAGGAAATAGCACCGATTTGGAGGGATTAGTATCTAGTCCCGGAGTCTCCCCGAACACCCGGAGAATCTGGAGGATTCCGGGTCCCGAGTACCAAGGGTCCATCATGAAGAATAGTACGTCGTCCTCATATAATGCGATTCTGTCAGATCATATCTGCGACCACTCGAACCCTCTGATTAATGGGTCTTGCAACACCCAGGATGCCAAGGGCTCTGCAGCCAAGGCGAATAACAACGGGAACAGGGGACAACCCTGTTGTGTACCGCGGCCTATAGGGAAGGGTGCTGATCTATGTCCAGCTATCCGGACGGAGGCTGAGAGGTCTGTATAAAGTAATTGGACATATGCCAGAAAATGCGGGCCAAAATTAATGGATCTGAGGAGTTGAAATAGGTACATCCAACTTAAAGAGTTAAAGGATTTATCTATGTCGGCTAATAGAGTAGCCGCGGGTCGGCCTAACTCAGGGGCTTTCGCAATTGCATTGTGGACCCACCGGATATTGTGTCGAGTTGACCTGTGTGGCATGAAGCCAGACTGATCTGGATGAATTAAATCGAGAATGCATTTTGTGGAGGTGGTCTGCCAGAACTTTGCCTAATAATTTGGGCTCCAAGTTAAGGAGGGAAATCGGGCGGTACGAGGAGTGGTCTTCCGGGGGGCGACCGGGTTTGAGAAATACGACAATTTCGGCATGCCGCCAGTCAGGGGGTAGCATGCGTTGTTCGAGGGCTTCTTGTAGTGCTTCCAGCAAATGTGGACCCAGCGTTGCCAAATGTGGCTTTAGAAATTCACTTGGGAAACCATTGGGGCCGGGTGCTCGACCTGGACGTATCCTGGCTAGCAGGATTCTAAGTTTGTCTATGGATATAGGAGCATCTAATTGGTCGCACATATGATCTGAGAGTTTGTTAGGGGGTATATCAGTTAGGAATTCCCCTATCCGGGTGCTTGAGATGGGTTCCCTCTGCTCATATAGCGAGGCATAATACGCTGTGAACACTCGGGCTACCGCCTCCGGAGATGAGCACAGGACACCCTCTGTGTTTCGGAGCATCGGGACTGTGACGGGGACAACACGGCTTGACACAGTCGATGTAGCATTTTACTGGACTTATCCCCCCATTGATAAATTCTGTGTTGTGACGCAAGCCAAATCTCGCGTGCCTCCTCAGTTAGATGTTGGTGTATTTGTTGTTGCGTTTGAAGTAAATTGCGGAGTAATGTTGGGCAGGTACCTGTGACAAGTTGGGCTTCGAGGGACGTCTGATGGTTTTCTAATTCAGCAATTTGAGCGAGGCATTTACTCTTTTTGCCTGTACAAAAGCTTATATCTACCCCTCAGATTGTAGGTTTGAGGGCTTCCCAAAGGGTGGTTCTGGACGGGGCAGAGGCAGTGTTGGACGCGAGACAATCAGAAATGGCCTGGCCGAGAGTCTCTATAACCCGGGTCTCAGGGATGCCAAGGTGACATACACCACCTGAAGGGAGGTTTTTGCGATCCTGTGTGAAGTTTAAAGAGGACGGGAGAATGGTCAGACAGTCCCCTGGGCAAAATAGAGATGTGTGATATTCTGTATATATAACTGTGTGGCACAAAGATGTAATCTAATCTGGATAATGAGCCGTGTATGGCTGATAGGAATGTAATCTCTCTCTCGGAGGGGTGGTAGGCATGCCATACATCAGACCATCCCAGAGTGGTAACTAGTAGGTGTAGTTTGGATTTGCACGTCAGAGGTCCGCGGTCTGGCTCTTGCTGTCGGTCTAAGGGTGACATGACCTCATTCCAATCCCCGCCCAGCAATGTCAGGCCATCCCTGAGTTCCCCCCAGAGTCATGCGATCTTGTCGACAAAGCTATGCCGCAGAGGAGGGGGGAGCGTAGATTTTTCCAATGGTTATGTGCTCACCGTGTAATGTACCGGATGTGATGGTGTCTCGGCCTCCTGGGTCAAGCCAGTGTTTGGCCGGGATGAATGGGACCCGGCGGTGTATAAGGATAGTTGTGCCCCGGGAGCCCCGGATAAACTCGGAATGATATGCTATGTGATATCCGAATCTAGTGAGGCATGGAGTTTTATTGCCTAAGAGGTGGGTCTCCTGCAGGAGAAGGATGTCAGCCTCGTAACATTTGGCTTGTCGAAGAACTGCATCTCTCTTGATTTTATTAAGTAGCACTCTTACATTCCAGGACACTATGGTTAGTTCCCCTACTTGGGGATTATGTGCGTGTGTAGTCATCTATCAGCTGTACTAAATACAATTTCAATTGCATTTGCAAATAATGACATGGTGTTGGAAAACGAGGCAGTATCTGTGAGGCCTGCACAAATAACATGACTACATTTGTCCTTCACTGGGAACCAAACACCCAATTGTAGCGCCTGACTCTCAGAGGGTAGCGTTGCAGAGCAGTCTGAGGCTTACTCAAGGGAGGTGGTGTGGGCTAGTAATCGCCATTACAGGTGCGCCGCAATAACACTCAATAATTGATTGTCCAGTCTGTACTTTGCTTTATAAAAGTAAGAGTACATTTATTAAACACACACACTACTCAATACTATGCACCAATTTACAAATATACATAAGCTGTTGGAATTACTTTGTGACATTGCATAACATCTCCCGCAAGGGGGTGGGGTCTAGTACCACCACTCCCATGCCTGCACGTCATCTTGCCCCCTAATGCAGTGGGTTGACACAACCTGGAGCGAGGGCCTAGCCAACTGGCACCATCCCAGGGGCACCACCACCCCATCATCTCAACAAGCATTAAAAATAGGTTCACCTGCCCCGGTGACACATAACCCAGACTGAGCATCTCATATTGACCATACAGTATGCACCCTTACATCTTCAGGGCTAACAGTCTGGGTTGTTCTTCACTTAAGCGCAGCAGCAAAAATACATGTTTAAGCAGCACTTTAGAATAACAGTACTCATCACCTTAGTTGATCATTACAATGCATTGCAATTAAAGCCCCTAAAAGGCATCACAGATGAAATCACAGAATTAAGTATATACAGCCAGACACCCTAGCACGAATGTCTGGCAACATAACCCCACTTTGCTTATGACATCACCTTACACACGAGTACTTCACATTACACATATGACCTTCAGTCCCTCTGAAAGAAATAACATTAGTAATTGCACTACTGGTGCACTTACACCTCATCACCACCAGGGGATGCCCTTCTCCAGACATCCCCAGCTCAGTCCTTCTTCCCTTGGTGCACTTCTAAATACACCCCCAGCTGTAGAACAAAAGTTCCAGCCCAAGAGGTATTGAAATACTGGCTGAGCCCTTGAGGGGTTATCCTTTTCAAGTCCCCATGAGACTTAGGGAGAGACGTTCTCTTCGTGCTGGGGGGAGACTTCGTAGCTCCTGCAGCTCCCACTGCACCTTGTCACACATGTGGTGGTGACCACGTTCTCCTGCGGCCACCACAAGCAGAGAAAAACGCTGTCTGCCCTTGCAGGCCGGTCCGGGCCTGCAAGGCATTATGGGGCGATTCCTCTTGTGCAGTGAATATTATAGCAGCGGCTCTCCCGCTGAGTCGGGGAGAGCCGAGATGTGTGCCTCCGGCCGTGCCTGTCCAGCGATGGAGGGTCCGGTCCCACCCGGACCCCCAGGTGAGCGCTGCAGCTCGGGGAGCCCACCCCCGGCTGCTCATTCCAATTCTCGGGGGCCCGGTCCCTCCCAGACCCCCAGGTGCAGGTTCTTGGCTCGGGGAGCCCACCACCGGCCGCTTCCTTCTTCAGGGAGGCCCGGTCCCACCCGGGCCTCCCGCATTGTCACCTCGTTGGAGGGCAGCCCGGGTAGCCCACCCCCGGATGCCCCCGCCGGCTCTCCGATCGGCCAGCACTCTCGCGTGCTGCCACGGCAGCTGGCCTCTCTTGTCTGGTCTGCCCGCTCCGGCGGGCAGACACGCCGGTTCCCGCTGTTTGGGCAGGGCCGCGGGGGAGTGCGACGGCACTCCCCCCTCCTTCCTCTTCTTTGGGGCCCCTGGGCCATAGTTCACTGGGAGCGCGATGGCGCTCCCCGACTTCTCATTCTTCGGGGCCTGGGGATGGGGTCCCGGGCCCCTTGGGCACATTTTTCACGGGGAGCGTGACGGCGCTCCCCGACTTTCACCTTC
Source organism: Calotriton arnoldi (assembly GCA_963921515.1). Taxonomy (NCBI): domain Eukaryota; kingdom Metazoa; phylum Chordata; class Amphibia; order Caudata; family Salamandridae; genus Calotriton; species Calotriton arnoldi. The sequence goes on along the minus strand of CAWUFW010006040.1, from coordinate 492,038 downwards.
ATGGGGGGCGCGACGGCGCTCCCCCACCTCCTCCTTCACCTTCACGGGGAGCGCACCGGCGTGCCCCGACTTGCGCTTCTTCACCGGGGGCCAGGGTGGGCTCCTGGCACCCCGTGGGCACAGGTTCACCGCTCCCCGGCTTTGCTTCGGGCCCGGAGATGGGATCCCGGGCCCCCAAATGGCCACTTTCACGGGGGCGCGATGGCGCTCCCCGTCTTTACCTCATCTGTGGGGCAGCCCCCGGGACCTGACCCACCCCGGGGGCATATCCAAGACCGGCGGCGGAGCCCCACGTGCTTCGTCGCTGGTTTGCCAGAGTTCAAAGGTCGCCTACCTTCTGGGGGGCTTTTCTCAGCCCCCAGGGGACCGATCTTTGCGATTCTGGCCTCTTCTTGCTCCTGGTGGCGCTCCCCAGCCACTGGGAGCACTCTCCTTTGCCCTCCTGGTCTCAAGGAGGGGGCATTCAGAAGGGAGCTGTCTTCACTGGCTCCCTGTGCCAGCCTTTCGCCTGGCTCTCCTCCTGGGCCTCTCTTCTCCCTGCGCAGAGGCCCCTGCCTCTGCGCACTGGTCCTGGTCTCTTCTCCTGGCGCTGTTCAGGATCCTGGGACAGTCAGGGGGTTCCTCCTTCCAACTGCCCATTGCGCCAGGCTCCAGCACCCTCTGCCTCAGCAGACCACACCCCAGAGAGAGCGTCTCTTCCTGTGCAAACAGTTTTAAAAGTATTGGGAGGGGGCTGGCAGGAATTCTCTGTTTGCCCTATCACACAGCGACACATCACTTCTCTGCCCCTGCTCCCTCCTTCCTGCCCAGGCCTCTGGGTTGGTTCAAGATGGCGTCGTCCAGGGTCTCCTGCCACATGGTCTCTGAGAGCCCCTTCCCCCCAGGGCTGCCTTCGCCCTGGTGCAGCTTGGTGCCTGGCACCCAGTGACAGCTGCTGATGGATTAGCCTGTAGCTCCACCCCTCTTCTCTCCTTGGAGGGAAGGTCTTCGCTCTGTGAAGAAAGGTCATTAACCCAGGCTGCTGGGGTCAGCCCCCAGCCAGGCCCTGGTTATGAGCTGACTCAGAGAAATATAACATTTCTGGATGACCCAAAAGCAGTACAAATATGACTCTGGACTCCGCAGAATACTTCTTCTCACACCCGTTACAGTGGACTTTAGTGCATGTCTGGAATTTGTAGGCCTTAGGAAAGTGACACTAGCCCATGGGCTCCACTTCCCCATAGGGGAATAATGAAGTGAAAAACACAGTAAAACACACTGACTTTCCCTGGCATGTTTCTTCCCAGTGTATAAAGCCTATTCCATGTCACCACCCAATTCTGCATAAGTCCTGCCACACCAATCTATCTGCACCTGCACCTTGGCTGCGCACGCCAGGAATCTCCCCTGCGCAGCCCCTACACGTGTGCACACGCATGTACACGTGTCTGCACGTAACCAGCCCAGTGCCCCTTACTCCAGCTGCTGCGCAGCGGCCTAGTCAAGCTAGGGAGACAACAGTAAAATCCACATGCAGGCTCTTTCACCATGAGGTCACTGGGGGTGAGTCCCAACTTATGAGGCTCTCCCCCAGTAAAAGCTCAACAAATAGGTGCTCAAAAAGCGAAACATCCGGGTGGCCCAGAGTGTCAGAACCACCTTCTAACACATGGCCCCTGTGTGTATGTGAAAACTATAACAATGATAACTTGAAAAATATAAAATTTCCCCACCCCATCCCCCCACCCGATACTACCAACAACTAGGAGCATCTATCGCAGAGGAGGGGAACCTGGGGCCCCAACGGGGAGTCCCAGGGTGCCTCATCCAATCATACCCGAACTTCCCGTAAAACATGAACATAGATGTCCGGGGGCGTGATAGTTCCTGGGGCTGGCATCCAAGCCAAGAGGGTGCTCCAGACGGCGTTGTCTGTATCCGAAGGATACTGACTCAGTCCTGGCCAGAGGTCGGAAAAACAAAGGTGGTTTGTATGTATCATCCCTCATTGTCCTGGGTCTGGGAACGCCAATTAGATCTAGATCTATGCCTCCTCTTGGAATTGTTCCATTTTTGCCTGATTCTCTGTGAGCCTTGAGAAGAATCGGACTCCAGTGGCGGCGGCTTGTGTGGTTTGAGGTGCATTGTCTCATCCGCCCAGGAGAAGACCGCCTCCGGTATGTCGAAGAAGTAGGCCTTAAAGTTATATGTTACTCTCATGCGAGCCGGGTATAATAACATATATTGTATATTTAGTTCTCTAAGTCTGCGCTTCGCCGCTATGAAGGACTAGCGCTGCTGTTGCACCAGTCTAGTATAGATCTGGAAAGATCATAATAGGTTGTGATTCGAAGAGCACCTGGTCTTTGTGGTTTCTGGCATATTGTAGGATGGCATCTCAGTCTGCGTAATTCAGCAGTTTAGCAATCACTGGTCTCGGGCTCTCCCCAGGGGGTGGCTTCTTGGTCAGCACCCGATGTGCCCTCTCTACCACGAAGCAGGAAGACAGGATGGCTTCTGGCATGAGGGCTTTCAGTCATTGTGTAAGGAAAAGGTCCATGGAGGGGCCTTCGCTCCCTTCCGGGAAGCCAATGAAGCGTAGGTTATTGCGCCGAGACCGACCTTCGGCATCTTCTATGCAGGATGCCAGTTCCTGCGCGACCACAGTGAGTTTGTTCACTTTCATTTTTTAAGGCGTCTACTGTGTCCTCTACTGTCGAGACACAGGTCTCTGCCTCGGTAATGCGGTCCACGGCTTTGCGGAGGTCTTGACGTAGAAATGACACCTCGGTCCCCATGTCGCCGATCTTTGCGCCCAGGGTATCTAGGGCTTGGGTGATTGCGGCTAGCAGTGTCGCATTGTCTGGGATTGGGCCGCTCACCTCGCCCCCATTGGCGCTGCCTGGGACAGTAGTAAACTGATCTAGGGTGCTTTGTTTAGGGCCGGAGCCCCCCGGCTTATCTTTGCCCATGTCGGTAGGAGAAGAAAGAAGGTGGCAACGGGCCTCAGCGGGCGCCCAGACCTGTAAGTGGTGACGTCTCACGCTTGTGCAATTTCTAGTTGTGGCTGATTAGTCCAGGACGCTGTCCCAGGGTCCTCTCAGACGTCTCGTTGGGCACACCGGGCCACAGCACTGTGGGCCAGGCCTCTGAGTCTGACTCACCCCTGACCACAAGCCACACCAAGCCTAGCTTAGCCGCTTCCGTAGCCCTGGGCAGCCAGCTAAGTAGACCCCCTAGCGGGATCAGCCTTGCAGGACCCCCGGCCCGCAGCCTGCCCCCAACCAACTCCTCCAGTAGAGTCTGTATGACAAGGATATAATTGCCGCCGCTGGGTAGGCTGCTACCACTGCCCACCCGGCTGCTGTAAGCCAGTGCTCCCCCTGCTATCACCTCAGCATTCAAAGGTAGGATCTCGAGGTCCAGCCCCACCATGCGGGCGGTGTTGGCCGCAATGTATGTGTCCCTCAGGCCGGCTCCTGATATGTCAATATGTAGGACCCAGCTTGGCCACCCTTACCCCTGGGGCAGTACAAGTTTGCAAATGAGTTAGGGCCCAGCCCACTGCGTATCACTTAGGGCTCTGGTTCCTCTCCCACGTCAGCACCCAGGGCCCCACAGTTTAATCAGGGCCGGCTTGGGCCTCCACTCACCAGCCACCACGTCTCCAGCTCCGGGCAGACTGCCCTTAGCGAGCGGCTAGGCCGCGCCGAATGCGCTGCTCCGATTTAGTAGGGCTCACCGCGGCCCAGCCCTCACAACTCCAAATTAAGGCCCCTGTCGCAGCCGGGACTGCATCGCCCCACAGTCGGCCTCTCGCCGGCAGTAGAATCCACCCTCAGGCTACCAATGCGGGCTGGGAAGGCCCCGTAAGACGCCGCCGCGCGGCCCCGGACACCTGGGCGCCACCACACAGTCAATCCGGTAGGCCCCACGAAGCCACAGGCCCACGGAAGTCTCCGATCCGGCCCGGGTCCCTGCCGCTCAGGCAGCAGTTTACAACAGCGACGCCCTCTCTCCAGGGCGTCCAAGCGGCATTTGTCTGTTCTTAAGGCCGCAATCTGCCCAGGCGCCGGCCAAAGGTAGGCATCCTTTCGTGCCTGCCTGGCCTCAGGCTCCGGCTGCCCGTCTGCAGATTCCTGTTAAAGCCTCCGTCCGGCCTCTGTTTTATCGCATTTAAGGCTCTGTTTGCTTCTGACCGCGATTATGATGATTTCGCTCCGCTGGAGCAGGATTGCAGCCGGATTATGGCGGATTAACGGCTTGGACGGCCAAAGCCTTGTTAGGCTGCGTCTGCCATGTTGGCTATCCAAGCCTCGCCCCCATCCTCTCCCTTTCTGACGAAACATCAAACATCCAAACCAACTGCCTGCATCTCCGAAGTCACCAAATGGATGAAAACCAACTGACTTAAGCTCAACACAAACAAGATGAAAGAAGTCGTGTTTGGTAAAAACATCTTGCTACAGGACTCAACCTGGTTGCCTGCTGATTTCGGACCCACACCTAACCCAACCACCCATGGGAAGGACCTTGGAATAATACTTGACAATCAGCACTCTATGACAGGTCAAGTGAACGCAATCTCCAGACACTCAAGATGCTTCAGAAAATTTTCGAGTGACTTCCTCTCAACACCCGCAGAACTATCAACCAGACCCACATCAGCAGCAAGTTGAACTACAGCAATGCACTCTACATAGGAATCAATGCACAACTGACCGGAAGTCTCAAGACCATACAGTATTTCGCTTCTAGACTCGCATTCAGACTCTCAGTCCGACCCTCCACACCTACATCACCCTAAACCTCAAAGACCTCCACCGGCTTTCCACCGGCCCTTTTCAAACTTCTCAAGCACACATTACAAATCCTTGCACAACACCAGCCCCACCTACCTCAACAAAATACCTACCCATCACCTCCACTCAGCCGGCATTCTACCCGTGCACATCCCCTGTATATGCAGAACCAAATCCAACAGTTGGACCTTTTCCTACCTCACTGCCAAAGCCTAAAACATCTTACTCTTGCACATCAGAGTCACCTCCACAGTTCCTAAATTTTTCAAGAAACAGAAAACATGGCTCTTCACCTTGTCTCGGCCCTTGCTCGGCCCACGCTGCTCCTGCTTTTCAGCTCCTGCGTCATCCTCTGCAATAACACTAAAGTTTTGCCTTGCATGACGCACAGCCTTGCACCAAGATGCAGGGGCAGGGCTAGCTGTAGCGCTGTCGGCTCCCGGTGCGAAAATCATTTTTGGTGCCCCTCCCCCATCACCTCCTTGAATTCCCTCACTACCACCCAGCAAAAGTGCCCCTCATCTCGCAACATCGCCTCTCTCAGCTACATTTCATTCATTTTAAATCATTGGTAAAGGCTGACTTTACTAATCCACTCAGCTATCCACATAACGTACAAATCTGTTCTTTGCAGCAGGCATATTAGCTCTCTGCGCTACTTTATGGTGAGTCAAAGCGTCCACTAGACGAAACTCCGATCTCTCTCTCTAGCAGGAACATTAATCACAAGAGTTATCTTAACATTTTTATTGTTTTATTGCTGCCTAAGAGCTGACGCACAAGGAACTCTTTAGTAGGTATTTTTAAATTGTAAGTTATTGCTAATCACAGTGTCCCGCTGAGGTCAGTGCCCCCCCCCAGGTCAGCGCCCAGTGCAGGTGCGCCGATGGCACCGCCCTAAAGCTGGCCATGTTCAGGGTTGAAGTGTGTGGTATAGTAAAGGATTTGTCCTGGAGGCATACCCTTCCAATACAAATCCATATGCATACACCAACTCAGATGTTCCCCAAAACATTCATTCAATGCATCTTTTTTGAGAAATAAATTAAAATTCCCTTACTTGCACCTACTTTTTGATGCAAAGCTTGGTCTGTCTATCATATCAGGTCAGGCTTTGCATCAAAACCTATCAGTGTTTGCTCAAGGAGTAATGCCTCCTTGACATAAAGCAGCACAAAGTGTTTTTTGTGCTTTGAAAGTGCACTTTTTCAGTTCAAACCATCTTTTACTTTGGATAATATATAGCATGCGCCACTTTAGGTCACACTAGTCCTCACATACATCCTTAGTCTGAGCGTTGGTATTTTTCCACTTTCATCATGTAATGTTGCCTCAAAATCTCTGACAGCATGTCCTCCGGTTGTAGTAGCCATGATAAAAACAGTCACACCAGACCATAAAACAGACCCACAAACAGCCATAAACCTGCCCACACACAGACCACTCAGAACAGCTCTTCCAGCACTAACTACATATTTTCTAAGCCTTACTGATTCCATAGCTGGAAAACTGTGGTTACCTGGATGGGTTATAGCTTGTCTAGTGAGAAATGGGTTCCTAATTGAAAGTTTCTGGCAGATCTTTGGAGGGCTTGGGAAATATGGCAGAGTATAAATTGGTAGTTAGTTCAAGGGATTTTGTGCATGAAATGAAGATTGGGTACTTGCACAACCTTCATACATGCAGGGAATTGACCTAATGATTTGTGGTGCGTATTACTGAATATACTAACTACTGAAGGACGCAACAAAGTGTTCAATATTACTGTGATCACATATAATTGCTTTTAAATGTTGCATGAATATGTGAGGGATTTACAAATGTACTGTTACAACAGTCGGATCAGATGGTTGGATTGCTGCATACCTAGCATGGTGGTTTGATCCATGTTGCATTATTGACAGATTTTTGTTTTGTAGTTAGTGTTAATATATTTAGATTGTATTAGAGTTGACTATATTGTGTGATAGAAATATTATTTTTTTTAAGTTTTTCTTAATATTAGTTTTACGTTCTTTGGTATGTAGAGGAAATTAAGTATGTTGTTCTACTGACAATGATTGAAGTGTTTTATTAGTTTATGTATTTTAGGTACCTTCAGAAATGCGATGGGGGATATTTATTTTTGACGTGCTTTGCTGTTTCATTGTGGTTTTGTACTATGTTTGTGTTTTAATCTGAAAAGCAACACATTTTACTGCAAATAAAAGTGAGGTAAGCTTATAACCATTTCAGTGTGAAGTGTTTATGTGGCTTTAACAGATGATAATTTAGCGTGAGTTTTGAACTGAATGAGCTAGTGTTATATCAGTATGAAGGCCATTCCATATTCAGAGGGCATTTTCTTTCCATGCAACAGTGCATTTGATGGTTGATGTCTTCTGGAAACACAGTATTTGGAGTAGTAGTTTTGCTTGTTAGTGTCTAGTAAACAGCTCCAGACAATGAGTGAGATAATGGGAGAATTTGTATCCCAGTCCTTAAATGTGAGGCAGACAGTCTTATAGGCAGAGTGAACTTCAACAGTGTAAGCCCTTTTGAAAAATTGGAGGCAAAAGTGATTCTGTCCCAACTTCCCAAGACAACGGGGCGCACTTGGGGGCGAACATAGGCATGGGAGTCTCCACTTGCATCTTCTATCAAGCAGGCACCTTAATCAGTATTGATTCACAGCAGAATAGCAATAGCACAGCAAGTGTAGGTGAACAACTTTGATCCTACGTACATCGTCCCTGCTACCCTTTCAAAAAGTCCTACTATAATCAACTCCCATGAAGTGCTTTCTACGAGCATTCCTTTCAGGCCCTCTGTTTTGAAAACAACAGCTCTTACAGGTTCTACTCAGCATAGTGTGCCCAAAACTGCATCCTATAATCAATTTGTCCAGCTGCACTTAAAAAACAGCACTCCTTGGGGCTGTGCAGGGCCTTCTCCAAAACTTATTTCATGGATCATAGCAGGGTTGAGGGCCAAATTGGATGATGTTGACTGGGGATTATATATAGCCAATTTCGATGTGCTTACTACAGGAGACTTGGACCACTTCAGATATCCATAGACAAGGTTATATCTCCTTTAGTAATCATGCCCTCGATACCACAGCTGGAAGGTCAATGTGAGGATAGCATTGGGTTACACTGCAAAAAGAGTATTTATTGACTCTACCTATATATTAGCTATTACCCTATCACTTACAAATAGACCAACTTTCTTGGTAATTAACATTTACAATCGAACTGCTCCTTTTTCACAAGTATCTAACACTCTAAAAATCCTAAGTGCATTTCTGGTAGAGCAGCCCTCTGTCTATCGGCCAATCATTGCAGGTGACTTTAATGTATGCTTCGAGCCTTACGCACCATATCTGGAGCTCACTGAGGAGGAGGACCGTTTGTGAGGTATAAGCCCTCTAAACTGCTCCCATGGATTAACCAAAATATGTGCTGCAGGATCTCAGATCATTGACATTATGGTCCCTTCTGGCCTGAGAGCAGGGAACGGGCGATTCGTCTCAGATCAAGCTGCAATGCCCACTTTCAGTAGAGAAACTTATAATAGTCATATTGACTATATATCACTGGACCTGAGGATTTGGCAGGAGGTATCTGACCTTGTTATTTTTGCACGTCCGGACAGCTACCACTACCCAATTATATTATTCTGGGATGGGATGGCTTGCAAGAAGAGAGGGCACTCAGATACGTTGGCTATCATAACCCAACTTGGGACCACGAGCAACAAACGAGCAGCTAAATGGGAGTCCCTGATCAACTCAGAGGATTTGTTAATCAAGTTACACCAATTTATAATAAATGAACTTACGGCAACAGCCTTAAAGGAGTTGCTGCCTAGCCAGATAGTGGAAGCTCACTCATCCTTCTTTATTAGATTTGGTACATACATTGAGAAAACCATTAGGGGGAAAAAGGGTCCTAAGGTTGAAAGGCCCAATGAATGGTTCGACCACATGTGTTGATGTGCTAGGGGGGCTCTCACCAATGCCCTGGGAAGTAAAAACAGATCACACAGTACCAGGGTTAGGAAGGAGTATGCTAACGCCATCAAGAATAGGAGCGCTGTTTGGGAAGAGGAAGTCTGGGAAAATTTGCTGGCTGTGGCCAGGGCAAAGGACAGCAAACGATTTTGGGAATTGGCATCCAAAAAGGGGGTGATCAGATGCTAGGAGGCCACAGTGTCATATTCCGTCAGAGTAATGGGCTATCTACTATGGTTGATTTTACCAGACAAGCATCTCAGCAGCTGATAGTACTGCGAGTTCATCACTGGCCCCAGCAAAAGAAAGGGGGGAATACTGCGAGGAATTTATGCTTGAAGAAACCACTTTAGCTATACTGGCACAGAAGCCAGGCAAGGTGCCAGGACTTGAAAAAATTCCGGCCAATCTGTACAGAGGTGATCTGCAGACCTGGGCACGCTATATAAACGTAGTTTCAAATGCGTTGTTGGCAGGGGGCCCTGTCCCGACACATGGAAAGGAGCTATTATAGTTCTGATACACGAGAAAGGAAATAAGGGTTCTCCGTGCAACTACAGACCCATAAGCTTAATTGACAATTTTCAAAAAATGTTTAGTTCCCGTATACTAAACAGGCTGTGGGACTGGATCGAGCACTCTCCCATCTACAGGCAGGCTTTAGGCAGAAATTCAGTACAATATACCAAATTATACGTTTCCTAGCCATAAAATGGAGGAATGTAGATTTGCATAAGAGGAGGTCATATGTGGCCTTTGTGGATCTTCGATCATCTTTTGATTTGGTTCCAAGGATGAAAAAATGGGAAACATTAAGCAGGTTACAGGTCCCAATGGGCCTACTGACCTTAATCCAGGCATTATATACAGACAGCTTTGCTAGGGTGAGGTGGGGAATTGCGGGCAAATTGAAAGATGAGGTACCGATTCGGAGAGGAGTGCACCAGGGCTGTGTATTGGCTTCTACACTCTTTCTCCTATATATTAATTAGTGTCTCCCATACCTTTTCAACTGTGAGAATGATTCGCCCAAGATTGAAGACAAAAAAACACCATGCCTGTAATTTGCTGATGGTACAGTGAGAAAAGGTCACAGTAGAAGTAAATTGTGCGTGGTACAAAATTGAATCATTCAAGCATCACCATGACACATCAACGATAAATGCAATTTATTTTCTAATCATTGCATGATTATAGAAGACAGCACGATTTTCTGTATATTTGGTCAAAATGGCGCTCGAAGGGGGGGGAAGACACAGTGCTCAGGAGGGAATATGTGCTTGTGAGGGTTGTAGGAAAAGGAAAGGAAATGTGCAATATATACAGCAGGTTTAGCTGAAACCTGTACAGCCTATTGAAGGCAAATTAGTACACAGTAAACACAGCATTCTATAGACGCAGATAATAAATCTCTGTCGTCTGGGCTTGAAAGGTAAGGACCGATTGTTGATGTTACGACCCCTGTGTGCAGTAAAGGTAACTGAATCCTTAGCCTGGGGGTAGACCGGTTGGCACAGGCATCAACTTCTGGGCTAACTTATGCCGCCTGAGCCACATTTGACTTTTGGACTATCAGATTTGTCATACCTCTGGAGAGCTGAGTAAAAGGCTCATGGGGCCCGATTGTCGGATGTTGGGCAGATGTAGGATCTTCCTTTCCCACATATTGGGAAGACGTTCCCCAGACCTTCATAACAGCCTTCAATTCAGAAAAGTTCTTGGAGAAAATGAGAGGGAAGTCACTTTGTAAGCCCTCCAGCTTATCAAAATGCTTGGTACCATATCCTGGAAGTTATTAATAACTGGTATTACCCAGCATGAGAGCAGCGCTGTGATTGGTGTGAATGCCCTAGTTAGGCGCTCTCTAAGTGACTACAACCCTCTGTTTGTTCTCCACCCGGATGTGAAGCACAGCTCAGGTGGGGAGATCTAAGCATGCATGAAGGTTTGGCCAGCCTTAGACGTCTGGCCAAACTGTCATGCGCTATTGAAGCTGTGCCACCACTCCTCCTACTTCCTGCGGCTGTGTTGTCATTTTGGAATGGATGGCCCGCCCTTGGGTCAGCTGCAGGAAGTGAGGAAAAATAAAATGATAATAACCTTTGTTATTATCATTTTATTTTTCATTTTTCACTGCTCAAAAGCAGTGTGGCAAAGCTCCTCTGCCTTAGCGGAGGAGCTGCCGCTGATTGAAGGTTCTCAACTGAGATTGTTCAAGTCATACCTCCCCAGCAGAACACAATGCATTAAAACAGATAACTCCTTTTCGTCCCCCACATTCATCCCAATTGGTGTAGCACAAGTTACATCCTTAGTCTTGTTCTATTTAAGTTGTACGTTGAACTATTGGTTGGCAACACATAACAAAACTATGAACACTAAACAAAACGTCTCAAGACTGTAGGCAGTACAACCACTAGAATTCATGGTAGACAAACATAATGTAGAAATCACTGAAAGTGCAAGATTGTAACTAAAGCCACTCTGAAATTTTACAACTGTCATTCTGAACAACTATTTCAAATCTGACATAGAGCAATTTAGGATACTGTTCATTGAGTATGACAAGTCACTATTAACTGAACTACCAAAATCTGTTTTCATAAACCAACCCTAAAAAAAGTCTGCAGTCAGGTTGCTCACACAAACCAGAACATTTGACAGAATCAAATACTTTATACTTCATTTGGTTACACTGCATAACCATAAAAGTGTAGATGTATACAAGAGACCACCCAATGAAAATGGAGAATTAGAACACAGTTAAGCATAAATAATTAATGTTTTAAACTTCATTTCTTAGTAATGTAGACAAAATCTGGTATACAAAAGCTATTAAAACTAAATTTGATTAAAATTTGGTATATATGCAAAGTGGTGGACGAACAAACACCTCAAGGGTCCACCATGTAAGTCCCGATCACTCCTATTGGATCCTCTATAGATGACAAGACGTGCTATATAACAAGAATCATCTTAAGAATTATAACATTTAAAAGATATTAACAAATATTAACCGCAGCAACTAAAGGTCTGGTCACCTTGTGTAGGAAAAATGTTAAAATAACATCATGGGATAAGTCAACATAAGCCTGCATCACATAAATCAACAAAGGAAACTGGTGCCAGGGCTACATATACAGTGTGAAAGAGAAGCATAAAGTGCATTAAGTGTTGAGAGGAAGAGGTTATTGCTCTTGCGAGGTGTGCTGTGTAGTTCCCACCTAGCGGACAAGGACACTGTCACGGGGCCGATGACGACCTGGGGACCGAGACACCGTACACCCCTCTGACTCACGTGAACAAGGTCCTCTTCCTTCGTATACAGGCCCCGTGTCCGGACTGTCGCTTTAAGGACACAGAGTTCAGTCTCCAGGATGAAGGCGGTCCACAGATCCGGATGACGTCTCAAGACAGGAGCCAATCGGAAGTGAGGGAGGAAACGACGAGAGTGGAAGAGGAACTGAGTGAGGACGCCGAGAAAAGAGTAGGAGCCGGAGGGTAGGAGCCGGAGGAATCGGAAAGGAGGACGAGAGGAAGCAAACCCGAAGAGGAATCGAGGGAGCGTCACCAACGCCAGACGTGGACGAAGTCCCCGATGAGAAGGAGAAGCCAGGAGGCCAACGACATCACGCTCTGCCCTGCCACGCTCCTGGAGGAACGTGGCTGAACCAGGTACAGTTCCGACTGTAGGGGTTCACGGGCCACTGGGTGGGAAAACGAAATAAATAAACGGGAGGTCACCTATAACCAGAACCGGTGATAGAGCTGGAGAGCACGGTGGCGGTCACATTCTCACTGTTTTATTTTTGGCTGCAAGGTGTTACCTCCTACACGGGCCCCTTCCCTATAACCCGTTACCAACTTCCAAACGGTCATCAGTGGTTTTTTTCTTATTTTCCTCCCGAGGGGTTCCTGACACAGAGACTGAATCAATCCGTGTAGAGGAGGCTGAGAGGAAGAAGTATTCCGACCCGGACTTTAAGAAGCAAGGGGACAGTCTCACAACGGTCTTGAAGCATAAATATCGATAACCAATATCCAAATAAAGGAGTGTAACACCAAACAAAAGAGAATGGCCTGTCATTTCCTTCTCTGCTTTGACTCCCTCCCCTATGAGACGGTGACAAGTGGTGGAGAATGCGGGCAACCCTCATCTGAAACAAGATGGAAAACGTGGTACATCAGATTAAGGAGGGACAGAGCAAGCTAGAATGGGCCTTGGAAAGGCATATAAACCAGGCGGAGATAGACCGTGCTGTGTTCTCCTCCGCCATACAGACCCAGAGTGAGAATGTTTCCAAATTAGCTGAAGGACATGCTCAAGCACTCTCAGGATTGAGACAAGTAAAGGGTCCTGTTGTCCCAGGAGCTATGGTCCCTTTACAAAAGTACGTGCCTGGTGAGGACCCTGTGTCTTTCTTTCTGAACTTTGAGAGAGCTGCCAGGGCCAGTGCCTGGCCCCCTGAACGATGGCCTTTTTATCTGGCCCCTCTGTTAGCCGGAGAAGCCCAGACGGCTTACCAGATTGCCAACAGGGATGGTACGAGCGCCTATGCTCATGTGAAACAGTACGTGATGGACCGCTTAGGGGTAGACGATGAAACCCATCGATTAAAGTTTAGAAAAGAAAGAGGAGCCACCGGAGACACCCCAAAAACCCTCTTTTATAAATTGAAGGACGCAGCAGATCGCTGGCTCAAACCCTTAGAGTCCAGCCGAGAGGAAATCATGGAGAAAATATATTTGGAGCAATACCTAGAGGCCTTGCCTTATGGGGACCCAGAAGTGGCTGGGACAGCATGCAGGCCTAACACTTGAACATGCAGTGGAAATGGCCACAATGTATTCTCGAGCTCAGGGTCGTAGTTTTCAAACGGAACCCGAAAAGCCTCAGAAGGCCTCACAACCATGGAGACCTGAAAAGAAGCCGAGTAAGCCACCCTACGAACCTGTTCGCGTTAGAAGCGGGCGACCAGACATTCCCCCTATTTCAGGACCCCAGTGGTTTGATTGTGGGGAGTGGGGGCACATCGCTAAATTCTGTCGACGGAGGAAAGAGAAAACGGAAGAAGAACCAATGGATGTCAACTACTTGCCTCGGTCTGTTCTCTATGCTCAAGAGATGGGTCCTATATTCTATGTAAGTCTTATGCTAAACAATAAAACCGTAACGGCTCTGTTGGACTCAGGCTGTAAACAGCCTGTAGTCAGAAGCGAGCTGGTATATCTCTCTCAGATCCTTCCTCATAAGCGGGTAGGGATTCGCTGTGTACATGGCGATATAAAAGATTATCCTATGGCACGGATAACGCTTAGTAGAAAAGGCGGTCAGGAAACCATAGTAGAAGTTGGTGTCCTGCCCTCGCTCCCAGAGCAACTTATCCTAGGCCTTGACAACCCCACATTCTCTGATCTCTTGGTTGGGAACCTTGACATGCACAAGACACATAATGCGCTTCTCACGGCAGAACCCTGGGCTATAGATGTAAACTTTAGGGCAGCCCAATTAAATGATATGTCCCTTAGAAACGCTTGGCAGAGTGCCAAAGACACACAAAACAATCCTCGAACGTCCTATCCATGTTTCAAAGAAAAAAACTGACTGCCTTATAGAGTTCCTAAAGACAGGGAAGAACCTCAGTTGCTGGTCCCTTTTCAGTTCCGAGAGCAGATCATGTTTTTTGCACATTCCCACTTGTTAGCAGGTCATTGTGGGGCCGAAAAAATTAGCCAATCCATATTACAAAGCTTCTTTTGGCCGGGCATCTATGCCCAAATAAAACGGTATTGTACCGAATGTAGTGTCTGTCAGAAGAAGAACCCGTATTTACCACCTAGAGTGCCCTTACAACCCCTGCCAATTATAGGTAAGCCCTTTGACCGAATAGGCATGGACCTCATAGGCCCTCTACCTAAGTCATCGAAGGAGTATTAATATGTTCTGGTTTTCGTGGACTATGCCACCCGCTACCCAGAAGCCCTCCCTTTGAGAACTACAACTAGTACCCTGATAGCCCAACACTTAATAGAGGTGTTCTCACAAATGGGATTTCCCCGAGAGATCCTTACTGATCAAGGAACCCCATTCGTATCCAAACGTATGCAACAGGTTTGCAAACAGTTGGACATCAAACACATAACCACCTCAGTTTACCATCCCCAGACAGACGGCCTTGTTGAACGGTACAATGGCAATTTGAAACTCACAATAAAGAAATTGTTATCTGTGGACAGAAGGAAATGGGATCAGCTTCTTCCATTGGCCCTCTTCGTAATACGGAGTCAGGTCCAAAGCAGTCTGGGTGTTTCTCCATTCAAGCTCCTTTTTGGACGCAAACCCTGAACTCTTTTAGAAATAACAAAAGAGAGCTGGGAGAAGGAAGGGGCGGCTTAGGCCAGAGCGTTGTTAGACTATGCGAATCAGGTGAAGGTACATCTGGGCAAATTAAGAGCCCTTGCTCATGACAACCTTGAGAAAAACCAAGAAAAACAATGACACTTTTACAATAGAGGCAAGCACTGGAGAGAGCAACAGATAGGAGATTGGGCTCTTATACTATTGCCCTCCTCTTCCCACAAGTTAAAAAAAGAGTGGCAAGGTCCATAAGAAATTTCCCCCTCCAAAACCCAAATATATCACATCAACCTTCTAAAAAAAATGGTTGGGGTCCCCTCCTAGCACCGTGCATACAGTCAGGGTAGATAAAGATCTCTCTCATACCGTCAATGACACTGTCATCAACCCACAGTTAGCTGAGGAAAAAAGACAGGAGTCCTATGCCCTACTTCACTCTTTCTCTGACATTTTCTCGGACCAGCCCGGTAGAACACAGTTGGCTATGCACTCCATACCCACCCAAGAAGGGGTGGTGGTTAGACAGAGGCCCTATAGAGTACCTGAAGCCTGTAGGGTTGCCTTACAAAACGAGATAACCCAAATGTTAAAAACCGGTGTTATTGTTCCATCAAAAAGCAATTGGTGTTCACCTATTGTCCTCGTCCCCAAACCGGATGGTAGTATCCGTTTCTGCATAGACTTTCGTGCAGTAAACCATGTTTCGAAACAAGGCGGATACCCCCTTCCAAGGGTGGATGAACTCATTGAACGATTAGGTGAAGCCCAATACATCAGTACCATAGACCTTACAAAAGGCAATTGGCAGATACCTTTAAACCCAAAAGACCAAGAGAAAACGGCCTTCTCCACTCCAGATGGGTTATACCACTTTACAGTCTTGCCGTTCGGATTGCACGGCGCCCCCGCCACTTTTCAGAGGCTCATGGATGCCCTCCTGTGGCAACATTGTGAGTTCTCAGCAGCATATCTAGATGATATTATAGTCTATAGCAAGACCTGGTCCGAACACCTACACCATTTACAAATCATACTATCCGAGCGCAGGCGAGCTCATCTTCACATAAATGCAAAAAAATCTAAATTCGCCCATCAGGAAGTCAAATACTTGGGTTATCTTTTGGGGGAGGGTATAATAGCACCTCAAGTGGAGAAAGTTAGAGCAGTTCAGGACACGCCTTTCCCTAAAACCAAGAAGGAATTAAGGGCCTTCTTGGGTCTTGTAGGTTACTACAGGCGCTTCTTGCCCCAATTCTCCAATATTGCAGCCTCTCTTACGGATCTCCTCAAAAAGACCACCTCCTCCTCTCTACTCAAGAACCCTTCTGTCCAAGAGGTCAAGGCTTTTCAGACTCTGAAGTCCTCTCTTACAACTGTGCCGGTGTTGATGTCTCCTGATTTTCAGACGCCTTTTATCCTTCAGACCGACACCTCTGGGGTGGGGATTGGAGCCGTCCTTTCCCAACTAGACCAGGATGGACAGGAGAGACCTGTGCTTTATATAAGCAGAAAGCTCTTTCCAAGGGAATGTGTGTACCCCACAATCGAAAAAGAATATCTTTCCCTGAAATGGAGTGTGGAAAAACTCTGTTATTACTTGGAAGGCTGGGCTTTTGTTCTGTACACTGACCATGCCCCTCTTACTTGGCTCCAGAGGAACAAAGGGAACAATGACAGAATCCTCAGGTTTTTTTTGGCCCTGCAACCCTTCCAGTTCGAGGTCCATCATAGGAAGGGCAAGGATCAGGGTAATGCCGACTTCCTCTCACGCTTCCCAATTTCCCCCGATCGGGAAAATCTTTGGGGTGGGATGTGTCACGGGGCCGATGACGACCTGGGGACCGAGACACCGTACTCCCCTCTGACTCACGTGAACAAGGTCCTCTTCTTTCATATACAGGCCCTGTATCCGGACTGTCGCTTTAAGGACATGGAGTTCAGTCTCCAGGAGGAAGGCGGTCCACAGATCCCGATGATGTCTCAAGACAGGAGCCAATTGGAAGTGAGGGAGGAAACGACGAGAGCAGAAGAGGAACTGAGCGAGGACGCAGAGAAAAGAGTAGGAGCCGGAGGAATCGGAAAGGAGGACAAGAGGAAGCATACCCGAAGAGGAATCAAGGGAGCGTCACCAACGCCAGAAGTGGATGAAGTCCCCGATGAGAAGGAGAAGCCAGGAGGCCAACGACATCACGCTCCGCCCTGCCACGCTCCTGGAGGAACGTGGCTGAACCAGGTACGGTTCCGACTGTGGGGGTTCACGGGCCACTGGGTGGGAAAACTAAATAAATAAATGAGAGGTCACCTATAACCAGAACCGGTGATAGAGCCGGAGAGCACTGTGACGGTCACATTCTCACTGTTTTATTTTTGGCTGCAAGGTGTTACCTCCTACACGAGCCCCTACCCTGTAACCCGTTACCAACTTCCAAACAGTCATCAGTGTTTTTTTCTTCTTATTTTCCTCCCGAGGGGTTCCCGACACAGAGACTGAATCAATCCGTGTAGAAGAGGCTGAGAGGAAGAAGTATTCCAACCCGGACTTTAGGAAGCAAGGGGACAGTCTCACAACGGTCTTGAAGCATAAATATCGATAACCAATATCCAAATAAAGGAGTGTAACACCAAACAAAAGAGAAAGGCCTGTCATTTCCTTCTCGGCTTTGACTCCCTCCCCTATGAGATGGTGACAGACACTCTACCCTTTATTCCAATCCCTGGAAGACCATGGGAGTATAAAGTGCCAGTGCATGCGTAAACATATAGAGATGCTGTAAAATAAGAAATAATAAGAACAACTTGCAAACCTTGTAGCAAGAGGCTACAGGCAGTTGAATAATTTAAAATATCTGAAATAGCCCTAAAAACCTGTCTCCCTAATTGGTTTTCCTTATCCTTAAATACCAAATAGCTATCAGGAATTTACAGAAGGAAAAACCAACTAGTCCACTTGTGTCTGTGATGCATATTCTAAGTGCAGGTGTGTGATCATTGAGGTCAAGCATTCTGCATAATGGCTCTATCCAACGCTTCCGTTGCTTTTTATTTGCAGGACAAAAAAATAAGACTTGTTTAATGGACTCATTGGCTTCGCAACCCATGGGGCACTCAGTTGATGCACCCGGCACCTTCTTCCAATGACAGGTGAAGGGAGTTAACGGTAAAGTGCCCACCCTGAGCTTGACGAAAACTGCTCGTGCATACAGGTTTATGTCCAAATCTAAGTAAGGTTTGAACTGAAAGCCACACTTAAATGAGAGAAAAACGTAGGTCAAACGACCCAAACTAGTTTTGGTGATGATTTCTTCCAGGACGTGAAACCAATAGGCCATTTGAAGCTGCCCAATGACATTGCCTGCTATATCATTTGGGTTTGAGCAAAAGTCCCCTAGGCCCTACTTGTGCAACCATGACTTTATGTAGGCGCACCAAGGGATCTTGTCCGCACAAGAACCTTCTAAGAAGCCCTGGAGCCACTCTCTATAGGGCTCCAGTTCTCTTGTCGCCCAGACCCTTAGCCAATACAGAATTGGTCTCATCACAGCAATATCCGAAATCCGAAATGAACCTCCTGTTCAGCCACTTTTCAATGTCCCCACTGGGAACAGTTTTGAAGTTTTATCCACCCTCGATGCCCAGGACTGAGTTTACTCTAGTGGGGCAGTAAAGCTGCGAGAAAATGCTTGTAGCCTTGAGCATCAAATGGGAGATTTGATCTACCACTCTCCACAGACAATCTGTGTAGCCGACCTCCACATTACTAATAACATTCGAAATGACGTTTCCAGTGGGGATTCAATTGTTCTTTACCCTCACATTACCTGCATGGTCACTCAACAAGTAAATAATTTTGCATTAAGATACTGGCATGGAATTTTACTGGTATTCGTGATATGGTCTCAAATCCAGACAGGCTGTCATTTATTAGTGGTCATGATATAATATACTTACAGGACACTTGGTCCTTAGTTGAGTTTAATTTAAATGGCTTCTTCTGTAATAATCATCTAGCCAACCCCTCCCACTCAGGAAGACCTAAAGATGGATTGTCCCCTTTTTTCGCAATTAAGCTGGCTTAACTTATTGTCTGGGAAGTTAAGTCTACCTGTTTTGCCAGATGTTTTTATCCATACTGCCTGACTCATTTGATATTATTTTGATTAACTTTTACTGCAATGTCTTCAATCTAAACTCAACTAAAGTTATTGATGATTTCCAAGATGACATTTAAGGTTTAGAGTATAGGCACAACAAGGAAGTTCTTGTTATTTGTGTATTAGATTTTAATTTATATCTATATACAATGATAGCAACACCATATCCTGTGGGGATGAGGGACCTGGATGGGATGGAACTGACTCCCTTTAAACAGATTCCTTCTGGAGAGGCAGTTAATAGAGCTTTGTTCTCACGGGATCTGGGCAGTGATTACAGGAGCTCTGATACACCGCTCCCTCCAACATTTAAGGTGCAACGGTAAATGTAGTAACATTGATTGCGTAAATATCTCGGTTGATCTTTGCCCTTTGTTGCAAGATTTTAAGGTGGTCACTAGTTGTAGTAGTGACTACAATCCACTTATTGTTACCTTTTCCCTAAATCTGGATAAAGATTGATGTCAATATGAAGGACAATCATTTGAATTTTCTCACCATGGTGGTATAAGACTTAAATGGGTAAAGATTGCTAAAAATAATTAATGCAGGAACATCATTCGAGATAATCAGTATGCCATTGCAATCTTAGCTGCGTCTGATGAACCCCTAAGAGAATCATAGAGGATTTTCGTGATCTGTGTGCATAGAAGTTAATTAAATGACCTCTTAGTAGTAAACCCCTAAAAGGCTGGTTCATACATGTGTGTACGTAGCCCATAATCGGCAAAAAGCCCACGCTGTAAGGAAGAAATCAAATTGTGTAGAAGTGAATACAAGAAGGTTATTGAGCAGAGGAAAGTGGTGGTATAAGACTTAAATGGGTAAAGATTGCTAAAAAATAATTAATGCAGGAACATCATTCGAGATAATCAGTATGCCATTGCAATCTTAGCTGCGTCTGATGAACCTCTAAGAGAATCATAGAGGCTTTTCGTGATCCGTGTGCATAGAAGTTAATTAAATGACCTCTTAGTAGTAAACCCCTAAAAGGCTGGTTCATACATGTGTGTACGTAGCCCATAATCGGCAAAAAGCCCACGCTGTAAGGAAGAAATCAAATTGTGTAGAAGTGAATACAAGAAGGTTATTGAGCAGAGGAAAGTGGAGCTTAAGAAGGAAGCATGGGAGGAGCTGGAAAGGGCAGGTAATTGAAAAGCTAATGCTACTTTCTAGAAAATTGTGAATATTGTGAACCATTTTTCTCGGGTTATAACAAACCTATCATTGACATAAATATCACTGTACACTCCTGGGTAGAATATGTTTCAGCTGTCTTCAGTTGAGATAACAACACTTCCTTGCCAGTTATCCCAGAAGTTATACAGCCCGCCCAGTAAAACGTTTTCTTACTAAGTCAGTCAATTGAGGTCAAGGAGTTACCACAGCTATTAACCTGTGTTCTCTGGGAAAGCCCCAGGCTCGACAGGGTCCCAATGGACAGTCACGGCCAGCATGGCTCGCAGATGGGGGGCGGGCGTGGGCAGGCGTGGGGGGGTCACGGAGAGAGGGTGGTCGCGGGGAGGTCGTACGGGGGGGTTTAATAAAAAAAATAGAATTTAAACTTAACTTGAGGCCGGGTCCCGCGTCTTCTCGGCTCCTGCTCTCCTGCCTCTAACAGGAACAGGAAGCAGGCAGCCAGGCTCCCTCCCCTAAGCCAATCACAATGCTGCAAGCAGCTTTGTGATTGGAAAAGGACGGCGCCCAGCCAGGGGCTTATGGGGTGGGCATGTTCTTCTTGCAGGCTGCAATGGAGCCTGCATGGAGAAGGGCAGAGTGTGCATGACTGGTTTGGGCGGTCCGAGAGGGCCGACCAAACAGTCTTTGTGCACTCAGGAGTGGGACACCACTCCTCCTCTGCCCTGCTCGGAGAGCAGAGCAGCCATGCCCACCCACCCGCCCGCAACACAAATATAAAATGGTAATAACTAAAAGTTATTACCATTTTATGTTTCTGCTTCTCACACTGCGAGAAAGCAGTGGGGCGACGCTCCTCCGACATAGCGGAGGAGCCGCCCCTGCCAATGGATTTGTTTAAAGCAAATAGTACTGTATGGGCACCCCTAATAACAAATGTCTTAAGGGCCACTATATCAGGCCAATTAATTCCATCCTGGAAGGAGGAAGTGGTGGTTCAAATTTTCAAGAAAGGGAACAAAAATTTACCCTGCTGTTAAGGTCCAATCTCCTTGCTGGATACTTCATGTAAGATCTTGGGCAGAATTATCGCCTCCAAACTGAAGGCTTGGTTAGAGGAGAAGAAAATACTTTCTAAAGTGCAGTATGGGTTTTATAGAGGTTGGGGCACTATTGATCAGTACCTTAACCTACAGCTTATTCTAGGTAAATATGACAATGCTAAAGAGTGTGGGGGCATTCATCTAGCATTTGTGCATCTCTCTAACACATTTGACATGGTAAGTCATCCCATATTGTGGTCCATTATGGAGAAACAAGGGTTTGATAAAGCACTGGTTGACCTGTTCTATGGGATGCACTTGAACACGGTGGCCAAAATATGTTATGGGGTACATCCAGAGCTCTCACCCGAGGTTCGGTCCAACATGGGGGTGTGTCAAGGATGTGTGATGGCCCCCACTGCTCTTTCTCATGTATATCGATGGCCAAGAGGAATCCTTGCATCATGTAGGAAAAGATATGCCACAGATAAAGGATATTTCAATTTGAAAAATGTTGCATATTTAGGGATTGAGTTTGACACAAATCTGAGTTGGGATCACTTGTTTAGATAACATGCACTCCAATACCAGAGATCCATTGACTCGTTATTTGATTTTGCTGGAAGACCGGGTCATAATCCAATTAAGGAAATATGACCCTCTATAACACTTAATGTGTTGCCATTGCTTCCTTGGAGCTGAGGTATGGGGAAATAAAAAGGAAAATTATCTTCAGATAGTGGAAAATAAATGTTTGCACAGACTGTTAGCTGCACCACAGTCCCTGCCCACCTTTGCATGTCACTTAGAGCTAGGTGCAAACGTTTTGGAGGATAGAATTAAACTTTGGCAAAGGATCTTCGTGATACCAGAAGCTAGTCTTACTAGGAAGATGATTCAAGACTGCCTCTGTGTGGA
The DNA here is from genome assembly GCA_963921515.1 of Calotriton arnoldi. Lineage (NCBI taxonomy): Eukaryota > Metazoa > Chordata > Amphibia > Caudata > Salamandridae > Calotriton > Calotriton arnoldi. Next base: position 469,653 of record CAWUFW010006040.1, on the reverse strand, counting down.
CAACGTGTGGTCAATCTCATGCTGAGGTATGTTAAATCTGTTTTCTGCACTTTGAGAATCTCTGAGTTTTTTACAAATCCCGATATTGTAAAGAGGGACACTAAAGCATTGGTTAGAGAGTGCTTTTACAAATGGTGAGAAGAGAGCCACCTGAGGGATTTTTATTCTTTACAAACAGCTTTAAATTATATATCCATCAAATCCTCAGCAGGTCGGACGTTTGACACGTCTTTTATCCAAAATGAGAGGTACAAATTTTATCTCACTAGGTTGGTTTTAATATTATTCACTTCCTTGTGGGTTATCCCACACAGGGTACCTGGTTTAGTAATCTTTCCAATTGTCCCTGTGACAGTGACACAAAGCAAAGCACTCTGCACTTTGTTGTTCTGTACTTTGTTTCCCTCTCATAGAAATCACTTCTTGGTCCTCAAACTTCATGTTGCTAGTATGAGGCACTATGAGGCAGCTCTTGTTTTTCTTTGAAAATTAGATACTCATCAAATCTGTTATGCAGTGAATAATTTTATTGAACGTTCCTTAGCTAAAAGGAAGAGGTATGGTCTAGCAACAGATATATAAGAACATCGATTATGTAAGTCTGCTTTGTGTATGGCCAAAGATAGCATTTTTTCCCCCAGTTGTATATTGTATCTGTATTTTTACAATATTTATTGACAGAAAAATGTTTAATTTGTATGTTTTATGGATTATGGTTTTATGGCTGCAATACCAGCTGAATAAAGTTTATTGACAGTCTGACTACCTAATTTATAGTATCTTAAAGTGTGGCCTTTTAATTTGCTTTTTATTACATTCATTTAATTCTTTATATTGCATGATTAGAATTGGTCCATACTGAGAGGTTTAAAAAAAAAAAAATCTAAGGCCCTAATTATGAGAACGGCGGTTAATAGGACCCGTGGTACCCACGGTGGCGGTCTGCCACAAGACCACCGGCACTGCCGGGATCAAGGATCCCACTGGGTCAGCGGTCCTTCCCTGGCAGGAATATGCTGGCAGTGTCACAGCTGACACAGCTGAGCATATTCAGAGTTGCCATTTCACCGCCCTTTTCAAGGCGGTAAACCCACCAAGAAAAGGGTTCTAGACTGGCAACAAACGGGACCCATACAGGGCCCCTGCCAGATTTGAGCCTGGGGGTGCATGTGGGGGGGGCACATGTTGTGCCCCCTTGTAAATATGCACCCCTAGTTCCTGCACGGTGTGGCATATATGTGGCAGGAAGGTGCAGACGGCGCTCTGAGAGCAACGGTCGGCCTGTTAGGCTCTTTTATTATCCTGACAGACCACCGCTATCAGACCTCTGCAGGACTGCCCGACAGAACAGGAAAAAAACTCCTGCTCTGGCAGGCGGTCACACCACAGGTTTGGTGGTCCCACAGCAGACGTCGCATTGCACTGTCCATTGTGGGACCACCAAACTCGTAATCAGGCCCTAAGACTGAATTTATCAACATAAAGTTACTACTAGTAACTTTTCACATGTAGGTATAGAGATCTTCGCCAATGTGGTGTAAATATCCCTATGGGAAAGTATAGCAAAAATGATTACAGTTTATTATTCTTTAAACAAATCTTAAAACATTTTAATACAACATATAAATGTAAACAATTTCAAATATTTATTATTAACTTAGATGTTACAGTGCAATAACTAATTAAATTAAATGTGCATTAAATAGCTAATGTATTAAATATATGTATTTGATTGCTAAATAATATTTATTTAATTAAATTCCTACCCTCAGTAGCATGTTTATTCTTATTCAACTATATATTAAATTGTTTTAAATATTTAATAAATATATACACTTTTTGTACCATTCAAACGTCTCTCTCTTGCTTTCGATATATATATATATATATATATATATATATTCACTGAAAAAACCATAGGTTTCAGGGATGTTATAGTTAGAAATTAGCATTTAAAAAACCTTAGAAATTCACTGAAAAAAACTTAGGTTTCAGGGACGTTATAGTTAGAAATTAGCATTTAAAAAACCTTAGAAATTCACTGAAAAAACCACAAGTTTCAGGGACGTTATAGTTAGTTGGACATTTCACTCATACAAAACCAGAGAAATTCGGCCGTTTAAGTTAGTTGAGCTAACTATAACTCGCGCCCCCGCAATGCACTGCTGATGACGACACATATTACATCATTCATGACATGGTCAGTGACATCACTGATGACATCACTGCATGCCATTTCAGGGTCGGCTGCAGGGGTCCACGTGTCCTAGCCTGGTGCTTGCCATGTGCCCCGGAATGCTTCAAGGTGCTCTGAGCTGGGAGGGCTTTGTGGCTGGCAGGTGAGGTCGCCTGTGTTGTTAGCATTGGGCCGTAGAACAGACAAGGGGAGCCTGGACTTATCTGGGTGCAAGAACTGGTTAGAACCACACGTGCTGCTAACAATGTGCTTTAATGCGAAGGACGTGCGAGACACAGCGTATGATTGGGCTTGTGATGGCCTGTCCTGGGTATAGACATATGAACCGCATCGCGCTCACCCTGTGTGTGGATAGTCAAAGTGCATGTGTGTGCTGGTTGCACTAGTGCACATGCTCTGTACAGTGCATGGCATGGTTGTCTATCGGAGACGTGCTCTTCAGCACCGTTGGACAGCCCCCTAATTACCAGACTCCGGAGGGACGGACACAACCACAGGCGCTCCAGTCCTGACTGGCCCGGGAAGCGGCACATGCCTCCCGTGCGGGGATCATGGTGCCAGAGGTGCCAGGAACTGTGGGGGTCACGGAGCGTGAGGTGAGGGTGCGTGTGGTGCTCAGTGTGACCAGCGTTCACAGGGCTGAGGTGCTCAGTGAGGCCGGCCTTCACAGGGCGTGAGGTGCTCAGTGTTGCTGAGGTTCACAGGGCGTGAGGTGCTCAGTGTGGCCGGCGTTTACAGGTGCTCAGTATCACAGGGGCTCACAGGGTAGTGTGGCCAGGGTCCACTGTGCGCGCGGCACCCAGGGTGACCGGTGTCACAGGGCGTGAAGTGATCAGGCTGACCTGAGTCACACACTACGTCAAGTGTCTGGCGCTGCACAGTCCGCAAGGTGATCTATTCGCCAATACGCATGGGGCTCAGGGCGGCAGGGGTCACATGTAGGGGGATCGTAAAGGCGTTGGTATGAGTCATCCTGCACGAGGTGACTCCTCAAAGTACGGTATGGGGTCGTATCGAGAGGTATCCCAATCTCGGGGCTGCTGAATGATGGGCCTAATTGTGCATCCATTCCAGGGGCCTCTCCGCTGCCCCATGAGTGTATTGAGAGACACTGAGGATTGTCTAATAACAGCCTGGGAACTCGTGCACAATATTGTTACCACAACGGATTACACTAAAATACACCTTAGAATGTCTTCAGTTTCTCTTAGATTGCACCACACAACTCTCAAACTCCCCCATATTCATCCTCTGCAGTATGACACGTGAGCCTCGAAGAGGTAGTCCGCAAACTGAAGGTGCTTCACTTCTTGACAACAATATGTTCACAATTGCGCATCACTAAACAAAGTACGAAGAGCCGTTAACGGATCAATGCTATTGAATTGTGCGGGCCCCGCTAATTAATTAGGCATTAATTTCGGCCGGATTCGTGCACCCAGCGCAAATTCTTTGGCCTGGGGGTCCTTGTGGGACCCCCTGAGCAGGCCTAGGGGTCAGGGTGTTTCTACCCTGCCCCCTTTTCTTGTTTTTCATCTTTTTTTTACCCTTTTGCTTGTGACTCGGTTACCGAGTCACAAGATGGCTGCCAACACTTCCTGGTTTGGAGTGTTGACAGCCAATCAGAGTGAAGCTCATGCCCGGAAGGGTTCGCGAATCCTCCTCGGTGCTCAGATATATAAATTTTTATTTTTTGAATTTCTCAACAACTACTGAACCGATTTACACCATTTAAAAAAAGCACGCTTTTTGGACCAAGACCTACCTTTTTGCCAAATTTGGTGTAATTCCGTTCAGCAGTTCGAGCTGTAGCCTGTTTCAAAATTCCTATGGAAATTAACATGGAGAAAACGTGTTTTGGGACCCCCCTTTTTTCTCGGCCCTAGCTCAACGAATCACCCCCAAAACTTTCAAGACAGGAGCTGACCTGAGTGAACCATTAGTTTGGAAAATTTCGCGAAGATTCGTAAAACAGTGCCAAAGATATTGGCAAATCAAAAAACGCTTTTCCTATGGATAATAGGTCCTAACTATAACTACCCACTGGTTTTGTATGAGTGAAATCTGAACCTAACTATGTCGTCCCTGTAACCTTTGTTTTTTTCAGTGAATTTTAAGTTTTGTTTTAAAATATTAGTCACGTTTGCAGAGTGGTGGAGAAAGGGGGTGGTACTTCCAACCAGCTCTCAGGAATCCCGTTGTAAGGGACTTACTGGAGGTAACAGGAGGGCTTCTTGGCCCACAAGGTCCCTCAGCAACCAAGGCTACTTTATCCCCCAACCAGTAGTGTGCCAAGAGGCTCGTTTGCAGAGTGGTGGAGAAAGGGGTTGCAGCCTCCAGAGAACTCTCAGCAATCCCACAGTGTGGGACTTACTGGAAGTAACAGGAGGGCTTATTCGCCCCCAAGGACCATCTGGAGCCCAGAGGACTTCATTCCCCAACAAGCACTTTCTCCAGGGGGCGTATTTGCAGAGTGGTAAAGAAAGGGGGTGTGGCATCTGAAGTCCTCTCAGCAATCCTGCTCTGTGAAACTTACTGGAGGTAATAGGAGAGGTAGTTGGCCCCCAATACCCCCAACAGCCAAGGGGACTTTATTCCCCAACTAATAATGCACCAGGAGGTGCGTTTGTGAAGTGGTGGTTACAGGGGGTGGGGCCTCTGGCCACTTGCTGTTTTTTTTTTAATAATCAGGGAAGGGGGCTGCGTGGCCCTCCTCCCTGGGCCAATTTCAGCCTCAGGGACCCCATCCCCAGGGCCTGGCCTTTACATTAATTTTAAAAAAAAGAGTAAGGGTTAGGGGACCCGTGCGAAGCCCCTCCTGGGCCGATTTTGGCCCCAGGAATACCATCCTCTGGGCCCCGGCCTCTGTTGTGGGTGCCCTGGTCCCACGGGGGGAGCCTCAAGGCCACCGTGGTCCTTGCCGGCTTCCTGCCTCCTGCGGGAGCTGTCATTGCTTTGACAAAGAGGGAGTTGCGAACGTGTAGCTCCCTCTCTGTCAAAGCAATTGTGCTCTCTTTTAGCAAGCGAGAGCATTTTTTTGTGCTCTCGCTTGCTGAAAGCAAGCATAGTTTGCTATGGCTTGGCGGGAGTGGTTAAGCTCCCACCAAGCCATAGCAAATAGCTATGTCCCGCTAGTGGGCACCCCGGGACTTAGCAGGAGCCGGCCATGGGGGGTGGCAGTGCCCAGGGCCATCTTTGGCTCCAGGAGGGGGGCTACGTGGCCCACCTCCAATCCTTACTTTAGCCCCAGGGAGGTGGTGGTCCGAGGGCCCACAACAGACCCCCTCCATTATATTTGAGCTAAAGCCCTGGGGAGGTGGCCGTCGCTGGGGTTGCGGGGGGTTCCATGCCCCCCCACATTATCCTAATTGAAATCCCTGGGGAGGTGGTGGCCCCCTGGTGCTACAAGGGGGTCCGCTTGGCCTCTCTGCTTTGTTCATACATAAAGTCCCAGGGAGGTGGTGGTCCACGAGGCAACGGGGGAGGCCATATGGGCCTCCTCCACACTAATTTAATAAATAGCCCCAGGGAGGTGCCAGTCCCCGTGGCTGCAGGGGAGTCCGTGTAACATTTCTTAGCAGTCTCAGAACACCAAAGCAATTGGCAGCAAGTTTCTTACGAGGGTGCTCCATAGTAAGACTGGAGTCTAGCCACATTCCAGGCTCTTTATTACCACTTTAGGGTTGGGGGTCTTTCCAGACAATCAGGCGCTGGAGTTAGGACTTTATTACTGAAGTTATTGCCCAATAGCATAACCTCAATCTTGTCTTCATTGAGATTCAATTTGCAGTTGGCCATCCAGTTGGCCACCACGTGAAAAGAGGGGCCAGACTGCGATGAATGGAGATGGGATCAGGAGAAATGCATATCACCAACTAGGTACATTGGCATAGATGACCAGTGGCAAGTTTGGCAACCCAAAAGAGTGAACAATTTCAGCCAGGTGGTACATATAATGATTAAAAAGAGTGGGGCTCAGGGAAGAACCTGTGGCACCCCACAGCTCAGGGGAAGACTGTGAGAATACCAGGAATGATCAAGCACCTGGAATATTCTATTCTTTAAGAAGAAAGAGAGCCATTTCAAGGCACAGCGGCCGACACTCACTTTTGATATCCTTTGAATAAATGTAGCATGATCTATCATGTCCAAGGCCGCCATTAGGTCTAATAGGCTAATGGCTGCCAACCCTTCTTTGTCCAGAAAAGATCTGAGTTCCTCAGGGACAGCCAGCAAGGCTGTTTATGTGCTAAGCTGTGGCCTAAACCCCATTTGTGTGGAGTGGAAGATTCTGTTAGACTCAGGGAAGGTGGAAAGATGTTTGTTGACATGCTTCTCCAGAGGCCTCAAAGAACTTTGCAACAAAGAGATTGGCCTATAGTTACTCCCCCGACTTTTTAAGAGGGGCTTTAACCACGGCATTCTTCCATTGCTGGGGGACCAGCGCACAAGTAAGGGAGAGATTCAGAAAATCCACAGAGTGAGATCAATTCTGTCGAACCCTTGTCACAGGATATGAAGGGTTCCAGGGGGAACCTGATTTTACTGCCTTTAAGAGGTCTGTGAGAAGGCTTATGGTGAGGTCAGGAAAGGCAGTGAGAATTTCTTCAGAAGTCGCTGGATAGGGCTCACTTCCAGAGGGCTCCTCAATGACTGGACCATCAGAAAAAGAAGAATAGGTGTCCAATATCTTTTTATGGAAGAAGAGAGCCAGGTTCTTGATACGTTCAACTGAGGCATCTAGGACAGAACCAACAGACTTGAGCTCCGTGATGTCCTTAAGAATCCGCAAGATCTCCTTGTGGGGATTGACAGATTTCTCAATTTTGGTGGAAAAGTAAGCGGTTTGAGAAACTTTAATCTGCATGATAGCGCCTAATTGCACTCCTATACTTAGCTTTGCTAACTTCATCATAGGACTTTCTCCAACATCTTTCCACACGTTTACAGTCCCTTTTCAAAGCAAGTAGTTTGGTATTGAACCATGGGGATTTCTTTTCCCCGCAGGATTGCCAAGGCTGCCCAGGGGGGCCACGTAGGGGACCCTCCAAAAGGGCGGCCGCCTTAGTGCCACAGGAAGGCACAGAAGTCTGCTGACTAGGCTCCCTGGGCTAGGGACCAGGGGGTCTGCTGGCCGCGTCACTTCCGGCCGTGGGAGGGGGACAGGGGTACAAAAGCCTTCCCTCGCCCACTGTACGGTCTCTTGACCGCTACCCGTCTCGCTGTTTGCTTCGCCCTGGTCGCTTCATCTTATTCTGGTGTGGCGTCGGTGTCCGGTGAGTGTGTGGGCATTTTCGCCCCCCCCCCCCTTTCCCATGTCTTTTACAGTCGGTCGGTGGTTCCGGCCGTGTGCTGGACTAGGATCGGGGCCCGGGACGCCACCTTGGCCGGGCGTTTTGTTGTGTGGCGAAGCAGCATAGGCCGGGCGGGGCGTGGCATTCTGGCATGGCTCGAGGAGGGTTGCGGTCGCGGAGTGAAAGTGTATAGGGAAGCGTTGTAGTGCTCTGTTTTCAGGCACCAAGGATTAAATGAGGCCCGGGTGTTTCTTCTTTGAGGCAGCCAGTCTAATGCACTCCAGACGCGGCCGCGAACCATGGCGCCTTGTGCTTGTTTTCCGGTAGGAGGGGCCTCAGTCCAGCCCGGCTCAGGAGCCGTGAACCCACTAAGGGTCTCGGGAATTTGCTCCAGTCAGAGACCTCCTCGGCACCTGATCTGTTTCCGGCGGGGAGAATAGGCAACCTTCCAGTAATCCTCGCACACCAGGGCTGCACTGCTCCCCATGGGGCACGAGTGGCTGCCAAGCCGGGTAGGTGTGTGTTGGGAGGGGGCGAGCTGCAGGGGTTAAGGGCCTTTCGCAGCTGTCTGGACAGCGAGATTTGTGCGGAGCGGTGAGGTGACGTGCAGAGGGTGCCTAAGTTGGTGCGAAGTGGCCAGGAGGGGCCTTTGGCATGGCAGCTGTGCTTGCGGGGTTGGGGGACTGGAGTCCGATGGTGCGGGTACCGGGTGCTCCACGTGTGTTGGCGGGACACGCGGTGTGCACGTCGCCTCCGGGCCGGAGCGGAGTGGCGTTCATCCTTGGGGGGGCTCGGGCGAGTGTGTTCACGGGTCTGCGCCATTCAGTCCGAGTCCACCTCTGCTGTTAGATATGCAGGGACCTGGCGCCCGGACGGCATGCGATGCCTGCCAGACCAAACGGGCGGTGCTTTGTGTTCCACAAGAGTATCTGGAAGAGTTGGTTGACCTGTCCCGCAGCGGTATTATTGTGTTACGCCGCCTTATTTGTTGCTGACACGTTCTTATGATTGGCACGTTCGGTGTCCACTGGGTGCAGGGTGCGTCTAGTGTGTTAAGTGCAGAGTGCTTTTCGTTTTATGTGGAGAGCCGAGACCCCTGCCCGAGTGCCGCACATTTCCCCACCTTGCTCCTGGCGAGCGCATTCCTTACTGCCGGCCTCGGGGTCTTGTGACTGCGTGGTGGGGGAGGGGGCGAGCGTCGCGTGGCTCCCTCTGTGACGGTACTCCGGGTGAGTTGGACCGGGGCCCCGGCCCAAGTGGGCCGGAAGTGGCGTGGTGGGAGAGGGCAGCGGGCGGCGCAAGGTTCCCCTCCTCTGCTCTTTGCCTTGGGCATAGTGCCGTGCTCAAGAGCGGCTCTCGGAGCCAGAGGACGTGGCACTTGGGTGAGCCGGCATTCTGGCTGGTGGGGCAGCGAGGTCGCGTTGCTCCCTCCGCTGTTTATTTCACGGCGGAGCAAATTTCGACTCCTGGGCCGGATGCTGCAGGGGGGACAGGGGCTCCGCGCTGCTCCCTCCTCCACTTCCACCATAAAGATGGTTGTCAGGGCGTTCTATCAGGCTTATTCATTTATGTGTGTGCCCCTCCGATTATCTACATACAGCCTTGTATAAAAAGTTTGCCTGAACCGGAGCTTGATAGTTGTGTGTGCGAGGTTGTCTTGAAGGTAGCGCCACTGAGCCTCATTCCTCCACTTCCAGGAACTTCTCGCAGCACTGGGCGCTCCATGCCCCGCCAGCACAATTGAAATACACATGAAAAGACCACTAGCTGGGGCTCAGGTAAAACGAGGTGGTTGGCTCCCCTAATGGATCTGGCTGCAGAGGCCTCGATTTTCTGATCGCAGAGCCTCGCCCCAGCCAGAACCGTTTGTCAGATGCCCATCGACTACATGTGGGCTAAATAGTGTTGAATGGGCACCCTAATATGCCTAATATGCCGCACAATAAAAGGCATGGCAGTTGCACAAAGGCAAATGCTGAAATATTAACCATCTGCTGTTAGAAAACTCTGGACGTATTATTTCTTATTTGTTATTCCGTGAAAGACATGGTGGTCGTAAGCAAGAAGAATACAGCATCGTCCTCCATGCACTGTTAGTAAACGCTCAGAGTTGCTTTTAAAACAAGGACAGTTGCTAGCAGTTCGCCATCACTTCCAGCCTAAATAACCGTCTGTTTTCTGCGTCATGATCCTATGCTGTTGACGAGCACAGAGACAACATAATTTGTCAGAAACTCCGGGTTTCTCACTATTGTGCATAAGCAAAAAACGTTGCAAACTTTAAGGGGTTTTGAGGTTTCCCTGGGATCTTTACATGGATGAAAACTTTCTCAGCTTTTGCACGCTGTCCCTGTGATCACAGCGGCATCTGTATCAGCCCACCAACATCTGCCCACGCAGGGGGCCCCCATATATGGGCGACCAACTTGGTGCAACTGGCAATATAGAACTGTGGTGAGCTATATAATTAATCACACAGACCGCAACGCAAGGGGGGGGGCGTTTGGCGAGGAAATTTTCCCACCAGTGTGTAAGAGATAGGAAGATTGTACGGACGCAGGAAACAGTGCAGAACAGCTCTACACCTCGAAAGTAGGTATCAGAATTTCCGTGAATTCTGCTGGCTCCTAACTCAACTCCTTGCGGTTCCGGTTGAGATGCCGCCTTCCAGGTGGTATGTTCCATCGTGTCGGTTGCGGAGTTGAGAGTGAGTGTGTGGCATCGTCACCCGATTATTGCAGGGTGGCCATAGTCAGAGGATAGAATTTGTGTGCCTGTTCCGCATGTACTACAGACCATGGGTCATGGGGGGGTTGAGGCACTTGCATGGTTGCTACAAAGGGACGACGTATAAAACTGGTTCAGTGGCCTGGGAGGTGTAGACTGACAGCTGGTGATCTAACATTGTTAAGTATCCCAGACCGCGTTGTCGAACTGGCGACAGTCCACTGAGCGGGCCTCACGGATTATCAGACGCGGGTTCGTGGCCCAGGAGGCAAGCATAGGACCGTGCAGCATGAAGCTGGTCTGGGAGCAGCAGGTTTGCTGGGTAGACTGGCTTATGGTGCTTCGAGGTTAATTTGAGCATGGGATGCCTTTCAAATTGTGCGCGATGACCCAAACAGTGTTCCCACATTGTTGGTACCCCCGCCTGCTGGGGCCTTTGTTCCAGCGCCACAGCGAGCAGAGGGAGAGTCGGGTTAGAGAAAGTTTAGGCATGGGCAAGCCTTCGAAGGGGCCCCCACTGATAGATCTCTTGTCATCTCCCCAAATCTGGTCTGCAGAGTCTGGTCCTGGATGTTTGGGGGTCACATATTAGTTGCAGTAATATTATGAGCTGCTGCTGTGTCTTGGCCTGACTTTATTGTCCCTTACATGTCTGCGAGAGGCGCACCGCGACAACTTGGGGGTCAAGACAGGTTGAGGACTGGTGCCAGCGGGCAAGGTGGTGGCGTTATGTGACAGTATGGTAACTAGGTGAGAGGTGTATGCAGTCTCCTCGGTGGTGTTCCCAGTTTGCTACGGTGGGTGTGTGGTTGGTACATGAAATGTACACTGCCTCTGGGGTAAGCCCTAAGGCTCCGCCTAGAGGGTGAGCAGGCGTTAGTCGTAGTGTGATCTCCCTTCTCCTGAATAGTAGTGGGTTCGGACAGGCCATACGAAGGATATTTTAATAACCTCGTATGGAGTCTCTCTGTGGTGTGCCTAGTTGGCCACTGTGGGTGTGCGATTGGCACAACATTTTTTACACTGCCTCTGGGATAAGCCCTAAGGCTCTGTCTAGCTACTTGGGGGGCGAGCAGGCGTTACCCTAAGTGTGTACTCCCTCCTCTTGACTAATGGTGGGCTCAGCCACGCGTAGGTGCACACCGTTCCCAACCTCAAACGCCATTTATAACATTGGTAGAGAAGGGATAGGGGTTGATTGCAGTCCTTTTTGCAACCGCCCCACAGGACGAATGTTTTAGGCCACGTGGTTTGTGAAGGGCTCTTGCGGGGGAGCCTGGTTGAAGAGCTAACGTCGGGCAAGTATGTCTTGTGCTTTAATCACACTGGTATGCCCCAGTCACGAGCTGATGTTATCAGGGTGAGCTTGCGTGGGGTCATGGAGCGCCGATGCATCAGAAGCACTGAGCAGCTTTCAGCCAGTAGTGGTATGGTTGATATCTGATGCAAGGGGCATCTGTTAGACTAGATCTGTACTCAGATGTACAGCCTTCCGTGCTTGGAGGTCGGTTGGCTCCGCCTTCTCAAGGGAAGCCATGGACTAGCGGGGGGCTCTGAGCAGAGTATTGGCAGGCTTATTAACATTATCAGCTACCAGTTCAAATGTGCATCTTTCACTAATTTACAATGCAGATCACAGGAACTAATTCAAGGCTCCTGTGTAGGTGCGCATTAAGGGGAGTAACCTGGCAAGGGAACTGTGCCACGTGTGGGGTAGCTTGTGTCACTCGGTTTGGGCATGAGCACGGCTGTCCTGTCGCCGGTGGTCAGCGAAGTTGGGGCCTGTGCTCCCAGGAGTCCGGTTCGGGGAAGGCGGGGTGACCATAATGGCAATTTCAGAGTGTTTGTGGTAGGTTACCTGGTTTGGGGTTAGAGGTCTGTTGGTCCAAGGACTGGCCAGTGCGTCTTCCTGCGTTCAGGTCAGTGAGCAATAGCGGTGTATGGTGTCAGTGGTATGTTCTGGGCAGTGAGACTCAGGCCAGTCCCCACCCTTTGGTCGACCAGGACATCCCGCGCAAACTCCTTCAGTGGGGATCAGCGCAGCAGGCATGCGCTAAGAGATGGGTCTTTGGATACATCTATACCTGGTTTAGTATCCTGGCTACGGAGTGGCTGCGTGACACTCCGGTGTTGGAGGTGGTCAGCCGGTTGGCAGGCCTTCTAGATGTGGGTTTCTAGCTCGGGCAGGTCCTAGTAAGAGTGCAGGTACCAGAAGTCGGCCCTGGGATACTATTTCACAGGCCTGGGGAGCGGCAGAACGGAAAGGGGCTTGCGTTCGACCTCTTGGTCAGAAGGTCAGATCCTGGTAGGTCCACCTAGCAATTCATCCTTCTGAGGTCGTTAAAACGAGTGCCATTGAGTTGAGTAACAATAAACAGGTTTTGCAGCGACAAAGATACCATGGGGTGAACGTACTCCTAATTACATTCAGTAACGTAAATTGTAAAGGAATTTTGTGAAGGTACCGGGCTCACACACCAGGGTAGAAAGCGAGAGACTTTGCGGTAAACTCGCCCGCCCTATAGCCTTGGCAGCCAGGCAGGTTGTGGAAGTTGTCATCCAACAAGTGTGCTACGGTTAAAAAAAAAAAAAAAAGTGAACCCCTGGGTAAGGCACCCATGGCCTACAAAGTATTAATGAACATTTGGCATTCCCAGTTTTCAAGAAAGGGGCAGGTAATTACACATATAGTCCCCTCCTGTCCCACTGTCTTGTCGGCTCCTGGTATACTAGCAGAAGTTGGGGAGGGCAAGACGTCATCTGGGGTGGTGACTGGCTTAATCTGAGGGACAGGCTCCATAAGCGCTATACATGGATACTGGGTGAGAGGAAGCAAGGCGGGCTTGATACTCTAACTTCTACCGGTATTGGCACATCTTGCCCTGAGTTGCTTGTCAAAGGTATTGCACTTCAGCCAGGCAATGTTGACACCCATCCACACCAAACCGTTTGTTTAAGGTCATCCTGGGCGCATGTAGACAGCCCAGTATTAAGCCCCTGTGGTTGTCAGCACCATGAATTACTAACTTCAACTGAACAGGAGGCATGATCGTGTGTTACACTATCAGAAGTGTGGGAGGGTAGACTCCACCTGGGGGGGTGGTTGGCTGATTTTGATGGAGCTGATGTTGGGGAGCTAGTGGCGATCCAAGCAGGACACCTCGGGGTGGCTTTGAATATCAAGGACGTTAACATTAGCACATCATGTCTCAGGATAGTGGTGAGACAGTCTAAAACTGATCAGGCAGGAGAAGGGAGAGTAGTCCTGTTACAGGGGCTGGGGGACACTAGGTATTGCCCTTTGCTCTTGGGCAAGGCTTATTTGGCCGTCCGCCCGGGGATTGCGGTGTACTTCCTGGTGCAGGAGGACGGGTCTCCGGTTACAAAGTATCAAGTAGACCACATCATGCGGGCATGCTTGCAATTGTCAGGACAGACAGGGGGAGTTGAGAGATTCAGCAGCCACTCCTTCAGGATTGGGGCGGCAATCACAGCCTTTCTATCAGGGATGCCGCCAGAGCGAATTAAGCAGGTAGGGCGCTGGGACTCGCAATGCTACAATCGATATATAAAGCCTTGTGCGGGAGGATATGGCGAGAGGACTCTTAAGTCCTATGTTGCAACAGACAGTCAGGTGCTTAAAGGTGTACGGTTTTGGCCCGGATTGCCAACTGATGTTGCAGTGAGGTGGTTTTGTTGTGCAATTGTAGACTATTAGAATATAAACGTTACTATAAATAGGGTTTTCAAACACAACATCTCCTTATTTGCCAGGAACCATGGTCTGGGTAATTGGCCATTCAAGCATCGTTAGAGTGGCACGGTGGGCTGAGATAGGAAAGTGGCGTCATGGCTCCTCCGCCACAGAGTTAACGTGGCTGGGTTACACGGGTATGCGCTGGAACGAGCTGATGAGGAAGCTGCAGCAGAGACTTGGGGGAGGGATCGGTCTACCCCATATTCTGGTCATACATTTGGGAGGGAATGACCTGACGACTCTGGGGAGGAGAGTACTGCTCCAATACATGAGGGACATCATGTGTCAGTTGAGTATTCAGCTTGGGGCATGTGAACTGTGGTGGTCTTAAACTTTACCTCGCCCAGTTTGGCAAGGAGCCCGATCGGGAGACGCCATTGAGATATCACGTATGAGAGTGAACAGCGCCATGCGTAAAGGCACGGAACATAGGGGATTTGGCTTCATCTGGCATGGTTTACTTCAGGCCAAGTCTACTGGATGCTAGGAAGTGGATGAGGTTCACTTCTCAAGGGTAGGCAAGGACTTAATTTTGCTGAACCTTGGGGAGGCCTTGGAAGCAACAGGATGTAGGTTGGAATATCTGCCTTGGTGGGGGGCCCTGGTGGTGACGGTGGCCACCCCCAGAGCTGTGGAGGAGTTACAGGGCGATCCAGAGTCTGCAAGGTACAGAAGGGTACTATATTGCAGCAGCACAACAAGGGTGCGAAGCCAAGGATACCCAGGGATGTTTTAGCGGGTCCCTGGAAGAACTACGGCGCCCCGTTAGTCCTACGGGCGGTTGTGGGTCTGAGCAACCGGGGGCTGCCTGGAACGCTCCGCCCACCTGTCGGGGCGTGAGTAAGGGAGTGGACTGGCGGTCCACTGATGGGAGAGGTGGCCTCTCCCAATAATTGGTAACCACCGATTGGCGACGGCCACGGTGCAAGTTGGCTCATCAGACGGGCAGGCGGCATAGGGGCTGGCCTGCCCTGGGATCGCCCGTAAGATAACCCACCATGTTGGCATATTGGTTATGCAAATAAACCTGCAGCAAATTTCTCCACTAAAAAGGTGTTGTGTGGTTTATTTATGTATGTTGCTGTATGAGAACTGAGTGTTGCCGATATTGGCACTATGCCAAGGCTGCCCAGGGGGGCCACGTAGGGGACCCTCCAAAAGGGCGGCCGCCTTAGTGCCACAGGAAGGCACAGAAGTCTGCTGACTAGGCTCCCTGGGCTAGGGACCAGGGGGTCTGCTGGCCGCGTCACTTCCGGCCGTGGGAGGGGGACAGGGGTACAAAAGCCTTCCCCCGCCCACTGTACGTTCTCTTGACCGCTACCCGTCTCGCTGTTTCCCACCCTACCGCTTACCCTGCGGACGGCCAAAGGGTAGTACGGGGAGGGGAAGAAGGTAACTTATTGTTTTGTGTTGCAGGAGGAGTTACAGGGCGATCCAGAGTCTGCAAGGTACAGAAGGGTACTATATTGCAGCAGCACAACAAGGGTGCGAAGCCAAGGATACCCAGGGATGTTTTAGCGTGTCCCCTGGAAGAACTACGGCGCCCCGTTAGTCCTACGGGCGGTTGTGGGTCCGAGCAACCGGGGGCTGCCTGGAACGCTCCGCCCACCTGTCGGGGGGCGTGAGTAAGGAGTGGACTGGCGGTCCACTGATGGGAGAGGTGGCCTCTCCCAATAATTGGTAACCACCGATTGGCGACGGCCACGGTGCAAGTTGGCTCATCAGACGGGCAGGCGGCATAGGGGCTGGCCTGCCCTGGGATCGCCCGTAAGATAACCCACCATGTTGGCATATTGGTTATGCAAATAAACCTGCAGCAAATTTCTCCACTAAAAAGGTGTCGTGTGGTTTATTTATGTATGTTGCTGTATGAGAACTGAGTGTTGCCGATATTGGCACTAAGTCCTATACCACCTTGCAGGTCAAAGTGTGTCCAATGAGTTGGTAAACCATTCATCCAAACTGCAAGTCGAAGAAGTAACAATTATTTATCAACTCAGGACTCGTTTTCTGTAGGGCAACTGACCAGTCCTCCAAATTTAACTTAGACCAATTTTGTTCCAACCATCTGACCAGAGGTACAACAGTGGGGGACGAGGGGACAGATAAAATAAATGGAAGCAAAAAATAGTCTGACCATGATAGAGGGATAGGGCTCAGAACCTGAAGATTAGTAGTATTTCTAAATACTAAGTCAATTGTGTGACCTTTTTCATGAGTGGGCTCTTCTACTAATTGCAGCAACTGTAGAGATGCAAAGTCGTGTTGCAGGTTTTTAGAGGCAGCATTATTGGGATCATCCAGGTGTAAGTTAAAATCACCAAGAAGGGTAAAATGATACCTATTTACAGCTAAACCCGCAACCACATCAGGGAGAGCCTGCAGGGAATGGGCATGCGGGCCCGGCGGTCTATACAATAGAATACCAGGAAAAGTAAAAGTAGGACTGAATGTCAGACTACAGAGGAGACTTTCACAGTTCTCTATCGGGAGAGGAGAGAACGTGCCCTTTAACGTTTCCCTTTAAATAATGGGAAGCTGACCCCCTCCTTTTCCTGACCGGTTTTGCCTAGTGATACAATAGCCAGGAGGTGATGCTTGGACTACATCGGGAGCAGAGCTATCGTGTAACCAAGTCTTAATGAGGAAAGGTACACCAGGTGCTGATTCCATTACAAGACAACAAATATCTCATTTGTGAGCAGCCAGAGGATGACAATTGACCATAAACATACGCCAAACTGAGAATGTAGAGGTCACACGTGGCTGATTCAGATCAAGGTAGAGCTGAAAGTCACAACTATCACAGGCTAGCAAAAGATGGTTAGGGTCGATCGAATGAAGACAGGAGTCAGCTCAGCTGCAGAGGTTTCAAGTGCATACAGTTGACTAGCGGTGTAATATACCTTATTTTGAGAGGAAGAGGCAGTGTTCTTGCCCCAGAAGGGTGCGGACGGATGCAGACGGACTTGCCTATGGCACGTTTTTGGTGCGTACACTTAGAGTGTCCGCACTGTGTCCTCCATTTATTGAGGACCAGCGAGAACACTAGTGTGTGTCAGAACCTAAATAGCAGCAGAAAAGTGTCCAAAAAGCGCATAAAGTGCGCGTGTATATAATTATTCCCCCACGTCACTGTGTAGCCCCCAACAGTTATGGGAAGATTTACAGCAGCCATCAATTAAAAAAAGATCAAAAGCATCACAGTTATTTTTTAAAAGGTATCTAAAAACAGTCTCGATCATCCCCCGGTGTGCTACCTGTTCTGACAGCACGTCTGCGCTGCCTCCTTCATTTATTGAGGACCAGCCGGAACACTAGGGCACATCAGAACCAAAAGTGGCGGCAGAAAAGTGTACACAAAGTGCATAAAGTGCACGTACATTTTAAAATTCCCCCTTGTCACTGTGCAGTCCCAAACAGTTATGGGAAGATTTCCAGCAGCCAACAATTTAAAAAAGATCACAAGTATTCCAGTTGTTTTTCAAAAGGTATTTAAAAACAGTCTAAAACAATCCCGATCACCCCCGGTATGCTACCTGTCCCCTCAGCGCTGCATCCTTTGTTTATTGAGGACCAGCCAGAACACCAGTGTGTGTGTGTCAAAACCAAAATGGCGGCAGACAAGTGTTCAAAGAGCGCGTGCATATAAAAATTCCCTCTTGCCACTGTGCAGCCCCCAACAGCTATGGGAAGGTTTCCAGCAGCCAACAATTTAAAAAAGATCTCAAGTATCACAGTTATTTTTTATAAGGTATCTAAAAAAAAGTCTCAAACATTCTCGATCACCCCCGGTATGCTACCTGTTCTGACCTCACACTTTTCCTTATGCAGTGTCAGACCACTTTCCCAGATTCTGTTTAAAAATGCATGAAGAGGAGCATGGCGTTCTTCAACTGTGGAGGCATAAACAAGAACTTTTAGTGTCCTGTTTGGAATAACTTGGCTGCGCTTGCGATGCCGAAACTGAGGTACTTGTACCTTCTGTAAACAACCTGAATAGAAAAGGTTGTTATATGCCTTGAGGTTTTGTGAAATCGTAACAGGTGATATCCAACTTTTATGTCAATTTTGGAGAACCACCTGGTGCCATTGACTTCTTTCTTGCATTATGCAGTATTCGCATGTCCACAGAGATTTTCACCTACCCCACTGTTTAGGCTTTAGTGCTATCACTATTAGCAACACCCATGGGGTAGGTTCCTCCACTTTTTCGATGATGCCTGCTGCCAAGACTGCATTCAGTTCATTAGCTTCATATTTTTATACATGGAAAGGGATCAGCTGATGATGAGGAGCTCCTGGCAGGATGAACTCCTCTATATGTAATTTGATGCTCTACCCTCTCAGCATCCAATACGTTTGAAGACATTTGAATATTCATCCAGCATACTTTCTGGATTGCACACCTGCACCCTAAATGCAGACCCTGATAAGCACAATGACTATGCAGCTGTGCAGCTGATGCGGGTGTTATCATCAGTTGAAGAGACAAGAAATGGGCTATGATTGAATGCCTGTCATGTTACACCTTGGTGCAGAAAGTGCAAACGACATCAAGTGGTGAAGTGTTGCTATATGTGTAGACTGTGGTGCGCACACACTTCAAGTTTGGGTGGAGCTTGAGCCCAGCATATTCTTTCCAGGACAACATTCATAACAGAGGTTCAGGTGTTAATAAGACTGGTTATCTGAAACCCTTGAATGTTGGGTTGACATTATTACTGCGAATGTCATTTTTAACTTTGTGTGCTGCTTCCTAGCGAGGAGATCAAGTGAACATGTGCCGCATATGAACCTGTTTCGTCTTATGAATTATCTTCCTTTCGCCTTTTGCCAGGCTAGCATTAAGGCTAAGCATTTGATCACCTTCTTAGCAGATTGTATATGGTTTTCCTGTTGCAATCCGTTGCACCCTATTACTTGAAAACTCTGGCAAAATGATTGGCATTTCTACAAGCCAAACAAGTCTTTGCTTTCAGTGGCAGACTGTATCAGGATAAGGAGGATTGCCCAGTGCTTAACTTGTAAATGAATAAGTGCAGGTGCCCAAAGCTCTGCTCAGAAGACCGCAGCCAGTGCTATTAAATGTGGCCACACCGAATGCTAAGGCTGCGTAATCTTCAATCTACCTTATGCCTCTTTAATCCACTAGAAGACATTCCATGCCCCTTTATCTCAGTCTTGCAGGTTCCTGGTTTCTCCCTTTGTCACATTTTTCTGTCTTTCTCTTTCTCTGTCTTTCTGCTTTGTGCGTTTTTCTGACTTTCAGTAAATGCCTGATTCAGAAACTGAAGTGCAGCCCACCAAAAATGATTGCCGGTGGCCCCCTCCGGTAACCACCAGCTCAAATTAAGCACGGGGATTGCCATAGTACACACAAGGTTTGTTGGTTTTCTTTAAGGATAGCTTGTGAACTGCCCCGCTATCCTCAGAAACTAGTACAGTTTTGATGAGATCTATGGTTAGGGAGGCTTGAATGTGTGAACGTGCTTCTATGCGAGTTCATGAGACCTGCTGAGGGCAAGCATTGCAGCTAGTGTCATTTTTTTGCATAGCACAAGATTTCTCTCCATGTTGAGATAAGTAGCAGCCCTAAATGAGCTGCGATATCCTCGACTGTGTTATCTATAGCTTATGTGCTGGCAAGGCCTCTTAGGCATGCATAGGAGGATCGTTAGGGCTTTCTTTGGCTTGATGAAGAATGACACTCTCATAGTTCATAGATGTTTATTGAGAGCTGCTAGAGCAGCATGAATGTACTTATTTTGGTTGGTATTCGGTATAAGAGGAAACATTTTGTACACTTCCTCTTCGACCAAGTGTAGTAGATGAGATTGTTTTGTGTCACATTTTCAAACAGGGCCACTCATGTCTACCAGCTGGAGCATGTGAAATGGCTGGATCGCCATAGCAGCATTGCCCCTCATCTCCATCCTCCTCATCCCAGTCCACATGTGAGGCGTTTCCGCCTCGAAGAGAAAAATACAAGACAGGACTGGGACGAGGAGGAAGGAAATGAAGGGGGAAAGTCCTATTACTTACCGGTAATCTTCGTTACCCCGAATCGGAATCCTCCTCGTCCCAGTCCTGACTTGTGTTTTTTCTCTGTCGGAGGCAGAAATGCCTCACATGTGGACTGGGCAGATGGAGATGAGGGGGTAGTTCAGTTGTACCAAGTGATTGCAGGGTGGCTGATATCGCCTTCGGCTGGGAACACAGCCAGTAACAGTTTCTGACAACATAAATACCTGTCCAGGCACTCTTAGGTGGCCTGGGGTATGAGTCGTTGACTGATGAACATTCCCCCCACAGCCACACACACACAGAGGAAATGTGTTCCCATTCAGTGGTCACCACCGGCTCCCTCACAGTGAACGTGTTGAGCACAGGGGATGGGCAGATCAATTTTAGTGACTCTGCCAGCTTGTGTCTAGAATGGGCTCCGCCTCATGTTCTTCATGTGATGCTCCCCCTGTTGGTGTGGTGCATGACCACCTTGAGAATTCACCAGTTGTCAGGGTGGCGGTGCGCTTCTCCCTCTGTGGCCTGAGCTGCACTTCACAGTTCCAGGCCCTGATTGCCATTGGGTGCTTAGGCTCTGCAGGCCCATTCCAACTGATTGTTGTGCCCAGAAGCATTTCTTCCCACCCAGGACCACAAACATCAGTGGCCTCGGACTGCACTGCGTGCGGCAAGCATAAAGGTCCTCGTCACCAGTATTGGGCTGTTCAGGTGTCGCGATGCATGCAATGCAGGCCAATGATATGCAGCACACACCGAGCAATACGTGTTTTGACTGCAACAGCCCATTTGTTTATACATTGGTGCTTGCGTCTTCATGGTGAACATAGGTAAATTAAACCACGATCTGTGGGTGCTGCTGTCCCTAGTAGTGAGTTCTAGCCTCCACACCTCATATCAAAATACAAAGCTCACCTTAAGAGGAAAGGTGACAAACATTAAACGTTTCCAGGAGGGGCGATGTGCCCTTCTACATAAAAGTCCTGCTACAGTTTATCAACTCGGATCGCTTCCTAGTAAATGCAAATATTGAGTTCCTGGTACTAAAAAGTGTGATGTCAAGAATACAGAAATCATCTAAAAAGCTGCAGGTTGTAGAACGGATCCAAGACTTGTGCTGTCTGCTTTAGAAAAGTACTTATTGTGACAGAGGGATCAATGTTTGGAAATGTATGAATAACTTAAACGCTGCATTGTATCGCTGCATGGCCTATGGTGTTAATGTGGGCGTGCTTTAGTGCCTTGTTTTATAGGTGTTTACAGCTGAGAAGGTATTTTACTTCTCTTGCGCATACACGTATGTTTGAATAGTCAAATGTAGATATCTGTTATCGTTGATAGTGGATTATTTATAAGACAGCTGCCTCATTCCAGTGTTTGAACTTGGATGTATAATGTTTCTAGCTTAATAAATATAATGTTAAAGAAGCCACGTTAGAGAGAGGCCACATCATCAGGCTATGTCGTGTCATCTTAAAAGGAGCAGTGTCTAACGGGGGCTTAGAGCTGCTGACCAAATGTCAGGCTATGGACAAAGACTGCCTTTTTGTAATGTACTGCTGTCTCTGGGAGATGTTTCTCCGGATAGCCGATGCTGGTCCACACACATCATTGCGGAGATAGCAATGTTGGGGCATCCTTCATTTGAACTCCCATGATGCATTGGCAAAATTGTAGGCTACTGCATATATTCCACTCCTAGATTAGCATCGTACAACTCCAGGTGTGTTATTGGACAGAAACGTGCAAATTCCTTTGGCACATGAGGATCCACCATGTTCAGCAGCCCTGGACCGTCATCTCACTAGCCCTGGTGCACTGTGGACTGGAAAGTACATTGTAGGTAAATCATTCATACAACATTTTTAAACACACTATCACTGAATCGAGCTTGATTGCTTTATGGCATTTTTATTTCTGGACAAGATACACATGCAAGCGGGGGGAGAACATGGCGGCAGCAAGTTGAGATGCCGCTGCACCTGGAGGCCCCGCCTTTCCCCACGCCATGGAAGTCCGTGTTTAGCGCGGAGGACTGAGAGGTTTTACGGCGTTAAGGCTAAGACAGGCTAATTTTTTACCGGAAATTTCTTTTTTCTGGTGTTTCCCTCTTTTCGGGCGGCTGCCGGGTGATCTGTCTGGGCTCTAATCCGGGTTCCGTTTTTGCTTGTCCCGGCGGCCGGATTTCGGCCGGATTTCGGCGGATGTGTGTTGGGGGCGGCGCGGCTTCCGATCCCGGTCCGGCTTCCACTCCTTCCGATCCTCCCTGCCTAACGCGGTGGGAGTCGGCAGCACTGGAGCTAAGAAGGAGTCGGAGAGTTGCGGCCCGCGGTCTCCTTAAGGGCAGCACCAGGGGGATAGCGGCCAAACTGGAGAGCATTGAGAGCGACGAGCGTGCTGAGGGGAGCGGCAAGCACAGCTGTGAGGAGGGTGCTGGCAACGTAGGAGAAGTCGGAGCCCCGGCGGAGCAGCCTCAGGATTGTGGTGGTTTGTTGGTTGGTGGGGCACCCCACAATCAGGTAGGACGTACTCCAGCTGCTTTGGATTCCCCCGTTCTGGCTTTTGCTTCTGCTTTTACTTCTACCTCTCCCTTGGGCAATAGTAAGTGGATTAAGAAGGGCAAAAGACGCAGGGGAGGAGGAGGAGGGTTTGCAAGGGCAAAGTTTGCTGGGAAGGATATTGCCCAGGCGCACCTGTATGGTCAGGAGGGCAGTCTGGAAACTGCTGGTAAAATCATGAGTAACAGCTCTGGGGAAGGTTACGGTAATAGCAGCACTAAGAAAAGGTCAAAGACCGAAAAGAAGAATACTTCTACCTTCTTATCTGGGGAAACCAAAAGAAGGAATACTAAAATAACTAGGTCTAAGGACATTTTTCTAGAAGTTAAACCAAAAATCACTCCTTCACTGAGGTCGTACTTTAAGGTTTTACCGGAAGTCCTGTGCCTGGGGAGACAGGGAGAGGCTGGAAAGTTGGGAACAAGGGCCATAACTGAGCAGGGACCTGGATTTGCGGGACCTGTTAACTTGGATGGCTCAAAAGTAGAAAACGTAAAGCCAGGGGGCCAGACACTCGTTGGGGGTTTGGCTTTGGTGGATACTGAAAGTTTTGCTTTGGTGGGGAGAGACAACGAGATGGATGTAGGGAAGAAAGTGGAGGACCAGACACCTCAAGTTGAGTCTCCAGACATCCCCCAGGTCTTACCTAAGGGTCCGGTTTTGGAAGATGGAAGCTCGGACAGAGCAGCGTCAACTTCAAATTCAGGGGTTTCCAATTCAGAGGCTCCAAATTCAGAGGGGCATTCAATTTCTTCCTTGGAGCTTCTTATGGCCTCATTATCAGCTGATATAAAAAAAGGGTTTGAGGTCTCTGCCGCTAACCAAGGGGAGATCAGGAGTTTTTGTGAGTCGTTAGATAAGAAAGTGGACCTCCTGAATACAAGGACGGAGACATTAGAATCTAATGTGGGGGCATTAGCAGAACAGCTGGATGTTCTGAAAGGCGACCTAGTAGCTCTTAAAAGAGATGAGGGGGCCCTGCGAGACAGGATGGAAACATTAGAAAATAATTCTCGTAGGAATAATTTGAGAATATTGAATGTTCCAGAGGGGAGCGAAGGCGATGATCTTAAACTCTTTATGATCACTCTTTTAAAAGAATCACTTGATCTAGAGATCTCGGAGGATGAATTGGGCCGGGACATTCAGAGAATTCCTCGAGACCCCTTCAGAAAAAATCCGAATCGATCTAAACCGAGGAAAATCCTAATAAATTTCCATACCTACTCATTGAAAGAGAGATTCTTAATTTATCTCTCAAATATAAGTCACTGAAGGGTAAGGATTTTCCATTTCAGATCAGATCAGACCTGGCCAGAGTTACGTTGGATAGGCAATGGGAGTTGGGTAGGAAGTTGGAGGACTTTAAAAAGTTGGGAGCTGTGGCTCAACTTAAATTCCCTGCCTCCTTGAGGATCATGTTTAAAAACAAAATGTACAATGTTAGATCAGTACAGGAGGCTGATGATTTGCTTGTAAATATACAGTTGGGCTAGTTATATTTTCATATTGTCATCTCCCCTTTATTCCCTGCTTTTTTTCTAGGTTCCCTGGGTAGCCTACCTTTAAACAAAATATACAATATTAGTATTTTTCTATGTAGTAAGCCCATGGGGGGAACAGACAATGTTTTATAAGGAAGGAAAAAAGAAGAAAGGAAAGAAAAGAAGGAAAAAGTAGGGAGAAGAGAAGGAAAAAAAAAAAAAAAAAGGTTTTTTTTTTAGTAAAAATGATGTAATAAAATACAATGGAGGACAAAGAAGAGGGAAAGAAAGAGGAAAGGAGGGGAAGAATAAGAGGGGTACAGATAAGGTACAGATAAGGTTCCTTCTTCTCTCCCCCTTTCTTATATTGTATTTTATATTTATCGCACTATAAATAGATCGGCTTAGGTAAAGCTAGGTTGGCCCTTTTCCTTCCCTTTTTTTTTTTTTTTCTCAGTTTTCCTGGTGGTGTTTTTTTTTTTTCCATGGGTGGATAAGGGCGGGAATTTCCAGGGTGCAATTATCTGGACTTCATCTGTCCGGATGACTGGGGGTAGGGTTCTCCATGGGTGGGGGGAGGGATTGGTGGGGTTTAGGGGGAGGGGAGGGGGGGAAATCTTTTAAAAAAATCCTCATTTTCGCCACCTTGGTATGCTCAACTCTAGAGTAATGATTAACGGGGTAGGTAGTGGGGGGATTTGTCCACAGGTGTGGAAGGTGCTGAAGCTGACATCCCCTACTTTGACTCTGGGAGACAAGGGGTATTTGGAGCCACCATGAGTTCCTTCCAGATTCTTTCCTGGAATATCAATGGCCTGCGCACTAGACCAAGGAGAGATAAGATCTTGCAATATTTACGGGACTCTTCTGCGCAGGTCATTGTCCTCCAGGAAACTCATTTATTAGAGGAAGAAATGATCTCCTTGTTAAAGACTCAAAGTTGGGTAGGCTCCCATGTAGATACTAGTCAGTCAGCAAATATTAGAGGGGTGTCAATTATTTTTAAAAAAACAGCCAGGGCCCATATATTATCCCAGATAAAAGATCCAAATGGTAGATGGGTCATCGTAAAAGTTATAATTATGGAGACCTTACTTACTTTAATTGGATATTACGGTCCCAATCATGATGACCCAACTAGTTTGAAATCTATTTTCTCTCATTTATTGGACTTCCCGGAACCGATGGTTCTGGCAGGGGATTTCAATATTGTCTTGAACCCGGCATTGGATAAAACTCCAACTAGCAGACCTGTGGTTTTTTCTAAATCTCGGGAGTATCTGCTTGGGGCCATGAGACAGTTCACCTTATCGGATATTTGGAGAGATAGATCAGGGCAGCAGTTAGGGGTGTCATATTGAAATTATAAATATAGGCACCAGTCAAGAATTGACTTTGTTCTGGTCAGTTACTCATTAAGGAGCCTGGTTAAGAGCATTGTATACTTGGCACCCCATCTTTCGGACCATTCTGGGGTCCTTCTGGCACTGAAACGCCCAATCCCTAGTTCATCTAGGACTTGGTCCTTTAATCAAGCCTTACTCTTGGAGGAGGAAGAAGTTTTCTTTCTCTCACAAGAAGTGGAATGGTTTTTGGAGGTGAACGTTGGTTCGGCTTCAATAACTTCAGTATGGGACTCTTTGAAAGCCTTTTTACGCGGCCAAATTACTAGTAGGTCCTGTTAAGGGACAAAAAATATAAGGAAGAGATCATGAATATTGAAGCTAGGCTGAAAGAAGCAGAGGTAGATCTCTCAGGCTCAGTACCCCCGGAAATCTTGCAAAAGAAGCGAGATAAGGTCAGTGGATTAAAAGCCCAGCTTGAAAATATTTTGAACACCAGGCTTACTCGAAGATGGGAAGCCAGTAAGATCTGGAAAACACACAAGATGATGGACGGAATGCTGCACATTGGCAAACATTCACCCCCAGTCACAGATCTGGGTTTAATCCATCGTTATTTTGCTTCACCACGCCACCCCAGTTCAGACATAGCCATATGCAAATCAGTCTTGACCCTGTGCCTCATGGGAACAGTCCAGACCGAACTGCCAAGCCATGTCTTCCTGGACCGGAATCAAGCATCCTAGGACCGGTTTCAGGCTATCAGCCTTCATCAGCCAGGATAGCTTGACTCCAGTGGCGTAGTGAGCACGGGACCCACGTCTGGGCATACCCTTCCCAAATAGGGCGAAATGCAAAACACACAAGATGATGGACGGAATGCTGCACATTGGCAAACATTCACCCCCAGTCACAGATCTGGGTTTAATCCATCATTATTTTGCTTCACCACGCCACCCCAGTTCAGACATAGCCATATGCAAATCAGTCTTGACCCTGTGCTCATGGGAACAGTCCAGACCGAACTGCCAAGCCATGTCTTCCTGGACTGGAATCAAGCATCCTAGGACCGGTTTCAGGCTATCAGCCTTCATCAGCCAGGATAGCTTGACTCCAGTGGCGTAGTGAGCACGGGACCCACGTCTGGGCATACCCTTCCCTTGGTGAAGCAAAATAACGATGGATTAAACCCAGATCTGTGACTGGGGGTGAATGTTTGCCAATGTGCAGCATTCCGTCCATCATCTTGTGTGTTTTGCATTTCGCCCTAAGTGGGAAGGGTATGCCCAGACGTGGGTCCCGTGCTCACTACTCCACTGGAGTCAAGCTATCCTGGCTGATGAAGGCTGATAGCCTGAAACCGGTCCTAGGATGCTTGATTCCGGTCCAGGGAAGACATAGCTTGGCAGTTCGGTCTGGACTGTTCCCATGAAGCACAGGGTCAAGACTGATTTGCATATGGCTATGTCTGAACTGGGGTGGCGTGGTGAAGCAAAATAACGATGGATTAAACCCAGATCTGTGACTGGGGGTGAATGTTTGCCAATCTGCAGCATTCCGTCCATCATCTTGTGTGTTTTGCATTTCGCCCTAAGTGGGAAGGGTATGCCCAGACGTGGGTCCCGTGCTCACTACGCCACTGGAGTCAAGCTATCCTGGCTGATGAAGGCTGATAGCCTGAAACCTGTCCTAGGATGCTTGATTCCGGTCCAGGGAAGACATAGCTTGGCAGTTCGGTCTGGACTGTTCCCATGAGGCACAGGGTCAAGACTGATTTGCATATGGCTATGTCTGAACTGGGGTGGCGTGGTGAAGCAAAATAACGATGGATTAAACCCAGATCTGTGACTGGGGGTGAATGTTTGCCAATGTGCAGCATTCCGTCCATCATCTTGTGTGTTTTGCAAGCCAGTAAGATCTCCCACTTCGAGTATGGAGAAGGAGCGGGCAAACTCCTTGCTTGGAAGAGTAAATCGGACCGAGCAAGGAGTTATGTTAAGGAGATCAGAAATGAGAAGGGCACTTTAGCTACTGATGAGGAAATTCGGGATGCCTTCCAGGCCTTTTTTCAATCGATTTACCAGGAGGATGGTAGCGTAGATCACCACAGTGCTCGGACGTGGCTTGGGGATATTCCGCTCCCCTCCCTCAGTCTAGAACAACAGCAATATCTAGATAGGGCCTTTACCTGTGTTGAGGTAAGGGATGCTTTCTTTAACGGTAAAAATGGGAAGGCCGCAGGGCCGGATGGGCTACCAGTTGAGATTTACAGGGTAATAGTGGATCAAGTTATCTCCACCATGACTAACCTTTTTAATCAGATCTTGCAAGGAGGGCTGATCCCGCCAGATTCATGGAATGATGCCACGATAGTTCTGATCTTAAAACCAGGGAAAGCGGCATCTAATTGTGGGTCTTATAGACCCATATCTTTACTGAATGCCGATTATAAAATCTTTACCTCTATACTGGCAGCAAGATTGGGTATAGTGGCAGGGGATATTCTGCATTTAGACCAGAAGGGCTTTGTTAAAGGCCGCCAGCTCTCGCACTTAACATATGATCTAATTGGGGCGATTGATCTGGCCTCCACATATTCCATCCCCCTAGCAGCTATGACCTTAGATGCTACCAAGGCCTTCGACAGGGTGAATTGGACATATCTGTCGGAGGTCTTGGAAAAATTAAATCTTGGGGAGAAGTTTCGTTGTGCAATACAATCTATCTATAGGAGACCTTTGGCGAGACTCTCGGTAAATGGCAGTATTACGGAGCCCTTTAACATATCTAGAGGCACTAGGCAGGGCTGCCCACTCTCCCCTCTCCTTTTTGATTTATATATTGAGCCATTCGCTCAACGCCTTAGAGAGGATTCCAACATTCAGCCTTTCAAGTATGGAGAGTGGGAGAGGAAGGTAGCCCTATATGCCGATGATATTTTAATTTTTACTGCAGATTTAGATATGGCATTTCCAGCTGTTATTAGTCAAGCCCAGGAGTTTGGACTCGTTTCGGGCTACGAAGTTAATGCTGCTAAGACTGAGATAATGGTTTGGAATCAGGCGGAAAATAGATTTCGGTGCCAGATCAGTCCCAGAATGAGATACCTGGGGGTAACCTTTGTGCAAGATATAGCTAAGATAGCTGAAACTAATTTGACTATGGTGGCGAAGGAGTGCACGAAGTTAATGAAAACCTGGGCTTCGCTCCCCCTCTCCATCATAGGTAGAGTCAACTTAGTTAAAATGACAATCCTCCCGAAGATTACCTTTTTTTTAATTGTATCCCTCTTCATTTTGAGAAATCACAAATTGATAAACTTCAGAGGGTTATAAACTCTTTTGTTTGGGGATACAAATTCTCGAGAATAGCTTGGAAAAAGCTAAGACGTAGGAGGGAGAAGGGAGGTCTTGCCTTGCCTGATATCCAGCTTTATGCTTGGGCCTTCCAATTTTCTCATGCACGTATGTTATTGAAAATGCCAGTTAACACTGGAGCAGGAGGGATGTTTTTAGCCATGCTTCAGGGGGCACATTTACCGGTGGAGGGTTTTTTGTTTAAATTTGGGGATGCTAAGTTTTTTAAGAAAGTTAGGCTTAAGGTTCTGCAGGGCTTGGGTAAAACATGGGCAGATTTGAGGAGGTCGGTCGTTCTTGGATACTTCTCTAGTATGGCACCCTTATGGGATTCTCCTGGGGGTCCAGAGTGTCTGAGAGATAGCTTGGCGGCTCCTTTGAGGGAAGCCGGGTTGGCAGTTTGGGGGGATTTGATTTCAGACGGGGCCCTAGTAACATGGGAACAACTTAGGGAAAGGGTTGGGGCCGGCCTTTCTAAATTTAAATATCTTCAGTTGGCCAGTTGGGCTCAGTCGTATTAACAAACAACTTATGGAAGTTTATTAGGAGGAGGCAACGATCTGGAATATAATCTTGTGACTAGACCCCGAGGGAAGAAGGAAGTGTCCTTTTCGTATCAGGCAATTCTGGAGGAAGTGGATGGTGATTTTAAACTTGCCAAGGAATTGTGGGGAAGTTCTTTACCAGCTCAAGACTGTGACACATTGTGGCAGTGTTCGTGTAAACTCCTATATGAAATTGTAAAACCGGCGTGGTTAAAAAGGAACCATCTTTTCACCATACATAGGGCTTATTTTACTCCATTGAGGCTTTCCAAAATCAATAAAGAGTCGCCTGTATGCTGTAATAAATGTGGACTGGCCTCGGCTTCCGACATTCATATGTTTCAAGAGTGTCCAGCTCTGACTTCCTTTTGGGATAGTATTGGGAAATTTTTGTCGGACACAATAGGAAGCCCGGTTATTATTGACTTGCCCTTGGTTATTTTTGGTTTACAGGATAATATCAAAGGCCCTGCAAGGTCGTTACTTTTTTATGCTATGCTCCTAGCTACGAGACAGATATGTATAAAATGGACAGAACCTATTCCTCCTTCCTTTTTTGACTGGCAATCTTCTGTTCTGGCGACTTCCAAATTGGATTTATTGAGAACAGGCAGCAAAAAGAAGAGAACATTTTGGGATATACTGAAAATGAGATGGGTCCCGGAGTTGATTGCGTAGTTTTTTTTTGTTGTTTTTTTTTCTCCGGGTCCTATGATTATGCTGCCTTAAAACTCTATGGGCCAGGTCGGAGATTCCTAGTATAAAGCTGGAATTTTTAAGACAAAGGCCATCTAGCTTTTGGAGCTCGTAAATAGAGTTATCTTAGTTGGTGTCTTCGCGTACACATAAGCAAGTCCAGGTGCCGGTAGGCGTGCTTTTCAATCTTTAGCCGTCTACGCCTCTCAGTTCGCTGAGTGTGGGTATGGACTGCTTGAGTATGTACTCGAAGTGAGATTGGTGGCGAATGAGGACAAAAAAAAAAAAGATACACATGCAAGCAGTATGATATGATGTTGCACAACTTGGCAAACATGTCTCAAAGTTCCATTAATACAGTGAACCTTTTCTGAACTTCGATTTATATAATCACAAAGTATACATTCACAGTAACATTAATGTGTATATTACAATTCAGCAGACGAGGTCGATAGCTGCGGACTTAATTTTGTCCCCACGAAGAGGACAGCTCATTTTTTTACCAGTGGATTAGATTAAGATATTTCTTATCAACAAAAAAGGACAGTCAGCCATCAATTATTGCTTATAAAAACCTTGGCTGAAATTGAAAGATCGATCTCCTTTCTGTCATAAGAATTTATGGAGTGGAGTTGTTGAGTGCTGAAGAAGTTGAAATGGACAAAGACGTGTTTCAATTTATATTCTGCTGAAAGTGCAGAAGACCTGTAGAAACTCTCATGCAGATAAAATGTAGCTGCTATTCGTTTTGTATGTATGCGACTGGTTTCTAAAGTCCATCTTACAAGCATCAAATGCATTTTTTTTCAGCAGACACTGTTGCTGCGAGACACCTGGTGAAAATGAAATGACTCCTGTTTGATTACTTGCAAGATATTCTTATAAAACGTGATGCAGAGACTTTTGTAACAACATCCCCAGATAAAAGCACTGAGAGCCAAATCAGTATCTAGAAACACAACCAGTCCAGTACCATGTACAACTGTAATGCAAGGTACGATAATTGCTCTGATCAGTGTTTATTTTGCTGAAAAAAGTGACATGGCCCACAGTTATCCTCATGAAGACTCCATCAGTAACTCACTGCCAAGAATAGCCACTTCCAGCACTGCTGCTGCCCACTACTAATGGGAGTCCTGCCTTCTGGGGCAACAGTAGGGGACTGGCCTGTCATGAAATAAGGAGACCTATACCAGAGCAGTTTCATTCAAATGTGCTTGCCTGTTGACGCCCGATCAAAACAATACATACTATACCGTGTGTTGCACCTGGCTCTCTCTGCAGGCTCACACCAGAGGTTTGACTTCTTTTGCTGAACTTATTTGTGCTGGCATTAGGTCTCTGTGCACTTTACCCCTGCCAACAAGTGCTAAAGTTCCTGTTCTCTCTCCTTAAAACATGGCACATTTAATGTACCTATAATTACCTAGTATGTGGTAACCAGGTAACCGGAGCCTGTAAATTAAATGATACTAGTGGGCGGCAGCACTCATTGTGCCACCCACTAGAGTAGCACTGCAAAGCATGATTGAGGCCTGCCAATGCAGCCTGTGATGCAGTTTTGGTCTGTCATTTCGACGTGGCAAAATCAACCATTTGCCAGGCCAAACCTTCCTTTTTAATAAATTTAAGTCACCCCTAAGATAGGCCCTAAAGGCTCATAGAGCAGAGTGCATGGATGTTTAAAATTTACATGTCCTGGCTGCGGAAAATTCACAAAGGGCTTCTACGACTTGGCTACTTTTATAGTCCCTTGTGGCCCGTCGTGCACAGGCAGGATTTAAGAGCACTGTTACAACACCCCCCATCACTTACAGAGCATATTCCTGTGCAGAACGTTTTTCAGGTCTTGGCTTATCTAAAGTCGGTGGTCTGGCTGGGGGGAAGTGGAAAAATAACTCCTCTCACCAGTGATGAACTTTAACCCCAAGTGATGATCCTTCTATTGAGCGTCCGTGTAAGGGGAGTACTCACTATGAATTCCTTAGAGATTGTCAGCAGGAATATCTCCGGCCTTTCTACTAAAATAGTGGATGGGGATTGGACTCAATTTATTAATAAATTTAACATAATCATGCTGCAAGAGACATGGGCTTTGATGGCTATTGTAGTTAGATAGCGCAACCATGTCTTTCCTCCTCTGGTCACACAAAGGGGCGAGTCTTCTGACACTATTTAACATCTCCTTGAATTTTAACATTGCACCCCCTCCTCTCCCCCCCATCCCCCGGCACCTTGGGATGCAAATTGTCTGGATATATTTTTCCAGGAATTCAATTTTTTTCTGTACAATTTTTACAATGCAGTTTAATTGAGCCCTAAAAATGGGAATTTAGATTGCCTTTTGTTCTTCTCCTAAACTCCTTAGAGATCGGTGTACCTATTTCGCCAACAATTGAGCATTTCTTGTTTTGGGTATGGAATTTAATGCAAAAATTGTCAAACGTCCGGCTTTTATTGATCTGAACTTAGACTGCTGTTCAGGACAAAGCTATACGAAGATGGATACGAGAGGGGCTGTGCTTTATGAATTTTTAATGGATTTCCATTTGTGCAGTTTTCAGGAATTAGTGGGGGATCTAGTATCACAAACTACTACTTTCACTGGGTTGGGATGCAGGACACTAATTGACAATGTGTTTGTTTCCAAAACGATAAATGTGTAGGTCTAGGATGGGCTCAAAGCTTAGTGTCTTAAGCCATCATAACCCAAATGTAGGATTAGCCATCCCAGCTAAAAGTAGGGGTACCCAGAATAAAACCCCACTTGAAGCTCATGTTAAGTATAAGGGATTGAGATTGTGTTGGGAGGGGGTAAAAACCCCGTTGGTTGTTCACAATCTGATTTCGAATGATTTCACCATAATAAATGAGTGCCTGTTAGATGATCATAAGGCAGCAGCAACAATTATTAATGCTTTTGTCAAATTAAGCGACTGCAAAAAGAAGATTGCTTTTGCATAAATGTTTTGGGTCTAGAGACCCTCATCTGAGTTGGTTCAACAAGACATGCCAGGAAGCAAACAAGTCCCTATGAATGGCTCTGAACATGTTCCCAGGAAATAGGAAGGATATAGTCATGCATAGCGTAGCTTTGCACTGGAAAACAGAAAACTGGCCCTTAGGGAGGAATCCTGGGAATGCTTAACCTCCTCTTTGTCTAGCTAGGACCCTAGATATTTTTGGGAAATAGTCAATAAGGACCATATCTATGGGACTAGCATGCCGTGTCTTGCCAATCATATCACAGAAGATCAATGGGTGTCTCATTTCAGTTCAATCTACACCATTGATTTACCCCGTGGCTTCATCACACATGAGCTAGGGATTTTGTTATCTATTAGCCATTAGGTGTGAGGTCCAGGAGGTTGTCATAGCCATTGTGCAGAGCCCCAGTGGTAAGGCCCCTTGGCCAGATGGGATACCAACAGATTTGTACATGGACTCATTTTGATTTTTTATCAATGTTAATGACAAACAAACTGAATTCGGCTTGATGTCTAAATTGCCTAGCTCTTGGCATATTGCTATAATTATACCGGTCTTCAAAAAAGGAAATAAGCATGGCCAACTCTATTATAGACCAACAACAACAACGTAGAGGGTGGAGGGTCTAAGGGAACGTTTTAAGACCACTGCATGGACATATTCCCCAAGCACAATATAACAACAACCAGGATGTCCATGGGTCTACTCGGGCACGGAAATCATGCTCGGTACAAATGGCACAACAAAATAGACCAAGAAAAAAGGGAAAAGAAGAAGAAGCAGACCATATAGACTAAGAAGATCCTTTAAAAGGACGGAATCCCATCACTCATCTAGGTGACATGCTTCATCATCTGGGATCTCCTCCTGATTGCAACCTAGTACAACCAAGGCCTACAACCCCCTCTCTAAGAGGGAGGAGCTCAGAGATGTTTTGAAGTGAGATGTCTCAAGGATTTGCTACAATCCAACAGATGTGAAGAACTAGAGGTTATGAGAGTGATGGCGCAGTGCAAAAAATATGAACAGTGATGTGCAATTTAAAATTGGTCAGCAAGAGAGAACAACTTTATTCAGCATCTATTGATCACTAAATTAAAAACAGTGCAAAGCAGTTTGAAAAATAACTGCGTAAATCCAAAACAAGGTCTACATGTTTCAGCCTTCTAGATTAAGTGTAATCTTGGCCTTCCTCAGGACCTAGGTATGATAATGCTACTGCGTATCAAAATTGAAAGAACATATGAAAAGATAACAGAGCAGGTTGGACCAATACAACCTACCAACCGACGTAAGATCTCTTGTGGAATATGGTGCAATGATGACACCTATAATGCACAAGGGAACGGCCTCGCTTCCCCTGGTTACAACTCAGGAAATGAGGCCCTGCTCTGTCCGTCGGTACCTCGATCCGCGTCTGAGTCGTATACTCCGAATAAACGACTCAGACGCGGATCGAGGTACCGACGGACAGAGCGGGGCCTCATTTCCTGAGTTGTAACCAGGGGAGGCGAGGCTGTATCATTGTGCATTATAGGTGTCATCATTGCACCATATTCCACAAGAGAACTTACGTCGGTTGGTATGTTGTATTTGGTCCAACCTGCTCTGTTGTCTTTTCATATGTTCTTTCAATTTTGATACGCAGTAGCATTATCATACCTAGGTCCTGAGGAAGGCCAAGATTACACTTAATCTAGAAGGCTGAAACATGTAGACCTTGTTTTGGACTTACGCAGTTATTTTTTCAAACTGCTTTTGCACTGTTTTTAATTTAGTGATCAATAGATGCTGAATAAAGTTGTTCTCTCTTGCGGACCAATTTTAAATTGCACATCACTGTTCATATTTTTTGCACTGCGCCATCACTCTCATAACCTCTAGTTCTTCACATCTGTTGGATTGTGGCAAATCCTTGAGACATCTCACTTCAAAACATCCCTGAGCTCCTCCCTCTTTGAGAGGGGGTTGTAGCCCTTGGTTGCACTAGGTTGCAATCAGGAGGAGATCCCAGATGATGAAGCAACTCTATTATAGACCTATATTGATATAGGATTCTGCAGTAACATTTCTTGGTGGGGGTAGTGCTCGAAAGGATCCATGATCATGGTGCACCGAGGAGAACATTATATCTGAGGTAAAATACGGGTTTAGGGCAGGAGTTGACATAAGAGAACAGTGCATTAACCTCCATATGTTAATTAGCAAGTATACTGTTGCTAAAAAGGGGCTCCTTTATTTGTCACTCATGGACCTCAGCTCGGCATTCGGGTAAATAGGACCAAAGTATGCGAGTGGCTCTTAAAAATCGTCAAGGGCCCGCCAATGGTTGCGCTTCTTCATGCACTACACTCTCAGCTTCGGTAAGATTTGGAAAGTGGGGGAATGCACTCAATCCTTCCCCCCTGAACCAAGGGGTCAGACAAGGGTGTGCTATGGCCCCTATTCTGTTTTTACTGTAAATCAATAGACTCAATTCCTTTTTGATCACTCATGGTCAAGACGTGCCAAAGGTCAATGCTACTTATTTACCCACCCCTTTATATGCCGATGACGCAGTATTAATATTTAGGACACCCAATGTCTCTAATATTTTAATAGATACATTCATAGAGTTTATGGACAATCTTTACCTGGACACCAATCTGGCTAAATTGTTCTACTTTGGTGTGTGGCTCTAAAAACAGAAAATCCAGAGTTTTTAGCATCAAGGGTAAAAGAATAAAGAGGGTTAGCCCTTTTTCATACTTGGGTGTAATGTTTGATTTCTTAGGGTCTTGGCGCCCATGGTTATCCTACAGGCACATGGTGGCAGATTTACAAGGACTGGCGCATCTCTGCATATTAGCAGGGATGCGCCAGTAAAGATGCGACACGCAAAAATACCCTTGCGCTCCCCCCGGATGCGTCGCATTTACAATGCGGCACACTGTGGTGCAAGGATAGACAGATGCGTGTTGCGTCTTTTGTCGTAAGGGCAGCGCATTGCTGGAGTCGTGTCGCAAGTGCGACGCAACTCCAGCAATGCTCAGGGGCGGCCTATACTTATTGTGCTGCGTCACTCCTTACGCCTGCTTCAAGCAGGCGTAAGGTTTTGACACAGCGGCGTCGTAAAAGTGACTCAGTGAAATCTTGTAGATTTCACTGCGTCACTTTTATGAGGCTTTCTTGCGACGGAACGCCCACCCTGCATACATTATACCTGACGCAGGTATAATGTAGCACAGGGCTTTACAACGTGACGCATCTCCCTAGATGCATCATGTTGTAAATATGTCGCAACGTTTTGCATTGTTTACGACGCCGCTGCGTCACAGAAGTGACGCAACGGCGGTGCAAATGTGTCGCAAGGGGCTTGTAAATCTGCCCCATGAAGTTTACCCAACTAGTGAACACCCTTTTTTATTTTGTGTGTAACATAGGTAATATATCCGGGTTTTGTGTGCACGAAGAATTAGGACTGGAGTACATGGCTGACAGCATTGCTCTGACTCCCATGTTGCTCTGGCTGTCTGTTTGGTGTAACCCCAAAGCTTCTTCAAACCAGACTATACTGGATAGTATTTCATCTTGCAACAGGGGGCACACAATACCCTGAGTGCAGTACATTAAGCATATTGCCTCTTTTCTTGGTAGGCCAGAGCTGTTTACCAAGCTCCTACCCATTACAAAACATAAGTTCAAAAAAAGGTAAAACTTTGTAAAGAGAAGGGGAGGAAATACACAAACTGACGATTAGGGACTACTTGATAATCCAGACTACTCAGGAACCAAATCGTATCTGCATTGGGTTTCACATCCATAGGAAAAATCCCTTTTTTTCCATAACATACTTTTTGAATTTTTGCCATTGTGATGCACAGCCTGGCCATACACACACACACACACACACACACACACATATATATATACATATATATATATATACATAAATATATCGGCATTATGCCACAATTTAATAATATAAATACAGAACAATGTAACAGACTGTGGGAAAACTTGTCTGAGTTGCTTCGCTTAAACCCCATGCGGCACCCCCCCCTCCCGAATGTCAAACAATACATCATGTTATCCCGCACATATGACCGAACCTGTGAAGACCCATTTTGACTAGATTTTGCCTTGGGTCTGCATGCAGTATTCTTAATTTTGTGTTGCGGCAATTTGATATTGCTTTGCCCCTGTGATGAACTGTCGCCACAAACCCATTTGCACTTTTTGTATTTTTGTACATTTTATAATCTTTTTATGCAACTTTTTCTAAAGCCTAACCTTAACGAATTCAAATTTGTAAAGTTTAGAACCGCATTGTTAGAAATGGGGGTCTCTAGTTGGCAGTGGTATGCACACTGTCCAAGTTGAGACCCTTCCTTCTAGTCAGGATAAGGGATTACACACCTAAAATAAGCAGTCCGACCTATCTCAGAGGCAATGTGTAAAGCATTTGTACATAACACACACAGTACATAGTGATAACTTTATAAATGGACACCACACCAGTTTAGAAAAATAGAGTATCTTTATCTAAACCAAACAAGCCCAAAATGACAAAAATCCAACATACAAAACTCAAAATATGACTTTTAAAAGTTTTCAAGCAATTCTATCTATAGAAACCTATGGATGCGTGATTTTTACACAAAGTACCTCAAATGCTTCACAATACATGAGCCAAACCAGCCGCAGAGGAGGGAAGAGTTGAAAAAAAAACAGTGATGCGTCAGTTCCTGAATCCTTGAGGAGGCGATGTGACAGTTCTGCTGCAAGCAGGAGAAGTGATGTGTCGAATCTGGAATGTAGGGGGAAGTGAGGCGTCGATTTCCAAGGTAATTCTGGTCTGGGGGTGTTGCGCCAGAAAAATTTAGCACATAGGTGCGATGCGTGAGAAAATTCAGGTGCTACATGTCGATGAGGCAGCAATTCCAATTCAGGCGCTGCATTGATTTTCGTAGCTGCATACGTGTGATGCGTTGTTTCTTTAAGTCGCACAGGAGGGCCTGCATCGAAGGCCAGTGTATTAAATTCAGCGAGTGGCGATTCCTTGGGCCACTGGCAGGTACTGCGCCGATTTCTTTGGCCGCACAAGGCTGTGCATCAGGATTTTCTCCCGTACGGCGGCATCGTAAAATTCAGCTGCAAAGAAGAGCGAAGCACCGATTTTGCAGATTTCTTCAGATCTGTGTAAATCTTTGCAGCAGGAACAACAACCAGGGGCCCAGAACTTGATTTGGCACCGCAAGGCAGGTTAGAACTCCCAGCAGTGAAGTTCGGGGATGCTGCAGGTTAAGTCTTTGTTTCCCTGAGACTTCAGAACTGGAGGCAAGCACACACAAGCCCTTGGAGAAACTTCGCAAGCAGGAAAACAGCAAAGTGCAGTCATTTTCCTCTCCTTGGCAGAAGTAGCAACTGCAGGCCTACCCAACAAAGCAACACAAAGCACAGGGGCAGTACTCCTCCTCACTTTTCTTCAGCTCTTCTCTTTGGCAGAGGTTCCTCTTGATTCCAGAAATAGTCTGAAAATTCTGGGGTTTTAGGTCTAATACTTATACCCCTTATTCCCTTTGAGGTCTTTGTTCAGAAATTCTCTCTCAAATGTTCAGTAAAACCAGACCTGTCCTCCCGGGTCCAGTTTCACTACAGGAGGTGGACACAGCATTGTGCAGAGCAGCCTCAGCCTATTCAGGTGTCAGTGACAACTCCTCCCACCACTCTAGCCCAGGGTGGCTCATCAGCATATGCAGGGCACACCTCAGCCCCCTTTATGTAAGTGTCTGGAGTAAATGGACAAACAGCCCCTGTCAAATCTAAAACTAGACGGTAAATCCACAACCAGGCAGAGGCACACAGGATGGTTAAGCAAGAAAATGCCCACTTTCTAAAAGTGATATTTTCAAACACACAATTTAAAAACACTCTTCAGTAAAAGGTATGTTATTAAATTCTGAGTTCAGAGAGCCTAAACTCCAAATCTCTAGCTGTTCCCAATTGAAAATTACACTTGTAAAATGTTACAAGGCAGCTCCAATGATAGCCTATAGGAGAGCCAGTCTTTGCAATAGTGAAAAACAAAATACACAGTATTTCACTATCAGGACATGTAAAACACACCAGTACATGTCCTACCTTTAACATACACTACACCCTGCCCAGGGGAGTACCTTGGGCCTACTTTAGGGGCGACTTACATGTAAGAAAAGGAAAGGTTAGGGCCTGGCCAGTGGGTGCACTTGCCAGGTCGACATGGCAGTTACAAACTGCGCATGCAAACACTGCTGTCTCACGTCTGAGACACTTTTGAAAGGATACTTGTGAGGGTGGCACAATCAGTGCTGCTGGCCCACTAGTAGCATTTGATTTACAGGCCCTGGGCATACACAGTGGACTTTATTGGGGACTTATCAGTAAATAAAATATGCCAATCATGGATAACCAATCATAATCCCCATTAACACAGGGAGCACTTACACTTTGGCACTGATCAGCAGTGGCTAAGTGCCCAGAGTACCTAAACAAGCAAAAATGAAACCAGTGCACAGTAAAAAATGCAGGAGGTAGAGGCAAAACTGCACTTTGCTTGCGAAGTTTCTCCAAGGGCTTGTGTGTGCTTGCCTCCAGTTCTGAAGTCTCAGGGACACAAAGACTTTACCTGCAGCATCGTCAGGGGAAACCACTCCAAGAATGTCAGCTCTAACACGCATTATATTTTCTATGGTCACTTTGTTATCCAATGGTATGTCATGCAGTGTGCGGCTTTCTCAAATCAACAGTGCCCCATCGAACTTCTATTTTGTTCTGACTTGAACGGTTTTATCTGTTTTTAACAAAGCAAGCGTTGTATATGAAATGAATTGTAATTTATAATGTGCTTTTATGATTATTTTTTTATAATTGAATAAAGACGTCTTAAAGTCGTTATTATAAGGCCTAGCTCTCACATTGACTAACACCGGGTTACCTTAATTCACTTAATAAGTGCTAACTTCACTTTGGGAGCAGATAGACAAATTATGTTTACATTCAAATGAATTGTAAGCGGGCTGGACTGATCCCATGAGGTACAGGGTCAAGACTGATTTGCATATGGCAGGGTCAAAACTGGGGCGGCATGGTGAGCAAAACAACAATGGATTTAAGCCAGATCTCTTGACTGGGGGTGAATGCTTTGCTCTGCATTCCGCCCATCATCTGTGTGACTTTCAATTAGTTTTAAATGCCAGGTTAAAGTGGCAGTAAACTGCACACACAGGCACTGCAATGGCAGACCTGAGACAGGTATGAAAGTCTACTTTTGTGGGTGGCACAATCACTGCTGCAGCCCATTAGTAGCTTTTGAAGTACAGGCCCTGGGTATATGATATACCAATTTACAAGGGACTTACCAGTACAACAAATATGCCAATCAGGTATACACCAATGTCATCATGTTTATAGGAGAAGCACATGCACTTTAGCACTGATTAACAGTGGTAAAGTGCCCAGAGTCCTAAGGCCACCAAAAAGAATTCAGCAAAAAGAGGAGGAGGAAGGCAAAACGTTTGGGGTGACTCCAACACACGCTGGGCCAGGGAAGAACAGCAGAAGCCAGGCATAGAAATAGTGGTACATTTGCTGGTCCCAGAAAGAAATCTGTACATCACATGCGGCCCACCCACCCTCAGCCCTTCCTCAGCAGAGCCACACTGAAACTTTAACCATTGCGGGTGAGCCTGTCACTGCAAATTCTCCAAAACCTGACATTACCTCACACTATGACAGCCCATACATGCCTGTTTAAGGCAAAAGGGCAGAATGAGCAGCAGACAACAGCTTAGTTAATGATTGTGTCCACTGGAGGATATGAAGAATTCCTGTGCCACAAGGGAAGTGTCAGTGGCAACCAGTAGTAATCACAGGGTACACATTAAGTAATGGCTCTGACCAAATAAATCTTTATCTACAAGGCACACTTTATGACGAAAATAAAGGTGGCCTTATTTGCTCATACTATAGCAAACCTTTACATGATGACATTCAAAGAGAGAAATAAATACCTATGTGGTGGGAATCTAAAAATCCAGAGTCAATGCAAAGACCAGATTCTTGTAGTTTTCGAAGAAACCGACACAACACTTATTGGACTCTTCAATTGACTCGAAGAACATAATCCCATCTCAAATTCACAGTGTATAAAAGTCACTTCATCATAAAGACGTTGGACATTGTACAGGAACAAAATGGATAAACGCATGCTGTTGCATTTCACTCATCACCCCAACATGCTTAAGTGAAAACCTTTCTGTGGGCCACCTTTTTCTGAGACTGTACTATCGGCACTGATTAACAATGTATTGTGCCAATGTACATGCATTGATGATGAATGACACCTGACGACTCTTGCCATAATGCTTTCAGGCACACCACTCCTTGAACATATGATGATAATGTAATAAGATAACGTACATCATCCAAAATATGAAGAACATAGCTTGTGCTGATTTCTATCATTTGGAAAATTATTTTTAAGATGTAATACTGGGAACCAAATGTGGGTCTACCTAAAGTGTTCTGTCAGCTCTTCTAATTCCCACTATATAAAACTGCTGATATATAACTAAACAAGACTTAGCCAGATAGTATGTACTAAGCTGGTTTGCTCCCAGCATTGTTTTATCTTGTGCCACTAGGCAAGAATTAATAAAGACACAAGTGGTCCCTAAGGGGGAATGGCAGTGTTGACTTCCACGGCTATAGTTACAAAAAACCTTCATTAATAACGTTTATGATGTGATTAACAAATTTATTAGATCGTTCACAGTAGAAAAGTTATTGTATAGAACAAGAACTCAATGTCTTGAGTTTAAAGAAACTATCTTAGAACAAGGTGCTCCTATTGGTGTAGTGGCACAGTGAAAGTGACAAAGTGACTGGATAGTGCGCAAGTGCTACACAAAATTGCAGGTACAAACATGTGACTGATAAGGACATATGGATGTAAAACCAACACTCCCATTGGGAGTCTTGAAATCCTAAATCAACTTAAAAACAGTCCACTGTAGTAGTTGTTAACGTTTCGACCAAAAATACACAACTATTTAGAGAAGGGTCATCATCAGGTCAAAGAATATACCCTCCCCTGCCAGGGAGCCCCCGCAGCCCTGGCAGGCTCCCTTTGAGGGAGGTGACCTTTATATTTTACCTATAAGTGGGTGCTCCAATGCCTACCTGAGGCCCCCATACTGCTCACTCTGTTGGGGTCCGTGGGGGAAGCCCCATGGCCCCCACAGACACCTGGCTCCCCAGCCAGCACCATACTAGATGCTGAAGGGAGCCAGCACTTTCACTTTGCTCCCACCCAGCTGGAGCAGCATTTCTTTTTGGCTTCTGCTGTGCGGGAGCAAAGCTCAGTTACCTGCCTAGGGGGAGGGTGGGTGCAAGAGGGTATGCCGGAACTCTCCTGGGCAGGGTACTATGGTGCCCCAGAGGTGTAATCCCTGGGAAGACTGTACATTATTGTGCCCTGGCGACGGGAGTCGCCAGGCCCATATCGGCACTGGGAGCATGAGTGCAGCCTCCTCCCCTTTAAAAAACAAAATACAGACCTGGGGGATGGGCTCCCCGGAGTTAATATTTTTTTTATAAATAGCGCAAATGCCCAAAAAATGGCATCTTGGTGCTAGTGTCTAAACAGTATTCTCAGACACAGGGCACTTAGGACCTAATTAGTGGCCGTAAGGAAAAAGCCAGTTTTTTAATTGTTTTCTGAAACTTAACAGATTGGGCTTCGACCTGAGATGGTCAGGCAATGCATTCCACCATATACATTAGGTATGGGATAAACTTCTTCCTCCCCACTGGGCCTTTCTAATTCTGGGAACAACTACCTTATTAGCAGTGGTGGATTGTAGATTGAGATACCATTGTACCATTTAAAAACCTTTTGGAAGGAGAGAGGGCCAAACTTGTGGAGTGCCTTATGGGCCCAGAGAAGGACCTTGAACTTAATCCACTCTCTCATTGGTAACCAATGTTGGTCCAAGATGCTCTGTGAGATAGGGCTAAATTTAGGAAGCTTCAGCAACACACGAGCTGCAGCATTTTGTAATTTTGTCAGTAAGTGCTGCTAGGAGCCTACATACAGAGCATTATTGTAATCTAGCCTCGAAATTACCGAGTCTAAAATTACTGTTTTTCACAGCTCTAAGGGAAGAAAAGGGAGAATTTTCTTCAAGACTTTTAATGTAAACAAAGAGGAGGATGCCACTTGATTTATATGGTCGACAAAGACCAGCTTAGCCATTTGTCCAAATCCTTTGCCATTGCATGGAAAAAATATCCATTGTTTTGTTTAAGTCTCCCCTAAAGTCCTCCTTGATGTCATATTGAGGAATTGTGTCATGGTTAACAAATCTCTATCAAGTTCAGTAATAGAAAGTACGGTCAAAGTATCATACATATCATGTATAGAAGATACACTAGCAATCTGATAGCAAACATTAGGAGTCATAGTCATATATTTTGGTTTTTAGGGAGAAGTATTTCTTGAATTTTAATTTGCACGCAAATTTGTAAACATCAACAAACATTTTATTGATATCACATGTTGTAGTAGGGAGAAATCCCATGTCTTATTTTTCTAACACTGACATCTTAATATTATCTAATGGTTTGTCTGATAAATTAACAATCATAATTTCCTGCTGATCCTCCTCTAACTCATTAAGGAGAGAATCATCCTCAAAATCTTTATTTTGACCATCAGAACCTAATTCTATTTCTTTCTTCTTGTCCAGAAGCATGCCTGAACCCCTTTGTATGTTGTCTACCCCTCCCTTTGCTAT
Source organism: Calotriton arnoldi (assembly GCA_963921515.1). Taxonomy (NCBI): domain Eukaryota; kingdom Metazoa; phylum Chordata; class Amphibia; order Caudata; family Salamandridae; genus Calotriton; species Calotriton arnoldi. The sequence goes on along the minus strand of CAWUFW010006040.1, from coordinate 425,867 downwards.
TTTCCCTCCTCGACTTTCTGTTGTATCTAGCTGCATTTTCATGCCACCACTTCTGTTTCCAACCCTTTTTCATCTTATTTCTTCTAAAAACAGAGTAGAGGGAGCTAACTGAGGATTGGGATCTTCATCATCATCACCCGCTTTATTTTGATTTTAGATAATGAACCATAAAAGCAAAAACATCATACATATACAATAAAATACCATCAACTTAAGAACATTGCATCGTTAGGGGACAAAGCTGATACTAAAACGCCAAAATAACACAACAAAAGGTTAAGAGATCATAAATATAAAATGCATTAGTAATAATAAAAACAAATGTCCAGAAATAGGATAAACGAGGGGCCACAGGTACACAATGCAGAGCGCGAGTTAGATTAAAACATCAGGGATCACCTATGCTGTAATGCATATTTAACGAATGTAGCAACTCTAAAACAAACCTTAAGATTTGCGAGGGACTGTAGATACAGAAGAGCCCAGATGTGCTGGGAGATTAAGGTATCTCGAAACAGGGGAAACACACACTTCCTAGCATAACGATCATAAAACCCACAGAAAAAAGTAAGATGTGCAAGGGAGAGATCAGGATTTTCTTTGGGTTAAATTGGCCCAAAGGGACGAAATGTTGAGACCTGATCAGACCCAGCCTGAACCTAGTGAGAACAGCCTAATCCCCGGCACTCGGTACTATACCCAAATATCGTTCCATGCCCAGGATTGTTTGTACAAACACATACACTTTATTTGTGGGTTTCTGCAAATCACAGGACTCCCTTTCCTTGACCAGGAGTTCCTTAAAAGCATCTTTGAGCCATTTTTTTATCCATCGCCGTAAAATGTCCAGGTGTGGTAGAAATATCTGGTCTGCCCAGCTTATGACACGTATCCCTCACATATTTTAGCCATTGGATGCGATGGCCCATGTCACAGCTAAAGCAGTTGAGAATGATGCCTCTATTCAACGAGGCCTCCTGGTTTCACCAAATAGAGCACCATAACATGAGGGGAGCCAGCTTAATGGCATCCTCCACCAACGGCAGACCCAGTTCTTCATGAATGGCGTAGCTAGGTGACCTTTGGGACACGCCAAGTAGGCGCCTACAAAGTCTGTTCTCCTCCGCTTGGAGGCCCTTTGCAACTTTGTACACCCACAGGCCAGCACCATAGGTGAGGGTTGGGACACATTTCTTAATGTAGATCTCAATTAAGGTCATCACTGACTTGCTAAATATTTTAGACACCAGGCTAAATAGAAAACCCAAAGAATTGCAGTACTTCAGACACCTATGTTTCAAACAGGGTCCCCAGGACCCATACAAATCCAAAATGATGCACAAATAGGTGAATTCATGGGTGAGACCCAAGAAAGTACCCTGAAGTACAAAACGGAAAGATTTCACTTGCTTCCGCCCACATGGCATCACAAACATCTTAGACTGATTCATACGCAACCCCAAGCTGCTCATAAAATCGGCAAAGGAATTCAATAATGCCTGGAGGCCCTTTTTGTTTTCGGGGCATTAAAACAGCATAATTGGCGTATAAAAGGACAGGGACACGTCTGCCCATAACAGTTGGTGAGTCCCCATCCATGCAAATCAGCGCAGCCTCCAGCCCATTAATATGTAAAAGAAACAGAATGGGGGCAAGTACACACCCCTGCCGCACCCCACATCCTAGCCCAAAACTCTCTGTACATTTGCCCCCCTGCTCAAATCTAACACAGGCACTCAGGTCATGGTGGAGGGCACATTGGAAATCCACCAAACCTGAATCAAGCCAGAGAGAGAGGAGAACCTCCCAAAGTTTAGACCTGACAACGCTGTCAAAAGCGCATGCCAGGTCTATAAAAGCAAGATACAGGGGGCCATCTTTGGCCACAGTGTATTTGTTAACAAAAAGGTAAAGGTGTAAACATTGCTCCTGAGTCCCCAACCCTGATCTAAAGCCTTACTGAACGTTGGCAGTTATGTTATTTCCCATGGCCCAGGACAGGATCCTATCCAAAATTACCCTGCAGATGATCTTGACAGTGGAATCAAGAAGGGAGATGGGCCTATAACAACAGGTAGAAGCCCTATCCCCCTTCTTGAAGATGGGAACTATAATGGCAGAACGCCATGTCCTATGCAACCCCACCTGACAGGCTGTGTTGGCATAGTACGTTGGAATCGGGCCCAGACAACTACCTCTTTGCTTGTATAAGTCCATAGGGACTCCATCAGGCCCTGTGACTTTGTGCATGGGTTTATTATGAATCACTACAGCCATTTCCTCAACCGTGTACTTAATGTCATGAGTAAGAGGGTGGGGGCACCCCCAGTTCAGAGCGATCATTTGAGTGGTAGACCTGCTTAAAATGCGTAACATAGGAATCTGCGCTAAAATTACTACACAGACGGCTGGAATCAATATCAGACCGTTGAATGTGGTTAATCGTCTGCCAAAATAAGCCTTAGTTACCTGATCTACAGGCCAAAGTCAAGGTACCCCATGCCTCCTCCTTAAGTCCAGCCTTCCTTTTCCAGAGGCCTAACCTATAGGCCCTTCTGCAAGCCTCAACCTCGCCAGTGACGGATGGTTTTCAAGGCCTGCATTAAACATCTATTGGCTACCCTAGAGTTCTTTCAAACCAGGAGTGGTCTTGATGCTTAAAAGGGAGGGTGGTCCTCATGAATATGCCTTTGATGGTGAACCCTAAAAGGTCAAACACATAGATACTACTGGCTAGAGGATAGGATATGTGCAGAGAATTGAGGATTCTTCCCAAGTGTTCCACGCAAAGCCTGGGCATGACTTCGCCCATATCTGCAGACTTTCAAGCCAATCTCTGCCCATCGCAACTTGGCTGCAAATGTGTACCCACCACAGCAATCTCACGCACACCAGGTTTTGGGCAACACAATGTAACAACAAGCAGGTTGTGATCACTATGTGAGCAGGGAATAACTTTGCCATCATGCACTCGGTCAAGGAGTCCCCTGATGGCAAACATGTAGTCAATAACAGAGGATCCTGCACCTCCAACAAAAGTGGGAATTGTTAAGCAATGAGGAGCATCCCCCTCAAATGCATAACACAAATCAGACCTAGATGAATAAAAAGTAAGCTGCTGACCTCTATTATCAGGTCAAGTCACAGCTTCAGTGGTATTCAGGTCTGGGGAAATCCCCCGATCACCCCTGAACCCAACATAACATTAAAATCACCTGCCAGGACAATATGTCCACCACCATCTTGAGAAAGATGGCTAGATTCTTATTTACAGATAAACTCAAAAAGGGCAGTAAAATTTGGATTAGGCCTGGAGGTAAAATCATCATTATAAAAATTAACAAATATTTTAAAAACTTTGTCCACTTAACCCAAAAAGTTGAATTAACATATTGTGCATAGGGACTGGGACATTAACACAATCAAAAGAAACTTTGAACCAAACATCAAGCCCTGCCCGAGCCCTACCCATTGCTCATGAGACTGCAGGGACTGGGTGGCAAATAAAACCATCACAATAGAGTTACCTTGAGGACCAAGTCTCTTGTAAAATCACAATATCGCAGAGAGAAACAAAGTCAACCGAAGATGCATCCCGAATTTTAGCCGCAAGGCTGGTCACATTCCAACTGAGCATTTTGACCCCCAGGGTAAGGTCCAACCGGGTGGTTACGGGCACCATACCAGTATCCATTATTTGTTGTTGAGCTGGAGTAGAATAAGATGTAGTGTCGCTACGAGAACCCTCCAGATTCGGGCTGTTTACAGAGCAGACCAACATCATGAGTGTGAGAAGCTGGCCTGGTATATGATGTCCACTTATGTAAGTGGGCACCTTGCACCAATCCAGACAACCCTAATGGTGATTTAAGAGGTCTTAGACAACCTTAGAAAGCTCTCTTAGTCCAGAAGAAGTGTAAAGCAGCTTGTTTTACCAGAATGCAATCTTATAGTATAGATTAAGTGAAAAAGAACTACACAATATGTATTTATTATATAATACTCTATAACACATACAAATATCTCCTAGCCGGAGATATGCACAATGCACAAAATACTTTGCAACGAAACACAGTAAATAGCACGAAATACAGAGTGGACCCCAGGGGGGGACCAAATCATATACTAAGAAAGTGGTATAAGAACCACGATTCGGGTCAAGACAATGTCGAGAGGACGTAGAAGTGCTGGGGACCCATGGAACCACCCAAGGTGAGTAACTAGGAACCCCACGGAGAGCGTGTGCAGTGTGGGAACACGACCGCGTGTTCCGTACAAGTCTAAGTGTAGGTTGCGGTTGGATTTTTAAAGATTAAGGACCCTTCCCAGTGGACCCTGAAGAAACCCCGTGGAAGACAGAAGGTTGGAGAGCCACCCCACCCGTGGATACCCTAGTACCCACGTTAGCTACACCAGGGAAGCTGGGTGCATAGGTGTGAAGTGGTGTTGGAAACTGCAGTCGAACCCATTGGGGGACTTCAGGAAAGTGCCGCTGCTGAAGAAATAGAAAGTGTCTGTGGAATCCAAAGGTGGATTCTAGAAGAGAGGTACCTGCAAGCAGAGTGGACAGAGCCTATATCACGTAGGAGTGACCAGGAGACTTGGAAGATGAATGCCCTCCGATGTTGGGTGTTGCAGGAGAGATGACGATGACCTTGACTCTGCAGCTGTGAGGACCAGACGATGCTGAGGAATACCAGGAGCCATGCACAAGCTGTCTCACGTAGGATGTCGAGTGCTGAGGGGTCAGTGTCTGGCGGGAGCACCAACAAGCCTTGGCAAATGCAGCCAATGTAGAAGTCAAAGAAGGTGCAATGTCGGTGTTAGACCTGGCACCATTGGCGTGGGTCTCCCTTCCATTTTTTCTGCTGTTGCCTCCTGTGTTTTTGCTGGTCTAGATGCTTTGGGCACTTTGCCACTGCTGTTCAGTGCCCAAGTGCTCCCTTTGTAAAGTACTGTTATGAATTAGTGATTCCATGATTGGCTTTTTTGATTTACTTGTCAGACCCTAGTATAGTGCACTATGTGTGCCCAGGGCCTGTAAATCAAATACTGCTGGTGGGCGTGCAGCACTGATTGTGCCACCCACAGAAGCAGCTTGTAAAATGTGACTCAGGCCTGCCATTGCAGAGCCTGTGTGCAATCTGGGACCTGGTAAGTGCACACACTTGCCAGTCCCTAAACCTTCCCTTTTCTACATATTAAACACCCCTAAGGTAGGCCCAAGGTACCCCTGTGGGCAGGGTGCATTGTATGTGAAAGGTAGGACATGCTCTGATGTGTGTGGCATGTCCCGATAGTGAAATACTGCCAATTTCGTTTTTCACTATTGCAAGGCTATCTGTTCCCATAGGCCAGAATGGAGAGATTGTTTATAGCATCTTATAAACATAACTGACCCTGGGAACAAGACAGGAAAATAAAGTTTAGTATGCCTGAACTCAGAATGTTAGGATGCATCTTTTAGTGAGGGTGGTTTTTACATTCTGTGTTTGAAAATACCACTTTTAGAAAGTAGGTATTTTCTTGCCTAACCATCCAGTGTGCCTCTGCTAGGTTTGTGTATTGCATGTCTGGCTTTTGGATGACAGGGGCTGGAGCAGGGTAGTGGCTCCAGAAGTCTGATGAGTCAGGGCTGGGCTGAACAGGCTTGGTCTGCATTTGGAGTGGTGGGAGCAGTAGCATCTTCACCTGAATAGGGCTGTGCCTGCCTTCCACAATGACGGCTCCGCCCCCTGTGGTGTGTCTGAAGCCAGGGCTCACACTGACAAAGGAGGTTGTTGTGCACTTGCAAAGGGCCCCACAGAACTGGTTTTGGCTGGGTACAGACACTCTCTGCCTTCAGAGAACAAAGGATTTTGGTGTATAAAAAGAGGGGCCCAGACCCCAGACTTTTAGATCACTTCTGGGAAATCAAGAGGAAACCTTTGCCAAGGAGAAGAGCCGGATAAGCTGAGGAGGAATACTGCCCCTGTGCTGTTTGCTGTCTGGGGTTGGCCTGCAGTGGCTGCTTGCTGCCAAGGAAAGGAGAAAAAGGACTTTGCTGTTTGCTTTGTCACCTGCTTGAAGAAAAGATCTCCAAGGGCTTGAAACTGAGCTTGCCTCCTGTTCTGAAGTCTCAGGGACACAAAGACTTCACCACCAGCTCCCCTGAATTCCCTTGCTGGGAATTTCAACCTGCAAAGAGGTTCCTGCTGCTGTTTAGGACCTCTGGAGACTGTTTGTCGCTGGGAGCTGGGAAATCGCTGCAACACCGAAGAAGCGTGTCGCATCAGCACCTGTTTTCCGACGCATCGCCGAAGAAACTGACGCAGTGCCTGCCCTGGCTCGAGAGATCGCCACACGACGCCCTGGGTGTAACGATCTCCGAAGTCCGAGATCGCCGCACCGATTCCATCGCAAGCCTGCTGTGCCACTGCACGAAGCCACGCATCGTACCGGATCGACGCATCGCATTGAGGCGCCAAGACTGTCGCATCGTTGGGGTCCGCAGTAAGAAACAGACGCATCAACTCCCCACGCAGTAAGGAATCGACGCATCACCTCCCCTGCGCTGCAATAAGGAACAGACGCTTCACCTCCCCTGCGTGTAAGGAACCGATGCATCACCTTCCCTGCGGCCATTTTGTTTGCTTTGCGTGACGCATCTAAGGTACTTTTGAGAAAAGTGTCGCATTTACAACTTGCATTGAACTGAACTATTTCTACCATTTGAAAGCCTTATTTTTAATACTGTATTGTGGATTTTTGTCGTTTGGTCTTGTTTTGGTTTAGATAAAGATTACTTATTTTTCTGAACTGGTGTGGTGTCCATTTGTAGTTTTTTCACTGTGTTACTGTATGTGTTCACAAATGCTTTACACACTGCCTCTGAGATAAGCCTGTCTGCTCGTGCCAAGCTACCAAGGGGGTGAGCAGGGGTTATTTTAGGAGTGTATCCCCCTTGCCCTGACTAGAAGCAAGGGTCCCTATTTGGACAAAGGTACCTACCTCTGCCAACTAGAGGCCCCCATTTCTAACAGTCGGGACCAACAAGGCCAGGGGACTCACCACAAGCAAGGGAGTCTGGGCAGCCCCTGAGCAATCATGGGAGCCCAAAAGAAACAAAGGTGACCCTCAAATGGACCCACAGGCCGGAGGCACTGGAGTCGTGAGAGGACCTCAAGCAGCTCACCAAAAGATGCAGGCCACAATGCAAGACGATGCGGTGTAGCCAAATATTTTGGTCACTGGAGATGCTCGAGGTTGGGGCTACTTGGTGCCCGAAGATCTTCTTGGAAGGAAACCAACAAGCCTTTGCAACTGCAAGTTGATGTGGTGCACAGGGGTTCGGTTATTGCAGCCCCCACGAGGGATACTGGCCTCAAACTTGGTGAGAGGGCAGGGCAGGCCTCGAGAGCTGTGGAGAACCACCACCTGTGTTGAGGGACCTTATGGAGTCCAGAGGAGCTCAGGATCAGCAGAACGGTCGACTTAGTTGCGGTGCCTGCGAACGCAGGGAAGTGACTCCTTCACTTCAAGGGAGATTCCTTCAGGTGTCTTTGATGCCCACAGGCCTTGGAAGGTTCTTGTATGGTGCACAGGCACAGATGGTGCAGCAGACTGGAAGGGAGACGAAGTCGAGCCCAAACGAAGTCCAGCGAAGTCCAAAATGCCCAGATGGTAGAAGAAGTGGTGTCTGATCTGAATCTTGTCCCACGACAAATTTAGGGACCTACACCCAGGTAAGCCCTTAAGTACCCTAAAGAAAGGGTTGAGACGATTCAGGGGACCCTCCCAGGGGAGGTTACTCCCATGTCCTTTGTCCAGTTTCACACCAGAGCGGAAGCCAACGGCTCCCAGAACTGGTTTGAACTGGACTATGCACGGGGACACCAAATGTGCCCCTCATGCAGACTTAGTGGTGCTGGCAAGCGCACCCACCCGGTCCTAATACACTAAATACTTTCTGGGAGGTGGTCACACCTCCCTGTGACAGGATGCCTATTGTTCTGCCTTCCCCTGCTCGAGCTTAGCTCAACAGCAGGAGGGCAAAATCATGTCTCTGGTCGGCAGCAACCATTTTGTGCTGTCCGGTCTAGAAGGCTGACAACAGGAACACTGAGAGCGCAACTGAGGGCTCTTCCAGTGCGGTATCATTCCAACATGTTTGATACCAAACACGATAGGATTCGTTGCAGCCAGTTTCGAGAGGGTCATCGTGTAATTACGCGGTGCCCCTCTATATGGTATATGGCTGCTTCACTGACAACCCAGGAGAATGGACTCTGTAGGCTGTAGGGGTGCCCTGCTCATGCAGGGGCACCCTCTCACTTAGAACCAAGCACCCCGCCTTCAGGATTGCAAAGGCCTGCTAGAGGGGTGACATATAGGTTTTAAGTGCAGTGACACTAGATATAGGAAACCTATATCTTTAGTAAGTGATGCTAGCACCAGCTTACACTGGCTGCAATGCAGGCCTGTAGTTGTATTTTCGAATGGTCTCCAGTGGTTAGCATAATGCATGCTTCAGCCCCTGGGGGACCCCTGGGGTACCTATCCCCTGGGTACCTTAGTACCATATACTAGGGACTGATGAGGGTACCCCAGTATCCAATCTGGGATGTACCTAAGTACTAACCACAACAATTTAAGGGAGAAAGCAGATAGACTGGGGTCCTGATTAGCAGGATCCCAGTCAGACTAGTCAATGACAGCTTAGCACCAGGCAAAAAGTGGGGGCAACCATAAGAGCAGATCCTACTTTCCTACAATGTGGCTGTCCACTCGAGATGACGGGGGATAACCAAGTCAGTCATTACAACAAAATTTCACCTAAAGCTGCAAAGCGACTGTGAGAGGTACTGAGAAAAGGGCGTTCGATGTAGAATTGTCAAAGGGCAAATCCCTTAGTAGTCCCTCCCTCGGATCCATCGGGCTGCAAAAAAAAACAAAGGGAGGAACCATGTACAAAGCACAGAGCAACTCCTCTACCGCTGATGATTTGGCAAAATTAACAATCGCACAGTCCCCTTTGAATTCCTTACTGGTGGGCCCAATCCAAGGAACTCTGCATGCAAACAAAACTGTGGAAAACATGTTTAATTTGTGATGGATGTGTTGGTTCAGCCAGTGGATAGCCTTCGTCATCAGATGCTCCGAGCTTTCCGTGACCCATCGCTTGAGCTTTGAGACGTTGACTAAAATGAGGACATAAGAGCAAAAAGCCAGAGGTAAGTTAAAAACAGCATTACTGCTGACCCTAAGAGGGGCCATTCCATTTGAACTAGGGGCCAGGACCTGCAGATTGGACCTTGATGAGTCAAAGGGGGGCGGGTGCTTGTTAACGTTTATAATTGGAATGACTCCATGAGGAAGGTCAGAATGCGGAGGTAAGGATGGCAGAAGTGGAAAGGGGCAAGTCCGTGTTGTCAGAAACAAAAGACAATGTCTTCTCCGCAAGCAGTGTTTATTTGTCTATAACTCCAACAGCCCCATAGTAGTATTTCTAGCAGAATACCTGACTGCAGTGGGTTTAGAAACACCCAACTTACGTTTCCCCATCATGGAACGTTACCCAAAGCTCCAAACCATCCAACAGCCCCCAAAAGCTAATGAAGATTTACCACCACATGTCACGCACAGCGATATGGTGACGTGGGGACAAAACACCTTGAGATGAAGTACACAAAATGATCAGGCAGCCTTACCGGGAAAGTAGGACGTTTCAACTGCAGGACCAAAGAGGGTGGTCCTGGCTCCACCATGGCTCCACCATGGCTCCACCATGGCTCTTCCTGGCGCTGACGGGCTCAGTATGGGCATGCCCTTGGCCCAGGCTTTCCCTGGCCGTGTCTCGAACAGCTGGAGCCAACGTCGCACTATAAGAGCTGCAGGGGGATGTGTCCTCCTTGTCCCCTGACTTGCTTTGGCACCACCAGGCGCAGTTCTGCCTGGGACACTGAGTCCCTGTGGCAACGGGCAGCAGGTAAAGACAAGTGCTGCAACCCCCAAACAGTGGGACCCTGCGTCACGTTACATGTGCTGCAGGGGGGTCTGTCCCCCTTGTCCCCTGACTACCATTTCACCTTCAGAAACAGTTCTCCCTGGGACACTGAGTCCTTGTGGCTATGGGCAGCAGGTGAAGACAAGCGCTGCAACACCCAAACAGTGGGAGCCAGCATCAGTCTATAAGCGCTGCAGGGTTGGGGGTGTCCTCCTCATCCAATGACTTGCGTTGACGCCTCCAGGCGCAGTTCTCCCTGGGACACTGAGTCCCTGTGGCAATGGACAGCAGGTGAAGACATGTGATCTTCTTCTGCCTCAATGCTTGAATAAGCTGTAGATGAATTACTACCTGCTGAGTTCCTGGCTGTCTCATCCCAAATTTGTTTAGATGGTTTGTAGGGGTGGTCAAAACCCTTCACAAAAGTGAATATTCAACCTTCCCTGTATTCCTTCGTATCGCTTCTGAGCTTTTTAGCTTTTCTCAATTTGATGTTCTCTTGATATGACGTAATCACTTCGTTAAGAATTTTATAGTATTGTAGTTCTTTTTTATAGGTTCAGATTAATTATATTTATTCCACTAACTCTTGTTCATCTGTCTTTTATTTAGCCACTTTACGGTGTGCATTCTCAATTAATATCTTCATCATATTAAGCTTTAGTTAACCTCAGTGTACTGTTATTCTTGATGTATTGGTTGAGAGTAGTTGCATCCCACCATTATGAGAGTTCTTCTTTTTTCAACAGTTCTACTCGAATACATTTGCCTTTCTGGCTATCAAGTATACTGCTTCCCTAAAAATGTATGAAATAACCTTCTAGACTGACCTCTCAATATACATTTTCTACCACTGTTTCTATATCACCAGTAGTGCTCATTATATATTTAGTGGCACTTAACTGGACTATTTATGTGTCAATAACTTTTCAGTATGGTGTTTATTTCTGTCATAGATTTATTGTTGTTGGTTATTCATAATACTATTTCAGAAGATGTATTTGACATTTACACATATTGCCATGATTTTAAAATGTGCCTTTCCTTTCCATATTCACAATTCTACACTGGAGGTGCTCACTTGTGAGCACTGTTGCAAAGTCCTTCCTTTGTATTTTGTATATATAAACGCAACGATAGGGAACACTGAACACCCAAGCCCGCCTACTTATCTGGCTTGACATTGTGTCCTTGTATATCAATATAGGACATTAGTAGGAGCTCTACTCACTGCAATACTTATTAATCAAAAAGGCTGCAGACTCAGTACTTCAAGCATGAGGATTTCAAGGCCAGTCTCTCCATCTCCCCTTATGGGTCTGCATTCCCCCTTGAATTAGGTCAAGGAGGGTAATGATAACCCAGATGAAAAGGAAAATGGGGCGAGGTGAGAGAGAGAGAGACACTCCTGCAGGCTGGTATATTGGAAGCTCTGGGCTGGATTCATTAGGCACCGCACCTCGAGCCCACACTTATCAAGATAAGCTCTCCACCTAACTGTGAGAGAACCTGAATTACTAAGGGTCACACAACAGAAGAGAATTAAGACATGTAAGGGACGTACCCAGTGCAAGAATATGGTACAGTGCAACTAGCCTCCAGTACTGCAAAACGAACTCAGGAGCTGAAGATGAAGGCCATTGCAGCATCGGAAGGGAGGAAGTCTGGATGGAAAAGACAAATTAACAAAAAGGATAAGGAAGCAAGTAGCGAACCACAAAAGGTAAGGAATCAGAAGGATTGCAGGAAACCACACAGGGGGAAAAACAACTAAGGCGAAAGATAGAGTCAAGCCGGGTGATGTGCAAATTAATGCAAATAGTGAGGAGTCAAAACAACCGCTGTGTTGCCAGAAAGTGGAGCCTAATGTTAGTCAAGCCTACTCTGGTGCCACTCTAGACGCAAAAGTGTGCCTGAGTGTACTTGTCCTTCAGTGGCTGGAGCTATGACTCTGAGTCTGGGAAATGCAGTCTGAAGTATCACACAGGGTAATTTCCATTGTACTGTGTGCCATCTTTTCCATGTTTGTCCTGTGACCTGACATTGTTAGATATGACCGACATCCCTTTAAACAATAATGTATTTCTCTATGATGGGACTTGGCACCAACAAATTCATGTAACAGTTTTCTGAATCAATAGAGTCGTACAAGGCTCTCTACTTTCCATTCACCTTTTAATGTGTACCTGCATCCACTACAAAAATGATTGGCTAAGTGAGGAGAGATGTTTCCTAATTACATCAACAACATGGAGTAATTCCTCCTCATGTCAGGTAATTAAGAACAGAATTCCATGACTTTGGATAGCCAATATACCAGGATTAGGCAATGAATAGATGTCACACAGCTATAATGATTAAAGCATTGGTAGAATCCACAGTCGCGGCGGTTCCTGTCAATGCAATCCGCAGTTTGGTGCAAGGTTTCATATATTTGTTATATAAGAGAACTATTAAACTCCGTTTCTGTCTTGGTAGGATTGAATGTATGCGAAGTACCGTATGAGACAGAGGGTCACATACTAAATCCCAATCATTTATATTTACTTTCATTATTGCCATTCACAGTCCATTTGGGCCATATGCAGTTCAGGGTTAATATGAAAAAAATAGATATACTACATATAAACATATGTAGTATGATAGGTGAAAATTATGGCACCTTCAATTTCATTTAAAGGTGTTCCACTTTCACTAGTCAAATTCATGAGGCTCCTTCACCTTGTTATATACTATTATATTTTCACGATTCTTAAAGAACTATTCTCCCTCCCAAGCAAATCATTACTTGATATATTACTGACCATTTTTGCTATAAAGACTACCTTTTTCCTTTTCCAAATAGCCTTTTCTGTGATCTATGTAAAATAAGAATTTGTCATTTTTGATCACAGATTTTGAATCAATCATATGTGAGTGAACTCATTCCCAAACTTCATAATGTGCATTTTCGAGGCCCTTGTACCCTGAGACTTTGTTGTTACCTTTCAGATAAGTAGTTCCCTTTAGTAATATTATTATATGAAAATCAATTCGAGTTATCAAGTCAATTCTCTACATTTATGTTTCCTTATAATTATCTCCGACGAGAAGAAAAGTGTCCTCCGATTTTTACCAACTTGCGCTGCTGAGATGCAATAGTACAGTTCAGACACATGGACAGGCAAACGTAGTCCATGTTTACCAGCTTTGCTGTCTGCAGCTCATTTTCTATTTTACAGTGTTGCCGTGTTAGTAAATGCACTGTAGTACTGCACTATTTTGTGCAAAACAAGCATACAAATCTGTTCTGTGACTGTGCAAGTGCAGAACATGGTCATAATACAGCCTCATGGACAGCTTCACAGAAGTGCCCTTTGGCCACAATAGACATCTTTGCTGATTTTTGCACCCCTTGGCTGCTTTCATATTACAGATTGTGTTGCAAAGACTTGTTTAGCCCTTCTATAATACATTGCTTGGGCACACATTTTGCAATGTGCAGTGTCAAGGGGGACTTATCCCCATGCAAATGACAGAACACCTTTGAAATTGTGCCTTATTACTGACGTGGGCACTGGGACAAACACACTGTAACTGTGCATTGCCTAGGAAGGGGTGGAGAGTTATGGCAAATCCACCCAAGAGCACCCATTGGATGCGATATAGGGGTCTGGGGTATCTCCCTGCATGTGGATTTAGGTACACACTGCATACACCATCAGTGGATCCCTGCCTACTCTCAAAAGGCACTCTTGTCAGTTGGCGCTAAAAGACTGTCACTGCTATGCTCTCGCTAGTGCACACACAACTCTGGTGTTTATACCTGCACTGTGGAGAGCACATGTTTACAGTATACCACTCATGGCCCTGCAGGGCTTAATTTGTAAAATATTAAGTTCCAGGGCTCTGACCAGGAGGCCACTGCAGCTTGCACCACCCATCGCCCTTGCCATCACTGCCAAAACAACTACTAACCATCTCTCTCGCATGTAAATGCGACAGTTCAGATTATTCCAGGTGCTCAAAGCTAAAGGAATGGCTAGGGAGGCAGGTATTAGCAATTTTAATGTATATTGTAGTCCTAAACTACCATTGTTCTGATCATCTCTAAATTAGATGAGCAGCGCCACCATGTGGTGGACTGTTCTAAGTATGGTGTTGACAATTAGGTGTCGGTGTCAAGCACCGGAAACCAATTAAGTGCCGGTGCTGTGCACCCGAAAGCACCGGCTCAAATTAAGCACTGTGGCCCTGGTTGTTGCCGGGTGTTCTAATCAGATATGTCCAGTGCAGACCAATATTGTGTGCTAATTTACTATAATACAGTGATGGGGTGTATTATTTTATGTGTGTCAATAGGGTCTGTAGTGCTGAATCAACCTTTATATGTATACTTTTTAAACTTTCGCGTCTTATTCTTGCAATTTATCTTAAATACTTAAGCTAATTTACACAGTTGAATAAAATAATTCAAAAAGCACTATTACACAGTGATTTGCTACTGCTAAAATACTGCATCCTTGCAACTATTATCGGTTGCTAGACCTGTTGGGCTCAGGGTGGTCTTTCCCCCAACTTTTCCTCCTCCATTTTGTCTGATCTCGCTTTTGCTGGCAATAGGACTCTGCACACTTTGCCACTGCTAACCAGTGCTAAAGTGTATGTGCTCACTCCTTAAAAGATGGTAAATTTGGCTTAACCCCAAATGGCATATTTAATTTACTTATAAGTCCCTAGTAAAGTGCTGCTACATGTACCCAGGGACTGTAAATTAAATGCTACTAGTGGATCTGCAGCACTGATTGTGCCACCCACTTAAGTAGTCCTTTAAACGTGTCTCAGGACTGCCATTGCAGAGCCTGTGTGTGCAGTTTTAAACTGCCATGTCGATCAGGCAAAATAAACATTTTGCCAGGCCCAAACCAGGGCGGTCTGGCTGTAGCGGGCACCAGGCCTTTCCCCAGTGGGCCAGGAGGGTGGGGGCAGTTCTTGGAATGGTGGGGGCCGTTTTTGTTACTGGGGGCCGGTTTTGCAACAGTGCTGCAAAATCAGCCCCTCGTAACAAAAGCGCAGCAGCAGTGTTCCTGCCAACCCCTCCCCCCCATCACCCTGAGGCCGGTCGGTCGTAATTGCCAGAACTGGTTTGCGATCCCAGTCCAGCCATGGCCCAAACCTTCCCTTTTTATACTTATGAGCCACCCTAAGGGTAGGCCCTGGACAGCCCAGAGGGCAGGGCACAATGTATTTAAAAGGTATGTACTTTTAGGTTTTGCATGTCCTGCTGGTGAAAAACTCTCAAATTCCTTTTTCACTACTTCAAGGCCTAGCTCTCCCATAGGATAACATTTAAGTTACCTTATTTCATTTTATAAGTATAATTTCCAATGGGAAGAGATAACCAGTTCATGTGTGGTATGTCTAGAATCACAATTTAAAATCCTAACTCATGGTAAAGTAGGATTTTAGATTACAATTCTGAAAGGGCCACTTTCAGAAGGTTGGCATGTTCTTGCCTTAGCCATTTGGTGCCTGCCGCCTGTCTCTGATCACATGATTGGGTGTAGTTGGCAGTTTGGCTTTGTGTATTCCTCCTAGACAGTCACACATAATGGGGGCTTAGGTGTGACTGGATGTGCCATAACTGGCAGGATGGCAGGGAGGAGCTGGGCGCAGCCCCACTTACACTTGAAAAGGCTGTATCCTGTTTCCACACAAAGGGCTGCATATCCCCTGTAGTTAGTCTGGAGCCAGGGCAGGGAAGGTAGGACATCTGTGCACCAGTAGCGGCCCGTGGTGGGAGTGCTGCCGGGCGCTGACGTGGGGCAGGGGGTGGGGCAGGGTGGGGGTTGTAAACTACGGATTACGGCCGATTAGAGGTAAGTAAACATATAAATAAATAAAACGAATTTCGTTGCGCGCTGCATCGCATTTGGCGATGCAGCGCGCAACGAAATTTGTTTTATTTATTTATATGTTTACTTACCTCTATCCGGCCGTAATCCGTAGTTTACTACCCCCCACCCTGCCCCTCCCCCGCCCCACGTCAGCGTCCGGCAGCACTCCCACCACGGGCCGCTACTGCTGTGCACTTCAAAAGCATGCCTCTAGAAGCTTCTCTTCACTTCAAAGGCACAACTGTGTATAAAAGAAGGACCTCAGACACCACCATTTCAGTACACTTCTGGACCTGTGGATACTCTGCCAGGAAGAAGAACTGCTTTGCTGCTACAAGGACTGCTACACTGCTGGAGTGGTGTTCTGAAGGAACTGCTACCCTGCTGTGCTGACCTCCTGCCTTATTGCCTGGAAAAGAAGAACTGGAACTGCCACTTCATCTTGAACCCAGGACCCCAGAGTGACTCAAAGGGCTAGTCTGCTGGCCTGATCTGAGCCTCTGGGACAAAAAACAAACGCTCCCCAATAGCTCCTGGTCCGGTCTTCAGCATGTTCCTGCCCCAAGTGGTGCCTCTCAAGTCCTGGACCCTTGGTGTGTCTCTTGACTTCTTGGTGTCAAGCTCCTGGGCTTTTCGCGATCGCGAACAGGCCTGCAAGGGACTTTCAGCGTTAAGCTCCAGCCCGCCTCTTCGCACAGTAGCAGCAACCCGTGGGGGACTGCCAACGTGAAGTTCCAGCCTGCCCGTCCATAATGCTCGGCCTGCTCTTCGCACCTTGCTGACTGTTGCCCACGACGCTCTCCTTCCTCCTCATGACCCTCTCCAACCCAAACGGGACTCAGCACAAACCTTGAGAAGGTAAAACTTCAGCAGGGCTAATTTGGGAATGTGTCCGACCCGGTCCAGTGCAGCCAGATAGCTGCAGTTGGCGCTTTATGCTATTAGGTACTATATTCAGACCCTCCAGGATATTGTTTATGGATTGGCAAATTTTGCGGGACAAATATGGCAATTTTGAGGCACAAATTTGAAAAGTTTGCGGCATTTTTACGGCACTTTTTAAAATATTCTTTATAAAATAATGCCCCTCTGAGCCATGGGCGGCGGGCCCTAGATTTAATGAAAAAATATTGAACTCTGGGCCTGCAACGTGCCCCGTGGGTGGCAGGCCTAAAACTTGATAAAAATGAATGCCGTGGGCACCCAGGGGGCAAAATTTTGTATCATGTTTTGGGCCTGCCGCCCATGGAGCACACGGCAGGCCCAGGGGGCAATATTTTTTACTTAAATCTAGGGCCACAACGGGCCTAGGGTATTTATTTTTATAGAGCTTCACGTTGGGTCAACATCCTGTGATTCTGGGCAAATCACATAATCATCCTGTCCCTAAAAAAATAAATAGATGAATGAGCCATTGTGTAATGTAACTGGTGCTCATGTAAAGCGCTCCAAAACCTTCGTGTCGAGTTCACGCTATCTAAGAACTGTAAACAAAATGAGAAGGGTTACATCCGTCATCAAGATGCAGATTCCCCTACTTATACAGAGAAAATGCATGTTAAGTGAGAAATTATACAGAGCAAGAGAGATTACTTTTCATTTTGTGGGGAAAATGCCGAGCCAGCAGAGTATTCATTGTGATTTTACTGAACTGTGAGTTTCAAAAACAGAAAAAAGTGTTATGCTTGCCAGCCTGAGCGTAAAAAAAAAAAAGAGCCAGATTCGAAAAGCCATGGCATGATATATTATTCTTATATTAACCACTTTAGCTGGAAAAACATAGCCTGCCTGGTACCTTTGGTAGTGCAGCAACAGGAATCTAACACCACACAATGGAATTTTTATTGGATATTAGATAACAGATTGTGACACTTTTCTAGAGTGTGTGCCCATTATCTAGAATAGATTGCCATTTATTTGTATGTTAAGAGTTTGAAATCTGGAGTTGGTAATGAAATAGGTAAGTTTTAAAGCATTGATTATACTGGTGAAGTTCTGTGGTGGCAATTTATTTTTTCGTCTGCCAAGAACATTGTACTTTAAAGGGGAAAATCATAGTTTCTCATTTGGTATTTCCCTTTTTTGCAATTCTGTCCAGGACCCAATGTATGAAAATGCGGCCTGTGGTCATCTTTCTCGCTTGGTTATTTCGCATTTTATTTTGGTGATGCAGTAATGGAAGGCTACCCCTCACCCCCTCATTACCCATGGGTTTAAACACCAGTCATATCTTGCGTGCAGGCTGTAGTGCTTTGACTGACTGGAAAGGTGACATCAGCGTAATGGCGGTACATTCCTCTGGGCCACAGTGAATAGGAGCAGGGGCATTCCAGGTCACGGGAGCCATACAACGCTTCCTAAAAGGAGGGTTGCATTCTCCAACTTTAAGGGGCACTTTTGTAAAAAGCACTGCCTTTTTACAAAACTGCAGATTTTGTGATTTATTTGCAAATCGTGAAATCCTGAAGTGCCTTTATATTGCAGTTTATTCTTTACAAATACATAACTCCGGGTCTACTGATTGGATTTTTGTCATTTTGGTCTTGTTTTATTCATGAAATTCAGCTCTATCTTTCTAAACTGGTGTGGGATCTTTTTGTGTGGTGTTGCCACTGTTTTACTGTTTGAGGTGTTGCTCAAATAAATAAAACATTGCCTCTAAGGTAAGCCTGACTGCTCTGTGCTAAGCTGCAAGGGGTTGAGCACAGTTTAATTTGAGGTTTGCTTGTGCCTTGCCCTGACTAGGATTGTGGTTGCTTCTTGACCAGCGCTCACACTCCAGTCAACCAGTAACCCAATTTATAACATCAGTTTGCTGAAAGATTATTTAAAATACTCTTCTGTGGTATCATACCTCTTCAAGCACAGAGGAATTCCTTATACACACTAGTTCAAACTACACATATGCATTGGAATTGCCAAGTAAGTTATTGACATGTGTGTGGCCAGCGCCATAGCAAAGGAGCCATTGGCCCTAATGCAAGCAATCATATTGGGCTCTCCATTCCGTGGTGTGGTAGTGAAAACAAATCACTTATTGAGGTGAAATGGACCCCTCAAACTCATGGACTCTGGTGCCAAAGTACCTTCTGCACTATTTAGATCTACCACCTCAACTCCTCCTCCCCCAGTGCATGACTTATGTTGTGATTCTCCTCCTTATTGCCTTTACACAGGAGAAATACGGGTAAAAACATATTCTCAAAGTCTCAGATTCAAGAATAGAGTATCAATTTCTGCATGTAGCCATCTCAACAACATTTTGAGAAAGGTTTATTTTTAGCAGAAATAACAGCTGACAAGTTTATTGTTCTGTGAAAGACGCATGGGGTGAACTTTCTATACCAGACCACCATTAATGTGAAGGCCTTTAGAGAAGAAAGATTGCAGATGGGAGAGGATTTGCAGAAAACACTTTTAAATCAAGTACCAATCAAGCATGATTTTAAATATGAGGTGTGCAGGCCTACGTCTGAGACTGATTGAAAATGCTTAATTGAATAAGCCTGGATGGCAAACAAGGCCAGCTGCATAGCAAAGATTGCATCATATCAGCTGCACACAGCATGGGAAAGACTTCAGAATTGTCTTCTGTGAACTAATCACAGAAACAATTCAATTAGATAAGAGCGTTTTTTCAGTATTTCCGAGATTGCAGTGAGGAAATTACAACAGTCTTGACTTCCTCCTTTGCACGGAAAGTCCAGGATTTCTAATTTACCCAAGTTGAAATGTCCACGTGAAGTGTAATATTACTTTACTGAAATATGGAATGAATGTTCATAAAGTGAAGTACAGTAACATATTTCTCCACTAAGAGAAAATGGATTGAGTAGACTACGAATTGAGTGGATATGTTTCTATTTCTATTTCTCAAGCAACAATTCCGTAACTCAGGCCAATCAGTGATTAACACTGAAAGCAGTAGGTTTATGGAGTTGAAATGTCATGGTCATCTGTGGTGTCGGAAGCAGTTACTTAATTTCCTAAAGCTTTGAACATCAAGTACCAGCAAGATGCTTGACTATAAAATTGTCTTAATGTATCCCCCTTCCCCATATGAGATTTGGAATATTTCCAGCTTAAAATGGCACTTCAGCCATTTTTTAGGATAAGGGTCCCCCTTCATTGCTCACATTTTCTTTGCTTTTGGCACCGTTTCAGGGTATTTCTCATCAGGTGCCTTCTCTGATGGTACCACCGCCTCATAACAACAATTTCACAGATAAAGGCAGGTGGCAAAATGAACCCGCTATGCCAGAGGAGAACAATATGATGGATATTGATGATGCCAGCCAAACAGTGTTTTAAATGAACGAATAGTTCATTTGTAAAGCATGATAGCTGCCCAGAACGGGCCTCCTAGGAATTATTAGCAGTTGCTCATTTGATGATCTCAAATCCCTGATTGGACGACAGGACTGAAGCAATCCAGAGATATCCATTGTGGGATACATTTGATTCACACTACCCTTGACTCCCCCAGGTGTCTAATTCTTTTACAAATGGATTTGGTAGGTTTCCTTGGTTGGCTACCGAGCCTGGTCCAAATACCACAGTTACCCCTAATGCTGATTTCTTCACGTTGCGTATTGGTGCCTTTTGTGTCGCAGATGGTAGGCCCAGCCATCCACACAAATGGGTGTTGTTTTTATCGGGACTAGTGTAGGAAAGCTGGCTGGTAGGAAATTCCTGGATCCCCATAAATTCCAGAACATTCCCTCACAGAAATCTAGGAAAAAGGCATGAGTTTAGGCAATGTTTGAGGTTTACAGGGTAGTGTGGGTAAGAAAACATTGTGGGATTCACACAAGGCACACCACCCTGGAGTCCCCTCTGTGTATTATTTTGAAAAAGGTCTGGATTTTGTAGGTTTTGCTGGCTAGGGAAGCATGCGCACGAGTAGTACAGCAATTCAGCATGGTAAATAAGAAGACATTTGGATATACACAAAAATGGGGATGCTCTGCACCCCAGCTTGGCAGAAAGACTGTTGGAGCTTTGGGAGTTAAGTATAGGCCCCACATCAGGGTGGTCTGCACACCCCAATTTGATTTTGATTGAATACACCCCCTATCTACCATTACAAGTGGGGCAGAAAGACTGATATGGTTGCGGGTAAGGGGAGCACAGGCCATTGCCCAGGAGTGCCGCTCCCCTCCCAAAGAGCAGTGGTGTTTTGTTTTCTCTCATGTTTAGTCGGCTTTCTGCCTCACAGGGTGGGAGGCAGATTAGGGGTTATAACTCAATCTGCCTCCTAAGGAGGTGCAGAAAGACTGGTATGACTGGTTTTGGGGGGGGGGGGGAGCGCATGCCCATACCCAGGATGCCCCTACCCCAGAAAAAGTCCCTTTAAAATTTTTTTTTAACTCCCTGCTGTCTATTGGGATTTCTGCCCCCCCCTAGGAATGGGCAAATTGGGGATGAACACCCAGGTGGGGCAGAAAGACTGTTATGGCTCAGGAAAACAAAAAAAGTTCAACTTGTGACGCGAGAGAAGCTGTTCCCTCGCCTCCTGAGTTTGATTTCTAAAAGGAAAATGCTTCTGATGATTTAAAAAGAAGCATTTGCTTTTCATGTACAGAGGATGACCCGTTGATGCCCTCTGCACTATGAAAGTAGTGCGGAAGAAGTCAACAGGTTTTCCTCTGCAATTAAAAGGGTAGCTTCTGAAAATGGATCAGTTACTTGCGTATTGGAACCTTGATGGTTGATGTCAAACTAGAATCTGTTTTGGAATACTTGTTTTGAAACATTTTGGAGATTATGTATGAAACATAAGTCTATAAAACCTTTTAGAATTTTTATAATGTTTACTATATATTAAATATAATGTTACAGCACATATGACCACAAAATAATATTCTTATCAAATTTAAGATGGAGGTTAGGGTTGTGTGGTTTTTTGATGTCATTTAAGGGTCTTAGTCAAGTATGTGGCAATATGAAGTCTTATCCTATGCACTAGCCAGTGATTGAAGGATTCCTGACACCCAGTCATGTCCACTTTCCTATGGAGAACCCACCTACGATTTCAGTGCTTTACAAACCTTAATGCAAACATTCCTCGAGTCCTTCCACCACCTGCACAAGCCTTGCCCTCCATTTCAGCTACCCCCATATGGAGCTGAGGTATCCTTCCTTCTCTCAGTGCTGGAATTGTTTTTCCCTGCTGCTGGTGGACACAGACAGAAGATCTGATGTGGCTTTCACAATGAGGATTTAGTTCCTGAGACCCCTTTTTGGGATCTTTACTTCAAAAGAAATCACTTTTGAAGATTCCTTTTGTGTTGAAATCGGTTCCTGCCCTCCTCCTAGATGACTATCCTTTCCAAGTTGTCAACATTGATATCACTTCAGTCTTCCTACTCGCATAGGCAGTCCCATTGCCCTCTAGGAGGCCAGTCATTAAAATCCAATCTCTGAAGCAGGTTCTAAACCAGCCTGCTCGCAATTAGTTTTAAATGTTGCTTTTCCTCTAAGTGCATCAAACATTTACTTAGATTCTTAATAACAAGTGAAAAAATAACTTTGATTGAAATTCCTCACATTTTCCCAGATAAAATGGTATTCTCCCTGGCCGACGCTCATCTGTATATGATGGCTGGGAACAGTGACGAGCTCCACTGAAGTTCTTAGGTGCTTGAGTCTTCCATTACAGAGAACATCAGTGGTACAGGCAGTGTGTGAGCATCACTGGGTGTGAGACTTGGCAACTGCGACGCTTGCACTACCTGAAATGTAGGGAAAAAAAGTGGAGTCACGATAGACTACATGTTCCAGATTGCCACAGGCCTCTCACAAGACTTACATTGGTGGTAGTCCTCATAGATTCATACCGTATAAGTTCCTTGTTTTTCAGTATGTTCATTGTCAGGCAATCAAGATGCTTAATTGCAGCAGCCAGACCCATGTTGTTAGAAGACATTGCACTTTCTTTGAAGTTGTCAAAGACTTACTGGATACAGAGAATTGTACTGAAATAACAGTAGAGAGCAAGGATTTAGACTTTGATTTGCAAGCTAGTTTTGAAGTCATCCTTTTCAACTCTGTTGCAATTATTATTTAACAAGAGGTGCAAGAGATATCCTCTGCTTGTACAGACTTTGTTTATATTACTGAGTCACGTATGATAGTAAGATATTGCCAGTGGTGGGGAAGGAAATTAAAGTTGTGAGGAGGAAAAGCACAAAACTAGTATATGTTCATTATGTTACAGCTGATGAACGTGTTACATTGAGAATCATTCAGATTACATGTTTACTTTACAAATCAATAAAGATAGTTATCTATATAGAAATGTGTATTACAGTTCATATGATTTTGTACATCTGTCATAAAGGTTTCATTTAGGTTATTGCAGAAACTGGTGGCAAGACCACTTCCTCAAAATACGTAGTTTCTTCATAGAGAACAACTACGTTCTTAGTTCATCTTCATTCTTTATTTTTTAATGGACATCCACTCCTTCACATCATGCTATAATAATCAATAGCCAGTTAACAATGTTATATTGGCATATAGACAGCTGCAGCTCATGTGTTTTGTGGAGAACCCTCTTTTTCAAGGCTTTGATTTATCCACATGAAACTGAACCGCTTAATTAGATTTCAAGTTTTTCCTGTTCATCCTCAATTCCTCCGTCATTTAAAAATACCCCACTAATGGGACTTCAATATTAGGCTGGTGGACATGTGTTCATAATTTCTTGCACACTTTTGAGATAAATAGCTTAATCCTTTATCAGGTACATCCTGTTTGGCATCAATTGTATATTAGAAGCTTGTATCGTAAACACACCACCATTCATGGTGCCTGGTGCGTAATAATGGGGGACATTGACCTAATTAAAATGCCAACCCTGAACACCTACTTGAAAAAAGGTGGAAGCTTTCAGAAGCAGGAGTCTTTGTTACAGGGTGTGAGGTGATGATGTTGCTACAGATGAGACAGTGTTTGAGTAGACAGTGCACTTTTATTGTTTAAATCTGTGTGTTAGAGACAATAAACATGGAGAATGGGGAACAAACAACAATAATCTGCTTCAGCATCATCAAGCTATCATATTAAACTTCCATTACCACAGCATAAATGCAGATGAAGCTTTTCATCATGATGATAAAAACTTAAAGGTCTCAGATAATGCTTCTAAAAGGACTGGAAAGACGCCCCTCCCATTCCCTCTCTCCTGGATGAAGATCCCTAGCCCAAATAGAGTGGGAGCCTCCCCATGAAGTGCTCCTAAGGGTACTTCAGTGCCACACAGAGAAAAATCACAATTCTAGTCACCCAATGCCACCCTCCAGTCACCCCAAAATATGTCACTAATCCTTTAGCTGCCAACTCTATTCGACCTGCTAAGAGTACCTATTTTCTTGCCAGCATATCTGAATAGAGATCCTGGAAAAACAAGAGCTGCACCTCCCCTATAATCACTCTTTTCAGTTTAAAGGGTGCACTCAAACCACTGTCAGCAGATGCTGATTATAGTTGGATAATGCCACCAATAGCTGAATCAGTACTGCATGTTCTAGGGTAAAGGGAAAATTCACTCATTGGGGCCAAGAATGCCTGCTGTTATCTTAGTCTTTTCCCCCTCAAGACTTCAAAGTGGGTTTGAGTACGAATGTCCTCAATGGATTGTCTAGGATCTCAACTTTGGGACAGCATGGTGATGGCTGTTATTGGGCAGACCCTGAAGGATGTTATATCTTGCACAGACGATTCGTCATTCCCCATTTCTCCAGGGCTTACACATTCTATTGTCTTCTTCATTCTTCTGTCTACATTTTCCACTCTGATGCCAAGGTCCTCCAAATTCCACTCAACAAATGCAGCAAATTCCCTTCATAGCTAGTTTATTGAGTGAAGTAAAGTCTTTAAAATGTTTTTCTCACTACTGGGCCAACTTTATACAGAGGAACCAACAGCACCTCTTGCTGCTATTGTTATGCACCCCTATTCGAGATTTGAGATTGAGATTGAGATTTGGAGAAGCTTTTGCTTCTGTTTTCTCCTCTGTGACTTGGTAGCGCTTGAGACTCAGCACTCTCAAAAACAGCATGTATTGCACAGTTGGGTCACTTTGACTTTAACCAAGGACTGAGATCCTCAGAATTGACACTGTGCCCTAGTAACCCCAACAGGCACCACATATCTAGGCTTGAGATGGTACTCTCCCACTAGGAATCACATATATTCCTCTGGTGGAACTCTCAGCCTGCTGTGGAAATTGTGCCGCAGTACCAGAAATTAGAGTGTGCCGTGCCTCCCTTGATGCCCACGTTCCACACTGAGTGGGACTGCCACCACCTCTTAGTGGGACTGCCACCACTTACACAGATGTTGTGTGTGCCACACATACCCCAGCTTCACCTAGGGCAAAGGAATGGAGGCAACTCCCTGTTTTAATCCTGCTAGAGTGGAAACCCTATTCACCATAGCTAATGTTGCTTCATGGCTCCCACAGCCTCCTATCTGCTCCAGCAACTTTAGGACACACAGGGACAGACCAGAAGCTGAAGCATCAGAGCAGACTTCAGAAAACTCCATAGAGTTACTGCCATATTGGCTCCTGTTGGACTGCACTTTTAGAAGGATTTGGACCAAAGGCACTGTTTCATTTAGGTCAATGGGCAGGGTTGCAATAGTGGTGTGCCATTCAGGACCTTTTTAGCTGGTATTTTGGCCAGAATTTAGGGTGATAGTATAGTCAAGTTTGGTGTAGACCATACTTCCTACCACACAATGGTGGAGTTCAAGAACTATACACAGAAGAGTCTTTCATAAGTGTCTGCTCTGAATAGTAAATGTGATGCCACATACTCCTATCAATCCTCAAGCATGAAGAACATCCATATATTTTGAAGGATTCTAAGAACATGATTGTGATTCACAAATCATGCAGTAGATCTGCAAAATTTGTGGGCCACAGGAAGGAAAGGACACAGCAGCTTTTGAATTTCCTCAGGAGCCTGAAAATATGGAAAAGGATGTGTGAGAAGGAGAACCTTGCTTGATTCTCCATGTGGTAGGGAACCAAATCAGAGAACAGTGGTTATATCTTTGCTGTACTGTGTCACTCATAAATGCCCTCTAATTTTCAAGTGTCAGCCTAGAGGCGCCGGTTGCTCGCTGCTTCCTATGTGCTTCACACATAGAAACTGCTGTTGTTTAGAGCATTGTACATTTTCTTGGACTTCACAAACCAAAATGAGACAAGTGGGACTGTAGCTCTCCAAGACTGCTTAGTCTAAAGCATTTGTAGAATATTCTGTTGATTAATCTATCTGTTGGAGTAGCTATGACCGAAGGTAGGCCTCACCAGGCTGTCGTACGGCTTGTACCTCCTCGTTAAATCTGTGCGTTTATTGGACAACATAAATGTCAGGATTTTGTCAGACTGATTCTTTGCACACCCTCAGGATATGTTGGCCTGTATCCCTGCTAGCCCACAGTGCACCATCTGAACCCCTAACCTTACAGTTTAACAAATGTGTGTGCAACCTCAGAACATGACAACCCTGATCCCCAAGGAAATCATTGTAACAAATCTAGAAGCTTTTAGTTTGGACTCTCATGCATACCTAAAAAAACACACAAGAAATACTCAGCAAGGCATTTCAATATTTATTGAAGCACTGTGATTCTTGTATAAAATGTGTGTGCTGTGATAATCAATAGAACAAAACAGATTAGAGTAATTCGCATTACAAGAATAATGAAAAAGATTAATATTTCCACCATTGTGCTAAGACAGTGAGTATATGCGGGCATATAAGTACTGTGTATAGTGTACTCCTATCTAGCGCTCCCTAACCTAGTCTTGCCTAGGGTGGGTGACCCCCCAAATCCTTTCCCAGGTGATCTCACTCCCCATTACCTGTAGGTATGTGTCATCAACCTGTCTGTCTTTGTGTAGAGCTGGACATCCTTTGTGTGGAGCTGGACATCCTTCGTGTTGGTAAGCAGGAATTTACTGAGCTGGAATTCCAGCATGTAGTGACCTCACAGTGTCAGCTGAGTGCTCCTCTTCCCTAAACAAGGAAGATGTTCTGGATATATAATAAACAGCACCTATGTTGCCATGTGGCAACCCCTATCAGGCCGCAATAGTTTATTCTAGTTGGATAGTGTCGTCACCAACCAGACAATAACATAAATAACATTTGTGCAATGAACTTTATCCCTTGTACTGAATGTTCAAGGTGTCATGATAGTGTACCTATGAAGTGGAAATGTAAGCAATGCAGATGCAGAGAATGCGATCCTGCATGGTCACGCACGCAAATGTATGTCAAAAGTCACAGTGTTTAAACTAGAAGGCAACTTAAGAAAAGTGAGCCTGTAAATGGTGGTGTTTCTAACCAGGCCTATCCTGAACATGTGACACCCACTCCTTGGACGTGAGTCAATGAAAGGTATCCCTAGACAAATGCTAAATTATATGGACCAATAAGCAGAAAAAGCCCACTAAAATCTAAAAAAGCACCACGCTTCTTTAATAGCAAAGAGCATAGAGAAAGCCATATTAAAATCATTGAAAATATTAAAAGCTGTATTTAAAAAAAAATATGTAAAAAGCAATTTTGCAATTAAATGAAAGCCGAATTAAAAAAAAAAGTCCCGTGGCTCGAAACTGCCAGATTAGTTGTGTGTTCCTAGAGGTAAACAAAACATTGCTATTCCCAACAAACGCAGACAATGTTCCCAGAGGCACCGATTGGATCAGATCCATCGAGCAAATATGTTCCCATCCATCCACTTCAGCAGCCGACGAAAGGGGAGCAGCCAGTGTGGGACCACAGAA
This sequence comes from Calotriton arnoldi, assembly GCA_963921515.1. Taxonomy (NCBI): domain Eukaryota; kingdom Metazoa; phylum Chordata; class Amphibia; order Caudata; family Salamandridae; genus Calotriton; species Calotriton arnoldi. The sequence continues at coordinate 398,197 of CAWUFW010006040.1, read as the reverse complement.
GTCGAGCCACGATCCAGACCACAAGGTGCAGAAGTATTCCAGGAGGGCTCATAGAATGTTGTTCAGAAGCAACGGCAAGCGCAAGTGACAACAGTACAAGTGGGCCGTTAACAGGCTCACTAGTAGGTCAATGTTCGGTAACTGAACCAGTTGTGTTCCTCAGCATATGTCTTGGGCACACTTGAAAGTGCACCAAAGATAGTGGAATATGGTCTGCACGCAGTGTACCACACAGGCCGAAAAGACAAAAACCAGTGTTCATTTAGTTCCTGAAGCAAGGGTGCGGCAAAACACTGTATCATGCATTCACTACACAGGAGCACATGCATAAGTGCCAGTTCTATTTGGCCTCTTGATGGGACACTCATTGTGGAGCAGAAAAAGTAAAAGCTAAGTCCCAACAATCAGGAACAGGACCAGTGGAAGACCTCCAAAAATGCTTTCTAGCACGGAGTGTATGAATGATGGAATTACTCCGATGACTGACTGGAAGGTACTAACCAAACCAGAGCCTATTTTCTTAAAAGAGTGTGTCATGTTAAAAATGTGGTGCACAAGTTCCCTAAAATGTAGCGGGAAACTAGTGCGGAGTAACAACTGTAACTCAGAAGAAGGCCTTGCAACTTAAAGATCAAACGGTCTCTTTTGCAGATGTTAAGGCCACATGCTTCTGGAATAATATGACTTTCAGTCTGCTCAAAGCATCACAGCGCACATTCAACAGCTTTACCACAGGCCTAAGTGAGCAGGCAGGTGGAAACAGTACTTGTGTGCAACAGGTCACGGTTGCAGAAACTGTCACCAGAAAGGCGATGCCCGGTTTCATGCCACAGCAGCTCTGATACATTCAACATCAAATAACCCCCATTCGAGAGCAATCTGAAAGCTGGACATATCACAGTGGGCTGGAAAACCCTTCAAATAGCAGGACAGATTTGCCATGGACCCATTACATGCACTTTGAAATAAAACCTCCCTACGCAGCAAGGAATGCCCTAAAGAATTCTCGCAGTTAGTCCCGCTAAGAAAAACTTCAGTCTCGATATTCCTACAGCGATATCTAAAAGGTAAAATCTATGGCTTGTGCATATATCCCTCTCCTCTCGCTTCGTATCTGCCTACCTGATGGTATTGCTAACAGTATTGGAAGTGAAATGTCGAAATTGGCAGAGAAATAAGCCAGTGGATTATCCAATCTGTGGAAGGTATTTCTGCAACAGTGAATGGCAACTTCTCCAACTTCTTTATGTGTAACATTGTGTATGTCGCGTCCTTTTGTGCCATGATTGTTTGCCGTTTTGTGAGATTGTATGGTAAAAACAGACTTGTGGCATTAAGGCGTTGTCATGGTATGCAACTAGCACTGCTGTGTGATGTCTATTGCAGATGACATAATGTTACTCAGAAAGTATGTCCTAGTGGACAATGTAGTCATACCATTATCAACTTCTGCTAGTGCCCTATCTAAATTTGACCTCTCAATTTTGTGCAGTCTCTCAGCAGCCTCCTGCTGGGAAACCTTCTACACTTCATTGTATATTGCATGAAAGAAGCACTTTTGACGTGGTTTTCAAGGACCTAATATAAAAAGGTCCTGTAGCCCATGTCATCAGAATGAAGGGACAAGTGGTGTTTCACCTTGGACATTGTTGAGGTTTTTAGCCAATCAAGGCACAACCTCCCAACACTGTAAGTTGTTACCTCTCAAAGTGTTGTGTCTGAGCATAACGTGGATCGGGCCTACTAATCCTAAACCCTTTGGTATCATGCAGGAAACGTGCATGACATCTGTTAGTATTTAACAGCCACACTAACCATCCCCCTTGATTGGGCCCTGGAGAATTGTATGAACTGTTGATAAGCATGGTAATTTCTCCTCCGTGTAATTTGTGAACTGTTGCCAGTTTGTAAACAGTGCAAAGGTGGGTATGTAGTATCTGGCATGCTCTAAATAATGCCTCATTCGCCTGAACCTGCCACTCTTTAGTTCCCCAAATTGACTTTTAATCAACAGTTTCTCTCCAAAAGTTAAACCCTTGCATGGACAGCTCGACAAAGAAAAGATTCAGAATATATCAGCTTTGTATTAGTGAGCATATTTTTCTCTGCTGGTGATGGTGTGAGCCTGTAATAATAAGACACTGGGGAGCTTGTATTGGGACTAGAGAAATATGCAAACTTCTGTGCAAATGTCTATGAGCTACCCCATTGTGGTGTAGGGAAATGTTCTCATTGTATGTAATTAAATACTGCACGTCGAGTACTTGCTTTATGCATGAAGTGATGACCATGATTTTGAAAACTGAACATTTCATCCTAATTAGTTGTACCATCATCCATTTCCTCAGAGTTAAAAACAACGGAATACTCTAGATCTTCTAGCATTTCATGCACTGTATCAATGTCCCAATCATCGGAAACAGTACTAGGGGGGATAATGTCATTTAAAGAAATGCGGAATACATATGATATTTGCAAAACGTTTAGTAGGACCGAATATATCATATGATACCCTATCCGAAACAAGTCCATCAGAAACCTGAACAACAGAAATGTTCTCCAGGGAAAGGTCTCTTTGCACTTTGTGTGATGAAGAATGCGGTGTTAACAACAAGTTCACCAATTGTACAGCAGAGAGTTCTGGGAGATAGTGTCCATTCAGAATCAAGAAAAAGACTGTCACAAAACCAATCCAAAGATCAAGGACAATTAGTGAAATTGTAATCCAAAGGTATAGCCATGGAGGAACAAAGTGCGTCTTCTTAAACCAAAAGTAGAATACATGCAATCTACCTGGTGGAGGTAGTGGTGGCTTTGATGAACCTGAAAAGAAATCATTGAAGTTGATAAAGTAGCCAGGAGTTGCTGGTGCTTCCTTCACCTCTCCAGTGGCAGCATGTTTTACTTGGACATTGCTCTGTGCATGCCGGAAGCTATTTGTCAGAAATGGGGATCTCTAGTCGGCAATGGTTTGCACCTTTGTCCAAGTAGGGACCCTTCTTCCTAGTCAGGGTAAGGGGATACACTTCTAAAATAACCCCTGCTCACCCCCTTGGTAGCTTGGCACGAGCAGAGAGGCTTATCTGAGAGGCAGTGTTTAAACCATTTGTTCATGCATACAGTTGTACAGTGAAAACACTACAAATGGACACCACACCAGTTTAGAAAAATAAGTAATCTTTATCTAAACCAAACAAGACCAAAACGACAAAAATCCACAATAATCACAATATCCACAATCCACAATACAGTAATCAAAACGTGACTTTCAAAAAGGTAGAAACAGTTCTGTCCAAAGCCAATTGCAGATGCAACACTCTTCACACAAAGTACCTTGGATGTGTCACGCGCACAAACAAAAACTGTAGCAGGGTAGGTGATGCTTCGGTTCCTTATGCCCAGGGAAGGTGATGTGTTGGTTCCTTACATCAAGGGAGGTGATGCGTCCGTGCATTACTGCCAAGCAGGGGCGGTGATGCGTTGGTTCCTTACTGTGCGGGGAGGTGATGCGTCGGTTTCTTACTGTGCGGGAGGTGATGCATCGGTTTCTTACTGTGACGCCAGCTTTCTTGCAGGTGTGGCGCCCAGATGCGATGCATGAGGATTGGGGATCCGTTGGTTCTTGCAGCAGTGGTCCCATGATGCGCTGGTTTTTGCAGCCACACAGCCGGGCCTGTTTTGGAATCGGTGCGGTGATCTCGGGCTCCAAAGATCGGTGCACTCGATACGGCATGCAGCGATTTCTCCAGCCGTGGGCAGGCGCAGCGTTGGTTTCTTTGGCGATGCGTCAGAAACAGGTGCGAATGCGTCGCGCTTCTTGTTGTTGCGTTACTTTTCCACCTCCCAACAGCAGGAACAACCTCCAGAGGCCCAGAACAGCAGCAGGCACCTCCTGGTAGGCCAGAACTCCAAGCAAGGAAGTTCAGGGGAGCTGGCGGTGAAGTCTTTGTATCACTGAGACTCCAAAACAGGATGCAAGCTCTACTTCTAGCCCTTGGAGATCTTCCTCAAGCAGGGGACAGCGCACACAGCACATAGCAAATAGCAAATTTCTTGTCCTTTCCTTGGCAGAAACATCCACTGCAGGCCAACCCCAGACAAAGGGGCAGTACTTCTCCTCAGTTTCTCCAGCTCTTCTCCTTGGCAAAGGTTCCTCTTGAATCCCAGAAGTAATGTAAAGTTCAGGGGTCTTGGCCCCACTTTTTATAGCACAAATTCCTTTGTTCTCTGGTGGCAGAGACGCTCCTTGCCCAGCCAAAACCAGTTCTGTCCTCTCTAGTGCAGCTGCCCAGCAGGAGGTGGAGACAGCATTGTCAGAGGCAGACCAGACCCATTCATTTGTGAAGGAAATCTCCTACTCCTACTCTAAATGCAGCCCAGGTCTATTCAGCCCAGTCCTGACTCATACAGGAAAGGCAGGACACACATCACCCCCCCAGTGGCTGTCTGAGAGAATGCACATCCCCAGACCCTGTCACTCCAAAGCCAGACAGTCAATACACAAACCAGCAGAGGCACACAGGATGGCTAAGCAAGAAAATACCTACTTTCTAAAAGTGGTATTTTCAACCACAGAATGTAAAAATCATCCTTACTAAAAGATGCATCTTTATATTCTGAGTTCAGGCATACTAAACTTTACCTTCCTATCTTGCCCCAATAGGAAGTTATATTTATTTATTTATTAAGGAGTTTTATATAGCGCTGGCCAGACCCGAGGGTATCGGAGCGCTTTACAGCAGATTCAGGCAGGAATCACATAAAAAGGCATAGGTATACATATTGGTTCAAAAAGCCCGGCGTGCTGAGCAACATTGAGGAGAGGAAGTCCCGAGATAACTTCGATGAGTGCACGATGTCTTGGGCTGAACCTCATTCGGGGGGGGAGGGGGAACGAGGAAGGGATCGGAGAGAGGGGAAGAGGAAGGTCTTGGTGAAACATTGTCAGGGGGTTGTAGAGTATAGGCATCTGCGTTTCGGTGGCGTTTCTCGGTTCGGGAAGGCACGGTTGAGGAAGAGGTCTTTTAGGAGTCTTTTGAATTTTACAAAGGAAGGGATAGTCCTGATATCAGCTGGGATGGAGTTCCAGATTTTGGGCGCGTTTCCAGCAAATGATTGTGTAGCGGTTTTTTGTTTACATGTTTTCATAGGGATGAGTAGTAGGTTGTTGGAGCTCCTGAGGTTTCTTGTCTGCCCGGCTTTCTTGAGTTTAGAGGCCAGGTATTCGGGTTTCCCAGTGTGCAAGGCTTTGTGCGTGAGGCAGGCAGTTCTAAAGCTGGCACGCATTTCGCCTGGGAGCCATTTTAGTTCTCTGAGTGCGGGTGATATGTGATCGAATTTCTTAACTCCGGTGACAATTCTGGCGGCAGCATTGAGAGTTGTTTTGAGGGGGGCTAGGTGGGATTTTGCTGTACCGGTGAGGACAGCATTCCCATAGTCTAGTCTAGATAATACCAGTGATTGGGTGGCTTGCTTGAGGTCCTTGGGTGGAATGAAGGGTTTTATTTTGTTGAGTAGCTTTAGATTGAGGAAGGCACTCTTTGCGGAGATCTTAATGTGTTGGGCCATGGTCAATTTTGGGTCTAGGGTGATTCCAAGTGATTTTACAGAGTTAGCCAGGGTGAGATTACCATTGAGAGTATCGATTGCTTTTAGCCATTCTACGATTTGTGGGTTTTCTTCTTTGTTGGAGATTAGGAGGATTTCAGTTTTGTCTTGGTTGAGTTTGAGGTGGTTTGTTGATAGCCAGTGTTGGACTTCTCTGAGAGTGTTGTTGAGTCTCTGAATGTCGTCAATGGAGGAGGTTTCCAGGTAGATCTGGGTGTCATCAGCATATAGGTGGAAGGGGATGTTGGCTTTTTTGAGTAGGGTGGTGAGGGGTTCCATGTATATGTTGAACAGTTGAGGGGAAAGCACTGAGCCTTGGGGGACACCTCTGCTGACGGGGTGTAGGTTCGATGTGAAGGTTTTAATTTTTATCCTTTGGGAGCGGTTGTGTAGGAAGGAGGAGAACCAGTGTAGGACCACCTCATCAGCACCTATACTGTCCTGGAGAGCCTTGATGAGTAGCTTGTGATCGACCGTGTCAAAGGCTGCTGAAAGGTCTAGTAGGATGAGTAGGCAGCATTGGTCAGTATCTAGAGACTTGTGGATGTCGTCCAAGATGTTAAGGATCGCGGTCTCGGTGCTACAGCCTTTTCTAAAGCCTGATTGGTGGGGATCTAGCAGGTTGATGTTGTCCATGTGCTGAGTCAGTTGAAGGAGAACGCATTTTTCGAGGATTTTGGATAGGAGGGGGAGATTGGAAACGGGTCTGAAGTTGTTCAGATCGTTGGTGTCAAGGCCTGGCTTTTTCAGAAGAGGCGTGACTTGGCCGACTATGAGGCAGTCTGGTATGATGCCAGTTTTCAAGGAGCTGTTTATGATCTCGCACCAGAATGGGGCAAGGGAGAGTTTCAGCTTTTTGGTCAATTGAGTGGGTATAGGATCAAGGACGTGAGATGCGGGTTTGGAGGAGGAGATCAGTTTAAGAATCTCAGATTTAGGTATAGGGTTGAAGGATTTCCAGGCTTTCATGGGGGGCTTGCGTGTGCTGTTCTCGATCTCTGAGGTTCGGCTTTTGCAGGAGGGATTGAGGTTGATGTCTAGTGAGAGCTCAATTTTGGTGATTTTGTCGTCGAAGAAGTTGGCGAAGTTGTCACACAGGTCTTTGGAGGCCTGGACTAGGGTTGTAGAGGGCTTGGAGGTTTGTTTCCTGATGATGTTAAAGAGTTCTTTGGGTCTGTTTTTCGCGTTGCCCAGAGCGGTGCAGAAAAAGGTGGATTTTTCGTTGTTGATGTGTGTTTTGTATTTCCTTCGGGCTGCTTTGAGTTGTTCATGAAGGCTTGTAGAAGGGTTGTTCCTCCATAGTCGTTCTGTGGCTCTGAGTTGTCTCCTTTCAGCGTTGATGTCCGTGTTGAACCAGGATCTGGATGGAATGTTCCTGGTTTTTTTTAGTTTCAGGGGGGCTAGTTGGTCTAGGATGGATGTCATAGTTGTGTTGTAGTGGGAGGTGAGTTCCGTTGTGGAGAGGCCCTCTGGGGAGATGGGCATGAGCGAACTTATCTTTTCTTCTAGATCGACCATGTTGATTTGTGTTAGATTTCTCGTCCATTTGGGGGGGTCTGGGATGGAAGGTTGGTGTGCAATCAGTTGCGTGATGTGGAATAGTATTAAGTGATGGTCGGACCAGTCAACAGGCAGGATGCGGTCTATTGTGATTGTGTCGCGTTTGGCGATGATGGCATCTAGGATTGCTCCTTTGTTATGGGTCTCATCTGAGCAGTGTTGGGTAAGGTTGTTGCTGTGTAATAGCTCGTTCAAATATTGGATTAGTGAGTTGTTTTTATCGTTCCAGTGTAGGTTGAGATCACCTAGAATCAGGTTACTGGTGTCTCGGAGTGAGCAGTGGGCAACCAGGTCGGACAGGTGTTCAGTGAATGTGGTGGTGTTACCTGGGGGATGGTATAGGAGGTGGCATTCTAGTGTTTTGTTGTCGCTTGTGTTAATGTTGACGGTTAGACATTCAAAGGAGTTATAGTTAAAGGTGTCAATTTCGGCTACGGACATGTTGTTATAAATAAACTCCCATTCTATCCTATGGGACAGATAGCCTTTCAATAGTGAAAAAACGAAATACACTGTATTTCACTATTAGGACATGTCACACACCTCAGTACATGTCCTACCTTTTACATACACTGCACCCTGGCCATGGGGCTAACTTGGGCCTACCTTACGGGTGTCTTACATGTAAGAAAAGGGAAGGTTAGGGCCTGGCAAGTGGGTGCACTTGCCAGGTTGACATGGCAGTATCAAACTGCTCACAGAGACTGCAGTGGCAGGTCTGAGTTACATTTACAGGCTGCTCATGTGGGTGGCACAATCAGTGCTGCAGGCCCACTAGCAGCATTTGATTTACTGGCCCTGGGCACACACAGTGCACAGTACTAGGGACTTACCAGTAAATCAAATATGCCAATCATGGGATCACCAATCCATAAACACAATTTACAGGGAGAGCATATGTGCAAAAACAGGGTCCAAAACAGTAGGCCAAAAAGCATAAAGGCTGGGGATAAACCACTGGAAAAGTCAGGTCTAACACTATTCAGCTCCTCTAAAACAGCCAAATGTTCATTGATGTCAAAGGATTTTTTCTGCCGCCAATGTGCTCAGACTGTCGAGGTCAGATACCCACATCCTAACCCCAAACAGGATTTCGTAGGGACCCAGGGATTTTCTAGGCAGATTAAGGGCTCTCTGGGCCCCATATAGGTGATGGACCCAACTGCGACCTGTGCCTAAAACCCTTGCTATTAAAGACTGCTTTAAGTCTCGGTTCTTCCTTTCCACTACTGAATTTCCCTTGGGATGATAGGGGGAGGAGTACCGCACAGTCACACACAATTTTCCCATGGTGCCTTTGTAAGCCTTAGAGGCAAATGCCGGCCCCTGGTCCAAATGGAATATGCCAACTGCGTATGTCCCAATAAAGACTTGCAGCTCTTTGATAACAGTTTGGGCGTCAGCTGATCGCTGTGGCCAAACCCATAGGAATCGAGAGCAGGAATTCAATGCAACCAAGATGTATTTGTAAGCCCCATCTGATTGTAAGGGGCCGCAGTGGTTCAGATAAATACAAGTGAGTGGCTTGTTTGATATTAATAGTTGTGTCTGTGGTGGGTGTGCTACAGTGGAACCCTTCATCTGCTGGAAGACATAGCATTTAAGGACAAAGTACCTAGTGTTTGGAAAGACCTGGCCACCAATAGCATTGCTGCAATAGTGAAATTGTAGCTGCCACCCCTGCGTGTGCAGATGATAAGCTCTCATGTGCTGCTAGGATTAAACCTAACCTGTGATCTGAGTTTGGTATTACTCTATCTCCCACTCCGGGAATATGAGCAACAGGTATATTTTGTGCACTTAACTGGTAAGAGTACTTTGCTGGGAAGCTTTCCGGCAAGTGGGTGTCCTCATGTGCAGTGCTGACAGCCATCATAATATCTCTAGCTATCCTCGTACCAGAACGAGTAATTGCAGCGACAGCAGCAGTTTGCACTGTTGCTTTCGCGGCTTCGTCAGCCATGGAATTCCCTGCAAAGTGTATTCCTGCACGTTGATGACTCAAGGTGTGAATCACATGAGTCCATGGCAAGCATTCTTCCAGCTTAGCCACCTGTCCCCAAAGCGCTTTGTGTTTTCTGGTGGACCCTTTGGAATCTCTGAATCCATTCTGGCTCCAGTAGTGTAGATACTCATTGTATGACTGGACACAATAATACAAATCACACACTGAGTGTGGGGAATCCAGAATCTATATTCTCAAGTGCCAAAATTAGAGCTCTGAGTTCTGCCAGCTGTGCTGTGCAATCACCTAGTGACTCTGTGTAGGTCTTTTCAGATTGGAATAGACCATCCTGCATTCTACCCTTAAGGGCTGTGCATGCAGCTGAGTATTGCTTTTTTGTCCCTACGTCAGGCTGTGCAGAACCGTCAGTATAGATAATGTAATCAAATGATCAAGAGGCATGACTTCATTAGTCAGAGGGTATTCATTTTCGTATTGCAGGTATACTTATGTTTGTATGGTAGAGTCAAATCTGTAGTGTACATCTGTCGCAGTGAAAGAATTGGCCCACTGTAACCATCTTGGATGTAATGTTTTAGCACTGGGAATGCTAGCTTTCGTGACAGCCTCTAATGTCACTCCCTTTAGGCTAGTCCTGTCATGTATGCCCCCTTTTTACATACATTGTCCCATCCACACGACAGTAACAGTTCTGAATAGGTGACCTTTTACCTAGTAGTTTGCTCCTGTCTCTTCGACACCAGGCTCTTAGTATTTTATCAAAATCCCTGAACCTGACGTACATAAACATGTCCTCAGGCACTGCATAATTATTCTGTATAAGGGTCACCACTTTTTTCATCCTTGGCCAGCTGTGCATGATCGCATTGTTTAGAAAAACATTTATGATTGTTTTCAAAACATATCGATTCTAGAAGAAACCCTGGAGTGACCACTCTAGTATATAAGACCCTTATTCCCCCCTGCAAATTAGAGGAGAATTCCTTCCACGCTGACACGGGGTCCTGCATGCTGAATCTTCGACACGCAGCGTTCTGACATCCCTTGCGTGGTGTCATCCTCGGAGCAGAGACGGGGTCCTTCATTCTCTAATATCAGGTGAGGGGCTTTGTTCTTCCCTAGGGGATTCTTGGTGATAGACATATATATAGGCTGTCCGGTTTTAGGTTTAAACCTATAATAACTGATAAAACCCACCAGAAGGGAAATAGCTCTCACCAGTGTAAACATAAAAACACTGAAAAAACCCCTGCACAACCACAAACTAAATGCCATTCAAAGAAAGGAAAAGGAGAGTGAAAGAGTCATTTTTATTTCTTCCTGAAGGGGCCAATACAATGCAACTTTGTTATATAAGGTAGCAGTAAGAAAGACTGAGCTAAAATTATTCTGCTTGAGTTTTGTTGTTTAGGGATGTCACTAAAATATTGTTTCTTCTTCCTCTTTTCAGTTTTGTGGTCTTTGGTCTAAAGATACAGGTGTTAGAAGCATGTGTTAGGTGTTGTTTATTCAATTTATAAACTTTAGAGAATCAGGAAATATCAAAATCATATTTGATTTTTTGGCTACGTTTGAGTCTTTCACTGATAGGAAAAATGTAGGTTTCATAAGAATCTTTCCCAATATGTACCATCACATTTACCCACACAGAATGGGAAAAACCCTTGATACATCAGCCCCCTTTTCTAGTAAGTCAGTATTGATAGTAGGTGAATTGCCAAACACCCCAGGTTTTAAACATTCAATGCAAGGTATAGTGACGGGTATATATGAAAAGAGTGCAGTCACAAAGCATCTGGGATACTGGTGAAAACATAACACCAGACTTTTGGAAAACATGGAACGCAGTGTCACTTGGAATGCCGCTGCAAAAAGTTCTTACCAAGTTCAACAAAGATTGGAGTGATTTTGTTTGTATTTGCAGCGATTCAGGTACGTATATGAAAAAGTTGTGTGATGACCTGTCAAAATCAATACCTGAGCTGAAGTGCTTCCCTGTAAGAGATCCTTGCCACTTGTTATATGGTATGCTGAAAGCATCTTTACAATCTTCAGAGTTAATGAAGAATGCAATTGACTTTTTAGTCCATTCTGGTGCACTGTTTTGTTATGCACGGAAACTAAAACGCAAATATTTCTCATTTTGTGCTTTGTGTGGCATCAAAGAAAGGGTCATCCCAACTGTGTCACTTAGCTGGTGCTTCTCAGTCCTAGAGGCCATGAATACTTTATTATCCATGTAGCAACCGTTTACAGAACTTTTGCTGAGTGATGATGCCAAAGGCAAGAAATGTGAGGATCTTTGGTCACATATTGATAGTGATTTGAAAAAAAGGACACTCTACTGCATTCTTAGATTTTTACAGGAAAGCATGACTGCTGTAGTGGACATAATAAAAAACTAGAGTCTGAAAACACCCTTGTCTACCAAGTGTTCATCATAATTAGTGTTGATGTGAAACATCTCCTTGAGAGTAGGCTGGGCGACAATGTCAGTGATTTTGGTGCTGCAACATATTCCATGTTAGAATGCTTGCCACTTGGTAAACAAAGAAATATTGAGGAGCAATTCAGGAACTTTAATTTTACAATGTATGAGAAATAGCCCTTTACCAACCATGGCATTTGAAGTCAATGAAGCCTCACTGTGGCACTCTGCACAAGTTATAGATCCCTTCCGTAAAGGGAAATTTTCTCTGGAGTTTCAAAAGTGCTGCCTCATTTTTGACTGCTTCAATAACTCTGAGGGCATATGCACTCAGTTCAACGCATATGTTGCAGAACCTGTTGCAGAGAATCACAATCTTCAGGTGCACCAGTATTGGCATGGAAAGCTATGTCAGTGGCCAGAGTTAGAAAATTGTATACTGGCTATTTTGGCATTGCCTGTCTCAAGTGCCAATGTTGAGAGAGCCTTTTCATAGATAAAAGTTTACATGGGAAGGAAAGAGCGAGCGTGCATGACCAAAGACTCACTGAAGAAGTATTGTATGGTGTACTATGATAAGTTTGATTTGTAAAAATGTATTTGGACCTCATTTACACTGTACGTACACTGTCTATATACCATGCACTGTCAGTGCAGAAAGCAAGCAATAATAAAAGCAAAAAGTTCCATAAACACCGGAAAAACACTGTTTCTGTTGTTTTTAATGGCGGGAAAATGTGTAACCACTGATAACCACTGTTTTTTTAAGGTATTGAAATCACTTGAAAACACTGAAAAAACCCCACCAGAATTTACCAAAAATAGAAACTGAAAACAGGAATGCCTACATATATATCTATACACATATACATGCTACACCTACATATCTAGGCTAGGTACATTTAGGCAAATTATGTAGGGTGCACATTACAGGAGTATGCAAGTGCTACTGTCTTATCTGAACTACAGATGTTCATCTTCTTAGCACTATGGTAGAAATGTATCTACTGTTTACTATATTGGTACTTGCGATTTCTTTCGTATGCTTCTGTCTCCTGATTGTCGCAGCAAATATGTTTTACGCAAGACTGACGCTGGGCCAATAAATACTTATTGAAACGTCCTAATCACCATCCTGTGTATTTTCTGAGAATAAGTAAGCACAAGTGACTGAGCGAAAAGTACTGTACTGTTTTCCACGATCCCTGAGGAATCAGGGTTGTCATGTTCAGTGGTTGCCAGAAACTACCTACACCACTGTAAGATACAGGGGGGTGGGAGTGGCACTGTAGAGCAAGCTGGTCTAACAGATGACATATCCTGTTGGGGTGTCCGGAAGCGGTTTGAACACCAAGCCCTCAGTTTAGGTCATCCAAAATGCGCAGGTCCTGGGGATTCCCAGGAACTACACGACACTAAGGCTAGCACTGGAGTCACGACAGTTATTAGTTTCCCCTGAGCCAATGCTCTGGCTCTCACCCCAGCATTCTGTACCACCGTCCAAATCTTTTCTGTCAGTGCAAAACACATCTCAGCATTGATGTATAAATGTGATTTATATGCAATTGGTACAGTGTCTCTCTGATTGAATGTTACATATGTATATCCTGATGCACCCGCATTGATACGGATCACCAGGTTTATGATATTTACACATGTGTGTAAGTGTTTTGAAGCTAGCATGCCATCTTGTACTGAACGTAAAATCTGTGTATGTTCAGGTGTCCAGTGTGTGCTTGAAATGTCTGTACAAATCAAGTCGTAGAATGTTTTGACCTGTTCTGAGTGATCTGGAATGTTAATGTGCTAAAATGTAGGAATCCCAATATAGACTGAAGTTTTTTTAATGTGTTCGGTGGTTGTAATAATGCAAACTTCTCTAAGAAGTGTGTCACAAGGTTTTTGCCTTCACTTGACAGCTCGATTCCCAGAAACAAGACATTAAGGTGGGCAATTTTTGATTTCTTAAAATTAAATTTGTAGCCCAAGTGAGCAAATCCCAGAACTATGCCATCAACTCTTGTCAAGTGTGTAGAAAGGTCATCATCTGTCAAGTATATGTCATCGACATAGAGCAATGCCTGGTTGTCAAATTATTGTAACAGTTCTATAATCCGGGCCGAAAACAACCCAGGGCTGTTCTTGTACCCCTGCGGGCACATGACAGAACTGTTTTTGAGAACTGAGCGCCCTAAATGCGGTCAAGTGCCTGCTTTCAGGTGTTATATTTTGGCAGAAAAATCCATTTGTGATATTTAATGTTTTGTATTTTTTACGAACTATATTGTTCATTAGCACTGCGTACGTTTTGTACTGAGAATGTTCATGTAGCCGTCTGTAGAATGTCTGTAATCTAATACTAGACAATGTGAATGGTCAAGTTTCATTACTGGAAATAAAGGAGTAATCATAGGAGAGGTGCAACTTTCTATTAAATCTTGGTATTCAAGATGTGTTAAAATCTCTCTAACTTGTTTTTTAGCCTAATTTTTAATAGGGTATTGTCTTTGAGGTTGTGGGGTCAACCTCACTGGCATTACATGTTAAGGGGAACCATCATCCCACCCCACATAGTTGCGGTTGAAAGCAGGAGCCAGTGCGAACACCCACTTCTTGGCGTATGAATGTTTAACTGATTCTGGGACGAGGTTGGAAAAAGCAGGTAAAATTACCATCTCTCCCTCTGGGCAATCCATCACGAATTCAGGTGGCCAATCCTTTTCGAACAAGAGAATGGCATAGCCAAATGACAAATTCTCCCAAAAGATAACATTACTGTATCTTGGTACGTCCCCCTCCAATTGGAGTTGCATCTCATATAAACAATGCGGGAAGCTCTCCCTAGTATCTGGTGTTTCCAGCCGGATATAGTCACTCAACGCTACTGTCATCAGACAATTCATCAAGTTCCGGCAAACTATTAGAAGCAGTGTCCTTAATATCTGTGGCACGCTTGACTTTAAGTCTTGCTACTTTCTTCTGTTTGAATTGAGGCTTTGGCTGCTTAGATTTGTCTTCCTTTTATATTATGTATTCAGAAGAGTTTTATGAGTCCTTCTTTGTTTTCACATACTCCTCTGATCTGCGCTCTGACCGTATACCTCTCTCTGATTGTTTTTTGAATGAATCCTGAAAGAAATGAGATGAACGTGTATCGATATCCTGATACCTGTCAGACATCTTAATATTATCACGGTTACGCAAGTTATAGCTCTTTTCAGTGGCCTCCTGTTGAGGAGATCCGCCCTGTGATTTGGGGCCTGATTATGACTTTGGCGGTGTGGGAGCGGGCCTCCATGCCAGTGCCCCACTCCCACACTGACAGAGTCTCCTCATGATGTGGCGGGCAATGCTTTGGTGGTCCCGCAGCAATGCAATTCAAAGGCTCATATATGAGCCTTGGAACTGCAGCGCCGAGGGAGCACCAAAGCAAGTTCCTGCACGGCATGGACTGTGCAGTCCATGCTGTGCAGGAACTGGGGTGCATGCACACAGGGGGGCACATCATGTGTCCCCATGCATGTATCCCCAGGCCCTGAGGCAACAGGGGGCCGTCTAGGGCCCCCTTAGTTTCCTCACTGCCACATTTTTCATGGCAGGCTCACTGTCATGAAAAGGGTAGCAGTGAGGAAAGTTTGTAATATGCTTGGGATTGCCGCAGTGGCACCGCCAACATATTGCAATCATCAGATTGCCGCCCCACCGATGAGGGATGGTGGATCACCAGCGGTTGTGGCATTCCCATGGTGGTCCGACTGCCCGAGTCCGAATATGGCGGTCGTACCACCATTGCGGCAGCAGCCACACAGCCACCACTGCACCACCCCGGGTTTGGCAATCCACTGACCGGCAAACTCGGAATCAGGCCCTTAGTCTTTTCTTTAGGTTTCTTATTATCCCACTTCTTCTTAGAGGAGTCAGTGCTTATCCTTTTCGGAATTACTCTTAATTTGTGGTTTTGTAGGTTTGGCTCCTAAATTATCTCTGCCTATGGATGCATATGTTTCTTCAATAATTTTAGGTAACTCTCGCTCTTGTTCTCTCAGAGTTAAGTTATTGAGTCCAAAACAACAGCACAGGTGCACCATGCAGTAAAATTCAATCAATAAACAAAGTCTGTATCCAGACACAAAAGTTCTTCAGTTTTTTCTTTCTTTTATTCCATTTTCATTTGACGCTGATAAAAACACAGAGTCCAGCTCAAGTGACTCAATAAACAGTACAGCCAACGCGTTTCGTCCTAATAAAGGACTTCTTCAGGGCTGTTAAATACAAACAAATATATATATACATTTAGACAAACAACATTTACAACACTCATAGAACATCCTGTACATAAATACCAATTGGCAAAATCCTAATCCATGAACAATACTTACATATTATACACAACAATGACAAACCGACAGACTCTAAAACATATATATATTCATCTATTTACATTTTTGAATAAAATATACTAAAGTGCTTAATATTAACAAATTTACAAAAGCCTAAAAAGTTCCACCCGGAACAATATTTTTATTTATTATTTTATTACTCAATTTATGTCTATCTCCAGTGACTTCATATTATTATCACTTCACTTCATACAACGATACTTTGTCAATGATAACAAGTCAACAATAGACTAAGAGAGAGAAAAGGGAGAAAAAGGGAGAAAGATTAGCCATCAAGGCTTAAATACAAAAAGGAACACAAAAGGAGAAACAAAAAAGAGCAGTAAATGCTGATGAAACCTGGCTGGGATGGCATATCGTACCACGGACCCGAACATATACACAATCCTTGTACAGATACCCAAAAGTGGAAAGATATGAAAATATATGAGAAAATATGTCACAACTTCGTCCACAGAATTAGAGTCCTCATGATCTGCAAATCAGTGTCTAGGAATACTTATGAAACTCCTTGGGCGATATCAAAAGACAAATCACACATAGGTACCCACCACAAGATGATGGTAGGATCCGACATTGCCATAGTATTACAGGTCATAGAATTCCCTGATGGCAAAATGTTTCCCGTCCGATTTATTTCTATAATATAACGGCAAATAAAATCAGTTTTAATTAGGAGAAGGAAATGACATATCTACAGATATTTTAACAACACAGCCACCATAATGTCTACTATTCCATTTACTCAAGGATGAGAACAAAATAGATATTATAGATCTTTGGTAAGAAGCCCCATGGTGGCAAGGCAGATAATATAGCCAGCCCCTCCGTTTAAACCATTGGGACATAAATGAAATTTGCATAATGCCTTGTTTAGAGGAAAGACCTAATAACAGATCACATACCTTCAAAAATCTACACGAAGGTCCAGGTGGTAAAGGGATGACACCACATAGTGGGGGTGGAAGTAAACAGGAAAGCACCGCTAGACCTACAGGGAGATAATAACCCCTGATTAGTAATATCCCTATACAGGTGCGAAATAACACCTCTTTTTAGTTCCTAAAACAGTATTATAACCTTAATGTAATTTAATCCCTACAATCCCAGACACTTTCACTGCCCTGTGACATCTTCCCTAAAAACCATGAGTGAAACCACAACGTCCCATAGCAAAGCAAAAGCTTAGAAAACAAATCTGTTTATGCAGAGAAGACAAACACATATATTAAAAGGATAAATGACCTATTCAAACAGCGGCCCAAAAAGCGTGAATTTGTAACCATGCAACCCATTTATAAGGTAAATACCCAAAAAGCACTGTTCTCATCTTGATGTCCCTCTGTCACAGAGCATACTCGAGAAATACTATCAGTATGGAAATAGTCTAGATGATTTAAACGAGGTACACGACGAAGCAGCGCCATAACAACGTTTTTTCAATTGTGGAAATATAAGATCAACAAGACCTCGTAAAAGCTGTTACCTACGCCCCCAATATATACATAGTTCTTAATAAAGAGCGAAAGAACCGTCCTGAAGAGAGGATCAAAATAGAACCATGCCGACGCAAAGCTTACCAGAGTGAAGCTGTAACAATCAACGAAAGCACTGGAAAATGTAGCAGCAAAAAGCCGGGCAGGAAGACCAAGCAGTAACTACAGCGAGTTTAAATAACGTGCGACGTCTAAAAAATCCGGAACACCTGTGTCAAGAAAAGTATACGTACTCGTCCAAGTAGTACAAAATGAACCTAATACGGCGGCCATATTGTAGCGGTAACTGTAGATGTAGAAATCTCGCATATCATGCGAAATCAAAAATCAAGACGCCTAATAATAAGAAAAAAAACACATATCGGCCAAATATGCCGTAGTGCAACAGAGGTAACAATGGTCATTGGCACAATATTGGCCCACGTCGTGCATATGACACATAGAATATGAAAACGGCGCAGCAACCTATCAGTGCTCATAACTGCGACGCTGTAACTTAAACCCACTTTGAAGGTAAATAAACTATCTAATACCTAGTGGAATAATATCAGATCCATTCTCACAGATCAAGGGACAGTATCTAAATAATGATGATAAGACGGCAGCCATATTGGCCTATGTTCAGATCAAATTAACCTGTACTCTCCTTGTAGATAATTTAAAGACCAAAGGGTCCCATTGGCCATTATGCTTCCAAAATCGCCAAATAACATAGTATCCACAAGATTCGTATTCAAGGAAGGAAGACGGAAAGGTATACGTGCTCGTCCAAGTAATACAATATGAGCCTAATACGGCGGCCATATTGTAGCGGTAACCATTAGGTGTAAAAATCCCGCATATCATGCGAAATCAAAATCAAGACGCCTAATGATACGGCCCAATATGCCGTAGTATAGTAAAGGTAACAATAGTCGTCGGCACAATAATAGCCCACGTCTTGCATCTGATAAACGTAATTTTTTTTGCATAATAAATAGAAAATAAATACGGCGCAGCAACCTATCAGTGCTCATTAATGCGGCGCTGTTACTTAAACCCACGTTGAGGGTAAAAACTATCTAATATTTAGTGAGATACTCTCAGATCCATTCATACCGATCAAGGGACAGTGTCTAAATAGTAATGATAAAACAGCGGCCATATTGGCCTGTGTTAAGATCAAAATTAACCTGTGCTTCCCATGTAAATAGTTTAAGGACCAAGGGGTCCCAAAGCCATATCCAGTTTATTAAGTGAAACCACTCACGCACCAGGCTCATACAGTGTAAGCTGGGATTTATAAACCTATATCTGGCTAATTCCCAACACAAAACGAAGTCTTTAACAAAAAATCAAATGAAAAGCCCAAGGTTTCTCATTGGCCATTATGCTTACAAAATCACCAAATAACATAGTATCCACGAGATTCGTATTCAAGGAAGGACAAAGCATATATGGATAAATGACATATTTTTAGCATCCAAAAGAAGTACAAGAAAAACCAATTGCCAGGTTATTCATATTAAAATAAAAACGAAAACAAAAGCATAACATGACAGAGGGAGGACAGAGAAGAAAGAAAAATAAATGTACATAATGGCCCCACATATCATGTAGGGCCTAAAACATTTATCATATCATTAACAATTCACCTGACTCATGTCCAGAATGGTGCAATTAGAAGGACAATTCACACCATTCAGTCTTTAGCTTAATTCATAAAGACTCCCTACTATATGAAACAGTAGGGAGGGGAGAAAAAATAAATAACTTTTATGTACAGACCGAATCAGGACATGGAATGACATGCAGTTCTTACAGGAAATAGTGCATTTCATCATCACTATTATGTCCTAGTTCCACACATCGCAGTCTACAAATCCACCCTGCTTCATTCTTTCTTAGGGCCAATTCCCTATTCCCCCCTCGTGGGTGGGCAGGGACATGATCTATCCCTATGAACCAAAAATCATCACCATTTGTATGGTTTTCCTGCATATGAAAGGTAAGGGGATATCTAAGATCGCCATTACGTCGAGCACGCACATGCTCCTGTACTCTTAACTTCAGGGCTCTTTTGGTACTGCCCACGTAGATCTTGTCACATGGGCATCCCAATATATATGTTACAAATTTTGAATTGCAGTTGATTAGGTGATTTATAGTGTATCTGCGTTTGGTATTAAAACAGAAATTCTTGGTCATATTCCTCCCAAACCTACAGACACAACACTCTCTACATGTGTAAAACCCTGTCAGTGTAGACTTAAGCCATGTATGAGGTTTGGAGGTAGTCACATAGCTGGGACACAACATATTTCTTAGATTCTGTCCCCTCCTATATGTCACCTTCGGTTTAGTAGACAGGGTATCTTGCATACTTGGTATATCCACCAAGAGGTGCCAATGTTTTCTAAGGACGTTATATACTCTACTACTGCGATCATCGTATTGCGTAATGAAGGCAATTGGAGCTTTTTGACCATATTACTAGAGTTAGCTGTTAAGGTGGATGCCCTGGAGACTTTCATCACTTTTTTATATGCTTTGTTCAATGTGACCTCCGGGTACCCTCTATCTAAAAGCGCTTCTCTGTTTCCCCTAGATTCTGTAAGAAACTCACCTCAGTACTACAATTACGTCTCATATGAATCATCTCCCCTTATGGGATGTTGTTAATAACATGTTGGGGATGCAAACTTTGAAAGTGCAGTGTGCTGTTACAGGCAGTCTTTTTTCTGTATGTGCGGCTGTGAATATGATCATCCTGTATGAAGAAAGTGACATCTAAGAAGTCAATCTCTTCCTTACTATGGTTCATAGTGAATCTAACATTAAAAGGATTATCATTAAGATAAGCATGATACTTTATAAGCTCCGGGGCAGGTCCATCCCAGAGCATGATAATATCATCGATGTACCTGCCCCAGAAAATCACATGCTCCATCCACCTTGCCGCATGGCGGTCCCAGGCATTCTCCCGCTCAAACCAGCCCATAAAGAGCCCGGCGTAAGCGGGAGCAAATCTGGAGCCCATCGCTGTACCCTGAATTTGCTGAAACCATACAGAATCATGAAGAATTTTTTTTTTGACAGAATGATATCCGTCATTTCCATCAAGATCTCATTATGAGAATAATGATCTGCCGTTCTTTGTCCCAGATAGAAATGTAATGCCTTTATTCCAAATTCTTTCTTAATACATGTGTATAGACTAATAACATCCAAAGTCACGAATGTTAAAGTCTCAGACCAATTAAAGCCTTCAAATTTCCCCAAGATATCTTTCGTATCCTTTATATACGATGGTAAGTTTTGTACCAAGGGCTGTATATAATGGTCCACATATTCAGAGAGTTTTTCCGTAGGTGAATTAACCCCAGAAATGATAGGGCGGCCCGGTGGAAAGGGGCCTCCTTGTGTATTTTGGGCAGAATATAAATACAAGGGAAGACCGGTTCCAGAACTGTTAGATATCTCCATTCCTCTTGACTCAACAGGCCAATTTCTCGCCACTCTACAAGTCTCATATTTATAAACGTACTTAGGGCCTTGATGGGATTCCTTGGGAGTTTAGTATAGCAAGCGGTATCCGCTAGTTGGCGGTCTATTTCCTTCATGTAACTCATCTTTTCCATAATGACCACATTCCCCCCCTTATCAGCCTCACGAATGACAATGGTGGAATCGGACTTAAGTCCTTTTAAGGCTGCAGTCTCAGCGACCGTTAGATTATATTTTCTCAAGTTGGGGGGGATAGGATGTTCCAATAGGTGATAAAATCCTTGTGTGACCCTGTCTCTAAAGATGTCTATATTGGGGTGTGTCCCAAGAGGGATAAATTTCGACTTAGATCTCAAGCCACTGTCCACAGACACATCCTCCATTATATCCAACTCATTTCTGATGAGATCCATATCAATTGACGTTTCATATTCAACAGACATCATTGTTTGAATAACATTTATTTCATTTACAGTGTGTGCGGGAGGGGTATATTCAATCGAGGGTTTGGCACAGAGCAGAGGGTTACGCATAAAGTGATCCTTCAGTTTTAACAGTCTGATAAATTTCGACAAATCAACAAATATATCAACATCACTCCCCATCTGATTCGGACAAAAACCAAGTCCCTTGCTTAAAACTGAGACATCATCATTAGAAAGTACCCTGTCAGACAAATTCACAATCATTAATTTCTTCTCCTTCATTTTTTCTTCCTCATTTAACTTATCTGATTCCCTGCATTCTTCGATCTGGTCATTCTGCCCACTGGTTCTTGTTTTATTTTTTTGTTGTTGTTTCTGTTTGAATTCCTGCCATCTCCGCCCCCCCTTCTGGTCTTTGATCTTTTAGTGTTGATCTTGCACCCAATCTGAACCTCTCCATTTCCAATAAAAAATTATTGGGCCTATTTTCAGTCTCCACCACTCCTACCAAGTCTTCCGTAGCTACTGAACTTGCCACAGAAGAGAGGGAGGTTACACTGCTAGCAGAAGTTGATTCCAATGTCTCTTCCCTTAGTCTTTTACCTTCCCCCGGTATCTTCACATTATAATACCTGTGAGAAAAGGTATAGACTCTCCCATCTTTGTAATCCTTTTCATCCCTCTTGATTTTCTTAATCTTTTTGTCCCTTAAATACATTTGATGACCCTCAAGGATTTCATCCAAGATCGTATAATTTTTCTTAACTACTTCTCTTAAGTCAGAAGTTGCTATTTCCTTCTCCAGTTCCTCAATTTCTTGTTGTAATTTAGCACCCTTTTTCTCCGCATTCTTAATAAGAATGCGCATCATGTTAAACGAGGCATTCCGAAGGTTTCCCTCCCAATCCTCCAATTGGTCCTTATCAAGGTCCTCAAATGTAGGAAAAATTTAAATTCTGATCCCCGTGGTATTTTCTCATTTTCTATATATTTTTCCAGGGTGGTTCCGTCCCACCATCTGGACATTTCATGTTTCTTTAGTTTTTCCAATTTCTGGAACTTTACTTTTAGGCCCTCTATTTTTGGAGTATTTCCATGTGTGCCTCCTGGTTTACAACCGGTGGCAAATAAATCCTGGGCTAATTCCTGCCGCCTGTCTTTAAAACCTGGCATGCTTCAATTTGATCAATATTATGACAAAAAAGATAATAAATCTAAATAAATCTTCTAGAGCCGGTTAGTGCTACTGAAGGGTAAGAAATACAAAAATTAGAACTAACAGTGGAACCTTCCAATTACCAACACCAGACAGACTCTAAAACATATATATATTCATCTATTTACATTTTTGAATAAAATATACTAAAGAGCTTAATATTAACAAATTTACAAAGGCCTAAAAAGTTCCACCCGGAACAATATTTTTATTTATTATTTTATTACTCAATTTATGTCTATCTCCAGTGACTTCATATTATTATCACTTCACTTCATACAACGATACTTTGTCAATGATAACAAGTCAACAATAGACTAAGAGAGAGAAAAGGGAGAAAAGGGAGAAAAGATTAGCCATCAAGGCTTAAATACAAAAAGGAGCACAAAAGGAGAAACAAAAAAGAGCAGTAAATGCTGATGAAACCAACCTGGCTGGGATGGCATATCGTACCACGGACCCGAACATATACACAATCCTTGTACAGATACCCAAAAGTGGAAAGATATGAAAATATATGAGAAAATATGTCACAACTTCGTCCACAGAATTAGAGTCCTCATGATCTGCAAATCAGTGTCTAGGAATACTTATGAAACTCCTTGGGCGATATCAAAAGACAAATCACACATAGGTACCCACCACAAGATGTATGAAGGTATGTGATCTGTTATTAGGTCTTTCCTCTAAACAAGGCATTATGCAAATTTCATTTATGTCCCAATGGTTTAAACGGAGGGGCTGGCTATATTATCTGCCTTGCCACCATGGGGCTTCTTACCAAAGATCTATAATATCTATTTTTTTCTCATCCTTGAGTAAATGGAATTGTAGACATTATGGTGGCTGTGTTGTTAAAATATCGGTAGATATGTCATTTCCTTCTCCTAATTAAAACTGATTTTATTTGCCGTTATATTATAGAAATAAATCGGACGGGAAACATTTTGCCATCAGGGAATTCTATGACCTGTAATACTATGGCAATGTCGGATCCTACCATCATCTTGTGGTGGGTACCTATGTGTGATTTGTCTTTTGATATCGCCCAAGGAGTTTCATAAGTATTCCTAGACACTGATTTGCAGATCATGAGGACTCTAATTCTGTGGACTTTTGGGTATCTGTACAAGGATTGTGTATATGTTCGGGTCCGTGGTACGATATGCCATCCCAGCCAGGTTTCATCAGCATTTACTGCTCTTTTTTGTTTCTCCTTTTGTGTTCCTTTTTGTATTTAAGCCTTGATGGCTAATCTTTTGTCCTTTTTTCTCCCTTTTCTCTCTCTTAGTCTATTGTTGACTTGTTATCATTGACAAAGTATCGTTGTATGCAGTGAAGTGATAATAATATGAAGTCACTGGAGATAGACATAAATTGAGTAATAAAATAATAAATACAAATATTGTTCCGGGTGGAACTTTTTAGGCCTTTGTAAATTTGTTAATATTAAGCACTTTAGTATATTTTATTCAAAAATGTAAATAGATGAATATATATATGTTTTAGAGTCTGTCGGTTTGTCATTGGTGTGTATAATATGTAAGTATTGTTCATGGATTAGGATTTTGCCAATTGGTATTTATGTACAGGATGTTCTATGAGTGTTGTAAATGTTGTTTGTCTAAATGTATATATATATTTGTTTGTATTTAACAGCCCTGAAGAAGTCCTTTATTAGGACGAAACGCGTCGGCTGTACTGTTTATTGAGTCACTTGAGCTGGACTCTGTGTTTTTATCAGCGTCAAATGAAAATGGAATAAAAGAAAGAAAAAACTGAAGAACTTTTGTGTCTGGATACAGACTTGGTTTATTGATTGAATTTTACTGCATGGTGCACCTGTGCTGTTGTTTTGAATTGTTAGATTCCTTTGGGAACAGGCATTGTGACGGTGGGTGCTATTCTGTGTGCACATGGATCCCAATTTGTATTGAAGGGATAGGATTAAGGTAGTAAATTTAGGTTAGGTGCTGGTAATTGGAAGGTTCCACTGTTAGTTCTAATTTTTGTATTTCTTACCCTTCAGTAGCACTAACCGGCTCTAGAAGATTTATTTAGATTTATTATCTTTTTTGTCATAATATTGATAAAATTGAAGCATGCCAGGTTTTAAAGACAGGCGGCAGGAATTAGCCCAGGATTTATTTGCCACCGGTTGTAAACCAGGAGGCACACATGGAAATACTCCAAAAATAGAGGGCCTAAAAGTAAAGTTCCAGAAATTGGAAAAACTAAAGAAACATGAAATGTCCAGATGGTGGGACGGAACCACCCTGGAAAAATATATAGAAAATGAGAAAATACCACGGGGCCTCAGAATTTTTATTTTTCCTACATTTGAGGACCTTGATAAGGACCAATTGGAGGATTGGGAGGGAAACCTTCGGAATGCCTCGTTTAACATGATGCGCATTCTTATTAAGAATGCGGAGAAAAAGGGTGCTAAGTTACGACAAGAAATTGAGGAACTGGAGAAGGAAATAGCCACTTCTGACTTAAGAGAAGTAGTTAAGAAAAATTATACGATCTTGGATGAAATCCTTGAGGGTCATCAAATGTATTTAACCCTTTCCGTGCTCATGACGAGCTCAGCTCGTCATGCTGCGCGGTAGCGCTGTGCGCATGACGAGCTGAGCTCGTCACGACCCCACCCGCGATCGGAATGTCCAGCATACGAGCGGAATTCCGATCGCGGTCAAGGGGTTAAGGGACAAAAAGATTAAGAAAATCAAGAGGGATGACAAGGATTACAAAGATGGGAGAGTCTATACCTTTTCTCACAGGTATGATAATGTGAAGATACCGGGGGAAGGTAAAAGACTAAGAGAAGAGACATTGGAATCAACTTCTGCTAGCAGTGTAACCTCCCTCTCTTCTGTGGCAAGTTCAGTAGCTACGGAAGACTTGGTAGGAGTGGTGGAGACTGAAAATAGGCCCAATAATTTTTTATTGGAAATGGAGAGGTTCAGATTGGGTGCAAGATCAACACTAAAAGATCAAAGACCAGAAGGGGGGGCGGAGATGGCAGGAATTCAAACAGAAACAACAACAAAAAAACAAAACAAGAACCAGTGGGCAGAATGACCAGATCGAAGAATGCAGGGAATCAGATAAGTTAAATGAGGAAGAAAAAATGAAGGAGAAGAAATTAATGATTGTGAATTTGTCTGACAGGGTACTTTCTAATGATGATGTCTCAGTTTTAAGCAAGGGACTTGGTTTTTGTCCGAATCAGATGGGGAGTGATGTTGATATATTTGTTGATTTGTCGAAATTTATCAGACTGTTAAAACTGAAGGATCACTTTATGCGTAACCCTCTGCTCTGTGCCAAACCCTCGATTGAATATACCCCTCCCGCACACACTGTAAATGAAATAAATGTTATTCAAACAATGATGTGATGTTGAATATGAAACGTCAATTGATATGGATCTCATCAGAAATGAGTTGGATATAATGGAGGATGTGTCTGTGGACAGTGGCTTGAGATCTAAGTCGAAATTTATCCCTCTTGGGACACACCCCAATATAGACATCTTTAGAGACAGGGTCACACAAAGATTTTATCACCTATTGGAACATTCTATCCCCCCCAACTTGAGAAAATATAATCTAACGGTCGCTGAGACTGCAGCCTTGAAAGGACTTAAGTCCGATTCCACCATTGTCATTCGTGAGGCTGATAAGGGGGGGAATGTGGTCATTATGGAAAAGATGAGTTACATGAAGGAAATAGACCGCCAACTAGCGGATACCGCTTGCTATACTAAACTCCCAGGGAATCCCATCAAGGCCCTAAGTACGTTTATAAATATGAGACTTGTAGAGTGGCGAGAAATTGGCCTGTTGAGTCAAGAGGAATGGAGATATCTGACAGTTCTGGAACCGGTCTTCCCTTGTATTTATATTCTGCCCAACATACACAAGGGAGGCCCCTTTCCACCGGGCCGCCCTATCATTTCTGGGGTTAATTCACCTACGGAAAAACTCTCTGAATATGTGGACCATTATATACAGCCCTTGGTACAAAACTTACCATCGTATATAAAGGATACGAAAGATATCTTGGGGAAATTTGAAGGCTTTAATTGGTCTGAGACTTTAACATTCGTGACTTTGGATGTTATTAGTCTATACACATGTATTAAGAAAGAATTTGGAATAAAGGCATTACATTTCTATCTGGGACAAAGAACGGCAGATCATTATTCTCATAATGAGATCTTGATGGAAATGACGGATATCATTCTGTCAGAAAAAAAATTTCTTCATGATTCTGTATGGTTTCAGCAAATTCAGGGTACAGCGATGGGCTCCAGATTTGCTCCCGCTTACGCCGGGCTCTTTATGGGCTGGTTTGAGCGGGAGCATGCCTGGGGCCGCCATGCGGCAAGGTGGATGGAGCATGTGATTTTCTGGGGCAGGTACATCGATGATATTATCATGCTCTGTGATGGACCTGCCCCGGAGCTTATAAAGTATCATGCTTATCTTAATGATAATCCTTTTAATGTTAGATTCACTATGAACCATAGTAAGGAAGAGATTGACTTCTTAGATGTCACTTTCTTCATACAGGATGATCATATTCACAGCCGCACATACAGAAAAAAGACTGCCTGTAACAGCACACTGCACTTTCAAAGTTCGCATCCCCAACATGTTATTAACAACATCCCATATCGGGAGATGATTCGTATGAGACGTAATTGTAGTACTGAGGTGAGTTTCTTACAGAATCTAGGGGAAACAGAGAAGCGCTTTTTAGATAGAGGGTACCCGGAGGTCACATTGAACAAAGCATATAAAAAAGTGATGAAAGTCTCCAGGGCATCCACCTTAACAGCTAACTCTAGTAATATGGTCAAAAAAGCTCCAATTGCCTTCATTACGCAATACGATGATCGCAGTAGTAGAGTATATAACGTCCTTAGAAAACATTGGCACCTCTTGGTGGATATACCAAGTATGCAAGATACCCTGTCTACTAAACCGAAGGTGACATATAGGAGGGGACAGAATCTAAGAAATATGTTGTGTCCCAGCTATGTGACTACCTCCAAACCTCATACATGGCTTAAGTCTACACTGACAGGGTTTTACACATGTAGAGAGTGTTGTGTCTGTAGGTTTGGGAGGAATATGACCAAGAATTTCTGTTTTAATACCAAACGCAGATACACTATAAATCACCTAATCAACTGCAATTCAAAATTTGTAACATATATATTGGGATGCCCATGTGACAAGATCTACGTGGGCAGTACCAAAAGAGCCCTGAAGTTAAGAGTACAGGAGCATGTGCGTGCTCGACGTAATGGCGATCTTAGATATCCCCTTACCTTTCATATGCAGGAAAACCATACAAATGGTGATGATTTTTGGTTCATAGGGATAGATCATGTCCCTGCCCACCCACGAGGGGGAATAGGGAATTGGCCCTAAGAAAGAATGAAGCAGGGTGGATTTGTAGACTGCGATGTGTGGAACTAGGACATAATAGTGATGATGAAATGCACTATTTCCTGTAAGAACTGCATGTCTTTCCATGTCCTGATTCGGTCTGTACATAAAAGTTATTTATTTTTTCTCCCCTCCCTACTGTTTCATATAGTAGGGAGTCTTTATGAATTAAGCTAAAAACTGAATGGTGTGAATTGTCCTTCTAATTGCACCATTCTGGACATGAGTCAGGTGAATTGTTAATGATATGATAAATGTTTTAGGCCCTACATGATATGTGGGGCCATTATGTACATTTATTTTTCTTTCTTCTCTGTCCTCCCTCTGTCATGTTATGCTTTTGTTTTCGTTTTTATTTTACTATGAATAACCTGGCAATTGGTTTTTCTTGTACTTCTTTTGGATGCTAAAAATATGTCATTTATCCATTTATGCTTTGTCCTTCCTTGAATACGAATCTCGTGGATACTATGTTATTTGGTGATTTTGTAAGCATAATGGCCAATGAGAAACCTTGGGCTTTTCATTTGATTTTTTGTTAGAGTTAAGGGATTGAAGACTTCGTTTTGTGTTGGGAATTAGCCAGATATAGGTTTATAAATCCCAGCTTACACTGTATGAGCCTGGTGCGTGAGTGGTTTCACTTAATAAACTGGATATGGCTTTGGGACCCCTTGGTCCTTAAACTATTTACATGGGAAGCACAGGTTAATTTTGATCTTAACACAGGCCAATATGGCCGCTGTTTTATCATTACTATTTAGACACTGTCCCTTGATCGGTATGAATGGATCTGAGAGTATCTCACTAAATATTAGATAGTTTTGTACCCTCAACGTGGGTTTAAGTAACAGCGCCGCATTAATGAGCACTGATAGGTTGCTGCGCCGTATTTATTTTCTATTTATTATGCAAATTTTTTTACGTTTATCAGATGCAAGACGTGGGCTATTATTGTGCCGACGACTATTGTTACCTTTACTATACTACGGCATATTGGGCCGTATCATTAGGCGTCTTGATTTTGATTTCGCATGATATGTGGGATTTTTACACCTAATGGTTACCGCTACAATATGGCCGCCGTATTAGGCTCATATTGTATTACTTGGACGAGCACGTATACCTTTCCGTCTTCCTTCCTTGAATACGAATCTTGTGGATACTATGTTATTTGGCGATTTTGGAAGCATAATGGCCAATGGGACCCTTTGGTCTTTAAATTATCTACAAGGGGAGTACAGGTTAATTTGATCTGAACATAGGCCAATATGGCTGCCGTCTTATCATCATTATTTAGTTACTGTCCCTTGATCTGTGAGAATGGATCTGATATTATTCCACTAGGTATTAGATAGTTTATTTACCTTCAAAGTGGGTTTAAGTTACAGCGTCGCAGTTATGAGCACTGATAGGTTGCTGCGCCGTTTTCATATTCTATGTGTCATATGCACGACGTGGGCCAATATTGTGCCAATGACCATTGTTACCTCTGTTGCACTACGGCATATTGGGCCGATATGTGTTTTTTTTCTTATTATTAGGCGTCTTGATTTTTGATTTTGCATGATATGCGATATTTCTACATCTACAGTTACCGCTACAATATGGCCGCCGTATTAGGTTCATTTTGTACTACTTGGACGAGTACGTATACTTTTCTTGACACAGGTGTTCCGGATTTTTTAGACGTCGCGCGTTATTTAAACTCGCTGTAGTTACTGCTTGGGCTTCCTGCCCGGCTTTTTGCTGCTACATTTTCCAGTGCTTTCGTTGATTGTTACAGCTTCACTCTGGTAAGCTTTGCGTCGGCATGGTTCTATTTTGATCCTCTCTTCAGGACGGTTCTTTCACTCTTTATTAAGAACTATGTATATATTGGGGGCGTAGGTAACAGCTTTTACGAGGTCTTGTTGATCTTATATTTCCACAATTGAAAAAAACGTTGTTATGGCGCTGCTTCGTCATGTACCTCGTTTAAATCATCTAGACTATTTCCATACTGATAGTATTTCTCGAGTATGCTCTGTGACAGAGGGACATCAAGATGAGAACAGTGCTTTTTGGGTATTTACCTTATAAATGGGTTGCATGGTTACAAATTCACGCTTTTTGGGCCGCTGTATGAATAGGTCATTTATCCTTTTAATATATGTGTTTGTCTTCTCTGCCTAAACAGATTTGTTTTCTAAGCTTTTGCTTTGCTATGGGACGTTGTGGTTTCACTCATGGTTTTTAGGGAAGATGTCACAAGGCAGTGAAAGTGTCTGGGATTGTAGGGATTAAATTACATTAAGGTTATAATACTGTTTTAGGAACTAAAAAAGAGGTGTTATTTCGCACCTGTATAGGGATATTACTAATCAGGGGTTATTATCTCCCTGTAGGTCTAGCGGTGCTTTCCTGTTTACTTCCACCCCCACTATGTGGTGTCATCCCTTTACCACCTGGACCTTCGTGTAGATTTTTTGAAGGTATGTGATCTGTTATTAGGTCTTTCCTCTAAACAAGGCATTATGCAAATTTCATTTATGTCCCAATGGTTTAAACGGAGGGGCTGGCTATATTATCTGCCTTGCCACCATGGGGCTTCTTACCAAAGATCTATAATATCTATTTTGTTCTCATCCTTGAGTAAATGGAATTGTAGACATTATGGTGGCTGTGTTGTTAAAATATCTGTAGATATGTCATTTCCTTCTCCTAATTAAAACTGATTTTATTTGCCGTTATATTATAGAAATAAATCGGATGGGAAACATTTTGCCATCAGGGAATTCTATGACCTGTAATACTATGGCAATGTCGGATCCTACCATCATCTTGTGGTGGGTACCTATGTGTGATATCGCCCAAGGATTTGCAGATCATGAGGACTCTAATTCTGTGGACGAAGTTGTGACATATTTTCTCATATATTTTCATATCTTTCCACTTTTGGGTATCTGTACAAGGATTGTGTATATGTTCGGGTCCGTGGTACGATATGCCATCCCAGCCAGGTTTCATCAGCATTTACTGCTCTTTTTGTTTCTCCTTTTGTGTTCCTTTTGTATTTAAGCCTTGATGGCTAATCTTTTCTCCCTTTTTCTCCCTTTTCTCTCTCTTAGTCTATTGTTGACTTGTTATCATTGACAAAGTATCGTTGTATGAAGTGAAGTGATAATAATATGAAGTCACTGGAGATAGACATAAATTGAGTAATAAAATAATAAATAAAAATATTGTTCCGGGTGGAACTTTTTAGGCCTTTGTAAATTTGTTAATATTAAGCACTTTAGTATATTTTATTCAAAAATGTAAATAGATGAATATATATATGTTTTAGAGTCTGTCGGTTTGTCATTGTTGTGTATAATATGTAAGTATTGTTCATGGATTAGGATTTTGCCAATTGGTATTTATGTACAGGATGTTCTATGAGTGTTGTAAATGTTGTTTGTCTAAATGTATATATATATTTGTTTGTATTTAACAGCCCTGAAGAAGTCCTTTATTAGGACGAAACGCGTCTGCTGTACTGTTTATTGAGTCACTTGAGCTGGACTCTGTGTTTTTATCAGCGTCAAATGAAAATGGAATAAAAGAAAAAAAAACTGAAGAACTTTTGTGTCTGGATACAGACTTTGTTTATTGATTGAATTTTACTGCATGGTGGACCTGTGCTGTTGTTTTGAAATGTTAGATTCCTTTGGGAACAGGCATTGTGACGGTGGGTGCTATTCTGTGTGCACATGGATCCCAATTTGTATTGAAGGGATAGGATTAAGGTAGTAAATTTAGGTTAGGTGCTGGTAATTGGAAGGTTCCACTGTTAGTTCTAATTTTTAAGTTATTGAGTCATTGGCATACTGTCAATGCTGCTGCTTCCCCTTTAATGTTACACAACATAATGGCGGATACTACGGTAAAATTGCCCAACAATTTCACCCTCAAATCCAGGGCAGGGGCTGCCCCATGCTCATTTTTAATCTGTTTTAGCAGCTCTGGCAAAAGAGATAATCAGGGCGTACCATGAGTCCTGGTATATACTACAGCAAAGACTGTGCCCCAAGTGGCACAGTCCTCCACAGGAGGAGCCATCCCCATCGGCAAGCATATTGTAAGAATTCTGAGTTTTTCCTGGGGAAACACTGCTTCAAGCTGACTTGTTTTTTGTGCAATCCAGAACGGAATTTACTTCTGTCTGGTGGGAATTTTACCCATAACAGCATTAATAGTCTGTGGACTAATGCCTGGTGTAGCCAATTGTGGTTGAGCAGCCCTCACAGGATTTATTGTCATTGTTCGCATGGCAAACTGTGTCAGACTTCTATATATTCTGACTAAACTATTACATAGTCTGCGTAATTGCAGTGCTGTCATATTATCTATGTTGGAATGTGGTGTGTAACCAGCTAAGATTGGCCATGTTGCTCCCTCATTGCTAAGGGGACCTAGTCTAACTTCTTCTATGGAGTGTGGTAGGTCGACTTCAAACCAATTTTGATGTTCTTGGTAAGTTAATGGCATTTCTAAAGCTTTGTACTGTATAGTTATTTGGAATGTTAGTTGCAGTGTAAGTGTGAAACAATCGTGAGAGGTCGTTCACTGCTGGGAATGTAACCCATGAATAGAATACCTCTGATCTAAATGCTTTGTGTGTCTCAACTACGAAGGTAAGGTCCCCACCTGCAAGTGCGATACCATGTTGTAGCAGCTTCTGAGTAACTGCATGTCTTCAGTTCTCAGTAATGTTTAATGCTGCCAGGTCAGCCATAAGAATCTGTTGTAATTCAGAGAGGGTACCCCTAAGGGGAGATCCTTTGAAATGTTCAAGCTTGAAGAACCTACAGCCAATACATAGCCAACACATAGGATTAACCTACTCATCTGAGGAGGATCTTTCCTTCACACCAAGGATGTCTCCTGTTAAAAGATGAGTAGGGGTCTTTGGGTATACAAAAGAAAACTACTCAGGCAATCCATTAAATAAGAGCCCAACCTAGAACTTTGGCGGCGCCAGTTGTACGGCTTGTACCTACTTGGTAAAACTGTGCATTTGTTGGATAACATAAACATCAGGATTGTGCCAGACTCATTCCGTGCATACCCTCAGGATATGTTGGCCTGTATCCCTGCTAGCTCACAGTGCACCATCTGCACCCCTAACCTTACAGGGTAACAAATGTGTATGCAACCTCAGAACATGAAAACCCTGATCCCCCAAGGAATTTCTGGTAACAGATTTAGACACCTTTTGTTTGGACTCTCATGGATACCAAAAGAAACATGTAGAAACAAAAGGAGAGAGCGAGGATTGCATTTGGGGCACGTCCCTATACCCAGGTTAACATTCAAAAACAAAGTGGACGAACCCACTGGTAAAGACGACTCTGCTGTGTTGTTTGAGTGCCAAGAACCCACTAGGTTTGTAAAAAAAGCCTCACCCACCAACCTAGTTGGTGGCATGCTTCATCATAGGGTTCCCAACTGAGTAGCCGAGTGCCACCCAGCTGCGCTTCAACGCCTGAATTACAGCGGAGCTGGATTTTTGTTGTGTGAATGGTGCTCAGGAAGTGGTGAAATTTAAAAATGTCTCTGGGAATCCTTACTGACCAGTTTTTTATTCCCAGCAGCCCAGGACAAGGTTAAAAAGAAGGCAAAAAAGGATAAAGTGAAGACTATTAATTGGTCTTCATTATCCATATGGTCGACATGTTTCAGCCTCAGAAAAATGTGTTGGAGGCTGTCTTCAGGACCAATCTGCATAAAAAAGAGTAATGTTGTGGCAAAAACAGGCCACGCATATTTTTTACAGCACACGCGCTAAGGTGTGCTGTGCATGCAGTAGTGTCTGCATACTTACGGACCCACTGGTTAATTTAAAACCTGTAAGACAAAAGAAGGAAACAATAAAAGACATACAACATAAATCTGAGAAATCATTTCGACTTGCTCTGTTTCAGTGCAACCTTCCTTGGCTTGTCTGCAGTAGCGGCCCGTGGTGGGAGTGCTGCCGGGCGCTGACGTGGGGCAGAGGAGGGGCAGGGTGGGGGGTAGTAAACTACAGATTACGGCATATTAGAGGTAAGTAAATATATAAATAAATAAAACGAATTTCGTTGCGCGCGCTACATCGCCAAATGCGATGCAGCGCGCACAACGAAATTCGTTTTATTTATTTATATATTTACTTACCTCTAATCTGCCGTAATCCGTAGTTTACTACCCCCCACCCTGCCCCTCCCCTGCCCCACGTCAGTGCCCGGCAGCACTCCCACCACGGGCCGCTACTGCTTGTCTGTGTATTTGCCATTAACACTCTGTGAGTCGTTCAATCAAAAAGTGCCAACCTTTATACCAGCATCATGCAACCCACACCTGGTGTATGATAAACCGTGCTTAATGGTTTGTGTGCGCATGCATGACTAATACATTTGGCCGTCTGTTGAAGTGTGCCTTAGCATATCGTAACATTAGAATTCTGTGTGTCACGAAAAGTGGCTGAGCCATTGTGACTGAGTAGTTTATAAAACAAGGCTGCCAGTTAATGCAATTGGTGCGCAAAAACATCATATGTAGGTGTGTGCGCATGTATCATTGTCACGTGAAGGAGAAACTAATAGTGTTGTCACAAAAAAAAGGGCATAATTACACTGGCTACGTATTTATTGTAGCTTTAACAGATCCCGGAAGTGGCGAATGCCTGTAGTCACACACTATGAGGGAAAAACAATAAGAAAGCATTATGTAGCTCGAACAAAACCTTAATGAGTAAAATGGTATTAGTGGCTGCATTTGAGGATGAAACAAATATTCAAACTCTCGTAAACCGGCCTGGTATTGTTGTGGCAACCTGAAAGGAAAGAGAACCTTACTTCGTCAAAGCAGGACGCCCACTGCTGATACCTATTCCGGTCTTCTCGGGGATCTGGACGATACCCGTGGCGCCGGCCGGCGTCTATTTTAAAGTGGATTGCCCGGGAATGGTAAGCGGGGGGGTGCTCGCATCATCACGTCACCGCAGTAGCGCGTGACGTGTAGACGTGGGAAAAGAGACTAGAACGTGTACTTGGAGTGAAGTTGACCCGGAAATTCCGTGTCAGTGAAGGCTAAGCTTAGTTGCAAGTACACGCAATCTAAACACTGGATCGATGCAGTGACAGGTGTAGGTGCCTTAGATGTCGACATAGACATATGAGCACTTATTTGGATCCAGTGAGGAGTAATGTATGGTAGTTTGACAGATATGTAAGGAACCGCAGAAATGTAACATATTGTTGGAAGTTAGTATATGATCTTACGAACAACATGTTGAGAGCTGCTTCACGTGATTATGGTGAATGTACTTTATTAATAACGTGCAGATGATGTGTAGGGCATATCGAAAATATTGGTAAGTTGCATAATCAATAAATCGGACTACTTGCCCCCTATGAATTAGCATTTCAGGGGGGTTAGTTCAGGACATTCCACGGAATATTATTGTTTAATCCATGCAAGTGTGTGGACAAACGATAAATCCACTGTTGTTCTTTTTCTAGAAGGCGGCTCTGGAGGTTGGTGGTATTTGACTCTAGTTGTTCTATCACCACCCAACTCATGTCATTGGTGGTGTGCCCTGCTTCTAGAAAGTGATTGGTCATGCGTGTGGTGTTTCGTTTGCAGCGGATATTGCTCCGGTGTTCACAGATCCGGGTTTTGATTTTTCGGCTAGTCATGCCGATATATCTCAAGCCACAAGGGCAGCTGATCTGATAGATTGCATTCATGGTGTTGCAATTTGTATGTATGCGAATGTGCCAAATTTTCCCTGGTTCCAAATTTAGGTTTTTTGTGGGTTTCGTGAGGTGACACACGCTACAATTCCCGCATGGGAAATGGCCGGTCACATTAGGGAGACCCCAGGCATTTAATACAGTGTTGGTGGGTCTGTGGGGCTGAACTGGACGTGTTTGCACCAAATTATCTTTTAAGCTTCTTGCTCGTTTGTACGAGAACAAAGGTTTTTCCCAGTTTAGTTTTCCTGTATTTAGTATCCTCCAATTCTTGTGTATAATGCGTGAGATTTTATTGGAGATAGAGTTGTAGGTAGTAACGCATGTTAAAGGGATGGTCGTTGGAGGGCGTTGTGTCTGTTCCAGTAGCCCATCACGGTGTTGATTGCGTGCTCGTTTTTTTGCTTTGTCAATGACCTTGTCGGGGTAACCCCGCTCTTTCAGTTTAGTGGTCAAGGACTGGGCTTGGTCCTTGAAATCTTTTAGGTCACTACAATTTCTGCGTAGGCGGAGGTATTGTCCAAAGGGTAAGTTCTCCCGTAATGTTCTGGGATGGAAGCTTGTGTAGTGGAGAAGAGAGTCTCTTGCTGTGGGTTTGAAATTAGTTTTTGTCTTAAGTTTGCCGTTTTCAGCTATGATGTCCAGATCAAGGAAAGTGATGCTGCTCTTGTTCATGCTGTGGGTGAACCTCAGGTTGGGGTCACGTCCATTGATCCACATGAGGAATGTATGTAAGGAGTCATCCGCTCCTTCCCAGATGAGAAAAATGTCATCAATATACGGTTTGTAGAATTTTATGTTTGAGGAACACGGCATGCTGGGATTGAAGAGGTGTGGTTTTTCAAAATTGTAAACATAGAGCCCTGCCACACTCGGGGCAAAGGTGCTCCCCATAGATGTGCCGTACGTTTGGAGGAAGAGGTCTCCTTCAAATTAAAAAAAATTATCTTTGAGCGCCAGTTCAGCGCATTGTAACACAAAGGATTTGGGGGTGTTATAGTCCCATGTTGTGGAGTCCAGTGCTAGTTGTAGTACTTTTAAGGTGTCATCTTGTGGGAGAATAGTGTACAGACTCTCTTTGTCCAAGCTAACTAAAAATGATGTCTCCGGATTGAAGGAGAGTGTTTGAATGTGGCCTAATAGGTCCTTAGTGTCCTTGAGATAGGTGGAAGTGGTAGTGACCTAAAAGATTTCAAGGACCAAGCCCAGTCCTTGACCACCAAACTGAAAGATCGGGGTTACCCCGACAAGGTCATTGACAAAGCAAAAAAACGAGCACGCAATCAACACCGTGATGGGCTACTGGAACAGACACAACGCCCTCCAACGACCATCCCTTTAACATGCGTTACTACCTACAACTCTATCTCCAATAAGATCTCACGCATTATACACAAGAATTGGAGGATACTAAATACAGGAAAACTAAACTGGGAAAAACCTTTGTTCTCGTACAAATGAGCAAGAAGCTTAAAAGATAATTTGGTGCGAACACGTCCAGTACAGCCCCACAGATCCACCAACACTGTATTAAATGCCTGGGGTCTCCCTAATGTGACCGGCCATTTCCCATGCGGGAATTGTAGCGTGTGTCACCTCACGAAACCCACAAAAAACCTAAATTTGGAACCAGGGAAAATTTGGCACATTCGCATACATACAAATTGCAACACCATGAATGCAATCTATCAGATCACCTGCCCTTGCGGCTTGAGATATATCGGCATGACTAGCCGAAAAATCAAAACCTGGATCTGCGAACACCGGAGTAATATCTGCTGCAAACGAAACACCACACGCATGACCAATCACTTTCTAGAAGCAGGGCACACCACCAATGACATGAGTTGGGTGGTGATAGAACAACTAGAGTCAAATACCACCAACCACCAGAGCCGCCTTCTAGAAAAAGAACAACGGTGGATTTATCGTTTGTCCACACACTTACATGGATTAAACGATAATATTCCGTGGAATGTCCTGAACAAACCCCCCTGAAATGCTAATTCATAGGGGGCAAGTAGTCCGATTTATTGATTATGCAACTTACCAACATTTTCGATATGCCCTACACATCATCTGCATGTTATTAATAAAGTACATTCACCATAATCACGTGAAGCAACTCTCAACATGTTGTTCGCAAGATCATATACTAACTTCCAACAATATGTTACATTTCTGCGGTTCCTTGCATATCTGTCAAACTACCATACATTACTCCTCACTGGATCCAAATAAGTGGTCAGATGTCTATGTTGACATCTAAGGCACCTACACCTGTCACTGCATTGATCCAGTGTTTAGATTGCGCGTACTTGCAACTCAGCATAGCCTTCACTGACACGGAATTTCCGGGTCAACTTCACTCCAAGTACACGCTCTAGTCTCTTTTCCCACATCTACACGTCACACGCTACCGTGGTGACGTGATGATGCGAGCTCCCCCCCGCTTGCCATTCCCGGGCAATGCATTTTAAAATAGACGCCGGCCGGCGCCACGGGTATCGTCCAGATCCCTGAGAAGACCGGAATAGGTATCAGCATTGGGCGTCCTGCTTTGACGAAGTAAGGTTCTCTTTCCTTTCAGGTTGCCACAACAATACCAGGCCGGTTTATGAGAGTTTGAATATTTGTTTCATCCTCAAATCCAGCCACCAATTCCATTTTACTCATTAAGGTTTTGTTCGAGCTACATAATACTTTCTTATTGTTTTTCCCTCATAGTGTGTGACTACAGGCATTCGCCCTTCCGGGATCTGTTAAAGCTACAATAAATACGTAGCCAGTGAAATTATGCCCTTTTTTGTGACAACACTATTAGTTTCTCCTTCACGTGGCAATGATACATGCGCACACACCTACATATGATGTTTTTGCGCACCAATTGCATTAACTGGCAGCCATGTTTTATAAACTACTCAGTAACAATGGCTCAGCCACTTTTCGTGACACACAGAATTCTAATGTTACGATATGCTAAGGCACACTTCAACAGACGGCCAACTTTATTAGTCATGCATGCGCACACAAACCATTAAGCACGGTTTTTCACACACCAGGTGTGTGTTGCATGATTCTGGTATAAACGTTGGCACTTTTTCATTGAACGACTTACAGAGTGCTAATGGCAAATACACAGACAAGCCAATGAAGGTTGCACTGAAACAGAGCAAGTCGAAATGATTTCTCAGATTTATGTTGTATGTCTTTTATTGTTTCCTTCTTTTGTCTTACAGGTTTTAAATTAACCAGTGGGTCCGTAAGTACGCAGACACCACTGCATGCACAGCACACCTTAGCGCGTGCACTGTAAAAAATATACGTGGCCTGTTTTTGCCACAACATCACTCTTTTTCACGCAGATTGGTCCTGAAGAAAGCCTCCAACACAGTTTTCTGAGGCTGAAACATGTCGACCATATGGATAATGAAGACCAATTAATAGTCTTCACTTTATCCTTTTTTGCCTTCTTTTTAACCTTGTCCTGGGCCGCTGGGAATAAAAAACTGGTCAGTAAGGATTCGCAGAGACATTTTTAAATTTCACCACTTCCTGAGCACCCGTCACACAACAAAAATCCAGCTCTGCTGTAATTGAGGCATTAAAGCACAACTGGGTGGCGCTTGGCTACCCAGTTGGGAACCCTATGATGAAGCATGCCACCAACTAGGTTGGTGGGTGAGGGTTCTTTTTACAAACCTAGTGGGTTCTTGGCACTCAAACAACACAGCAGAGTCGTCTTTACCAGTGGGTCCGTCCACTTTGTTTTTGAATACTGAAAGAAACACACAAGAAATACTCAGCGAGACATTTTAATATTTATTGAAGCATTGTGATTCTTGTATAAATATGTGTGCTGCGATGATCAATAGAATGAAACAGATTAGAGAAATTAGCATGACAACAATAGTGAAAAAGATTAACATTTCTACCATTGTGCTAAGACAGTGAGTATATGCAGGCATATAAGTATCATATATAGTGTACTCCTACCTCACGCTCCCTAACCTAGTCTTGCCTGGGTGGGTGATCTGCCAAATTCCTGTTCGGGTGATCTAACTCCCCATTACCTGTGATTAAGTGTCATCAGGCTGCCCTGCCCGTCTTGGTGTAGAGCTGGACATTCCTCGTGTTGGTAAGCAGGAATCAGCTGAGCTGGAATTCTGGCATGTAGTGACCTTGCAGTGTCAGCTAATAAACAGCACCTATGTGGCCTTTTCGCAACCCCTGTCAGGCTGCAATTGTTTATTCTAGTTGGACAGCGTCGTCACCTACGGGACAATAACTTAAATGATATTTGCGCAGTGAACTTTATCCCTTGTACTGAATGAATGATTGAATGAATGAATGAATGGATTTTTATATAGCGCATGGCTACCCGGAGGCATCCCAGCGCTGTAGCAGGACTGAGGAGGAAGGGGAAGGTCTCTATGGGAAAAGCCAGCTCTTCAGTTGTTTCCGGAAGGCCAGGTGGTTGGGTTCCTTACGAATGGAGAGAGGTAGGGAATTCCAAAGCT
Organism: Calotriton arnoldi; assembly: GCA_963921515.1. Lineage (NCBI taxonomy): Eukaryota > Metazoa > Chordata > Amphibia > Caudata > Salamandridae > Calotriton > Calotriton arnoldi. The sequence continues at coordinate 357,865 of CAWUFW010006040.1, read as the reverse complement.
TGGATGAGTTATATGAAAAGAGGCGACCGCCTGATCTGGACCTCATAATTCTTGGAACCTCAGCCAGATGGAGCTCGTTGGAACAGAGACTTCTGGGGGCCTTATAAGGTCTGACTAGGGCCTTGGTGAGGGGTGGGCCATTCCCCTTCAGAGATTTATTAGTGATACATAGGGCCTTGAAGTGGATTCTCTCCTGAACCAGGAGCCAGTGGAGGGAGCGAAGGGCGGGTTTGGCTGAGGAGCGGTTGCTGGTTCCTGTGAGCAGTCTGGCTGCCGAATTCTGAACAACCTGCAACTTGGTGGTTACTGACTTCGGGGCACCCAGATAGAGAGAGTTGCCAAGATCTAATCTGGACAGGATCAAGGCCTGGATCAGGAGCTTTCTAGATTGACCGGGGAGCAAGGGAAGAACTTTCCGGATTGTTCTGAGAAGGCCATAGCATACGGCGGCAGTCTTTCTCGCTTGGGTCTTGAAAGAGAGTTCCTGGTCCAGCCAGATTCCTAGGCTCTTTATTTCAGGTTTTGGGATGGGAGCCGGGCCCATACTGGCTGGCCACATGGTGTTAGATTTGAAACTAAGCTGGTTGCCGAGAACCATCAGCTCGGTTTTATCACCATTGAGCTTTAGGTGTGATAAGCTCATCCAGTTGGTGACTTCCTTAAGGCAGGAGTAGAGATCTGTGGGTGACTGCTCGGCCTGGTTCAGTGCTACAACCAGCTGGGTGTCATCAGCATATGTAACTATATGGACACCGAAGGGGGATACAATATCCGCCAACGGGGCCATATATACATTAAAAAGAGTGGGGCTCAGAGATGAGCCCTGAGGAACTCCACACTGTAAAGGGAAGGATTTAGATGAGGTATCACCTTCGAATACCTGAAAAAGACGGTTTTCCAGGAATGATTGAATGTTCAAGGTGTTGTGATAGTGTGCCTACGAGGTGGAAATGTAAGCAGTGCAGATTCAGAGAATGTTACCTTGCATGGTCACAAATGCAAATGTATGTCGAAAGTCACTGTGTTTGAAAGAGAAGGTAACTTAAGATATGTGAGCCTGTAAATGGTGGTGTTTCTAACCATGCCTATTCTGACCACGTGACAATACGTATGTAATGGCAGTAAAGTGTAGAGGAGGGACTAGCTGTGGTATGAAAGATGGTAGAGAACCTGCTTTGGCGAAGTTTGAAAAGGATTGAATCTGGGCAGAAAGAGAAGGAATTCCACTAATTGTTAACAGTCCATTTTTGGCTTTCCAAGCCCTATTCCACAAAAATGTTGGCCATGCTACAGTAGACATCTTGAAGGCTGGTTGTTGAAATGCAGGTTGGTTTAAGTATAATGTTATTCACATAGCCGGTAGGAGGAGGCAGGGTTGCAGACTAGCACCCTTCCTCTTCACACTTAACATGAATAACTTGCAGAGTGTGTTGGTGAAAGGGGCTAGGGTATGCCCCAGATTGGTCACTGCCCAGTGCCTGCCCTCCTGTACGCGGATGACGCAGTTTTAATGGCCCGCACCCTTATAGCTCTCCAGTCACTATTGGATTCTTTTGTAGACTATATGGCTGAGTTGGACCTCACAGCCCACCTGAATAAGTGCTTTATTATGATAAGTGGGACCAATTAATCCAGCCCCAGCCACTTTATGGTAAAAGTGCAGCTGAAACACACCAGTACCTTTTCATATTTGGGTGTCCTCTTTGATGCTGCAGGTACTTGGAATCTTCATCAGTCCTTTTTGGTTTCTGCACAAAATTGGGGTTCGAAACCCTGAAAGAAATGCATACAATCTATCAAGCTAAGTGCAACACGATTGCAACATATGGGGCAGCATGTGGGGTCACGTTGATGCAGCTAGGCTGCAGATTTCTGGAAACGCATGTTTAGGGAGACGTATCTGCCCCTTAGCTGTTTGTCCTACATGTGCCACTGAGAACTAGGCGTGACATTTATAGAAAATATCATGAAACTCAGTCCACTCATCCTGTAGCACAGTATATGGGCGAAACAGGAGGCAAACCTGAAAAGGCTAATTCTACAGGACTGTTTAGCCTTTGATCGGCCCTTTAAATCCCCTGACTCAGGAACATCAAAACTCTACATAACAAGCGAAACAGACTGCTTTTATATATTTTTATTTTATGCAGAGGAATGATCATCCCTATTAAGACATACAGAAAGTTACATCTCAAACCCCCATCACGTCTCCGATCGAAGGTATACACCCGTACCTGGCCAATATTATACCCGGCCAACACAGGTGCTTACTTACCAGGTTTAGAGTCAACAAGGTCTACAGTATGTTTTCTCTCCCGTCTCATGACAGCTGGTCGAGAGACCTAGTAAATGCCCATGTGACAGGTTATCTAGTCACTGTACAAGGCACTTTATATGCTTTTGCAGATTTGATGACACTCCCAGAGTAGCTTTTATTAATCCCCTATTAAGGAAATATCAGCGCAAACAGTGTAACCTTGCCCTGACTTTTCTCCAACAATTGCAGACAGTAGAGGTTTGTTTTATCGTCTCCACATACATTACCCAAGCATTGCATATAAGGAAGAAAATTGGTGACTAAAGTGAGGTTTACCGTGCTTCTCTTTATTTTATTTAGCTATGCTTTGTTTTATTCTCACTGTCATTGACTGTATCCTAAGTACTACTCTATCTAGCATTTATTTTTATTTTATAATGTATCAATTGAATGTGTGGAAATTTTAGTTTTGTGCTTTTCAGGTCTTTAACATTTTAAAACCGAATAAAGAATAGTGACTCACTGACTGACTGACTCTCAGATATTATTTCAAGGGCCAGTAATTTAGACTAGGTTTGTTTTTATTAAAGTGAGAATTGGTTCTTAGGCTATGGGTTTGTTTCAGAGTGATGTTTTCATCGTCACATACAACCACTCGATTTAACACTGTCAGCAGCTGTTTGTGTTTGGTGTGATCAATATACAACCACCAGTAGGTTGGTAGATATGTTGTGGTGGTATAGAGAACGTCTACCTCATTTGCTCAATTATTAGGGAATACAGGGTTACATCGACAAGAGGGGGTAGTGTATGAGTTATAGAACAATAGTCTTAAAATCAGTTTATTCAGAGTTTGAGCATGGGGATGAATTGTGTTTATCCCTTGCATACCAAGGTCTCAGAGACGGAGTACATTCTATCAAACAAGCTATTTCTGGTGAGTCCATGAAGTAACTTTTGGTATTGCAAAGGGTGAAGGTTGGTCAGCAGAAATTGCCCCTTTGAAATAATAGGTGGGGTTGGTGGTGTGAGTGATTATTCCAGCAGTTTAAATTACAGTGATTTATGGACTTAAAGAACAAGTGGCTGGGAGAAAGGTAAATCTGAGGAATGCTAAATTGGTCCTTGTTTCAAGTGAACTATTAAGGTTTTAAGACTATAGCTAGTGGTGAAAAAAACAGATTTCCCGTTTTGTGGCAGTCAGTCAATTTTGCAGTTTGATGCGGAGGTTTACAGACACAGATGTCAGAATAAGATGTTGAATTCAAAGGTGATCCGTGTGTAGATTAGAACAGCCAGTTGAGCTCACAATCATAAATGATGTAGTGAATGATGGACCTGTGTGGGTGGCTCATCATGCATTTATGAGGACATGGTTTATTTTATTTTATTTATTTTATTTGCAGAGTTTTATATAGCGCTGGCTAGACCCGGAGGTATCAGAGCGCTTTACATGAGGATCAGCAAGTTACCAGTTACAAAATAAACATCAGTTACAGGAGCCGAGTATAAACAAAGGAGAAAAACAATGATTACATACTAACATGAGTTATTAGCTCATAGCATAACCAAGACACAGGTCAAATGGGAAATGGAGGGTAGAGGGGAAATGGTAAAAAAGGGGTAAGGAATGCAGATCATACAGGCAAAGTGGAAAGTAATTCAGGGGGACAAAATAGTCAATGTAAAAGACAGAACAAACCAGCTGGGGATCAACAATCCAAAACGTCCCATGTGTTGGTGAAAGTATAGGATGGGAGGGGTGTAGATGACCTAAGGAGGGGGGGGAGGAGGCAGGGGAGGGAAGGAAACACAACGGAGAGATGAGGAAAAACTATGTCCAATGTCCGCCTGGGTAGGTGCCGGCCGAGGGGGTGAACCAGAGCCAAACTCCTCTATAGCTGCCTAAACAGCTCCACCGGGCATCGGCCATGTTGCTCGGGCTCCGCGGTCAGTAAAACATTCAAAAAGTTTCCGCCCGGGGGGGGCATTGTCACAGGTCCATCGGCCGTACCAGTCCCGGTATTGCTGCCACACCCTCCAGCTCGACCCCAGGAGAGCTGAGCGCGCCACCGTAGTTCCTTGGTCCAGGCAAGGGGAACTCAACGCCGCTATCAGAACTTATTAAAAAGCCAACAGGGTGAAGCTGAGTCAAGCACCAGTCAGGAGTGACTAGGATAAGCTTGTCTGCCTCCCGCTGAAACTCTCACATGCCCCAAATACCTTTACTCTTCTCAGGAGCGAGTGGGGAATTCATGCGGGGTTCCTGGTTGCGTGTCTCCCTCTGTGCACCGCCCGTTTATGTGCTCACAGGGGCCCGTCGGTCGCTCACCGCCTCGCCGCCTCTCTCTGCTTCTGGGCAGCCATTTCGCAGCAATGAAGTCTCCGCTGCGCAACCCATTGCTCTAGGTGCTGCGGGCTCGCCTTTGATGCGCCGCCTCGACGGAGCCGCTCTCTCCCTGCAGGGCGCCCCATGGGATTGCGGTAGCAGCGGCACTTCTTCTGCCACGTCAGCCACATCAGCATCTGTAGGTGAGCGAATCGCTGCGTGTGCCTAGTGGCTTCACAGTTGTGAGGTGCAGTATGCATTTGTTGGTGATAGTACCCTAAAGGATATAGAGTATCAGTTTGACCTGGATCGGGGAACAAATGGAACCCACATTGCTTCTAATGCACAAGAGAAAGCCTTCTGATAAATCAGGATAGTGTTCATAGTACAGAGGTGTAGAGAGGAGGGTGGATATGTTGGCTTTATGGATAATGTATAGGATCGAATTGTCATATTGGCAAGCAGTTGCTGTGTGAGGGTGCAACAAGGCTATGCATTTGTGTTGCAGTGGTTCAGATAGTAGATACATTACACTTTTGAATGGAGAGTATCATTCACATTACAGACAACAAATATTTGAAATGATGAGATTTTGAAGCCCCTTTCTAAGGGAGTTGTGTTGGATTTGTGTGAGGCTTAGAGAGTCGATTGGGTACTCACAATGGCTTTGGTTTTAGAGCTTTAATGGATAGCACAGTGTGAGATGCTGAAGTGGGGTTTATGTGATTAAACTGCAAGGTCTTGGCTTGTGTCTCACCATTTTGGCAGTGTATGTAGTTAAGTGGAGCTCATCTGTGCTGCTGTCCCCGGTATGCAGCAAAGGACATTCCCAGGCAACAAGGGCTTCTATCAAGCCGAGAGTTATTGGGGGAAGCAGTTTGCTCAGTCCCCAATGCAGCTGATCATCCCTCCACGCAGTTGATCATCCCTCCACGCAGTTGATCATCCCTCCACGCAGCTGATCATCCCTCCACGCAGTTGATCAGCCCTCCACACAGTTGATCATCCCTCCACGCAGTTGATCATCCCTCCACGCAGTTGATCATCCCTCCAAGCAGTTGATCATCCCTCCACACAGTTGATCATCCCTCCACGCAGTTGATCATCCCTCCACGCAGTTGAGCATCCCTCCACGCAGTTGATCATCCCTCCACGCAGTTGATCAGCCCTCCACACAGTTATCATCCCTCCACGCAGTTGATCATCCCTCCGCGCAGTTGATCATCCCTCCACGCAGTTGATCATCCCTCTGCGCAATTGATCATCCCTCCGCGCAGTTGATCATCCCTCCACGCAGTTGATCATCCCTCCACGCAGTTGATCATCCCTCCAATCAGTTGATCAGCCCTCCACACAGTTGATCATCCCTCCACGCAGTTGATCATCCCTCCGCGCAGTTGATCATCCCTCCGCGCAGTTGATCATCCCTCCGCGCAGTTGATCATCCCTCCACGCAGTTGATCATCCCTCCACGCAGTTGATCATCCCTCCGCGCAGTTGATCATCCTTCCACGCAGTTGATCATCCCTCCACGCAGTTGATCATCCCTCCACGCAGTTGATCAGCCCTCCACACAGTTATCATCCCTCCACGCAGTTGATCATCCCTCCGCGCAGTTGATCATCCCTCCACGCAGTTGATCATCCCTCTGCGCAGTTGATCATCCCTCCACGCAGTTGATCATCCCTCCACGCAGTTGATCATCCCTCCACGCAGTTGATCATCCCTCTAATCAGTTGATCAGCCCTCCACACAGTTGATCATCCCTCCACGCAGTTGATCATCCCTCCGCGCAGTTGATCATCCCTCCGCGCAGTTGATCATCCCTCCACGCAGTTGATCATCCCTCCACGCAGTTGATCATCCCTCCGCGCAGTTGATCATCCTTCCACGCAGTTGATCAGCCCTCCACGCAGTTGATCAGCCCTCGACGCAGTTGATCAGCCCTCCACGCAGTTGATCAGCCCTCCACGTGGATTCTCCAAGGCATGATTCCTGCCATTGTGACCAGCAGTCATCTGCAAATCGTCCTCACCTTTTCATTTGAGGAGTGTGTCCAGGATCTCCAACATCTGTGTTGCATGTGTGGATTTACTGCTGTTTGTCCAAATGTCCCTGCGTAAACCTTTCACTTTTTATATATGTTTTTAGATGGATTGCGACTGACTTGTTTAACTATATTCTCGATATATCGCATGTAAGTAAAAATCAGCTCTGTATGTTTGTTTTTTTTTGTTAGAAAGGGTGCAGATATTCACTTTGTATCCATTTCCTAACCGTTGTGCTCGTTTTCATTCTCTTACGGTGATGTAACATTTAATTACCTGCATATGTCATGTTTAATGAATGTTGTGAAGCCTCTTCCTGTAAGGCAGTGTGCGTGTTTTCGTAACTTTTTATTGTGCAGAATCTCTGCTGATATGAACACTGATCTCAAATCAAAAGCTTTCCAACGTGTTGTCGCAAATCAGGCCGAAAGTGTTAACAAGCAAACAATATATTCATGTCATGTTCAACGCCGTGTTAGAAATGAACGTTCTTTATGAACTTAATTAACGATAATTACTGGTATTTATAGCAATTTAAAACTTGTTACTTATAATTATTATCATGCAGCTTGATGAGATGGAGTGTTTGGAGATTAATGCAGACTGTTAGAACTGCAAGCTAATGTGTCGAAATGTAAACTGCTTGTACTTGCAAAGGGGAAACCGCTTTCCTTCCATACTATTTCTTGCATTTGTAAATTAAAAAAAAAAAACACTCTGTAAAGTTGCAGAGTACTGCACAGAAGGCGTAATTATTCAAATGTTTTGTGCACCTATGTTCTTTTACGGTGCTTGTTTCCCAGTGAAACTGTAAAGAAATTTATCAATGTACATTTGTATTATTATTATTTCAAAAATTATTTCATTTAGACAAATCATGTCCAGATGCACACCTCTCAGAAAAAAAAATCACAACAATCTGTTAAGATTATGTTTTAAAAGGGGTAAAATTACTGATTGATCGTCATTTACGTAAAAAAAAAAACAACGATTTTCAGTGAGCTCAATAAAAAATATGAGTAGAAAACCTGAGATAACTGAGCAAACAAGACGTATCTTTTTAGCATTCTGTATAGGTGGATTTTCAGGATCTTCAAACGTTAGGGCCAAACTAAAAACAAGCATTGACAAAGCCGAGCTACTGGCTTTGTCAATGTGAATGTCTTTGAACCATGATATCTGCTGTTCTGCATTGCTAAAAGTCATTAAAATTAGAGCTATGATGCGGCCAGTGCAAGCCAAGTTATAGCGCTTTTTTGTATGTGAGTAGGGGTGGGACAATGAACTGAACATGGGCGCGAAAAAGACGTTGGTTCAACATCCTGTGATTCTTGGCAAATCACTTACTCTTCCACCTGCCTACGACAATGAATGTGTTATTGTGTAATCTAACTGGTGAGCATGCAAAGCGTTCCAATACCTTTGAATCGTGTTCGTGCTATGGAAAGCAGCAAAGCAAAAAACTAAAATCGCAGCGTCAAGGGAGGTAGTGGGGTGGGTGAAGCAGGGCTGCAGGAGGGGATGTGTAGACGTGCAAGCAACGACGTGAGAGGGCAGGTGGAAGCAACAATTGCAGGGAAACCAAAATAAACAAGATATCACACATACTCAGGAACTGGAAATATCATACACTAGTGGATCACACTCATGAAAAGTCCTAAATAAGTAGACTGCAAATGCATTGTGAGAATACCTCTGCTTTATATGACTAACTAAACTTACTTTATAATTCTTGTTTCTGTTGTCACTCTCTGTTTGAGCACAAGTTTTCAGTAGATATCATGGATGTCTCATTTGGTCTTGCATTTCCTGGTTACAAAATGGCCACTATTCCAGACAAAGTTGTGCACAGCTTGCAGCGCTTGGCTAGGTTTGGTAACAGCAGAGGTAGGAAGATTCTTATTACAACATTCAATCATATTCGTAGGTGAAAAATCCAAGAAGTAGTAAATTATTATCGGCCTTGCATTTCCTAAGCATTTTGTTCTAGACGTGATGGTTTTCGAACTGGTGCATGGAGTTAACGCGACCAGGTCAACGAAACATACCCTATGCATTCGATGTTAGTGGTAGGCAGATTTGAAGGAAGCACAACTATCTGGAAAAAAGTTACATGAGTTTGGACATGCAACTTATGAGGCGCACCGTGCTGTCGAAACAGAAGAAACACTCCACCTGGGAAGTCACTAATGACAGAATGCATCTCTCGAAGCCCGCATTCAAGAAACACAGCGCCCCGAAAGCCGCTGAAGTACAGGATGTGATGCCTGGAACAGCCAATGACTAACAAACACAGCACCCACAGGAGCCTCTGAGTTAGAAACACAGTGTGGTACTCAGGCAGCCATACAACCCTGACAGGAAGGGGCAAGCAGCGATGAGGGAGGGGATGGTTGGACGGTTCAAGCAGCGAAGTGGAAGGAGGTTAGGGGATGGGCAAGAAACCCCAGGACATTCTCACTTTGAAGTCAGAGAACAAAAGATAAAGAGGTGCCCTCAGAAAAACAGCTTCTGACAATTGTTTTTGAATGCACAGCAAATGTTACGAGATAGGAACAAAATGTACAGGCCTGTTTACCTAAACAGAGGTCAAAGTGAGTGAAAACATGAGCACTCATGTTAAGTGCTGTTAAAGAAAGAAAAAAGTAGTTCCAAACATGAATCCTAAATTGGGAGCAGTAGATGGATAGTAGTAATTGGTCCATTCTCTCAGGGAGGGTTAAACACAGGAAGAGGCATGATGCATGCATACCATGGACAAATGGGGAGAAGAATATGAGAGTGATGATGGAGTCAGCAAATGGGAAACCTATGGGTTGGCTTCAGCCCACAAAGTATATACAAAAAACAACAACCAACATGCCAATACTGATAGTTCTTTCCTCAATTATTTGTTTGGGCTCAAGTGAATGACTCAATGTCACCCAGAAACCCCTGTTTCAATTTACTTTATTGAATTTTTAGAAAAACATGTTATTCTTTCTTTTTTTCACCAACTATACAATTTTCAATATAAATCATTACAAACACCACAGCCTCCACTTAGAAAGACACCTATATTACAACATCATCAATTTACACTAGGAATCCCAAAATAACCGAAACTTTTGAAACATACAACATTAAATGACAAATTTTACACATAATCGAAGACAAAGACAATACACTCAAAACAGCAACGTCACAAGACAAACGTGCCCAGACGGGTTTGACATCATTTACAATTTTTACAACCTTGTATTTAGGGCAAGTCTCAAACAGTGTACTGTTTACAAAAAATCCCTACTCTGTTTGAAAATTGATTAGACTCTATTTGCATCAATATTCCTGTATTAGAAAACAGTTAGGGATAATCACTTTCTGTAACACTGTTTGGAAAAACCACGGTCGACGCGTTTCGAACCCCGCTTTCAAATCTTGGGGTTCTCTTCAGGAGCAAAAGCTACAAAAAAGAGAAGAAAATTGAGTTCTTATTACCCTCTGCGTCCTACAATTGCTAACAAGAGAATTTGCACCATTCCTGTAAGCCAGCTTCAAAAAATGTTTACAATAAAATGTACCTAATTCTTGAGATCAGCCGATCTCATCTGTTCTAAAGCGAATCAGATACCATCTTCGATGTTCTAATCAACATAATACCAAATTTTTATCCTATGGGATGTCCATTCCTTCAGTCATTCATTACATGCTTTTAATTCTTGGAATACAGGAATATTGTTGCAAATAGAGTCTAATCAATTTTCAAACAGAGTAGGGATTTTTTGTAAACAGTACACTGTTTGAGACTTGCCCTAAATACAAGGTTGTAAAAATTGTAAATGATGTCAAACCTGTCTGGGCACGTTTGTATTGTGAAGTTTATGTTTTGAGTGTATTGTCTTTGTCTTCGATTATGTGTAAAATTTGTCATTTAATGTTGTATGTTTCAAAAGTTTCGGTTATTTTGGGATCCTAGTGTAAATTGATGATGTTGTAATATAGGTGTCTTTCTAAGTGGAGGCTGTGGTGTTTGTAATGATTTATATTGAAAATTGTATAGTTGGTGAAAAAAAGAAAGAATACAATGTTTTTCTAAAAGATTCAATAAAGTACATTGAAACAGAGTTTTCTGGGTGACATTGAGTCATTCACTTGTGCCCAAACAAATAATTGAGGAAAGAACTATCAGTATTGGCATGTTGGTTGTTGTTTTTTGATTATTGGGCTCAGCCTTACTGATAAGAGCCAGATCCCTTTGATGTTACACAAAGTATATACAACATGTATCTTCAAGACAGCACATGCACTGTTTAGAGCCGAGACCTAACAAACTGACCAGTAGGTTAGCGCTTTTAGAGCATCCAAGGAGCATCACAAGTAGCAGCCTTCTATGCCTAGGGTCAATAACACATAACAAATACCATGCCCTCTACAAACCCACATTGCAGCTATCCACTTCTGCACCTAGTCTTCAGACCTGTACAACAATGATTTGCTGTAAACAAATAACCCCCCTAACTCCCCCTTCCAGCTACACATGTAGTTGTTAAGTTAGAATCAATTCTGATATTTCAACTTTAGTGGAAATCTGTCAACCAGTGCAAAGCTATTAGCAAATCAAAGAATTTTTGCCCCCCTCCCCTCCCCCACCATTGTCAGACCTGCCTGAAAACGTGGATCCCTGCACTGGACTTAATCTGGTTTGCCAAGAAACTATATGTTAGAAATTGGGTCTCTAGTTGGCAAAGGTATGCACCCTGTCCAAGCAGGGACCACAATCCTAGTCAGAGTAAGCTAGATACACACTAAAAGATAACTTTTGCTCACCCTCTGGTAGCTTGGCACCGAGTAGTCAGGCGTATCTAAAGAGGCAATGTGTAAAGCAGAGGTCTTCAAACTTTTTGATGCCGAGACCCCCTTGTCAAAAACTTTTAGGTGTGAGGACCCCCTCCTGACAAAAATTTCTAGAACCTGGTACTCACCATCGATAACTATCGACAACCATAAACGCTCCAAATTCCAACAGCAAATTATTTTTACGGTGGGGAAATAAAATGAAACAGTGTTTAGCAAACCAAAGGTCAGCGAGCATGGGGGTGTAGTCAAAGGTGTAGCTAAAAACAAAGGGCCTCATTTATGAGGAATTGGCATTGGGGAGTGCTGCAAGTCTTCTTGCTGAGCTGCCCTATGCCAATGTGAAAGGACAGGAATGCACCGTATTTATGAAATACAGTGCATTCCTGTTTTTTCCCCTTGCGTTGGTGCACAAATTGCTGCCTAGCATTAACATAGGCAGGTTTGTTTTTGGGCAAGAAGGGGCACCTTCCTTCACAATAATGATCCTGAGAGGTGTTTTCCTTTTTCTATGTGAGCTGCAGAATGTAGCACACATGGAAAGATGAAAAAACGAGTACAAATGAAAACATTTCTCCTCGTTACGCCTCCCTTTGGGAGGCGTACGTTTTTGGTGCTGCGGCAATCGCAAGGTAAGTTTTTTTTCTTTTTTTAATGTTATTTTCACTCATCGTTGTCGGTCGACTCCCCCTCAACAGCCCCCCCACCCGACCGCGCTTACCTGCGCTTACCTGCACCGGCCGCTCCTGAACCCCACGCAATGCCCATGAAACACCTCCTTGATGCAGAGTAAGGCAACGCAGTGACTTGCACTGCTTCGTCTTATTCCATATCTATGAGGCCATGCAAAGCCATGTCGGGTGACTTTGTGCCGCCTCGTAGGTATTGTTGAGATGCTTGCACCGCCGGAGCGTCAAAAAAAGTGATGCTCTGGTGGTGCAAGCCTTTCATAAATAAGCCCCAAAATATTCGGTATGTTTTTTAGGTCTTTCACCATCAGGTATCTACATATAAAATAATGAGCAGCGTAAAAGAAAAATAAATTTTAAAAAGTTGTTACTCAGTGGGAAATGCACTGTAGTACATTATGAAACCTCTGTTAGTTAATGCACTGCAGAGGTCTGAGTGAAGCCAGAGAGCCACAGAATTAAAGCTTGATTGGTGCAGTGGAGAATACTGAGTTGTGTATGTTTAGTGCTACGATGTCACAGCCTGTGAGTCATTATTGTATACTTGCAGTACACACAGTATAAGATAGACTGAAACTAATTTTACAATAAAAAGGTGCTTCCAAAATGTAGTTTTTAGTAATACCAAAGCGTATGTAATGCAATTAATTTTTTTACTTAACTGTCCCTTCAACACATCCTTAGGGGTACTAAGGGATGTGTGAATACAGCCATCCTCCGAGACTACAACTCTACCCCAGCTATCCCTCATCCTTTAGACGCAAAGGCCGAACACACCATCTGCACGGTCACTATCAACCCCAACAGACCAGCTACCCTCCGCAACAGAATTGTGGTCAAGAGTAATCTAGCGCCTGTTCACCTGTCCGCCCAGACTCACGAACCTCCTTCCAAATCCTCTCTATCTGGTCTTTTAATTAATTGCCGGTCGGCAGCTAAGCACGCCGCGGATCTTGCTGATCTCATCCTTTTCAAACATTTTGACTTAGCGATCCTTACGGAATCATGGCTCAACGAATCCTCATCTCCATACCTGGACCTCCTAGTCCCTCCTAACTACCACATCGCAAGGCTAGACAGACAATCTAACAAGAAAGGAGGAGGCATCGCCTGCATCTACCGCTCTAACCTTCTGGTCACGGAACTTCTGGCGGACACCACTGAATCCTGCGAATACCTCGCCCTCGCTATTCACAGCAACTCCACCCTACTGTGCAACCTGCACATCTTTTACCACCCCCCAGGCATGAACGACTCCTTCACCGACCACCTCATGGAAATCATCACAGCTAAGAGTTCCAATAGTGCCAAAGATATTTTCCTTGGTGACTTTAACTTGTACTGGAACGATCCAAAGGATTCACATGTCAACGCCATCAAGGACCTCCTGGCCGATCAAGCCCTGACCCAAGCCTGCTCACTACCAACTCACTCAAAAGGGGCCACCCTTGACTGGATTATCTCCAAAGAATCAACAGTCAAGCTTATCTCTATAGACCCATGCGACTGGTCTGACCACCACGCCATCACCTTCCTCCTACCTGGCACCCACAAGACAAGGGCACCGCAACCGGTGATTCCTAAATGCTGGATCAGAGACACTAAGAACCTGGACCGCAGGGAACTCGAGGCTCGCTGCAAATCTGACCTCCCCCCCTCGCATATCACAACAGTCAGCGGCCTCAACGATCACTACTCTGCGACTATTTCGAACATCCTGGATGATCTAGCCCCACTAAAGCTGAAAAGAATCCAAATCAAAGACAGAAACCCCTGGTTCACGGGATCCCTTAACAACGAGAGGAGAGTCCTCCGACAAGCTGAAAGATCCTGGAGGCAGCACCCCTCTGCCGCACATCTAAAACTCCTCCGCCAGGCCAGAAATGCCTACAACAGGAACATACTCAAGTCTAAAAGAATTCTTCAGAACTGCACTAGAGAAGGCCAAGAACAGACCCCACAAGCTCTTCGAACTGGTCAAACACCAATCTAATAAATTGGCCAAAACTTCAAAAGAAACCCCCAAGTCTCTTATAACCTCAGAGGAATTCTCCTCCTTCTTCGCTGACAAAATCTCAGCCCTTGGAAACGAACTCAACTCCATCACATACCCTCAAACACCTCTCGACCCGCCTCCTCCAGCCACATCGCCCCCACAGGCTTCACCCAAAAACCATGCTCCGTGGACTGACTTCAAACTCTATGACGACGACTCAGTGTCCAAAATCCTATCTTCCCTAAACCCTAATAACCATTTTAATGACCCGCTCCCTTCCAACTGCCTAGCTGCCGTCGCCCAATCCATTATTCCTAGCTGGACTACAATAATTAACGCCTCTCTCAGGCAGGGAACGATGCCCGACTCTCTAAAAGCCGGCCAAGTCCTCCCCATTCTGAAAAAGCCGTCGCTGGATCCAGCCTCCCCTGACAACTTCAGACCCATCTCCAACATCCCCCTCTTAGCCAAAGTGATGGAGAAATGTGTGCAGCAGCAGCTAAGTCAACACATCAACAACTTCCACCTGCTCGATGACTTCCAATCCGGATTTAGACCAGGGCACAGCACCGAAACCACTATGCTCCACATCGTTGATGATGCTCTCCAAGCCCTTGACCAAGGCAAAACCTGTCTCCTACTCCTCCTGGACCTAACCTCGGCCTTCGACACGGTCAACCATGAAAAACTACTTGAACGCCTCAAATTCAGGATGGGTTTGGATGGCACTGTTCTAGAATGGTTCAGGTCCTTCCTCCAAAACCGGTCCCAGAGATTCCTTGTCAACGGCAACCTATCGGCACCAACCCTGGTCATGGTTGGAGTCCCTCAAGGATCAACACTGTCCCCCACCCTCTTCAATCTTTACCTGGAACCGCTTACCGAAGTACTACACACTGCTAATATCTCCTATCATATGTACGCTGATGACACTCAGATCTACATCAAAACCTCATCTCTCGAAGAGATCCTCTCCCTGAACGAAGCCTTAAAACTCACTGTCCAATGGCTCGCATCCAATCAACTCAAACTCAACGCAAAGAAAACTGAATTTCTCCTGATCGACCCGCCCAATACCAACCTTGAGATTCAATCATGGATTAAGGCTATCACAGCCTTGAATTGCCCACCGACCATCGTGGATTCGGCCAAATCCCTGGGAATCACCCTCGACAGCAACCTGAATATGCAGGACCACATCAATTCAATGGCCAAATCAGCCAGATTCCACCTGAGCTACCTTAGGAAATTAAAACCCTTCCTCGATGCTCCCGACCTAAAAATGGCAGTCCAAGCACTTGTCATCTCTAGACTGGAATATGGCTGTTCTACCCTCTCGGGTCTACCCAAGATCTCCCTGGCACCTCTAAAAGCCTGCCTCAATGCGGCCGCCAGACTACTCACCGGCACGAGGAAATACGACCATATTTCCCCGCACTTGAAAGCCCTCAACTGGCTTCCCCTGGAGGCAAGAATACAGCTCAAAGTAGCATGCATCACGCACAAAGCCTTATATTCTAACTCCACCTGTATATTTGAGGCAGAAACTTGTGATCTCCGGAGGAATCAAAGACTCCCGATCTGCCAGAGACCTCCTGCTCCAACCTGCACGCTTTCGGATAAAAACTTACAACCAGGCTTTCTCCGGGGCTGCTCCAAGAATATGGAACTCTCTCCCACCGGGCATCAGAAGAATCCCCTCTCTGACTCGCTTCAAAAAGGATGCCAAAACATTCCTTATGGGTAAATTTCTCGTTTAAACTTTGCCTCTACCACCACTGCGGCCCTGATCTATGGCCATCTATTGCCTCACTTCGGATTATCTAGCTTACCCCATCAGAAACTTGGGGCATGTCGCGAACATTGGTTAACGTAATCTGTAAATATGTTATATCGTCTTGAGTATTTGGATATTTAATCTGTAAATACGTGCCTATCTCCCTTATGTATCCTGCACCTTGCCCTCTCTCATTCGATCCGTAACTGGATGATGCTATGCCTATTCTGTACATGGCTATGTTTTCCTGTAAAGCGCTCTGATACCCTAACGGGTCAAGTTCGCGCTCTATAAAACACATAAATAAATAAATAAATAAATAAAAGAAAGCACTTCACAGCCCAGTTGTTAATCCTTTGCACTACCACAAAAAAAAAAAAACCTTTGTCATCACAAACCCTTGGAATGATTATTGATCAATTAAAGCCAGACCTGGCTCCCAAGCACCGTATACACTTGCAGATGAACTAATAATGCACATTTGCATTTCATTCAGGCAAGCAGGCATACTGGCAGGAAAGCTTTTCACAGCACAGGAGACTTAATTGATGAAACTTCAGCTGTTAACGATCAAAATTAGCCATCCCAGGACAGCTGTCTTTTTACAAAATGAAAGCACAAGTGAAGCTGGGGAATGCGCAACCCCCTTCCTAGGACTCCACGACCCCCCACTGGGGGTTGCGCCCCACAGATTGAAAACCTCTGGTGTAAAGTATTTGTGCAATGCACACACAGTAACACAATGAAAACACAACAAAAAAGACTCAACACAGGTTTGGATAATTAGAGAATGATTTTATGAGAAAATTAAGACCTAAACAACAAAAATCCAATAAGTAGAACCAGAGTTATGATTTTGTAAAGAATAAGCCAAAAATAGTGCTTAGAAGTCAATGGTGTTAAAAGGTTACTTGCGGTAACGCTAGACCTGGGTCTCAAGACGACAGTGATGGAGGGCAGGCTGGCTACAGGACTCAGACAGGTCCCGCTGACAAAGTACCTTGGATGGAACAAGCGTCAATGTCGAAGACTCGATGTGGGGCGTCGAAGAGGCGCTGCGTCGTCGTCGAGCCCATGGATGGAGACGAAGCATTGGTGCCTATCCGTGCAGTCATGAAGGCTTCAACGGCGAACCCTTTTATGATGCAGGCTATGCATCATCGTAGAGCTGCGCTGTCCATCATCGTCAAGCCGCACAGTCCGTCGAGGAGATGTCGGCGATCGGCTTCTGCATCAGCGTCGAAGGGCAATGCGTAGGTTCCGATCTGCGCAAAGTTGTCACTGCATTGATTTGAAGCAAAACAGCTGCAGATCCCACTGCTGAGACTCAGGACTGAATTGACACCTCAGGCAAGGAAGGACTCACAGATGGCAGAGTCCAGCAGCAGGGTTGTAGTAGGTCTTTGATGGCCTTGAGACTTATAACAGGGGACAAGCCAGCAAGCCCTTGGGGTCACTCTAGGTTCAAATGAGATGGGTCCAGTCCTTGTCTTCAGCAGGGCAGAGATCAGCAGGCAGCAGGGCAGTTCATCAAAGGAGAAAAGCAGTTCCTTCAGAACAGTCAGACAAGCAGAGTGGCAATCCTTGTAGCACAGCTGTCTTTACTCCTAGCAGAGTTCTTCACAGGCCCTTTAGTGTACTGTCTTGTTAGGGTCAGAGCCCCTGTACTTATACCCAAATGTGCCTTTGAAGTGGGGGTGAATTCAATGCAAGTCCTTGAAGTGCACAAGTCCCCCTTTCAACCCAGGCTTGGCTCCAAACTATCAGTAGGGGGTAATCAGCCCTTTGTGTGGGACACAGGACACTGCATATTTAGTTGTGCCAGCTCCCTCACCCTATTCCTGCCCAGGAAGAGCTGTCAGAATGCAGATGAGTTCTCTGTCACACCCACTGCTCCTGTGTTTGTGGCTGACTAGACGGAATGCACAAAGTGTAGCTTTCACCCATCCAGACGTTTATTGGAGACACGCTGCAAGGCACAGAGAGCAGTAAGAACAGAGAAATATCCACTTTCTTAAAGTGGCATTTCTAAAACAGTAATGTCAAATCCAACTGTACCAGGACAGAGGATTTATCATTACCATTCCAAAGATATGAAACATGAAAAAGCACTAGTTTCTAACCAGGAATTACAGCTTAAAAGTGTATGAAGGAATTCCCAATGCTAGCCTAGGAGAGCAGTAAAAAAAAAGAATTTGGGTGATTGTAACTACCAGGACAGCCAAAAATAAACAGTACGTGACTCACCTTTTACTTACAGAGCAATCTGCCGTTAGGGCTACCTAGGGTTACCTTTGAGGTGACTTAGGTATATTAATAGTGGATTTAAGGCTTAGCAAGTAGTTTTAAATGCCAAGTCAAAGTGGCAGTAAACTGCACACACAGGCGCTACAGTGGCAGGCCTGAGACATGTTTGAAAGGCTACTTGTGTGGGTGTAACAATCAGTGCTACAGGCCCACTAGTAGCATTTAATTGACAGGTCCTAGGTATATGGTATACCATCTTACAAGGGACTTACAAGTAAACTAAATATGTCAATTTTGTATTCACCAATGTTACCACAAGTACGGGAGAGAGCACATGCACTTAGGCCCTGGTTAGTAGTGTTAAAGTGCTCAGAGTCCCAAGGCCAACAAAATAAATTCAGCAAAAAGAGGAGGAGGAAGGCAAAAGGTTTGGGGTGACCCTTCAGAGAGGGCCATTTTCTAACACTATCTACAAAGAACAGAAAATCAAACATGTGCATTCCTGATGAATTTCACACAAAGTTGTTGGAGGGTTCTAAATCTATTACTAAGTGAACACTTTTAACCATTCCCCATTGACAGATCTACTATAAACTCAACACGCAAAGTGCCCATTCAGTAAACAGAACCAATGTTATTAGCAGATGAAAAGTGTCTTGCCCCACCCCTTAACCTTGCCTCTCTCTATGATCCACCTGAAACTTTCCATACCCACAGAAATGCAAAATCTTTGCCAAATGTCATGTGAATTCATCAAATGAACATTTTTTTGACTCCTTGCGATCTTCTTGATGAATTAGCGCACATTTACATATAGTAAGAGTAGGCTAAACATACTAAAGGCCTGATTTAGATTTAAATTCCAAAAGATATTATGGGATTTATATTTCGACTGACGGAATATCCGTCACTGTTGTGACAGAGTAACCCGTCCGCCGAAATCGAAATCAGACCCTAAGTGTCTGCAAAATACTGTGGAAAATCATCAAGCAGCACAGAAGTTAGAGGCAAAACAATAAAGCACCTTTTCAACTGGAAAGATATCTTTTTAACTTAACGCTTCAGTGCCCACCCAACACAATTTTCAAATGCTAATATCTCAGAAACTACTCAACAGATCTACTAAAACCAAGCAAAGATGTTATTCTCGGTAAAGTTACACGTTCATGCATAAATGATGTTTTTCCGTTTAACATTTTTTTAATTTTGTATGTAAAATGGAAAACACTAATGCTTTGGACTTCCCCTTTTAATTTTACTCTTCATGGATGTGCATGAAACTTGACACCCTGAAACTAAGCAAAGATTACCTTTTTTGGAAAGTTGCATACAGATTATTATAATGGCAAGAAGCAAAACAAAAAATAATCCCTTTAATGGAAACTATAACTAGACTTAACTATAACTACAGATCATCTATTTCCAACTTTGTAGTATTTTTACATAAATGCAATTAAAAACCACAGTTAAAGTACAGGTAAGATTATGGATCAAAACTGAAAAAGCACTGAAATTCACAGGTTAGCTCTGCACTCCATCATTCACAAAATAGCCATGCACACAATACATCGCACACAAACTCAATGCTCATGTCCTCACCCTTGATGTAACAGATGAAAATGCAAATATCAGATTATTTACAGGTTAGATTACATATCCATTTACATATCAGATTGCATATCACGTAGTCATTAACACTGTCAATAAGACAATTATGAATCTAGCATAATTTATTGGTTGAGTTTGTGTTCTCTAATGACGTAATGTTTTTACTTATTGCTATAAATATATTGTGAGGTAATTAGCATTGCTTTTGGTTTGTAAGCTATGATTTGTTTGACTGTTTTGTGAGTTATAAATTGTGGAGATAACCATAAGTGGTAAATTTCAGCATTTTGTTCAGTTTTATTTTGTAACCAATGTGTTGTACCTGTCACCACTCATCCACTCAGGCACCCAGGCATTCCACGCATCACAGTCACACCAACATTCCGTAACCAACTCACACTATGGCTGAGCAGCTAGGAGGACCTAGGCTGGTTTGCATGAAAATGTAATGCTGAGGATATAACATTATCCCTTTCCTTTACATAAAATCAAAAATGAAAAACTTAAAGAGAAGAACTATGCACAATAAAGCAGTAATGTTCGGAACTCAGGGATGCAACATAAAGCAAAACATCACGAGAGAGTGAACAGTACAAATCAAGAAAAGATGGGCAAAATACGACAACAAAAATATGAGCATCAATATCTCCCATCCTCCCCCATGAAAAATTATAAAAACATTTTGAAGCGTTAGCTTGTAGAGATTTAAGTACAAATTGTAATACTTTGTAACATAAACTGTAAAGTTATGTACTGTAAGGCAAAGAGGGGAAAACACCCCCCAACACCAATCCCAATGAAGATCAATTAGAGTAACGCAAAGGGTAACACACCCCGCGACACCAATCCCAGCTGCAAGGAAACTAACAAGAATATGGGACTATAACCCATGGAGAAACGCCCAAGTAGGGATGTACCTTTGTACTGCGCGCACATGTAGATGGGATCTAAACCCATATCCCAACCCTGTGTAAGGGTTATACTCAATATCGATTATGTATGGGAACTAACCCATGGCCCAACCCTCATGTAGAGGTCACTAACTGGGACACAAACCCAACCCCATCCCTGACGTAAGGGATACAACTGTGATGAGACTATTGCCATTGCCCCAAAGCCATCCCTCATGTAAGGGATAAAACTGACTGTGATAACCACCCATAAAACTCACGGACCACCATAAATGGGGAAACATAGACTGTGGCATCACGACAACAACTATGCTGTAGGAGAAAATTGCTTTAATTTAAACTGTAAGAAATACAGACTCTATATCTTTGAAATACAACACTGATGGCAAACTAATAGATCATGCCCCTCAGAATAAATTGAATGTCCCTATGCAACACGCCGGTGAGCGATCTCTCACCCGATAACACCACCAACCAAATTGCTAGACATCACACAAAATATTTGCAGACAATAAGCATTTGAAAGATAGACAATGACAACCAAATATAGTGAGTCTTTAGACTAAACGTCACGCTCTTGCGTAAGGGAACCTAATCGTAAAAACTGAGGAAAACATGGCACTTCACATGTGTGTATTTCAAAAGTGTGCCACGCAAGTTGTGACCATTACACATATTGACTAGACTGTAACTTGCTACCCAAGAATCACAAATCAGAAATCAACATGTTGTGTGTTAACATAAATGACCAAGATCACACAGTTAAGATAAAACTTCTTGAAACCTGCCACAAGGAGGTAGACTGAACCACACTGTGTAAAAGAGCAGAGAAGTAGATTTCCGGCTTAAAAACAGCGCTTCAGCAATATGCCCATATAAGTTAACATTTCTAGCAGACAACATTTTGATGTTAGAATAACCTTTCAGTAACGTAACGTATGTCCATGTGAGGGATGTAGCTCCATCAAAAAGACACGATAAAACAAACTGCTGTGACATTTAAAAAAAACAGTACCTCAAAACGCCGTACATCGGCGTAAACACTAGTAGCACATGAAAGTCTACAAAATGCAGTATCCATTCGAGGTTTGCCACACGAAGCGATTTAAACACCACGTAGAACTGAATTGCATCATGTTTTGGCCATCGTAACACCGCGTAGTCCCCAGACTCCATCAGGTTTTGCTGTGACTTTATAGCATCAAGCACAAACAGCGTGGTTGCCAGAACGAATGGAGAGCACCATGAAATACTATGTGCCACCACCAACCCTAAGATGGCGGCACGTATAAGACGCCGTGCCGGATGGCTCCCGGCCTCACCATGCACCAAAACATCTGAAAGCATCGCCGGAGCTGAAGAGAACTTGTCATTCGTCACAGTGAAGATTCTGAAATTGACGTAAGGGCACATCGCAGGACAGACTGCACGCGACGAAGAAGGTAGACCAGGTAAGCGAGTGCATTTTTTTAAATTTGTAAATGGCAGTTAATGCTGCAGACAAGAGGTCTCAAACAAGTTCAAAAATAAAAGACAAACAATGTCTCACCTCTCTTTGCCCACGAGGGGCTCGAAAAACACCGCAACTGAGAGGCACCAAGCACGTCTTGATATTTGATGCCATACTGCCAGCCACTACTAGTGAAGACATACCATGCTGCTCGAAATTGGTATCCAAAAGACAAAAGAAAGACATTAAGCTGGCACCTCCCCTCTAGTGCTCAAAACTAGAGGTAGACAAACGTAGAGGACCATAGATTCCTTAAGCACCTAGCTCCATGTTGTGACTTCATGAAGACAAAGAGGAAGCATATCCCAAGAGGTGCCTTCTTCTTGAAGTCACTGTGGTCTAGTAGAATGTTGTGGCTGGAACACCAGATGTGGCTGTAGTAACTTCTCCTCCAACTCACCAAACCTATTTTAGAAAGCGCTGTGGCTGGAACACCTACACGTGGCCATAGTTTAACTACACCTCCAACTCACTGAATCCTTTTTGTAGAAAGCACTGTGGCTGGAACACCTACACGTGGCCATAGTTTAATTACACCTCCAACTCACTGAATCCTTTTAGTAGATCCTGAGGAGTATTTCCAGGCTGTAGTGTCCGTTGGCAATGACACTAGTGGGTGGGGCCGTCCGATGACAAGGACACTGGTGGGGCTGGCGCTGGCTTGCCTGGAAATACATTCTTGGTTCTTCTGGTTTCTTTAGTTTTTTGTGGTATCTCTGGTTACTGTAGTTTCTTTGTAGACTCTTGGTTTCTGGACTACCCTTAAGTACGCTTGGGTCCAGGTCCGCTCGTCGCCAAAATAATGTTGTACCCTGTACATAGAGACACCAGTAGCCATGTAGTATTTTCCAAGTCTTCTTTATTGGTTCCATGTCAAGGTAGCATCAATCTCTGTCCAGTCAGCTCTGGTCAAGTACCAGCCCCAACAGGAGCAGCCTGCCTAGCTGCTCAGCCCATCTCTAACTGTCACCACTCATCCACTCAGGCACCCATGCATTCCACGCATCACAGTCACACCAACATTCCGTAACCAACTCACACTCTGGCTGAGCAGCTAGGAGGACCTAGGCTGGTTTGCATGTGAATGTAATACTGAGGATATAACACAATGCTGTACTTTAACTGTGGTTTTTACATCCTTTTTTTAAAATAGGTTAAGGTGTGACAACCAACTCTTACCTTATCTTCACTTTAACTGTATATTTTTCTGTTAAATTTATTGCGGTTGGCCAATGTCCTTTTGTCCAAGCCTCCAGCCACCAGCAGAGGCCTTGCTTGGTGGCCAATTACCACAGAGTCTGGGCTGCAACCACGCCTCTTTCAGTAGGGCGCCTGAACTGCTGGTGGAAGTGCAAAGAAGGCTTTCTTAACATCAAAAATGCTCGCCCCAAACATGGTTACATGGTGCAGCAATAAAGTGTTGTGCGCGTTCCTGTCTTTACATGGCTGCCTCAGTGGGGGAAAATAGAAAGTGAATCCTCTTCTGTGTGATATTTAGTCCTGTCAATAATAATCTTTAAACCCGTTGGACAAAGCACATCTATTTCGTTGGTACAATATGGCTCAATGATGTTGGGATTTCTCTCTCCAAGACAGTGCGTATGCTCAGAGTCTGTCCATGCTCATGTTAAATTATATCGATAATTTCTGAGCACAGATACGTCTTTTGGAAAACAAGCATTGATCAGTTTTATTAATTAAAGCGGAGATAGCTCCCTTGAGGGGCGGCCTGCTCACTATTACCTGTTCTGTTGAGTGTCAGCTCTTGCAAGATCTGTATCCCAAGCGCAGTGTGTGTTTGAAGTGGGACAGCAGCGTGCTCTGACATGGTGTCGGGCTGAGGTGAGGACGTTCAACTTTTAAATAAGCAAAACTTATCAGGGCATAGTTTCTCACCCCAAATATAATCCTAACGGGGCTTCATGGTACACACTCAATCTGGAAGTTCAGTGTACAAACTAGTTATCTAGTTTGTGTTTTAAATTTTTTTTTTATTCTTCAATGTATTTTGTCACACAACATGCAGCCGTTCGTTTGTCTTTTTCCGCTATTGTCCCTAAAGTCTAAAAAAACATACTTTAGGTTTAGATAGGGGGCATGCTGCATTGTTTCCAACATAGTTACACTGTTGCTTAATTGAGCAGAAGTCTGCTCCCCAAAACTTAAAAAATATATATATTACTACTCACATAGGCGAAACCTACTGCATTTACCAATGCTTGTTTGTTTCTGAAGTGCACTACCATAGTATGCGCATGTTGAAGAGATAGTTTTTTCTAGCCATGCACACACCAAAATGAATTACGCTTTGTTATTCAGGTCTGTGGCCAAATGGCTCTATTTTAAAATATTTCTTCAAACATGCATGAAGGAGGCAAGTACTCTTTGTTGTGTTAAGATAACATTATATTATATAGTCACCAAAATGGCAATAGATCTTCCTAACAGTACTTTAATCCCTTGCTTGCTGATATGCCCTATTTTGACATCCGCAGCGCTATATTATACTGTATTCCACAATGACTGACCTTGACCAGCACCAAAATGTAATTTGATTTTACTAATCCAAAAAGGTAATTGGATTTTTAAAATCTAATTTATCATCTCTTAATGACTGCATGCCCTTCTGCCAATTATGTTGAAAGAGACATGACATTGACCTGATGGCATGACTATAGAACAATGACTTGTAGATGAAAGAAGAAAAGCAGTATCATACCAGCAAGAACATTCGCTCTCATCCTTACCCTTGCCCTTGCACACAGTCATCTATTTGGGTTTAAGTCTTGCAATTCAAGTGGGTGTGATCATTGTTCACGAGTCAACAATTTGCCTATTTCATCAAATTTTGGGGCCGATTCCGATTCGGGCCGGAAATCTCTCCGACCGAGCCGGACCCGGAGAGATTTCCGACCGAATCGGACCCGTGCAGCCCAACCGAACGAGTACGATGCGCACGTATGCCATCGGACTCGAGTCGGTCGGACTCCCATTGAAGTCAATGGGAGCCGGTCGTACAACGCGTACGCGGGCTCCCATTGACTCAATGGGTGCGAGGCGGACAAGGGCCCCCCCTACAGCGTGTACGCGGCGAAGCGACTCGCGCCGTACACGCACAGGTAGGGCCCCCCCTGTGTGCGACTCGCGCGGCTACGCGTACATGGGGGTCCGACACGGACCCCCAAAGTACGGCTCCGACTGCTCTTTTGAGCCGGAGTGCGCGGCTCGGTCGGACTGCTCGCGGCGCGCATCGTACTTACCCGGCCGGGGAACGTCTCCATTGCGCGGTGCGAGTCGAGTCCGAGCGAGTCGGTCGGTGCGGTTAGACCCGGGTACGAGTCGGTCGGAGCGGTCGGGACGCCCGGACGAGTCGGTCAGCGATTTCGCATCGTACTAGCTCGCCCGGACGCGCGTACGAATCGGTCGGGCAATAGGGCTCCGAATCGGATTCGGTTACGCCGAATCCGATTCGGAGCCCTACCGGCCGAGATCGGAATCGGCCCCTAAGTGTTTCTACGAAAATACCCTGGAGGAAAATCCACGCATTTATAAATTGTATCTACATTTTTTCTGTGCTGCTCAAATTCGTATTTATACTGCGAAGTATTTTACTAGAAATTAACAGTTTTTGGTAAATAAATTTTTTAAAAAACACCATTAGAACGAGCAATATTAGCATTAAATGTTTACCAAAGAATATAGTACACAACAACGTCCTCATCATTCTACTGTACTGTGAACTGTGAGCCTATTAAGTATTGATTTGAAAAGTATGCTAAGTGGTGGAATCCGAACTCATTGGCCATTTCACCATCTGGGAGTGAATTCACATTTTTGTATTTTATTAGGTATCCCTCCCAGTGCTTAGGGTTTGGGCGGGAGGCACCTTACCTCAGTAGGGGGCTCTGTGATTGCTGCCGAGTATGGCCATGGAGAGAGGCCTAGGTAGGCCTTTCAGAAACGACACTGTAATGTTCATTAAAGAGTTATTTTTAGTGTTATTAACTCAAAAAGGGTAGGGGGGTGAGTGATCTGAGGGGATATTGTCCGTTAACATCTGCAGCGTTTCCCAAATATTTTAGATGAAATTATGCGTGGTTTTATGTAAATTTAGGAGGAAATATGTGGTTTGATGTAAATTTGGGAGGAAATACTTGAGAAAATCCAGAACAAAACCAGACATTTTAGAAATTAGGAGACATTTCAGATCATCTTTTCAACTCTCTTTTCTGAAATAGTGGAATGTGACATTTTCCATTGTGTGAAATTTGGCTTTTCTGAGCATGCCTAGTTACAACATATTTCGATCATAAAATACATTGGCAGTCATACAGAGAATATGGTATTGCTTGTACAAATGTGCTTTGTTTAATATTAAATATGGTCTTATAAAATATTAATTTGTGTTATGAGGTGCTCCAGTTCACTATGCACTGTGCTCTTAAAACACAGTTTTGGAGGACGCGCGAGCGCGCGAAAACAAGATGGCCGCCTCCCGGTGAGCTCCGTGTCGAAGGGGCCCGTTTTTGACGACAAAGCAGTTATTTCCAGTCAGAATTTACTGGAAAATGCTCTAGCAGTCTTTTGAAGCTTTACCTGCTGCTGTGGTGCTTTTCCCTGGTGTTCAGGACGTCAGAAGTGGTGTTTTTCTCCCTCCTGGTTCAGCTTCGAGCTCTGCTTTCAGGTACTGCTCAGATTTCCTGTCAGGGGGGCGGAGCAAGTACTCAGGAAAGGGCCTGGCTTTGGCCTAACCACCCCCACAGTCTGTTTTAGCTGCTGCACCAGCTTTTTCCTTGAAGCATTTTTTCTGAATCTATCTCATTTTCCTGTACTTTGCATTTATTTACTCCTTTCATTTTTATAATATGAAATTGGAGAATAAAAATACGCAAAATTCTAATAATAAGAGGAAACAACAGATTTCTCCTCCTCCAGTAAAATCTAAAGTGGTGGAATCTAGTGAGCCTTCTTTGGCATTAATTCTTGACGAACTTCATGCACTTCGTGCCAACACTGATACCATTGCGTCAGAGATTAAAAGCCTGCGCAAAGATATGGCTAGTATGTCAATGAAAGTTTCAGATAATTCAATTAAAATACCAGATAGCAAAGTTAAAATTGATGCTTTTACACCACTTGTGGCAAAAATTTCTCCTATGTCTGCTCTTCTTCTGGACATGGAAAATCATAATAGGCAATACAATTTGCGTATTTTTAATTTACCAGAGGATGTTGAAGGTTCTAATTGCAGACTATACTTGGAGAATTTGATACCTGGGGGCCGATTCCGATCTCGGCCGGTAGTGCTCCGAATCGGATTCGGATTCACCGGATCCGATTCGGAGCCCTGTTTCCCGACCGAATCGTACGTGGGTCCGGCCGAGTGAGTACGATGCAAGCACCCGTGAAATCACCGACCGACTCGAACGCGGCTTCAACACGCTCCGACCGACTCGCAGGGACACGACTCGCACCGCGCTATGGAGACGTTTCCCGGCCGGGTAAGTACGATGCGCACTGCGAGCAGTCCGATCGACTCGCGCCGTCCGGCTCGAAAAAGCTGTTGGAGCCGGACTTTGGGGGTCCGCGTCGGACCCCCCTGTACGCGTATGCGCGCGAGTTGCACACAGGGGGGACCCATTGGTCCCCCCTACCTGTGCATGTACGCCGCGATGCGCATGGACGTGTACACGCTGTAGGGGGCGCCCTTGTCCGCCTCGCACCCATTGAGTCAATGGGAGCCCGCGTACGCGTTGTACGACAGGCTCCCATTGACTTCAATGGGAGTCCGACCGACTCGAGTCCGATAGCATGCGTGCGCATCGTATTCGTTCGGTCGGACTGCTAGGGTCCGATTCGGTCGGAATTCTCTCCGGGTCCGGCTCGGTCGGGGAGATTTCCGGCCGGAATCGGAATCGGCCCCCTGGTCTTTTAAACATTACATTTCCAGAGAAATTTGAAATCGATAAAGCGCATAGGATTCCATCTCATCGCAATCCTCATCACACTAAGCCAAGACAAATGATTTTTAAGGTTTAACGTCACCATCATTTGATCTTGCTAAGGAAAGCAGAGTGGGAAATTCCATCCTTAATGGTTAATGGTAATAAAAATGTTATTCACCAAGACTTTGCCAAAGAGACTGTTAAGATTCGTAAAGAATTCACTGACATTCGTCCGCAATTGAGAAGTCTTGGATTTAAATATGGCCTATTTGATCCTTCAACAATGCGAATCTGGAAAGATAATTTTTCAAAGTCCTTCCAGCATCCAGAAGATTTAAAATTATTCCTGGAACAGCATTCACAGCATTCTATGGATACGCATGATTCTGCTACTTGAATATTGTTTTAACATGTATTTGTGACTAATTTTATTGTTCTCACCACGCTGGGCTCTAACGGGTCGGTCATGCTTGTAAAGCACGTGCGCGTTTCAAATCTGTTATTAATGTTTATTTGTGGTCGTCTTTTTTATGTTTGTTTGTCTTTTTTCTTTTCCCTCCTTTTCCTTCTACAATGTTCTAGAACTACTATTTTCAATATTTTACTTCAACTTTTTCTCCTCTTCTTAAATCTTATTTTTTTACTCTCTATTTTATTATGGCTAAGGTTCATAATGTTAAAATAACCTCTTTAAATGTCAAGGGTTTGATACATCCTGTAAAACATACAAAGATTTTAGATTATTTAGGAGGTTGTAAAGCAGATATCTGTTTTATTCAGGAAACACATATTGAAGATAAAATATTAGATTATATGAAAAAAAGTGGGTTGGTACTATTGACTCATCTCCTGCTAAAGGTAGGAAAAATGGTGTTGCCATTCTTTTTGCTAAAAGACTACATTGTCAAATCGTAAGTAAATCATCAGATTTAGAAGGTAGATATGTCATAGTTAAAATTAAAATTTATGATTCTGTTATGTTTTTACTTAATGTTTATGGTCCAACTGCTGATGATCCTATGTTTTGGTCTAATTTAACTACCGAAGTACTCAAGTTAGGTAACGTTCCTCTTATAGTTGGAGGGGACTTCAACCTTATTTCTGATCCTTTATTGGATAGATCTTCTCTCACTAAATTTAGACCTCCAAAAGCTTTTCTAACTTTTAAATCTTTCCTTAAAACTACAAAATTGATTGATATTTACGATTACATTTTCCTACGGAAAAAATGTTTACCTTTTCTCTAACCCACATAACTCACATTCGAGACTTGATTATTTACTAATTTCCAGACAATTAATTAATTCTGTGGTTACTCCTACTATTGGTAATATTGATATAGCGGATCATGCTTTAATTTTGTTTTGCAATTTAATTCAAATTTTAAAACACAATCCAGATGGAGAATGAATACTGGTATTGTTCTCAATGAACAAAACAAACTGAAAATCTTAGATGCTCTTCAGGATTACTTTAGTCTTAACCCAGAAGGTTCTACATCCCTGGTGAATAGATGGGACGCTTTTAAAGCTTATATTAGAGGTGCTTATATTTCTCTCATGGCACATGAAAATAAAACTTTTAATGTAAGAATTAAAGAATTGGATAAGCAAATTGCAAAATTTGAAAGACTTTTTATTACTTCTAATGACCCTTAATATAGGTTGAAATTACAAAAACTTAGATATGAATTTAATTCCATTCTTAGCAGAAGAGCTGGTATTCAACTCTCCAAATCTAAAGCCAAATTTTGTTTTAATGCTAACAGATCTAGACGGCTTTTAGCCAATTATCTACGCATTAAAAAAGATAAAACTCAAATAAATTCCATTCATGGCCCCAATGGGAAAATTGCCCTATCGCAAATCGATATTGTTAATGAATTTCTAAATTATGACACTACTTTATATAATAAACCTAACTTTGATGATTCTTCTTTAATTGATTCTTTTTTATCAACATGTGGATTACCCAAGATTTCCCTCTTAACTAAAAATAAATTAGATCTGCCCATTACTGAAGATGAAATTCGATTAGCCATTAAATCTCTTAAACAAAATAAATCCCCAGGACCAGATGGTATTCCAGCAGAATTTTACAAGGAATTTCAAATACAACTTATTCCTCATTTATTTAAATTATTTACCTTTTTTAGCTCCACAGGGACTACTACAGGTTCTTTTACTGAAGCTTTAATTGTTGTATTAACCAAACCTAATAAAGACCCTACACTTGTTTCAAATTACCGTCCTATTTCCTTATTAAATCAAGATTGTAAGCTCTATGCCAAAATACTTGCAACTAGGTTAACCTCTGTTTTAGATTCTATCATTCATCCAGATCAATCTGGGTTTATGAGAAATAGATATTCTGCAAATAATACAAGAACTTTATTACATGTTATAGAACAAGGGTCCAATTTACCTTTACCACCAGATGTGTTGGCATTAGATGCTGAAAAAGCCTTCGATAAAGTTCATTGGCAGTTTTTATTTCTTACTTTATTTGCATTTAATTTTGGTGACATATTTATTCATATGATATCTGCTCTTTATTCTACTCCTACAGCTCGTTTATTTATTAATGGCCAAACTTCAAACCAATTTTCTCTTTTCAGAGGTACCAGACAGGGTTGCCCCCTCTCCCCGCTCCTATTCCTATTCGAGTAGCCATTAAATCTCTTAAACAAAATAAATCCCCAGGACCAGATGGTATTCCAGCAGAATTTTACAAGGAATTTCAAATACAACTTATTCCTCATTTATTTAAATTATTTACCTTTTTAGCTCCACAGGGACTACTACAGGTTCTTTTACTGAAGCTTTAATTGTTGTATTAACCAAACCTAATAAAGACCCTACACTTGTTTCAAATTACCGTCCTATTTCCTTATTAAATCAAGATTTTAAGCTCTATGCCAAAATACTTGCAACTAGGTTAACCTCTGTTTTAGATTCTATCATTCATCCAGATCAATCTGGGTTTATGAGAAATAGATATTCTGCAAATAATACAAGAACTTTATTACATGTTATAGAACAAGGGTCCAATTTACCTTTACCACCAGATGTGTTGGCATTAGATGCTGAAAAAGCCTTCGATAAAGTTCATTGGCAGTTTTTATTTCTTACTTTATTTGCATTTAATTTTGGTGACATATTTATTTATATGATATCTGCTCTTTATTCTACTCCTACAGATCCTTTATTTATTAATGGCCAAACTTCAAACCAATTTTCTCTTTTCAGAGGTACCAGACAGGGTTGCCCCCTCTCCCCGCTCCTATTCCTTCTTGTTATTGAACCTTTGCTTGTTTCAATTAGGAAATGTAATGATATTAATGGTATTAATATTAAGGAGGTTAATGTTAAAACATTAGCATATGCAGATGATGTACTTTTATTTATTAGCAATCCTATCTCCTCACTCTCTCCTTTATTTGAGATTATTTCATCTTATTCCAAACTTTCTGGTTATAACTTAAATACTAATAAAACAGAATTTTTTCCTATAAATATTCATTGCAACCCAGATATGTTACCCATGAAGGATATAATTTGGCAAAGAGAAAAATTTAAATACCTAGGCATTTTATTTTCATCTTCTATGAAAACTACAATATCATTAAATTGTGATTCTATTTTAAGTTACAATAAGGATAAAATATCTAAATGGTCTTCACTTCATCTTTCGTGGTGGGGAAAAATGGACTCCATAAAAATGACTATAGCACCAAAAATGTTTTACTCCCTAGCCATGATTCCTACCCAATTTCCTATGAAGTTTTATAAAGATGTAGATCGACTCCTTTCTAAATTTCTTTGGAGCAATAAAGCACCTCGTATTAGTTATAAAAAACTAAAATTGTCTAAATGTAATGGAGGTTTTGGTGTACCAGATTTATTTTTTTATCACAAAGCTTTTATATTAAAGCAAAGTTCTCTTTGGTTTAATCATTCTCATTTGATTAATCCCCCTACATGGCTTTCTATAGAAAAGAATTTAATTGATCCGTTTCCTTTACCTTCTTTGTTGACTATGTCCAATAAATCAATATTTTTTAATAAATCTGTTATTTTAAAATCCACTAAGTTAATATTACATGATTTCGATTTAATTTTTCAATCACCCATGTCCATTACTGAAGATATGTCGTTATGGTGTAATTCAAGCATACAACTTACTAAAAATGTTAGGTTTTGGCATTCATGGATTAAAGCTGGTATTTTTTGCCTCAAAGATATCTATTATAACAATGCTTTTATCTCTTTTGATGTTCTACAGGAAAAATTTAATTTACCTTCCTCTGATTTATTCAAATATGAATTTTTATGCAATTTTATTTTAGATTCATTTCCTCATTATATACCTTCTTATGCTAAATCAGATTTATCAATTTATATTCAAACCCACTCCACTTTGCCTCTTGGTGTTTCATTATTGTATAAAAAGATTATTACTTTTAAAGGTAACAATATTAATGTGCTTTTGACATTTTGGAATAATGAGCTTTCTCTATCTTTATCTTACGAAACATGGAAAACTATTTGGCTTAATAGTATTTAAGGATGGTTACCTGTTTCGCTTCATCAAACAAACTCATATATTTTATATAATTGTCTATGGTCTCCACTGAGATTGTTTCAAGCTAAACTCCTTCCGACTTCAAAGTGTTGGCACTGTAATTTACATACTGGTTCGTTAAAACATATGCTTTTTGAATGTCCTTCCATATTTAAATTTTGGACTGAAGTTTGGAACGTTATAAAAAAAATACTTAATATTCATGATGATTTATCATTTAACTTGTTAATTTGTAAATCTGTCGTTCTTTCTCAAAACTTAATTGATTTAGAAGGTAAACTTTTTAATTTCCTGATATCAGCAGCTTTAAAATCCATTACTTCATGTTGGAAAGACGTTTCATTATTATCTGTTCATGTTTGGTGGTCATGGGTTATTTTTACTAGAAGAGGAGCCCATTTTTCCTTGAATGGTGTTATTCATAATTGTAATTCTTATCATTTATTTTGGAAACCTATTGATAATTATCTATCTTCTTAAAATGTATTTTTCTATAAGTTAAGTTTTTATCGATATTCTTGCATAGTTTCTATTTGATAATAGTTCTGTCTTAATGATTATTAATAACATATGTATAATTGTTTTTTCTCCCTCCTTTTTCATTTTCTGTAACAATATATTATATTATAATGTACCTGTTAAAATTTTATTGATGTTGATAATCGTCATATATTCTCATTGGGTACTTTCATTGTACTATTTTTTGTACTGTCTGTTTGTTAACTTAAAATTTAATAAACTATTCTGAACTAAAAAAAAAAAACACAGTTTTATCTTATTATCAATGGATTTGTGAGAAAAACGTATAGTCGCTTTGCCTGGAAATTAACAACAATGAATTTTACGAATGCCAAGCTACAGGCTTAGGTATGGATGTAGAGAAACCTTAATGGAGCATGGGAAACTGGGCATAAAAAACAGCAAGACAGTTGGCAGATTTAAACCTGTCTTGACTAGAGTGCACCACATTTTCACTTTAACTTCTTTTTGCTGATGGAATAAGCTAAAGCAGTTAGAACCATGCTCTCAAAGTGTTACTTCAGTAGTGCCTGACCGAAAACTCAAGCAGTTCACAGATGTATATTTATTTATTTATTCTTTAAGTATTTTTCTTTGCCGTTTTGCATTGTTGCATTGACCAAGTCCGTAATGAGGTCAGTGCGCTGAACAGGTGATCGTACATGACATGGCTTTCCCCTTGCTGGACTGCCTCGCCCCCTGTAATCTTGCATTCCATGTCATTTTGGATAGTGGTTAGACAGTAAGCGATGAAGGTTGTTTAGCCGCTGTTTTGCCTTTTCCTTTTATGGGAGGGTGTGACCCAATGGCACCTACTCTCCAATAAATTCCCTGTTTATTGCATTCTTTTCTTTTCTACTTTTATGATACGCAGCTATTGTGTTGCCCTAGCAGACAATTTGAGTTGCTTTTTGCACTGTTTGCAAAATTCTCTCTTCAGCTTACTCTTCATGTGTCAATTTAGTGTGAGAAAAAGTGTTCTGATTTCCTAAACACCTTAGTAGTTTGTGTGCTGGTAATAACAAATAATGGGAATATTATTATATGAGTTGCATATCATGTCTAGTTTCTCTATTCCAGCTGACTGATTTAAATATACTTAGCAACTGTCTTATACTATACAATCTGTCATGTGCAATCAAAGTCACCAAAACCACTCAGACCTTATTCATTTTATCTCACTGAGCAGATGCAGTGTTCAACCGAAGCCAAATTATTATCTCTATGTGGGAAATTGGGTTGTTGGTTGAGGGGGGTTGCCAGGGTGAACCACAAAGTCACTAAATTAACACGTGCTTAACCCTCTGATAGCTTGGCACAAAAGCAGTCAGGGTTATTTTAGAGTCAATGTGTAAAGTCTTTATGTAGTACTTAAAGAGTAATAAGTGAAAACACAACGCAAGAAAAATCCCACACCAATTTAGAAAAAAAGAGTAACATTTTAATTTAATAGATTATTTGACACCAGAATGACAAAAATCAGCAGATGCAGAGATTTGCAATTTTAAAGATTTAAAGTAAGTATAGAAGGGGGGAAAGTTACAAGTTCAGGCTGACCACGATAGAGTGTGGACAGGATACACGGACCAGTCAGTCCCACTGAAAAAGTTACATTCTGAAGTCTAGTGCAAACAGTTCCATTTGCGGTGGAGGAGGTTGCGAGGTGCAGGGAGAGTGTTGCAGATGGTCGTCGCTGTTGCACGAAGATCCTGCCGGATAGGTCGAACAGTCATTTCTGGAGCTTTGTATTGGTGGTCACCTCGGACTATCGATGCTGTAGCGAGGAGTCTAAATCTCGCATTGCCGGTTGTTGCTGGTGGTCACTGTAGGGTGAAGAGTCCGGTTCACTGGAGTTTCACGTTGGCGCTCGACACAGGGGCAAGTTCTTGGGGTAAAGGAGCCCAGTCATTAAGAGCCCAACATTTCAGACACACCAAGGGTCCAGGACCTAGAAGGCACCTCTTGGGGATCAGGAACTCACTGCAGCAGAGGCCAGCAGGGCTCAAGCAGGTCCAGGCAGGTCCGGTGCAGCAGGTCAGCTGGACACTTGCAGGGAGACCTCTGGATCTTGTTGTGTCCCTGTAGCTCAGAACAGAAGGTCAGTCAGCTGACCTTTGGAGCCACTTCAGCTTGGGTCAAGGGGTGCAGGTCCAGTCTTTCTTGTCAGGCATCAGGGCAGGCCTCAAGCAGCAGGGCA
The DNA here is from genome assembly GCA_963921515.1 of Calotriton arnoldi. Classification (NCBI taxonomy): domain Eukaryota; kingdom Metazoa; phylum Chordata; class Amphibia; order Caudata; family Salamandridae; genus Calotriton; species Calotriton arnoldi. The sequence goes on along the minus strand of CAWUFW010006040.1, from coordinate 322,415 downwards.
GTCCTGTGGCAGCAGCACAGTCCTTCTTCTGTAGTATCCACAGGTCAAGGTATGTATTGAAGAGTAGATCTGATGATTCCATTTTTATACCCTGTGCGTCCTTTGAAGTGGGAAAAGGTTCTAGACGTTTCCTCTTACAAAGGTACCTGGAATTTCCTGCCTCCCTGCCATGGTCCGTGTCTGTCTGGGGCCACAATAGGCTAGTGTTAAGATCTTTGTGAATGGGCTGGGGCAGTGCCTTTGAAGTGCAGGTGGGTCAGGATTGCCAATCCCACCAACACCCAGGCCCTCTATTGTGATTCTGTCTGGGAGGACCACACAAAGGCCACTGCCAAGTACAGCTAGTCATGTGACCCAGTATACAGCTACAAGCATCAAATAGTTGGGACAAGAAACTGCCAACTTTCTAAAAGTAGTATTTTCAGAATTGTGACTTAATTTTTGACTTTGCCAATAAAGAGGGTTTTAAATTACAAGACCCTGCAGAGAGGGCCAGGTCCAGCACTCTGTAAATTACTTTGGATATCATTCCCTTAAATGTTTTTAGGTCATCTGAGCCATTACAGAAGGGAATAAACCATATGCCAATCAGTCTTGACCCATCACAAAAGTCCAGCACATGCCACTATGCTGTGCCTACTTTGAATGGGACCATAAGAAAACCCAGACACCTGAGAATCAGAGAAGATTGATGCAGCATTTAATTGTCCAAAAAACATTAATATGTAAGAGTAGCCAACAGTGAGTTTGGATAACTTGCTACATTAAGCAATGAGCAACAAGAGACTCACAGATGTGCCATGTGATGCACCACACAGCACTTGTTGTGTTGAAGAGGTATGTGGGGGAATGACAATCTGCTGGAAATTGCCAGTTAAATAGAATGACATCCCTTCCAGCCGTGCTTAATTTGTATAAAATTAAGTGCAAGGGCCCTTCTCGGAAGACCACTGCAGCCTGCGCCACGCATTGCCTCTGCCAGCGCTGCCAATTACAGTACCAACATAATACCGAACCATCGCACTCGTACAAGAGTGACAATTCAGACTATTAAAGGTCACACAAGCTATAATAACTGTGTTAGAAACTGTTATTTATTTTCATTGCAATTTGTTGTAGTAAACATGTGTTGTTCTCATCACAAAATTTATCAGACAGCGACCGGGGCTGTCACTAGAGCCAGTGCTGACAATTAAGTGCTGGTGATGAGCACCGGAAAACACCTGCTCAAATTAAGCACTTCCTTCCAGGGCTCCTCCAACCCTTAACATTCCTCTAGGGGTATTTCTAAGTTGGAAAACATGGTCAATTCTGTCAATTGCTGCAAGACGATCTAATAGGATGGCAGCACTGATGGCATTACTATCTGCTACTAGACCAGTTTTAACTCTTAGTTTCAAAAGAATGTACGTCATCCTTTAACAAATGTCAGTGTGTGGTTGTTTTAACCTTGCCTAATAGAATCAAGCATGTCTAAGTCTACATTCCAAATCTAATTTCTGCACACAGTAGAGGCTTGAAGATCCTCCCTCTGCATGCTATTTGTGCCATTGGCAACATCACTGCTGCACTATATGAACTTGCATCATGGAGGTGTAAATTATCCATCTGATGAGGGTCTGAATGGGAAACAGCAGCCCTACAGTCACATAATAATTACAACCCATACCCCTACCCTTAAAGGTATCCATGGCAAACTACCAGTCGCTAGCACTAAAGTGTACTACATGTATGGAGACTACCAATGCCAAGAGTGATAAAATGTTACACAACTTCAGAGTCAGTCATCCTTTTGATCAAGGTCAGAAGTCACAAGACATTCTAAAACGTATTACTCATTGCTAAACGGAGACATTTTGGATATAAAAATCATGCCATATGTTTTTGTTAAAATAAATACATAAATAAAAGTTTTGTGTAGATGATACAACTGTCAATCACTATGAGAAACTGTTACTGTTCCCCGTACATGTGTACCAGTGGTTGAAGCACAGACTACACGGTAATAACAGCACCCTTTGGCATCTTTATGGAAGATAAAGATGGCAAGAGCTACAAGTGAAGTGATGTTACAGACACTGAGGGAGTGTTGTAGTGGTGGTTATGGACCACATAGTTACATTGGGTATTTATAGCATTTGGTAATGTGTTAAATGTGACTTTGGTTGGAGTGGTCACCCCCAGTTTTCCATTTTTTTAGGACTCATCTGGTAATCTTGACCTTAGCACTGGGGCACGGCTATCCAGTGCCCAAAGTATGTGCTCTGACACCTAAAACATGTCAGAATGAACTAAAAACCTGTTTGACACACAAAGCTGTCCTATACGGCCATAGTATATCGTGCAGAAATTCAGCCATGGCATGGAAAGTTAAATGCTGCTTGTGTATTGCAGCACCTATTGTGCCATCCACTACAGTGGAAGTGAAACCATGGCTTCAGGCTTGCCCTGTGTAGCCTAACAGCAGCAGCTTGACCCCTCCTGGTCAGACGTGTTACAGTCATCCTTTTGACTGGTAGGAAAACCTGATTTTGAATATTAAATACATTATCCTAAGCACATCTTGCTGCTCACAAGTAGGGAAAATAATATTTAACAGTGGTGCATGTGTGACATTAGAAAGGGTAAGTTCCCCTTCATTGGTCAGGCTGTAACTGCTACATAGGAAAGGTCAAATAGTTTATAGACTTTAATCTGTAACTTTTGACCTCTACCAGCTATAGATTCGATTTACAAATTCGATCTAATGGTAAAGTCAGATTTGTATTAAATATATATGAAATGTAACTTTTGGAAAGTTACCCTTACCCTGCCTAAAGTTGCTGGAGTCCAATTTGCATTAGCTCTCCAGCAACTGACAGCCTGAATTACATGTGAAATAAGTGTTAAAACAGCTTCCTGAGCCGAGACAATGGGAGTAAAAATGTGTCTTCTTCCCTGGTAGGAAGACCGGTTGAGGAACTTAATAAACTTCAAATGAGCCTGCTCTTTTGCAAGCAAATGTTAGGTGACACTTGGATAGCCCCAGCTTTTGTCCCCTAGTCGGAATGACTGCAAGCCCAGTGGGAGGAAAGCTACCCCCAGAGCCACTTTTGAGTGACCACAGAGGAGGGGACTTCCCATTACCTTGGCCACAACTCTGGGTGGGCATACAGGCTCTTTACAAGGGGAGAAGGGTTTCTGCATCTCAGATTTTGAGCATGAGGGGCACTGTTTAAGTGTTAGCAGTAGGGTAAACAGGAACTGTTGAAAAGTGGGAAGGGTCGGCTCCAGGAACGTTTACCTCAATTGTTAGGGAGTGCCCAGGAGTCACCACCAAAGCCTAGCTGGTACCAGAAATAAATGTGGCACCCCAAGGCACCTCCTCAGTACACTTACTGGATGTCTGTAAGATCAGAAGACAACTGGACCTGCTGTTTGTATTTTGAGAGCAGCCCTAGGGTACTTGACCTACTGTCTCATGTATCCAGGCCAAAGAAGTGGGGTTTAAGGTCAGTTGGCTGATCTCGTGTGTGGCTATAGGTACACAACAAGCTGTATGAAGCTTTTTTCCTGGGAATGCCCAATGGACCAGTCACAACTTGACCAGAACTCAACTTTGCTGTTGGCCTCTGTCTAACCCCCTGAAAGTTCCTAAGTGCCCTCCCCCAACATATCTGGTGGCCTCAGAAATGTACATCTGTGGTTGTCTGAACAACAGAAGAAAATTTGAAAACTTTAAAAAAAAACTTTCCTCAGGAGCTCCATAGCTCCAGGGAGACCTGCAGGAAAAGTATTCTGACCAGCAGTTCCATGGTGTTGTATTGAATTTCAGCTTCGTCTAGGTCAAGGCTCACAGCACATTCAAAAAAATGACCCATTCTGTGTTGGGACTTAGAAAATTTCCAGCTAGTAATCTCCAACGCTCCAGAGGAACCAACCTGCTGCAAGTGTCTAGCCTCCAGTTCCACGGCAGCGACTACAATTTTTAGAGGCGGCCCACTCAGGGAGGATTTTTTTTCTTAAAAAGTGATAAAGTCCTTTTCTGCATTAGGACTTAGAAACATTTTTGAACGTTTTGGCTTTCACCGGGATCAGTCCACTTGCTGTATTCGACCAGGGCTCCATCACTGATGGTCCTGGTCTACTACTTATGTAGACTGTCATTGGTGCTTTGTTCTTTTTCGCACTATTTTCACTTAAATATTTTAAAAAAATCATACCTTCAGTTCCCCCGAATGAATTTTTGTTTTTTTGGTCTTATTGTACTCATACAAGATCTCTCTTTGTATGCTAAATTTCATTGTGTTTTGTGTGGCTCTTTGTACTGTGTATGCACTGCTTAAATACTTTACTAATTGCCTTTGATTAAAGTCTGACTCCTTTGTGTCATTTTTCCAGGGACTGAGCACAGGTCTATTTTATTTAATTTTGTGACATCTAGCAGGTGGTGTCCTTACATTTGAGGTGGATACTTTTCCACCCCAAATATAAATCCACATTCCTAAAGTAAGGAAAGGGGCACCCCATGGTTTGTATATGTTGCTTTGGATGTCAGTTTCACAATATATACAATCATTTTGTAGGTTGAGGTGACATCACAGTTTTGCACACAATCTGTTAGGAAATGAATACTCACCAGCTACAGTTCCATAAAATGTCCACCAGCTTGACAAGTACATTTCCTTATGCAGAAATTATAATAGAAATTTACAGGTGCAAACACTTTGGAGTTGAGCAATGCTCTTGCCTTTTGAGAAGATATCAACCTTGTCTTCAATAGAAATTTGAGACTTATCTTATAATTACAATTTATATATATTCTAGACATGAACATGCTAAAATGTAGAAGAAATATGAGAGGCTTGGAGGGACAGGCATGAGAAATTTAACTTTATATTAATGTACTGGCGTCTGAAAGGAAATGGAAGCCTCCTTACAGTGTGCAAAAATGCAGCAGAGAGATGATAGTAGGACATCTTAATTTATAATGAAAGGCAGAGTCAGCTTTCATTTCCTAGCAAATATCACACCAGCCCACTGACATCTGCCATTTTTAGGTCTCCTCTTCCTGTCATTGATTGTCATTTTCAAGGAATAGCATAGTTGTGAATGCTACTGATACCAAGGCATTCCTGTGGGGCCTACTCAGAGTATCTGGAAATGTGACATAAGAAGAAAGGGCTACAGGTGGACATCTACATATTTACAAGACATATGCCAAGTTGGAAGGAACTATGATTAAGTTGTAAAGTACCATGATGCTTGACAGTACTGACTGGATATGTAGATATTATGGCTAACTAATGCATATTGTAAGCCTAACTGCATCCCATGCCAGTCAATGATTGTTTAATGTTACCAGGGACATTGTGTCATAATGCAGAGAAAGCCTTTCACTGTGCAATGTTGTAAACAACTCTTTAATAAAAATGAAGAGAAGACCGACCCAGAAGGTAAAGCAAGATAAAAGGGTTGTTGCTTATGACACAGTGTTCACCTTTCACTGAAAGATGTACCTCAAGAAGTATTGGTGTGGTGGTGATGGGCGGTTTTAGGATTGATACTAATAATGTAGCATTGAAAACTAATAGTTGATGAGGCGGAGGCTCAACATCAAAAACAACATTTATTTCAGGTTCAACCCTAAAGCAAAGTTTGAGTCAATCCTATGATGGCTTTCTCTCACCACAGCATTCTGTCATGTTTGTAATTATTACCAGTTCCCACACAGAGTTGAGCCATATCTACAATCTAGAATGACTCCCCTGTAGAGGAGAGCTAAGTCTGCAATATGTAAAAGCCACACGCATGAACAATGTTCAACTTTTCTCCAGAGGAAACCTGAATCTGAATAGAAGGAAGACCTGAACATTGCATTCACTTACAAATCAAAGCTAAGTGACTTTATCAATTGGGACTCATCGTGAAATATATTGACCAAGTCTCAGTAAGGCACTGCTGCACAACATTAAACAAAAACATGCTCACCACCAAAATCTGATACAAAGGCAAGGCTGATAAGTAAGGGGTTGATATTAGAAATATTTAAAGGACATATCCTCTCATGGAACTATCATGTGTTTCCTGCATGCCCATTGTATTTTTCCCTATGGTAGCCTAATTGTACATGCTGTAGGCCAATTTTCCTCTGCACACGTTATTATATAAACATGCTTGCCTTTGTGCCATATCATATTTTCACACAGAACCTGTATATGTTCTGTTCTTTTCCTGGGATTTAGTCTGAGTACCACCGACAAGGTCAAACAACAATGTCCCTTTGTTAGTCTTTCTGGCCAGGCACTAGCACCTAGACATAACACAAGAATGCAACTGTTTATGCACACACATGTCCTATCAATCAATCAATCAACAATCGGTTTCTTTCACAAAAAACATAAAAGCGCACACATGAGATACAGAAAAAAACATCATCAGATAAAACACGTACTAGTTGAGATAGTGTCCAAAACTGTGTATAAAAGACAAAATAAAGAAAGCACAAGTTTCACACCGGCAACACTAGATAGGTAAAATGACTAGGTTAAAAACAACTTATCACATCAGATACAAACAAATGGTGGACAAATGGCAAACGTGGTTTACACAATAAATCCCTGATTGATTGATTGACTATGAACTACAAAATAATAAAGGACCTTCTTTGTTATTAGTAGAGTGTGCAAAACATGATAAAGTACGTAGTGACCTCGGCTGAATGGTTATTGCAACTATGTTGGCAATAGATAAAACCAAGAAAGCTGCCATAAAAGATTGTCAATAGATGATTTGTTAAAAACATGCAAGTTAATCACAACCAGATCTAAGCCTAACTGCAGTTTTTTAAAACTAAGTACATAAAAAACTGTTCTACCCTTACGCATTAATAAAAACATTTAAGCAGGATGCACATGCCTAAAATGAGCCTTTTTTCAAAATCGGAATGATAAAGGACTTCCTAGGTAGGTCATGAAAACTACAAAACATCAAGAAGTGAAGCATGTCCTGTGGAGACTTACCGTCGCAGCCACAGGGCAACAACCTCTGGCCCTTGCTCTGCAACCTAGGGTGGGCAAGAAGAAGATGGAAAAGGTCAAACCGAAGCCTAGTCAGTAGAAAGCGATCACAGGCGTTCACAAACCCTAATAGATAAGGTTCAATCAGCTGCATGGTTCTAAGCATGATAAAACAACGTACACTAGACTTCATTAACTCCCTATCTTCCTTGCTGTCTAAAAAAGGCTTCCTTGATCCAGACCAAGTCCTTCTTGTCCCTCGATTTCGGATTAAAATAAAGGTCTGCTCTCCCCAGGCTCACAAACCAATCCTTAATATACTTGAGCATGGGATATGAGAGGCATGGCCAAGGGCCATACAATCCTTTAAGATGAGATTGTTTAATGAGATCCTCTTGCCAAGCCAAAAAAGTTTGCCGTGATAAAAGGGGGCAAAAAGCCAACAAATCATTAGGATAGGCCATACCTACTACTCATGGACGGTAAAGGTTGGGGTACCCTGAGGAACAGCTAGGAGACGTCTCAAAAAGGTGTTTTCGGAGATTTGAAGATCATCAAGGGCAATATGGCCCCAGATTTCACTACCATACAACACTTTAGCGATACACTTAGCCCTATCGATCTGCAATATTGCCCCAACCGGTCTTTTATGTAATCTAGAGGTAAAATTAAAAATAGCTGCATTTGCCGACTAAAGTCACTTTTCTTATGAGTTATTAAAGGCCCCCAATTCATCTTGGCATCCAGCAAAACCCCCAAATAGGAAAAGACACTGGTCCTAGGAACCGGGGTAGACCCGACATTAAAGAGTGTAGGGCTTACTCGAGCAAGATCCCACTTGCATCACGTAGGATTTAGAATTATTGACCATCAAGTCCTCCTCTTCCATAAATTGGACAAAGGAGTTAAGCAGTGTTTGCAGCCCCCTCTCAGTTCAAGCCATCAAGACAGAGTCATCTGCATACAAAAGGACAGGGAGGCCGAGCCGTCTCACCTGAGTATAATCCACCTTAGACTTCAATAATCCCTTCTCTAAGTTGTTTATATGTAGGTGAAACAAAAAGGTGCCAAGATGCAACCCTGACGGACCCCTTTCTGAATAGAGAACTTTCGAGTTACCTTAAAGTCTTTGGTGTATCTGACCTCCGCCTTAGTGTCTCAATGGAGATCCTGTAAAAAAGAACAATATCCCTATCCACCCCAATAGATGACAGAGTCTGCCACAGCCTTCTTCTATTGTCCTATCATATACATGAGTACATGAGCCACAAACAGACACTTGGAACAAGAGTTCTAAGACAAGAGCACTGAGTCCCCTGAGATGTAGAGCACCTATCTGTGTATGCTAAGGTACGGGGTCTGCCGGTAATCTCAGAGATCTTTCATATAACTATTTAGCTTTAGTAGCAAGGGAGGGGTTGTAAGGTCACTCTGTCCTACAAAATGACACCACTTTTCATGGTATATGGATTATTAACCATACTAACAGTATTTTTATTATGCATTTTTTTCTCGAATTGTGGCATATAAACTGCATTTCAGAGTACAATAGTTTGAATAAATATTTGAAACTTTCTTCGTGTCTCCTGGTTTTCTCATTGGGGACAAGGACGAGTGAGAGAGCGAAAGGGTTACTGTGATCCCTGAGAGGGTCGAGAGTGTTGTGTTCTGGGGGTGCCAATTCACTTGTTTCTCTGGTAAGGTTAGGAGGGCAAGTGAGGCACTATAGCTAGTTTGATCCGGACTCATGTACACTGAGGTGGTATGGTGACATACTGTTGTTCTATGGCTCCAGGCATAGTTCTGGTCCAGAGCAGAATCCCTGCAACATGGCACCATCAGCGGTTGGTCTCGTACTTACTTGCGGGAACACCAAGTAGTGCTTTTGCTTGTCCACAATACCCTAGCACCTTTTTCCCTGAGATGTCCATGGTGTTGGGGTTTCTCCTCCACAGTTATTAGGCCGCACCTACTTCTGTTGGTTTTTCAACTTGAATATTAAAAGGTATATACCCTGTTTGAGCTACACTTTGAATTGTTTTCTGGTTAGCTATGGCTCAACCAGTAGCTATTAATGTTAATTGCCACCCTGCATTTACTCGACATTTGCTTCAACATGGAGTCCCTAATGCAGGAGCTTCCTTGATTTTTGTAGTTGAGGCAGACGCCATGTTCCACTTTGAGGTTTTTTTATTCATAGGTCACCTTTCCGGGTGTGGACGCCAATGACAATACTTTTCATGACTATACAGTGGCTCAGGCACCTGCTGCATATCGCCCATATGCACTTTAATGGCGCCCTTCGTCTTTTACCCTTCTTTGCAAACACAAGAATTTTTGAAATACAAACATGTTTATCCTTTGTCTTCTTCGGTTTTGCCTCTTGTCCAATATAAATCCATAATTTATACTAATGGTTCTGCTCAGCCTGCTACAGGTTCTAAACAGCAATATTCTTCAGAATGCGCCATCGTTCTTGGGACTATCTCCAATGGCGTTTTTTTTCCTCATATTACTCGCACACAGTCTCTTGGGGACTGTACTGAGCAGTTGGCTGAGTTGCAGGCTTTGCTTCTATCGCTTGAAAATGCGGATCCTGAATTCCCCACACTTATAGTGAGTGATTCATATTATTGAGTACAATCTGTTAATGATAATTTACAATTTTGGAAACAAAATGATTCCAGAGATTACTTGTGTAACCCATTCAAGCACAAGTTGCTTTGGGTTAAAGTTGCAGACTTTAAAGATAAATTGCCACAAACTAATGTCATACATACATTGAGTCACCAGCGTGTGGGAGCGCATGCCATAGGGAATTCTTTGGCTGACGAAGCCACCAAATCTGGAGTTGCCACAGCTAAAATAGCGGTGATAACTCGCTCTAAGTCTCGTATTGACAATGATATTTAGGTTGCCATGAATGCTGTTAAAAACGGCACCCCTTACCGAAGGGCTTCCCTTCAAATTATTCCTATCATTTAAATGACCAGAATGTTCCTTTTTTTAACTATTCCTGGTGTTGAAGATCGCATGATTCCCAATCTGGACCGCAGACATGATTTAATTGTGGCCGCACATGAAGGTATAGCTTCTGAGCATGCCGGTGTGGCTGCCACCATTTCACTCTTACAGCAAAGATATTGGTGGCAAGGTTTATACCAACAAACAAGAAAATATGTTTTATGTTGTGACATCTGTCAACAGATTACATTTTCTACTGTGTCTCTTCCACCACAGACACAATTATTTATTTCCAACCAGCCGTTTGGATGTATTTACTTAGATCACGGCGATCCTCTAATTTCTGATAATGTGTTCAAATTTATTTTGGTTGCAGTTGATTCTTGCTCCGGGTATCTCTGGGTTTGACCACAGCGCTCGGCTGACGCTCGAACTGTTATTAACGACTTGTAAGCCTTTATTGGGACATATGCCTGTTGTGCATTCCACTCAGACCAAGATCCGGCTTTTGCCTTTAAGGCATACCATGATTTGATGAAGTCCATGGGTGTGCAAGTGCATTTTTCTTCTCTGTATAGACCAGAGGGTAATTTTGTTGTGGAGAGGATGAACCGTGACTTAAAGCAGTCCTTAACAGCTAGAGTACTAGGTAGAGGGTGTGGTTGGTTGAACCATATATATGGGGTTCAATGAGCATTAAATAACCTCTCTAAAAGATCTGGGTGAGCGGACCCCTTATGAAAGTGCTTTTTGGCATCAAAATGTATGTTCCAGACTTGGGGCCCGATTCACAGAACTAACTTACTACAAAATCCTAAACTTACTACCATTTTGGTATTCACAGAAGGCACTTACTCATTTTGATATTCACAGAATGCACTCTTACTATTTTGGTATTCACAGAATGCACTTACTCATTTTGGTATTCACAGAATGAACTTACTCATTTTGGTATTCACAGAATGCACTTACTCATCCTAACTTTACGTCCGCACTCGGGCCGGAGTTTACGGCCCGGTGGCAGAGATTCCGGCCCAATGGAGGAATCTCCGCCCCCGGCCCGGAAACTCCGCTTCCGGGACGGAATATCCGCATTTTGGCCGTTTGAGCATTACCTCAATGCTAAACACCTGTCCAAGTGCCTACCATCCCCCATGATGCATCAGCTTACACACTGCAGCCAATCCCAGCCCTGCAGCACATATGAAAGCAGAGCAGACACACAGAAACACTTTCAACATGTTGCTGAATGTATTTGTTACTCTACCCCTTGCCATGCGGCAAGAAGACTTGAGGAGGAGGAGGAGAAGAGAGAGGATCTTCAGACAGAGGATCAACATATTTGGGATGTCCACCCAAGATGTAAGGGCCAGATACCGCTTCCCTCCAGAAGTCATCTTGGAGATGGTATGTGATTGGGAGGAGGAACTTGACTCTGCTACCTGCTGCTCCCATGCCATTCCAGCCTATCTGAAGGTCCTTTCTGCTCTCCATTTTTTTGCGACGGGGTCATTCCAAAGGGTCACCAGTGATGTTGTGGGCTTCTCCCAGGCTAGCCAGTCGCGGTGCTTGCATCAGGTACTGAGCTGCATCAATTCTAGAGCCCACCTTCACATAGGAATGCCCCATACACTGGCCAGCAGACAAAGAGCAGCTAGGGATTTTCTTCCCATCTCCCGCTTCCCATGTGTGCTGGGTGCAATTGACTGTACCCATGTGGCCCTTAAGCCACCCCGCCGCATTGCACACATATACTGCAACAGACACCGATGGTATTCCATCAATGTGCAGGCTGTCTGTGATGCCAGTGGGAGATTCATAGATGTGCATGCAGCGTTTCCAGGCAGTACCCATGACAGCTTCATATTCCGCATGTCACCTCTTGCCCGGCGGATGGCTGCGGGAGAATTTGGCAACATGTGGTTACTGGGTAAGTACCAAGCACTAAAAAAGAGTGATGTGTGCTTATGAAAGGGCTAATTTACAAGCCCCTTGCGCTGCCAGTACATCACTTTCTCACATATGAAAAGTGACGCACTGGTGGCGCAAGGGGCCTGTCAAGAAGCCCAGTAATGAATGAATGCCACCTTATATCAACAACCATTCTACAATAAGAATCACCAAGCCACATACACGGTCACAACAGACACTGCATGTACTAAGTAAAGATCATGTTCTGTTCAAATTTTAGATGGAAATGTAACCTATTGCCCTATCTTCCCTCAGGCGATGCTGGGTATGCACTCTCCCCTCAACTCCCTACACCTTACAGACATCCAACCACTGTACCTCAGCGTAGGTACAATCGGGCACACATACGATCTCGAGCCATAATAGAGCGCACTTTTGGTCTGTTGAAGTCGCGTTTCAGATGTCTCAGCCGAACAGGGGGTGTGCTGACGTACTCCCCTGAAGTTGTGTGCAAGATCATTATGGCCTGTTGTGTCTTGCACAATATCGCTTTAACGCATGGCTTACACATACCTCTTGAACCTCGGCTAGCTCTGAATCCGGGCAACCGGGCCATTGCACATAACCGAGGTCAGGGTATGCAAGTCCGTGATCAGCTGGTTGCCACGTTTTTCACGTGGTCAACCTGTTGTGTCATGGACAAAATGTGGTTTGCTGTCTGTTGTCAATGATGAAAAATTGATATTTACGACTCTGTCCAAAAACTCCATCCTGAGACTACTTTGCAAACCACACTAACTGTATGTCAACCACAACTGTTGACATGAGTCAAAAGATTGACCGTGCATCAGGTCATGTGCCAATGTCACCAATCAGTGTAGTGGATTTCCCAAGGATTCTATTGAATCTGAGGATGAGATGTACATGTTCTGAGAGACCCTCCCGTACCTTTTGACAATGTGTGTCTGTATCTAACAAGTGCATAACTATAGCATTTTTGATTTTTGGCCCCCAAATGATTTTCATACACCAATAATGTTGGGCCCACAACGTGAGTGATGATGTTGTGGCTGAATCTGCCACTATGTGTCTGGGATGCACAGCACTGCTACCCCCTAATACACTGTAACACAACAGCCAACTCTTGTGTTGATCACTAAATATGGACTACATGTACCATAATACAATGCAGTTGAAAAGTAAACTGGGGTGTGATGTTGTGCCACCCCCCCCCCCCTTGTCCCAGCCCAAATCTCATAACATGGTCTGTACTCCCTTTTGTTTCATGTCTATGAATTAATCTTACACTGTCATTTCAGGTTTCTCTGCTACAGAATAACAGGATGGCAGTGGATTTGTTCTGTGATTGTGGATGAATCAGAATGAACACAAAATGGCTGACAACTACTTCCTGTGATGTATTTCCTGTCTCCCACTACCTGTCTGTCACTTCTTGTATGAAATAATGGGTTCCTGGTCGATTTCGCACATTCCGGCACAGTAGCGTACTCTGCGCATGCGTAGCGTACTCTGCGCATGCGCAGAGTACTCTACGTATGAGGAAAGTACTCCGCGCATGCGCAGAGTACTCTCCGTATGCGAAAAGAACGTTTTCGGGCCGTAAACTCCGAAAAGTAACCAGACCCCATAATTTCATACAGGAAATGACATATAGGAAGTGGGAGACAGGAAATACATCACAGAAATTAGTTGACAGCCATTTTGTATTCATTCTGAGTCATCCTCTCTCACAGATCAGATCCTCTGCCATCCTGCTGCTCTCATCAACCTTATTTCCCCCAAAATGGCTGAGGGTTATGAAGAGAAAGCACCCCCTTTCTGTGAAAGGGAATTAGACATCCTAGCTGAGGGGGTGATACTGAAATATCCTCAGCTAGATGGGGGGCCAGAGGAACAGCTGAGCAATGCAGCGCGGGCCAGATTATGGGCCAGAATTGGTGAGTGCTGCAGTACAGTGGGCGTTCACACCAGGAACGCGAGGGCATGCCGCAAGCGCTGGGAGGACCTGAAACGCTGGGCCCGGATCAAGGCTGAAGAGCTACTGGGCCAGTCTTCCCAGCACCATGTGCATTTTCCTCGCCTCTCGCCACTGTACAGGAGGGTCCTGCGTGCAGCTCTTCCGACCTTCCATGCTCAGCTGGAGGAGCAAGAGCAGCAGGGACCTGGTAAGTGCATCATAGGCAAAATGTGTCTTGAAGTATGATGCGAGTGCAGACAGAGCTGTACCATTCTGTGTCCCATGCCTCCAGTCACCTATTCTGTGTCTATGCAGCAGTCATCATGAAGCAAAAAGCTCACTGTAGCGCATTATCTGTACAGGGCAGAGTGCATTCTCGGAGTTGTAGTGTCATCATGAAAACTGGGGATTTGAGACACACAGTTGCATTACTAATGAAATTTGCACTGCCAGCACCACTAACAGTGAACCAAGGGAATCATAACTGATGTGTGCATTGGATGAGGAATGGTACAGACACTGTCCAGTGTGTGTATGTGAGGCCAATGAGAATTGGATGCTGTGACTTACATTGCTTTCGGTGAGTTTGGGTTCTGATTGAGACAGATCATCATGTGCCATGGAGTCAAGACAGACTTTGAGACCCTTGCCACACTCATAAGTGTTTCAAATGTTGCCAAGTGTGTCCACAGACACATGTCTTACCCCCAGTAGCTTGTATGGCATTTTCCATGTACAGGTAGCTGTAACAACGAGCCACTACTGTTCACCAGTGCACAGCACTACCTGCTCAGCCTCCAAAGCCAATATGTGGCACTGGATTGTCAGCTTTTGTGAGAAGATATCAAAAGCTTAGACTCACAACTTAGCAAACCTAATTGGCCAGACCCTATATGGATGTGTAACCCCCAATCGGCCTTTGTGTTGTCCCATCCAATGCTACACAGCAGATAACATTTGTCCAGACGTGAAAGTGCAGACACTCCATATCACAGGCCCTTTCCAATTTCATCTGGACTCTCTCTGATCTCCTTTTGTGGACTGGGTTGTGGAACCTGCCCATGTAGCAGTGACAGGACACACAGGTCACAAGAATGCCATAGCTGAGGGTTGGCAGTACAGACGTGCAAACCAACAATAATCTTGTGAGATGTCCATGTCAGACTCAAATCAGGAGATGACAGTGAACATGCACGTAATGTAAGCTCATAAACACAACTCTATAGTGTGATCAGAGGAGAACAAAGTCTGACCTTGGCTCATCTTGATATGTGTCTTGTCCTGATGTGTACACCAACTACATAATGATTTGTCTCACATTTCAGTGGACTCCGCTGGCCAAGAGGACTGGGTTCGGAGCAGGACATCTGTGGTGCGCCGGCGGCTACGACCTATTTCCAGTACTTAGGAAGAGGACAATGAGGCGGAGCCCTCAACATCAGGAGGCATGGGGATTGCGCCCACCCGGACTGACCTGGATGACAACTCTCGTGCTACGGACCGGGTGGAGGCTGAGGACATTGAAGGGGGGGGGTGATGAACTGGACACCTCTGGCCAGGGGGGGTGGAGAGCCACTCTCCCACGGACCATTCACCTATGAGTATTGCCGAGGTGTCTCCGGGGCAGGCCACTACGCAACCTGGGCCTGCCATCAGCCCCTCCCTAACTCCAGAGGCCCCCATTCCATCGGGGCCTCCAGCTGCATCCCCTGCAATCTGTCCCCCTCATTGTAGCTGCCAGGTCGACACCGACATTGGCTCCGAACCTGAGGCACCACACCCCCCACGTGCGACCCAAAACCCTCCCTGTGTTGTTCTGTCTGTGGCTGTACCAGATGACTTGATGTGGGCATGTGAGGGTCAGCCATACATGTCCTCTCGCATCTTGCTGCAATTGTGTCTAGAGGTGCGCATGATGCGAGAGGAAATTGCACGAGCTCTGGCCACCCTCACTGCCAGTTTCAATTCCCTGAGTGCAGCCATGTCGTCTGTTGTGTCCCAACATCCCTCCCACACCACCGTCAATGTCTCCCCCTGTCCGTTGCCCCACACTCTTTCCCCCTACTCCTCGTGTGTCCCGACCCCGTGTGGTGCCTGCTCATGCACCGGCCAGCCAGGAGCACGCATGGGACTCAGAGGATCTGGACATTGTGGTCCTAGAGGATGACCAGAAGGACACTTGAACAGTTGGACAGATTTTTCTTTGTGGACAATGATATACTTTTCCCCTTGTAAATAGACTGGTTTCCCTGACGCTCCCTGACGTGTTATATTTATGTTGCCCCACCCCAGGTTCCCTTCTCCTTCTGCAGTAAGGACATCATTTGTTTTCCTTTTTTCCTTCCAGACGGACTGTTGTTATTTTTCTAACCCCACATATTTTTACATAAAAACTTATTTTGATGCATACTTTCTCTATCTTGTTTGGCTTCATTGTGAATGTCTTGTACAAAATATGCCCATGTATTTTGGTAGTCATCTGCTCCGCACATGAGGGCTTGCTGCAATGACGGGGTTACACTTGTACATGTGTCACACACACACATACATCCTCTCATCTCTACGCCAACTAACTTGGTGATCATTAGCCTATCAGGACATGATACACAACAGAGTTTTGACTTGGGAACAGATTTATTTTTTATTGACACATATTCACACTGGTTAGAATGTTTTTTTTCTTGTTTAGTCAGGAAAATGGCGCTCTGGCAATTGCGTGTGCTATTAATGAAGTTTTCTCGGCTCCAGTGCGCCCTCGCTGCTCTCCGATCCGGATCCCAGGCGGTTCCAATACCCTGCCTTACACACCTCCTGACTCCTCTCCAATTCACGCACCCGGGCATGACCCTCGCACCCCGCCTACCTGGCTAAGTGCATTTCCTACCGAGCCGGACACTGGACAGCCTCCTACGTTACCCTTGAATCTTGCCTCTCATTTCTGCCGAGGCGTACCCGCCCCTGCGTAACACGGGCGTCTGCCCAGGGAGACCACAACGCGCCCTGATGAGTCACAGGATTGTTCCCGGTGACGAAACACGTGTCGGCTGGTTTACTAGGCTGATGTACTATATTCAACACAGTTGTTGTTGAAATAAAAAACATCTATTTGGATAAATACTGATGTTGACCGTTGCTTTTGAATAACGCATTTATACTGCATATCACATTACCAATACCCTCACCGCGTGTGCCCAGGACTATGCTTACATATTCACACTGGTCAAAAAGTTCCTGGGATGTGATCAATGGGGGTCGTGCTTGTGACTTCGCAATTTCGGGGGTGATGATCGATGTGAGGGATTAAGTCTGGGTTGACGCCGAGGTGCAGGTTGGTCTCGTGCATGTGCCTGTACAGGGTGAAGTTCATGTGCAGGGGCGGATTGTGTCTGTACACTTGGTGTATGTGCATGGACAGGGGGTTGTTGTGCATGTGGTGGTAGTGCCTGTTCAGGGGGTGGTGGTGGATGTGCAGGTGGGGGGAGTGCCTGGATGGGGGGCAGCGGTGGGTGTGTACCCTTGCTGTGGTCCTGTGCAGTTTGTGGTACAGGTGTGTGGGTGTGATGTGCTGCAGGCAGATGTGATGACTCCCCTCCCTGCGTTGACCGTGAACTGCGTTGACTTTGGATCACTTTCATCATGCCGTCCATCATCTTCATGGCCAAGGCATGGTGTCTTAAACTCTCTTCCATTTGGAAAGATATCATGTCTCTGATATTCTTGGACATGTCTTGCCAAGTTCTATCCAACCTATCCAAAACATGGGTCTGTCTGTCCACCACCTGAGGGAATTGGCGCAGGGCCTCAGACATGTCTGACAGGGTGGCCCCTATGGCACGAATGTCCTGCCTCACATCTGTCTGCTGTATGAAGAAGTCCTGCTCCCACTGGCCACCACGGCCATGTGCAGGCCCTCTCTGCAGGGGTCGGCCATGGATGAGACCGCCAGGTCCAAATGCAGGGGGGGGGTTGGCATGTGGAAGCCTGTGGACAGGAGAATGGTGCCCAGGGGATACCTGCACCACAACAGGGTTGGTACTTCCCTCAGATGGTGAAGATAATGCCTGGGATACACTGTATGGGGAGGAGTGTGTAGGGGAACCACCATGTCTGTCCCGGATGTGAGGGCTGTGAGGGAGTGAGGTCTATGTTGGTGTGTGGGTGAGCTGTGGCTGGTTATCTCTATGCTGTGGACAGGCAATCTTTTTCATTGGAGGAGGCTGACACACTTTGCTGGGTGGAGGGTGTGAGGCCTTGCTAAATGTGGGCGATGTGGGAAAATTACTGTCCATGGCATCAGATTCTTCATCCTCTGAGGGGATGAACAGACAGTCACTATCGTCCGATACTTCATCCTCCTCAGGTACTTCCTCCTCGTCCTCCTCTTGCACAGTACTTGCAGCTGACATCACTGCCTGGAGGAGCAGTGGATTTTCACCTCTGATTGCCCGCCGCCCAACACTGGTGGAAGGTCCATCCTCCTCATCACCTGGAACACAGAGGTTGCAACCGGATAAGTAATTGACCTAGTATGAGATGTGGTGCAACACAAGGGTTGGTTCTACTGTACTTTGCATCAACAGATTACACACATGTGACCTGGTTTGGGTACCCCTACAAGTGACAGCTCACACAATAGCACTGAGGGGTGAAACGGAGATGTACACTGAGAAAGCAAACTTATCAGCTCCATCCACAGCTTTGTGTCCTTCTGCAATCCCCCCTGATGTCAACTGCAGAACCATGCTCCTCATAGGTACTGTTGACGAAGCGTTCCCCGATCCAGCAGCTGTACAGGGAAGTGACACCAATGTCAATCATCTGCATTACCAATTTACAAACAGGCACATGTGACACTTATGATATGGATGAAACTTTGTCAACAACAACTGCAGGTTCTATGCAGAAGGGGATTTTGATGTTTGTCATGGTTTTGATAGGGAAACACTTCACACCACATTTACCTGATGTACATGTGCGAGAGGGTTTCACTGCTGCAGCCAGGATGTCATGCATTCCCCGGGATGGTGTTCTACGCTGCACTGGTGTCATCCTGTCAGCAGCTGTGATGAGACATACATATCCATATTTCAGTACACCAGATGGTAGCTATGAGCTAACATGTACATGTCATTCTCAATGACCATTGATAGGATATTCCTGGACAATGTGCAGCATGTTTACCTCATGGACTTTACATGTGGGCCCCTGCTCACATGCAGAAATTGGCAGCTGTACCTCCACACAGCACTGACATCAATGAGATGGCACATCAACAGACAAACATATATGAGAAGGTTACTGATATACGAAGGAAGGGGAGAAATGATCAGGACGCCACCGCATTACATTGCTTACACCTTCACCGTTAAGACTAATATGTCTCATGAGTATGATGTCTGTTGACAAGTTGGAAGGAGTGTACATCCACAGGCTGACCAGTTTTACATTTGCACATCAGTTCAAACATTGCATTGCAGAGTTCATATGTGAGATGTGCAATAGTCAGGTACCTTTTGTGTGTCATTTGTGCTTCCCTAACAATGGAGTCACAAAGCTCATTTTGGATTGAGAGATCACACATTTGTTATGTTCATCCTTGTAGTGTCCTCTGTTCCCATTATCCATTTCCTACATCATGGTAGAACTAAGCTGACAACGGATGATGTCTTGTACAGCAGACATCCTTACCTCATATATCATACACTCACTTATATAGGTGGATACAGTAGAAGAGGAGGCAAGCAGAGTGCAACATTTGACTAGGATACCACATTGTGGGTAAGTTGTGAATCTTTAATGGTTGACGCCTACACTGGATTTGGTTTGGGCCTTTCAGCCAAGAGATTTTGAAATGTAACTTCCTGAAGATTCACCTTGGCAGCCCATACATCCATCACAAACGTACAGAACTGGCATCAGTGCGAGCATCATCCACACCAATTTCAAATTTTTTGTCCTTTGGAATTCTGCTAGGGAGTTTTCATCTCATTGAATTACGATCCAGTTGTGTCTAGTACACTTAATGTGACACTATATACTATTTTTATGTCCTTTCTACACACACTTGTCATATGTTTTGTGACATCCTTTCACTAGCCACCATGGTGTGATCTGGTATATGGTGCAATGCCATATGTAGGCATATTGTGATGCAGGACAACAGTTATGTGAAACACATACAACATACAGCGGAGATTAAAGGCACATTTCATGAGCATGAGCATTCAGGTTCATTGTTCCTGGGTTTACTTACCATGGCCCCGCAACTGCCCAGTGTGTGGTCCACGACCAGATGTCACAGCCAACCTTGGAGCAGAAGTCAATGTGTGTCTTGGACTCTGGGAGGACATCATTGGACCTACAATGACAAGTGTGTTTGCAACTTTACATTTCGGCTGCCACATGTGATGCACTCAATTTGAGGCACAAAGGATGAGCACAAGCAGTGTCGGCCCTACCGTTGCAGAAGTGTCTACCACAAATTATCATGAGTGATCCCACATTCAACTTATTATGGTCCCACTGCCTAGTAGCAACGTCTATCAAATTGACACAACAACACTTCCTGAAGTAAGGTCCACTATCATGTTTTGTTAATGGACCAAAAGACATACCATACAATTATGACATCTATGACCAGCTGGTTGGACTTGACAAATTCATGTATGGAAAAGAAACATTCTAAGTTGGACAGTGGACGCATTCTCAATCCTGATATTTGAATCTCACTTCTTGTTCATCATTGTCATATTTGTTATCATTGGATTTTTTGATTTAGTCTACAAAAATAATTGCAATCTAGAGGTGGATACATTTAGACTTGCTCTGGCACTCGATTCCACGATCGAGTTCCCAGTCCTGGAACTGTTGGTGGAATACATGTAATGTTCTGAAAACACAATGATATGATGAGCCTAGATATGTTGTATTTTGTCTTTCGCTATTCACAGATATAGTTTGCTAAAGGTAAATGTCCTTTGAGAATTCCAATAGTTGTAAGGCTAGTTTTTCCTCTCCAGTTGCTTTGAGATGCAGACACTATGTATCTCCCTCTGTTGTCTGCTGCCTATGAATGCATTTTGACCATCTCCTGACAAGTTTGACTTACCAGTTAGTGAGCGTGCTCTGCGTTGCTCTGGATGATGTTTCCTCCCAGAAGATGCAGGGACCTCTGCTACTGTGGTTGTCTGTACTATGGCTGAATGTGTCAATGGGTGAGAAGAGAGAAAAATCAACACATGGAAAATGTACATGTGGAACTTGTCAGACATTTCCTCATATCTTCTGCATGCTAACAGTATTGTGAAGTACTGCCACGGCCGGTGCAGGTAGGAGTAGTGGGGTGTTGGTGATGTGATGGCGTGGCAGGGTGGGAATTAAACAATGGGATATGGGAATGAAATATTTTGAAATAAGGATTCTCTCACCTTCTGTTTTGTGATTTTGGCAGGTGAGTTGTTTTTAGGATATTTTATAGTTATTTTCTCTATTCCGTTGTCTGTTGATTTGCCTCTGCACCGCACCCCCACCCCCTTACGTTCTTGACTGGCCCAGCCGCGTCTGGAGAAGTGGAAGGGGCACTTTGACAATTGCTACTTAACAGTGTTAGGTATATACGGCATCAGTACTGGGCCTTTGTATTTAATAGTGTGAAAGGGATTTGCCATTTCTAATACAAAGGATTCTGGGACTTGTGGTGCAACATACAGAGGGAAACACATGAGCCTCTGACTGACTATATTTGTATATGAACTTTGGACAACTTCCTTACTCACAATGGCAGTGCGACACAGACATACATTTTGTATACTTGTTCTTGTCATCCCATTTACCTGGTACCACGTTGCGGACATCACTCACAGGCAGCCCATGGAGCATGTGGGGGTGGATTGTAGTGATGATATCCTCCTCTAGTGGTGTGAGACGGAGGCGGGGTCCAGATTATGAGGCAGGGAGAACTCTGTTTAACTCGATCCTGGAGTACTTCTCCTTCGCACTCTTCTTTTCATCCTGCCACTTCCTCTTTATTTCACGGACTGTGCGCACATCCTCCCCCAATGCTGTGACAGCAGTGGCTAACTGCTGCCAGAGAGCTGCCTTCTGTGTGCCACTGATGCAGTAAGGTGGGAGACCATGTAGGCGTTTGTGGTGCCTCACAATGAACTCCACAATAATGGTGGTCTCCTCAGTTGTGAAGTTCTTCTTCCTCCTCAGTTTGTACATTTTGCAGTAGCGATGAACAGCAAAGCAAACAGGAACTCTCTATGGCCAAACCTGGTCCTTGAATGTGTGCTGCTTTTATGTGGTGCTGGTTTTGCAGTTAGTCTTAATTGACTTCAGCTGGAGCATGGTGGGGGATAGTAGGCACTTGAAATGCTCAAATGGCCAAAATGCGGTTTTTCTGGCCCGGAGGCGGAATTTCCGGCCCGGAGTCGGAGTTTCCAGCCCGGAGGCGGAGATTCCGCCATTGTGCCGGAATCTCCGCCACCGGGCCGTAAGTGGACGCAAAGTTAGGATGAGTTAGTGCATTCTGTGAATACCAAAATGAGTAAGTTCATTCTGTGAATACCAAAATGAGTAAGTGCATTCTGTGAATACCAAAATGAGTAAGTGCATTCTGTGAATACCAAAATGAGTAAGTGCCTTCTGTGAATACCAAAATGGTAGTAAGTTTAGGATTTTGTAGTAAGTTAGTTCTGTGATTCGGTCCCTTGGACGGTCCAGACGTTGTGGCGGCTGCCACAACGTTTGACGCAGATAACCATTTTGCTGTCCTACAGGACCTACAAGAGTTCTGTGATGCTAATTCACGCAAACATTCGCTGGCATCTCATCCTTCTGCTTCTGAAGTTGCTCTGCCAGTTTCTGACTGGCTTCCAAAAATCAGAGCTCTTGTTCGAGAAAAGGTGGCCACAAAAAAGGAATTCGGCCCAAAGTACAGTGCTCCTGTTCCAGTCCTTGGCCTTCAAGGCACACGAACTATGATTTTGCCACCTCTCCCTGGATATAAAGACAAGCACTTTGTCTTCATTCAGCTTGTAAAACTACACCATGTGGACGATACTTAACAGTGATAGCAGTTCGTCTTCTACAACAGATGTCATTTATAATGATCCACCGTTGAGTCAATCTGAGTTGGCCTTTCCAAGTTCTACTGCTGAGTCCCATCTTCCTGTGTTTTAGCTGAGTACCTCCGGGTACTATATGGATAAAGTTAATTTTTCTTCTGACAGTTATTCTGTGGTGTACATGCCTCCAGCACGGATTTGTGTTTTCATTTCCTGGTTAAAAACGCACTTATCTAGTCCCTCCTTGGATATATGTCTAGATCATACTTTGCTTGGTTTTCTTTTTCATGTGGATTGGATTTGTGACTATTTTCTTCCTACTGATCAATGTCCATTAGCTCTCGGAATGTTACATTACAGAACTGGTCAGTGGCCCCCCCATTCTTCATCGCATAAAATGAGAAGAGGATTGTCCCTCATTAAAATTTCAGTCGTTCCAGTGACTTCTGGAATTGTTCGGGTTAAAGTTCCTTTCAACATATTTGGTCCGATGGAGATCCTGCAGTTACCATATGTCTTCAAAGTTTCTATGGTTGATGTAATAGTCCTGGGGTTACATTCAGATGATTGGGATGTTGAAACTGTAAATTCTATGCTTTCTGAATTCGAATATTATACTGTTTTTGAATCAGAAGATCTAATTCTAATCTAATTCCGCTAACTATGGTCATATGTTCTGATATCATCATAATAAACACCATTTCCTGCATAGAACTGGTAGACAGCGTCCCCATTTTAACTATACCCATTGAGAACATTGTCCAACTCCCCCTCCAGAAAGTTGCAAAAAGATAAATATACCTATTTCACAGGATATGACGCTTCAAACCCCATGTCATATTATTTCAAATTAACTCAGACACCACCAAATATATGCTTACTCAAGCTAAGCTTATATATACTATTATGTTCGTCAATCATTAGGCCCATAAAGGTTATGATTACTGGAAGGACACCATTGATTTGAAATCAATTTGTATATGAAGTCTGGCAGGTTCAAGGCACGGAAACTTTATTTTGAGCCTGTTTAATTCCCACACAAACAATTTTCTTGAATCAAACCATTCAGCAGACTACTTGTTTAGGATTGGCTAAAATTAAAGAAATGAATGCCCCGACCATTCCCTCAGTTGCCCATTTTTACGATTGGCAGAATTTTACAAATTATACAGAAGAACAATTAAATAGCATGGTGCAGAACAGTATATTTAATTCTTCTTTTTCAAGTCCTGGTGGGTGGTTATTGTGGCCAGTGGACATCAATGGTTGTCATGCTCATTTTCTCAATTCCACACCTGGGTTTAAATCAAGCAGACCTGATCCCCAATATTTACAGTCACTACATTCTGGTACTATTACCGCTTATTCTGTAGGAAAGTTATGTAAACAATGGTTGGAACATTCCACACTTTCTGCAGTAAAACAACATCTTTCTCTCCTGTCTGAGGACATTAATTTATCAGTTTTTCTTTAACCTCTCAGATCCCCTCATTCTGAAAAATTTATATATGCTACCTATAATGAAATTTGGAAATTTTCACAGATGCGAGCTGCTGCACGCTAAGACAAATTGATCAAGATAATTTGGACAAAGTGCTTGCTGTTGTTGATAATAGTAATAATATGTTGTCATCTCGTATCTATAACTTGAACAATATTGTATCATTTGTTATTGATATTGTGCATAGTGAAATGTCAACGCTGTATCATGGGCAAAGTCAGCATAGATCTACTATTCAGTTTAGCTGGACACTTCAAACACTTAAAATGGGCACGTTCTATGGCATTACTTGAATTGTACCAATTTGTTAACACCTTTTAATTGCACACGTAAGCAACAATTAATGGCTATGAAAGATGCCACCTACACAATGCTGCATTTAGAAAAGTTAGAACAACTCCCTATTTTTTACTATAGCTGAAACATCTTCAGCAATACGGTTGACTTAAGGAGTTATTTTTCTGCCTATTTCGACATTTCAATTCACTGCTTGCATGAAACATTTTCCTGTAGGCAGATATGTACCTCTAGGAAGTAGTTACATACATGAAGTATTGTCAGTCCCCTTTGCCTATCGTTGTGATCGTAGCGACAATTAAGTTTTTATCAATGGTGAAAATGCGTCTCTACTGTCAGGCATTCACAACTTTGTAAACACGTAAAAATTCACTGCGCATGCAACACTTCAGTGCCCAATTTGGCCTGTTTTTTAAAAGGAATCCCGGTTCCCACAATTCTCCTCTTCATTATGGTACTCTCTAACTGTATGTACCTAATGCATAGCGATCAATCTTGTTGCAGACTGCGGACTGGAGTCCCGTATATTGTGTCTGATTCCCAGTTAGTCACTTGTTGCAACATCGTCCGATTTCCCCCTTTGCATGGGATAGCAGATAGCTCACTGTGGCCTTCCATTCCAACTTTGAAGGCAGACTTTAACAGGCTGAGCAGACACAAAGCGTTATTGTTTCAACAAGAAGTAGCTCTTACATCTGCCCTCAAGATCTTCAAATTGCAGTTGACTAGAACTTCTAGTGAAATACAGTCATTGTTAAACACTAATCTTCCCCTGCAGTTTGGGCAATTGGTGCATCAAATCTTTAATGCCTCTAGTACTGCCAGCCTTGCCCACTTTTTTTTAAGGTTTTAGGCTCCGGTCTCCTTAGTTCTTTTCAGACCATCTTTGGAGTGATCCCGGATTTTTATCCACACCTTTCTTTCTATTGTATTCGGAGGATTCCTGTAGCTGTTATACCTCATTTGCAGCATTCTCGTCTTGCTCCTGATTCTCCGCAACGGATGTTCCTTTTGTGGGCACCTTGGAACTAGCATTGCTCCAGCACTATCGTGAGTGAATGTATCATGTTTTTGAAATGCCTCTATTACAGGAACTGGATATTGATTGGTCTTTGACATTCCAGCCTGCCTGGTTTACCTCCGTGTAACCCGTGTTCCGCTGCATCTGGTGTCCCTTTGAATGGGCACTGGACATATGCCTGGCTTCGCAGACACCCACCGCCTTGGACTTTGGACTGCTAATGAGTCTCTTAGCGACCAATTTTCAGAACTGTCTTTTGGGCTTGTGACTTCAGCACAATGCGAGGTTTGAACCTTTAACATACGAGGAGATCTGTGTATCGGCACATGGATCAGAAGAAACAGGCTCTATTACCACGGATGCAGTTTGTCCGATAGTTGTCTCGGCATCGGCTGAGACCAAAGAGCATGTTTGTTCTTTAGAACTCGTGACTTGGGCTGTTGACCAATCATTATGTGTGGATTCGGGTTCCTTGATGGAGTCTTTGGCCTATGAAATAGCGAGTAACATTATGGATTCCTCCAAAGCACCTAGATTTGACATTTTTTTCTAAATTGGCATTTGTTTCTAAATTTCAGTTTCTTTTATTATTATTCGTTTATAATTTTATAACTAATGCTGTGAGTGTGTTCACCTATTGGTTAAACTAGTAATACTTATTATCTTTCTAGTGCTATTGCTCTGACCAAGGGGAGGGTGTCATGTGTTTCCTGCATGGCCCATTGTAGTTTCCCCTGTGTTAGCCTAACTGTGCACGCTGTAGGCCTCATTTTACTCTGCACACGTTACTATATAAACATGTTTGCCTTTGTGCCACATCGTATTTTCACACGGAACCTGTAAATCTTTTCACGCTCTGTTCTTTTCCTGGGATTTAGTCGGAGCACCAGCGAAAGGTCAAACAACAATGTCCCTTGTTTTTCTTTCTGGCCAGGCACAAGCACCTAGACATAACACAATAATGCAGCTGTTGTTTATGCGCACACATGTCCTATCATCAGCCGCAGCCCGTGCAGGTACAAGCAGTGGGGCTGGGTAGGGGAGGATTTCAACAGACGATGACGAAGGAAAATTAAATAAATAATTATTTTTCCCTCATCATCATCCATCAAAATCCCCCTTCACCCGGCCCCACTGCTCTTACCTGCACGGGCCGTGGCTGCCTATCATATAGAAGAGTACATGAGCCACAAACAGACACATGGAACGATAGTTCTGAGACAAGAGCACTGTGACTGCTGAGATGTAGAGTATCCATCTGTCTATGCTAAGGTACGTGGTCTGCCGGTAATCCCAGAGATCTTTCATATGATCATTTAGCTTTAGTAGCGAGGGAGAGGGGTATAACAAGGGAGAAGGGTAAGGTCACTCTGTCCTATAAAATGACAACGCTTTTCATGGTATATGGATTATTAACCATACTAACAGTATTTTTATTATGCATTTGCTTTAAAATTGTGGCACATATACTGCATTTCAAAGCACGGTAGTTTGAATAAATATTCCAAACTTTCTTCGTGTCTCCTGGTTATCTCATTGTGGACAAGTACAAGTGAAAGAGCGAAAGGGTGTGTCCTGTTACTGCGATCCCTGAGAGGATCGAGAGTGTTATGTTCTGGGGTGCCAATGCACTTATTTCTCTAGTGAGGTTAGGAGGGCAAGTGAGGCACTATAGCTAGTCAGACCCGGACTCATGGACACTGAGGTTGTATGGTGACTTAGGGGCCTATTAGGATGGCGGGCGGACCTAAGTCCGCCCGCCATCCTAGCGGGAACGGGACTGCCCGCCTGCCATGTGGCGGACCCGCACCCCTGATCATGATGCGACCGCCACCGCGGCGGTCGCATCTGGCATTTTAACATTGCGGCAGGTGCTGCTGGCTGCAGCACCCGCCGCAATGGTAAAATGCCATGTTGTGCATTTCCATGCACAACGTGGCAGGCACCGCGCGGTGCCTGCCACCTTGTTCATGGACATGTAGGGGGGTACAATAGGTACCCCCCAAGTGCACCACCCACCGCCCCGGGGGCCCGCAACGGGCTCCCAAAGCAAATCTCCGCCAGCCTTTCCATGGCGGCCTTGAAATCTAAACATCATAATATGGATGGCGGTGCCTGCTAGGCACCGCCACCATATTTGAGCCCCAGCTCCGCCCGGCCGGCAATCGTAACGATTGCCGACCGGCGGAAAAGCGGCGGACGGACTTTCCGTCCGCCGCGATACCCACCGCCATCGTAATATGGCGGTGGGTAATTCACGTTATGATGGCGTGACGGTCGACACCGCCGGCACGGCGGTGGCAATCGTTACGCCATCGTAATCAGCCCCTTAGTCCCTATTTGCTGATGTTCCATGCGCCCAAGCATAGTTCTGTTCCAGAGCAGAATCCCTGCAACAGAATATGTGTGAAAATCAATGCGTACATTCTAGAGATAGAAAGGGATTTGAAACAGTAGAATTGCTCCCACATAAAAACTATTGGCACTCTTGTATTTTCATTGCTAACTTATAAATTCATTTCAGGAAAGGAGGCTCAAAATCCATTCCTGCACTCCTTTTAAAAATATTATGCTACATTTTAAAGGTTCTCTCGTGGACAACAGTAATGGGCTGATTGTAGCATGATCAGCCTCTATTTTAAGGATTCCTCTCATGAGAAGGTGTAATACCTATGTCTATCTGTCTTAAAACCAAGTGGTCCATTGCAACAAGGTCAGGAACCTTTTCAAAAGTCTTTCTTTTACAATGCCCACACATTACTATATTTGTCATCAGTTAATGGATCTATCTCAGACACCAAGTCAGGCTTTATTTAGATAATTTCTGTCTTGAAAGCATTCACATTTCTGTGTTTATGTCAAAGAAATAAAATTATTCTGTAAATTGCAAACCCATTATCCATCCCTAATCTCTTCTAACACTTAGCAATAAGTACAAAAAAGTATATTTAAAGGCAAAAGACACTACCAAACTTTACTAAAAAAAAATAAGAATTATTGTATTTTGGAAAACTTTTTAACGTTTCAAACTTTTTAATTTTAATTCTATTATTTCTTGACAAATGCATTTAAAACTCTGAAAAAGAACTACCTTATTTCCATGCAGTCCCAAACATATAGGAAATATACGAGAATTTAGGCTGTTCTAAAAATATCTTGCTTTCTTTACAAAGCAGCAAAAGGGCTCCAGCACCTGACCACCTCTCCAGCAAGTTACAATAATCCCAAACATAGAAAGTGGATGAGTATGCAGCTAGCTGCCAGTGAATATCCTTCTCTTGTGGCAGCTTCTTAAAAGACATTTGTATCTATGCCAAGGGGTGACTTTGGCTTCCTCAAGCATTGCCAAGAGCTAGATGTGAGGACTTCTCTGGAAGCTTGTTTGTTGACTGTCAGAGGAATGGGCAACACCCCCAGTAGACATAATGAGACTTCACAAAACACACAAACAGGCACATGACTGCCCATCAATGAGAAGTACAGACCAGCACCGAGCCCGGACTTTGCCCGGATCGTGGAGAAATGGCATAAGCCAAAACCCCACTGTCCCAGTCTCCTACAGGCCCTCAAAACCACAGACTCGAGGGCATACTGGTGGAAAGGAGCTGAGCAGGCATTATATGGCACAGCAAGGAGACCTGACATAGGACACAATGCAAGACTGCTCTGACTCCGATAGAACTGTGTAAGTGCAGCTGTAGCAGTGATATTCACCTTTAGGGAGGACATGGGTATGATTAAACAAATTTCTCCATGAAGTAAATCCAAGTTTTCTTGTGTCTTATCAGAGACAAGCAGAATTCTGATTTGAAAGTTGCAGGAGAAGTATTTTATAACACATTAGTGATTAACTCAGTTCACTAAGCAAATCGATGCAGAATTCACACATATTCTTCTTCCTTAGTTTCAAGCAGTATGATCCTGTTCCTGTGATATACTGTAAAATTAATCTCACTATGCCCTGTTCCCCATATCGACAATATGGCAGAAGGGAACCTTGTCAAAGTTGTCCTGCCCTTTCATCTAGCTCTGCATATAGCCCATAGCCAACCTTGCTCTCCCACTGCATGATTAAAGCAACATACACCACATCCAGACATCCCAGCCTTGCCCCTCTTTGGGAATAAGGTCCCTGAGAGACCCCCAGGTATTCAAATGGATTCAGTAGGCTGCCGTAACAGAAGGGGCTGGCAATGTCTAGGTCTTTGTCAGTGTTGACACTATATAACTTATCCAAAAGTGCATATTGCCACAGCCTCAGTAGTAAACTAGCACTTTAGCCCATGCTACCCATTCAAACACTCAAGTGGGAGCAGCTAGTCTGCATTATTGTAAAAAAAACCTCACCTTGTAGGCCGGATCCAACAGGAGCGATGAATGGTTCCACACCTCTCTGAATCCACAACGACCCATGAGTGGAATAATATGTTGGTTGAAAATATACCTGGGGGGAAAGGGGAATAGGGTATGAGTGAAAACTGAGTCATTGGATTTTGCTACTCTTTCTTGGCATTCCGCTAGGCAGTCCTTCAACTGGATAAGCGCTGATACCTAAAAATAGGTAGAGATCTTTACTGTCTCTCTTGTAACAGAGACTAATATCTGCTATCGTATTTGACAAATGTTCATACTATTTCTGTTTCCAGCTCTCTAGGTTTTGATGAAACTTTGAGTTTTCCTAAAACTGAAACAGAAATATTATTGTATGTCTCTCACTATAATTAACTACCTTCTGTCTCCTCCTATCCTCCGATTTAAATATATTCAATGTAACTGTTTGATAAACTGCAACTTTATAAAGGGATCCTGTAAACAAAAATAGGAAGTTCCAAAGTTTTAAATAATTGGCATGTAAATCATTGCTGAATAAACCTGCAATGTACAAAAGGATGTATGAGGAGATGCAATAGGAAGGCGAGGTTTACTGCAGTTTTGTGTTGGAAGAAAAATTGTGTGAGTGGTAAAGTATTTTTGTTAAGTAAGGTTGTTGTTTAGATATCCTAGGGGTCACCTGGGAGCTAGCGCCTGCTGCTGAAATTCGACTTGAGCTTCTACCCTTGCTCTGGGAGGAGCTTACCATTGTATCAGGGGATTTCTCCCCGGGCTCCTGTTATGACAATGTGTTTGGGCACCACGTCTGACTCGTTTTTGGGCTTGGGAATCCGCTACGTCTGAGGGATTGAAAGTGTGGAAAGAATGGTTGGACTCTGCACTGGCTATATTGTGGAGGCGGCCATCTTGGTATGGTCAAGCTGCAATAAGGCACTGTTAGTCTCAACTCAGTCTGGGATGAGAAAGAAAGGTTGGACTCTCCCACTGTCCCACCTGGGATTTGGCCTGCTTGGAATCTGCCTGGCTACACTAAGGTTCTATGCTCCTGCTGGGGTTATCTTATCAACTAGCTAGACCAGCCTCCTACATTGCTCTGTCGAACCTGAAGCCTATGAGGGGGCTAGTGCACTTTGCGATTTCGTACTTGTAACCCAAACGTTGAACTTTTCTTTAGCTGCAACAAGGGACTATGTTGCCGCTGGTGACATCCCAACAAAGTACTAGAGCTTCCTCGTACATAGCTCTGTCGAACTTGAAACCTCTGTGAAGAATATTGCACATTGCATTGCTGATCTTGAAACCCAAGAGTTGTATCTTTTTCTCCCTAAAAAAAAAAAGAAAGTTGGTTTTATAACTCCTCACTTAAAGAAAACGCAATTTCATATCGGATAGCTGCCTTCTCTCTCCTTACTCTGCTCGCTTTAACTACCTAGTGCAGCCTACTACTCACTCCTCTAACAGCCTGGCATGGGTAGGCATTAATGCATTCAAGATTGTCTACCCTCCCAACCTCTTGAAGAAAGCAGCAAAGACTTTTAAACACAATCTACTCAAACGCTGTCCTGAAACTCTCATCTCTGCTACATACTTGTGTGCATCTAAGGGTGTAGTGGTGACAGACCTTATCTTCTACACAAACAGAAGACCTTTACACTCCGCAACGTTTAATACTTGCTGGAAGAGTAGGAAGATCAGTCCCCAAGGGAGGATAGAGTTTGCAAAGCTTCTCATTCTTCAATGAGCAGTGTAGGAGGGTCTGGAGGTTATCCTTTACAGTAAGGAGGTCCAGCTTGAGGTCAGCCAGTTTCTCCTCAATCAGGCAAAGGCTATCGAAACCAGGTCTCTACCCCACAGTAAACACTCCCAAAAACAATGCCTCTTGGAATACCTTCCTGCTCCCGGATGGGGAGGAGTTGTTACTTTTTTTGGCGTCTCTTAAACCCTCCAACCATTTCACTGATCCACTTCCCGCTAAGCTTCTCAAAGATCTCAACTCGGCCGTTCTCCCTCTCTGGACATGGATCATTCAACAATCTCTCTTGCATGACCTTATCATAGCTAGAGACCACATCATTCAACTTGATGACATTGTACCTCGTGATTGGTTGGATCATCACCAAATCTGCTTTCACATTTTGGAAATGGTCTTGCTCAGACAAGTTCAACCGCTTAGAAACATACAGCTGGCTCGTAATCTGAGAGACATCAACATCTCTAATCTATTCAACTTGAGCAAGAATCTGCTGGAACCTCCGCCTAACATGAACAATTTGGACGAGTTGATGGATCATTACGTCAACTCTATGTCAAGTATTCTCGACTCTGCTGCTCCGAAGCAACTCAAAAGGATTCCAATGAAACAATCCAAACCCTGGTTCACTGGCTCCCTTAATAAGGAACGTCGCAAACTTAGGCTCTCTGAGAGATGATGGAAAAATGCTCCCTCCACTAATAGTCTCAATCAATTAAGGAGTTTGAGAAGCTCCTACAACAAACACTTTCGCATTGCTAAAACAGATCATTTCAGGGCTCAGCTAGACAGTGCTAAAAACCGGCCCAAGAAACTGTTTGAAATCACCAAACAACAAGCTAACCACTCTACTAATCTTACCCCGGCACTCAAGACTACCGGCCCCAGTGAGGAGGACTTCTCAGCGCACTTTTCAGAAAAGTCTAGGATTATTGAACGGGAGCTATAACGTGCCGATCCTAACTTGCGGTATATGAGCGCCCTGGCTTCTGCAGTACCTTTGGCAGTGTGTGTTCCTCTCTACCCCACAGTGTACACTCCCAAAAACAATGCCTCTTGGAATTCCTTCCTGCTCCCAGATGGGGAGGAGTTGTTACTTTTTTGGGCGTCTCTTAAACCCTCCAACCATTTCACTGATCCACTTCCCGCTAAGCTTCTCAAAGATCTCAACTCTCCCTCTCTGGACCTGGATCATTCAACAATCTCTCTTTCAGGGGAGGATTCCTGACTGCCTTAAGATGGGGCAAGTCGCGTCCATCCCCAAGAAGCCTAATGCCGACTTAGCGGATCCCAACAATTTCCGTCCGATCACCAGCATCATGTCTTTAGCTAAATTGCTCAAGAAATGCGTTAACACACAGTTTTGCAACCTCATTGAGAAATTTCAGCTCCTAGACCTCCTCCAGTCAGGCTTTAGAGCAGGGCACAATACAGAAACAGCTCTAACTCACATCGTTGATGATGCCTTGAGGGCTCTTGACCAAGATGTTCCTTGTCTTCTGATCCTTCTTAACTTGTCCTCCGCTTTTGACACTATCAAACATGATAACTTGATTGCTCTTCTTCAACATAGGATGGGGATATCTGGCCCTGTCTTAAATTGGTTTGCCTCTTTCCTACATAAGCGTACCCAAAGAATCAAAGTCAATCAATAACTTGCTGCCAGTACCCCGGTCTCTGTTGGGGTACCTCAAGGTTTTGCACTCCCGCCCACGCTTTTCAACCTCTTCATGGAACCTCTAACTGTTATTCTGAACTGCGCTAGCATTCAGTACCATATGTACGCGGATGACACTCAACTGTATGTCTAAATTTCCTCTCCAGATGACATAAAAATTCTTAATGGTGCACTTCAAAAAACTCAACAATGGCTAACGCATAATAATCTGTTACCAAATACCCTCATAACAGAATTTCTCCTGATTACCCCCCCGTAACCACTCAGCCCCTACGCAAAACTGGATCAAACAACTTTCAGAACTCAACTACACCCCTCATATTGTTGACTCCGCTTGTTCTTTAGGTGTCACCCTGGACAAATACCTAAATATGCAAGCGCACATCAGTGCCACCATTAGGAGGGCCAATCATCAGCTCAACACTCTTAGGAAAATCAAGCCTTTTTTACCTCCTGAGGACATCCAGTCAGCAGTCCAATCCCTAGTTATCTCACAATTGGAATATGGTTTGGTGACCCTAGCTGGGCTTCCTAAGTCTAGGTTAGATCCCCTAAGAGCTACTCTGAACGCCTCTGCCAGACTCATCATGGGCTCAAGAAAGCATAATCATATCACACCTGATTTAATTCAACTTAATTGGCTTTCCATTGAAGCAGGGATCCGCTTCAAGATAGCCTGTCTGACGCATGAAGCTATTCACTACAACACCCCCGTTTACCTGGCAAAAAAACTTGAACTTTCCGGCTCTAGTCGGAACTTAAGAAGCTCTAATACTCTACTACTGAAACCTCCTAAATTCAACAAAAAAAGAACTTACAACCATGCCTTCCCCGGGCCTGCTCCAAGAATTTGGAATGCCCTTTCGACGGAGATCAGATCCAACCCCTCGACTGCTTCATTTCAAAAACATGTCAAATGGCTACTCCTGAATGAACTTCATCAGCAATAGCCCCGATGACATTTGCAAGTCACTTCCTTCTCCTGCTTGACAATCGTTTTACATTGTGTTTCAAAATGTATTTTGTTGTCCTTTTGACACATTGCTTTGCTAAAACTTCACTGCGCCTACTAGTAGGGCTGTTACCTGTTGATCACTTGTTATTTCATTTTCCCCTTGCACCCCCATGTACTTTTTATGTTTCAGGTACTTCTTATGTCTCCTTATTGTATTGTACTCATACTGTTACCTCATGCCAACGTTCGTTACTTTGTACAGCGCTCTGATACCCGATTGGGTCTTGTTTGCGCTTTCTAAAACTTTTCAAATAAATAATAATAAAATAAGATATGCTGTAATCCATATACAGAACTCACTGTGAGGTTCGTTGGTGACAAGCGTACATGAAACATTTAACTTTTTAGTTCCGGAGGTCTTGCCTAACTTGAAAGTATAGTTAAAATAAGGTGTGGTGGCTGTTAAACACAATTCTACAACTAGCAGATAAAATGGAGGTTACTAGCACTTTGAATAATGTGAACTGAAATAAGCATTGAACCTGTTATTGAAACTGTAGTTCAGAGGAAGATGGGCAAGGTGCTTCATGGATTTGCAGTCTAAATAGCCATTTTGATATGATTGTCATGCTCTACAGCATGTTCACAGTTGCAAGTTTGGAAAATCTCGAGCCATAACTTGGGATTGGGAGTAAATGTATAAGAACTATTCCTTGTGCATCGGTTTGCCTATGGGGAGAAGAATGTTAATGTACTGTGCTGAAATGTGAGTTGCAGGTAGGTGCGTGTGCTTTTCAAAGGTTACAAATATTTCCTTGAGGAAGGGTGTGTGTACTTTGCACAGATCCTACTCCCCCAAATAATTTTCTGGTAGAAAGGTTATGAAAACTATCTATTGCACACAACTACATGATTACTCCTGTGGA
Organism: Calotriton arnoldi; assembly: GCA_963921515.1. Taxonomy (NCBI): domain Eukaryota; kingdom Metazoa; phylum Chordata; class Amphibia; order Caudata; family Salamandridae; genus Calotriton; species Calotriton arnoldi. The sequence goes on along the minus strand of CAWUFW010006040.1, from coordinate 287,036 downwards.
AGTTGGGTCTATAGTAAACAAACCACAACACTGAGCATTGGTAGTAATTTTACTACTCTTTTATTCGATTAACCAATTGTCCTTCATTTTAGAACTATAATTTTTTTCATTTCATATTGCTCATGTAGCAGAAAATATCAGTTTTTAAATCGAAGTTGCAGTCTTCTTAGAAAACATATGCTACACCATCATCAGGATAATTGTAAACAATATCAATCCACTCTACTCTGAACAGATAAAGAGGTTGAGGTGCATATACGATAATAAAGATTGTGTTGTCTGACATACACATTATTTTTATGATTCCAGAAAATAGATTGTTTTTGTTTACTTTTCTTAGTAGACCTCTATAGTAGTTGGAGTAAGCGCCAATGTGTGCTTTCTCCAACCCCTGAGGTAGCTGTAACACATTAAGTCAGCATTTCTGTTGAAAAGATATTCGTATAGTTGTAGTGACAAATAACAGTCTTGAATATGTATCTGTTGCCATACAAGAATGTATAAAGCACAGAAATGTACAGAATCTATAATCATTTTGGACCACCATCAAGGCCTGTCGAACCCTATTCAGATGAACTCCAAATCCCTGGACTTTTCAGATGATCCAGACGTTCATAGTCCTGTAAAAACTTTCTGAAGTTCAGCAGGCTAAATTCCCCTGTCTTGTTATTTTTTTATACTGTATCTCTTTTTATTGCACATTGGACCTGCCCAGATTAAAAGAGTACAGTGCAATATAATTTTAAATGCCCCACATGCTAAATATTACATCCCGTTCTATCTTCAGTGGCCCATTATTAATTTCTACCAGCTCCACAGCTGTGCCACCACTAGAACATAATTTAGTATTACAGCTATTACCCTATTGATAAACTAGAAATTCTATAAATCCATAATCTGCATGCTCCTATAGACCTAATTGAAGGACTATTTTCTGCATAAATGTTATGACATAGCGCTGAGAATGTTTATAACAACTTTGGCCCTCATGTATCAACACATTTCTCCATAGACACTTTTAGTTTGCCCTGCACAGCATATATCATTGCAAAAATGGGTGAGCACACTTCAGCCATTTATCAATTATTGTGCCATTCATATGGCTGAATCCACTGAGTTATTCAGCAATACACATTTTGCTTCCGTCCGCACAGCATCGGCCAGTGCTTCAGCCCACTCTCCATGGCCTCATAAAATACTGTAGCCCTACTGCAATGAATGACTGAATAACTGATCACTTTCTGAGTTGCTTCACCACTGCCTCGTGATCTAAGCTCTGCTGGGTTAAATGAAATGGGAATGTCACTCTAATCAGTGGCTGAACTGCTGCTCGTGGAGGGGGCACCTAAAACCCCAAAGGCAACAGTACAATAGAAATTGCTGCCAAAATCACATGGCCATGTCTGAACTGGGGTGGTGGAGTGAGCTAAAGAATGATGATGGATTAAACCCAGATCAGTTGACTGGGGGTGAGTGTTTGATTAGCTCAAACGCTCCGCCCATCATCCCCTTTGGTATCGCCAAAATCATCGGGCACATATACATATAAAAGGTAGCCATATTTTCACTTCATGGGCAGGTCAATCACACACCCCTCGGGGGCCCAATCAGCCCCCCATCGAAGTGAAAACAATCAAATTTAAGATATTGACTCCTGCAGGGATGCAACCGTGAGTGGAAGGGGGACAGAAAAGCCCTGGGTGCATTTAAAAAACAAATTGCTGCCAAATGTCACCTTCTGTGAGAGGCCAGCAGGCACCACCTCGGGACCAATATGGTCCCACCCATAGATGGGAAAACATAAATATACAAGGAAGGGTTGACCATGGCTGACCCCCTACATAAAGTAAGACATTACTGGTGCCTAGTAGAATCCCTGCTCATGGATTACAGTACAGTCGCTATCCACAAGCAGGGATTATTTTCACTAAGGCATCGCTGGAAGGGAGAAACTCTCCCCTTCCCAACAAAGCCTTTACACCTTTTGCTGCCTGAAAAAGCTGGGAAGGCATCGAGAAGCACAAAACTAAAAATCACAATGGTGGCCAGATTTTTCCTTCCCAGGAGGTGATTGTGCCCCCGCCCTCGGGGTTGATCGCCCCCGCAGGGAAAGGAAAACAAAAACATAAATGTATGGCCACCCAGAGGCTGACTCCCCACTTCTAAAATATTCTCCCTGGTTTCTAGTGGACCTTGCCCATGGATCGCGGGTTATCTGCAATCCATGAGCAGGAATCAATTTGAAAAAGACATCACTAGAATGGTTAGAGTCTCCCCTGTCCAGCGATGCCTTTATAATTTTTGTGGTGCCTGGGAAAACTGGAAAGACCCCAGACAGCACCAAACTAAAAATAAATATGACTGCCAAATCTTCCCTGTCCTAGGGGAGTGATTGCGCAGCCCCCTCTGCGGCCAATGGCCCGCAGCAGGGAAGGAAAAATATAAATATATAATATATGCCCCTTGGGGGGGGGGTCAACCATGTCAAGGGAGCTGACCCCCCAACTTCTAAAATAATATCCTTGGTGTCTAGTGGTCCCTGCTCATGGATTGCAGTGCATTCTTGATCCGCAAGCAGGAATCAATTTGAAAACGGCATCGCTGGAAAGGGGAGATTCTCCCCTTTTCAGCGATATCTGCATCAACTTTTTTAAAGAGGCTGCCAGGAGGGGCAAAAACCCACCGGACATGCAGGGAGCTTCCTTACCTGATCATCTTTGCGCTGTCCGGTGGGGGTCAGTGAAGTCGACGCTGACGTCACTGATGGTTGGAGAGAGGTGCAGAGCTGATGCAGAAGTGATTCTGCGTCGGACCCAAATGAAGTGACCATGCGGGGAAGCCTCCAGTCACGGAACCGGAGCTTCCCCCTCGACTACCCCAGAGGACAACCTGTTGACGTCCTCAGTACTGCAGAGGTAGTGTGGAGGACATCAACTGGTTGCCCTCTCCATTAAAGAGGTTAATGTTAAAAGACTTTCCTTTTAATGGTTAGAGAGCTGTGTAGCTACAACATCTATTAAAGCTCTGATTCCGGGGCAAATCTGAAAGGAAAGAATAACACTAAAATTTGGGATAACATAGCATTGGATATTTAGGGGTCTGCAACTCAGCAGCAAAGATTAGAGAATGTTAATTGTGCCTCGACACAACAAATATGAGACACCGCTATTCATTATAAGAAACAATGTTCCACAAAACATACATAATAAGGATGCTACAACTCACTTTTGAGTCCTGAAACCTTACAAAGGCACTTGCTTGCAGATTTGATACACAATAAGGTGGCAACTCCTTAGTCACTTCCATTTTCTGAATTATATACCTTTTGGTGTACATTGCAAATGTATCTGTATATATGCAACTGTTTGAGGACCCATGCCCAAATGTCTATTAATCCTGATAAACTAAAGAGTTTTTTCATAAATATTTCTGTAGCAAATTGTATCTGTGTCTGTGGGGTCCTTCCTTCCAGGCTTGGCTTTTTGTACTGGATGACTCCAGTGGCAAGCGATTGCTATCTTAATAATGTGGCTATAGAATGCATTTGAACAACTACACTTCTTTTCCTGTTGATGAAAAATAAACAGACAAGAGCATTTAGATGTTTGAGAGGGGCAATATAGTGCCTGAGTTAGAGTTTGGCGAATGGGTGCTTGACGGATATCCCGTTCTTATTATTACAGGTTCATTATATCCTAATGCTCTTGTAATTAGGCAAATGCTTCACATTTGTGAAGGAATACCAATCTGTCAAACTCTAAATCATAATGTTGAAAGCAGTGGCGCCTGGCAATTACGGCAAGTGGAGGGGCTGGGAAAGTGCAAAAAATAAATACATAAAGGAAATAAAATAAAAAGTTACTTACCGTGCAGCATGCGTCCTCCTTGCTCCGGTCCTCTTCTCTCATGACGTCCAGGGCCCCAGCCAACTCTATTAACCAATCCTGGCACTTCTCTCATGCTGTTAACTAGCATGAGAGAAGCCAGAATTGGAGGGAGTGGCCACTCTCAGCACTGCAGAGGGCACTGGAGGCCTGCACTTGCTCTCAACCCAGCTGTCATGAGACAGCTGTGTTGAGAGGTTTAAAGTGCTCATGTCTGGCTGGCCATCGCACGACGGCTGGCCAAAGGGACATGCGCACTTTGAACTGAGGCAACCCACCCTCCTCCCTGGTTCTATTGCCAATTAGCAGGCCCCACCCTGTCCTGACACTTGTTACTCATCACTCGTTATTCATTACCATTTTATTGTTCGTCTCTGGGGCATTTTAGTGGGGCGACGGTCTTCCGCTATAATGGAGGAGCCGCTCCTGGTTGAAAGCTATTCAAATATTGCTATGGTGTATTACATCAAAATACTTTACAGGCTTAAAACTGATTATTGTGAATGTATAGGGTGAAAGGTGTGATAGTAAAAGTGATATTAAATCTTGAATGCAAGTATTGTCAGTTAGTACAGGGCCATGTTTTTGGCAGATATCCAGCCAGCCTGATGACGATAAGGTGAGGCAAGTGTTTATTTGTGAGGGTGTACAGCATTCTGTTAGAGAGGTTGAAAACCTATTCGAGTGAATGGGTATTGAGTGAGCCTATTAATAGACTAATACATTTATTAAGTACCAGTTAGTTTGTCAGATTTCTGGTGTGTTAAATGAAAGCAATGTGTGGATCTTTTGTATATTTATAGTTCAGTAACAAGCTGCAGCAACTGCTAAAATAAATCAAGACACAAGGTGCATGGATGTGATAAAGAGTGTACCAAGATCTGGCAGAAGAATCAAAGCAGAGAGAAGTGAATTGAGTTAAGCAACCGCCTAGGTGTGGACAAAGAGCAGAAAAGACAGAATCTCAGATTTACATAAATTCAGCATGAGGGACTATAACGGATCACAGTTGGATATGCATGTATAGTCCTGGAACATTTTGGAAATGAGAAACAAATTAGACGGTTATGTAGAGTTTGCTGGATTGGTATATCCACCAGAAAGTGGCACTAGGTCCCATTTGCCATATATAGAATGCTATTAATGTTAATGCACTTGTAATACAGAGGACAGGACATCCTCCACTTTTTGAAAGATGTTTCCTTCCACTATATACTCTAAACAACCCTGTTAGTTGTCATTGTGACATAGATTGTAAGAGGTACTACATAAGTATGTAAAATCACCTACAGGAATGGTGTAGAAAGAAAAGAGCAGAAGGTCCAGAACTGACACTTAATAAGATGTTGGAGGGTAACCAAGTGGGAGATGAACTGGTGATACCTTGAGTATTGAGGGAGGCAATTAACAGTGGTATCAAATGTGTTGGTTAGAGGTGATTGTGATGAGGTGATGTGATGAAATTTCCAAAATATGTGAGGGCAGTTTACCATTAGCACATGAAGTCTTAATTTGAGGGGATTAAACAGGATTTTTGCTGAAACGTATCGGTTGAGGTCATTGAAAAAAGCTTAGTCATTTTTATAAAGATGAAAGGAAGTTGAGCTGTTCGGCTGTATTTGGGAGGCAATGAAGGTTCAGCTATAGGTTCATTTTTCCAACAGTTTGATTTATCCCAATTTTGTTTTGTTTTTTACTTACTGAGGACACTTGTTGTCAAGGGGGATGTTTATACATAAGCCATAGACTGTTGGCATCTGCGATACTTATCGCCTTGGACTCTTGAAACATTGCGCCATATCAGCACCCTTGCTTTTTGATGATACATACTATTGAGCCTTATACAGTAAGTTAAATTCTAAACCCAGTGGAACAGCTCTGCTTCTAAGTCCTTGTCTTTTAGCTGTAATAACACAGCATTTGATATTTTTGTGAATATTCTTTCATCCATTTTCAACTCTTTTCCCTTTTTAGATCTAAGTGCATTTATACCAATTAACGTATACAATATGTTTATGTAGCACTACGGTGCTACACTACAGTGGGTAAAATTTCATCATACCTCTTTTTATCTTTATCTCTTTTTTTGTCTTGTTGATGGAATACTATGGTCTATACTGTGTTTAGGCTACCTTCTTGAGCGTCTTCTCCCTCAGGACGTTGATATTTGCACATCATCTCTATCTGTACATTCATTTTGCTCTTGGGTGCGCATAGTTTGTATGTTTTTTGCACTTTCTGTATTTCTTTTTTTACTCTTGAGGTCAGCATGGGGCACAATATGTTTTATGTTCTAGGTGACCCGATTCACATCACTCTGACATTCTGTATTTTTGGTTCTTACATGGTACACCCTTTGTGGAGACATTTGCCTATGATTTTTGAAAATATAATTGTATATCCTTATGTCTTTTGTCTTCACAATCCTGAGGAAGTCTTTTCAGACAAAACACGTGTTGGCTGTGTTAGTTTTATCTGAATCAATTGTATTTGTGGATGGATGTAATATAAAGGGACCTGTTTTCTGTTTGATGTTAAAGCTCCAACAACCATCATATTGTCATATATAAATGAACTGTACCATTGTTTTGAATAAATAGGTATTGACACCTTGGGTGGATTTTCACTTAAAGACCGGGCCCCGTCTCACGACTTTTTCATTTTTTTAAGTGCATTATTATCGCTTTTATTGAAATACTTATAATGAACAGTGTTAGATTCCTGAAGGCGATCTTTGCAGGAGTGGGCACACATATTCTTTTCTTAGGAATGGCAGCAAACGTTTTAGTTATCAAAGGAACTCACAGCTTGGAAATTAAAATGTATTGATTTCTACTGTAGGTTCTAATTATGTGCTTTTCCCAATCTAAATTTCGTATCAGCTATCAGATGCTTACAACTACTGCTCCAATTTAACACCAGCATAAAATATATGTATTTTGTTATAAAAACTCAGCAGTCTTTCATTGATTTTCGGCTTGGCTGATTGCTTTTGAAATAGGGCGCTGGTTTCATTGCTGCAGGCTGATTTCTCAAGGCCCCTTCAATCTGGGCTGCTATTTTTATGCAGGAGGAAAACTGCCTATATTCTAGTGGCACTTAGTTTATTATTCTCCTGAAGGGCTCTGTGGCAGCTACTGAAAGTTGTATGAGGGATCAACTATAGTAAAAGTGTCTCCATAGTTTCTTGATAATAATATTAATAATAATTATCATAATAACAATACCAATTGTTGTCATTGCTTCTCTATGTATAGTTACTCCTCTGGCAGATGTTGCTGTTTTGTACTCAGGTCATATATGAGGTGTTACTATTATAGAACATAAAAGTGAATTTCAAGCCATTGACCTTGGTAGGATGAAAGAGTGAGCTGACCCCTCTTGGATTCATACAAAGGTATCATACTTGCTGAGGGAAACGTGGAGACATAAAGGGTCCAGGACTGGGATGGCACCACTTTGCTGGGCAGACTCACAGATGGCAGAGTCCAGGTGCAGTTTCAGGCTTCAGATCAGTAGTCCAGCCAACTAGCCCTTGGAGTCACTCTGGGGTTCTGGGTTCCAGAGATGCAGGTTCCGTCCTTCTCACCCAGACAAGAGGGCAGCAGGACAGGACAGCAGGGCAGCTCACTATGAGGGAGACCATTCTCCCAGTAAATCAGGTGTTCACCAGAGATGTCGCCCAGCTGGACGGGCCTCTGCCTGCTGCTGTAGGCTCTCAAGAGTAGGGCACTCCATCTGCACCTTGCAGAACTCCTCCCCAGTGGGACCCTCTTTCTGCTGCAAGTTGATCAGCTCAGGTAGGTTTCTCAGGGAAGCAATGTCCTCCCCTGTAGTTTCTGGGGCATCACCCTCAGATTCAGCCTTCTCCTGGTCCGTGGGAGAGTTTCTGGAGAGGGTTCCCCGCACCCCTTGCCCTTCTTCTTTTTGGCAGGCACCTGGGCTATTCTTCCAGGCTGCAGGTCCTCCTGACTATCCTCTTGGGCAGCATTGGACCATGTGGTCAAGCACATCCTCTCAGGCAGCACCAACATCTCCAAGTGCGACCTGAGCTCCACCTCCTTCCAGATGGTGTGCTGTAAGTCATTGTCAAGCAGACAATCCACAGCCATGGATGGACTCAAAGCTACCGTTAAGGAACCTGAGACCTCCTCCCCACTCAAAGGGAGCCAGAGCCACTGGGTAGTGACTCACGGGTTGTCAGATACAACACCTTGGTGAAATGCATTAGGGACTACCTGCACTGAGGTCACCAGATGACTTCTAACAGTTGTTATTGCTGGCTCCAGTATCTTGCAGAGGCTCCACCCACTGCCCATTGATGGTGACCGACTGCCTGTATTTCCTAGTGTTACTATGCATGTGAGTTATCTGCACCATCTCTCCATCACCCAGGGACAATAGGGTAACTTCTATGCTCTTCTCCACACTATCTTGAGCAGTCTCCTCCCCAAGTGCTACTCTAACCAACCCCGGTGTCTGCCCACTAGTGGGGGGCTATGCCCGCTTGGGACACTTAACATCTTCCTTGTATTTCCCAACCTGTTGACACTCATAGCACTTAGGTGGTGCCTGCCTTACCTCCAGACTTACTATCAAGGAGCTATTCCTTTTTTTTCTGATAGGGATTGGGAGTCCTGACCCTTACAGCTAATTCGAGGAGCTTTAGAGAACTTCCTGTTTTTACTTTTATCGCCCCCCTCTTTCTTTTGGTGGGAGGCCTGCCCACCCTTGTGTTGACCCCCCCAGATACCTTCTTATGGACCCTGGTGCTGAGCCAGTGGTCCGCCTCCTTAGCAAGCTCTCTGGGATGACCGGGTTTACTGTCAGTAAGGTGTTGATGCAGATCTACAAAACAAAGACTGAACATGTGCTCTCTCACAATCAAATTGTACAGTACCTGATAATCCTTTACTTCACTACCCTTCACTCAGCCATCCAGTGCCTTGCAAAAGGAGTCCATACAATCCACAATAGACTGCTAGGGCAGCTTCTGGCTGTCCCTAAACGTCTGCCTGTACTTCTCAGGGGTAAGGCCATGCTTACTGGCTAAGGTTGCCTTCATGGGGGGGATACTTCATCCTGTCCCCCTTATCTAGGGCCAATAGGGTGTCCCTCCCCTCACTAGGTATATGCTTCCAGAGGCTAGCCCCCGAATCCTCCTCCGGAATCCTATGCATCTTAAAACCATCTCATAAGCTTCAAGTCACTTGTCAATGTTGCCCCCCACAACAAATATGGACTCTCTTATCTCCAGAGGACACTGCGGGTATGCTACCAACAATATTTCTGGACTCTGCTTGCCTAGCCCCTATGTCCCGCTCTCTTGAGGCTCTTCTTGTGAGCCATTTTCCTTTCTTCTGCTTCCATAGTCAGTTTCTTTTCCCCCATGGCCAGTTTCTTTTCCTCCATGACCAGTTTCAGCTGGGCCTTCTGCAGCCTAAACTCCCTTTCAGCCTTTCTGTCTGCCAGCTCCTCTGGGGACAAGCCTTGAGAGGACACACTGCTCTCTGCTCTGGCAGGGAGTTCCAACTCGGAGGACATGTCATCCCCCTCAGCTGACGGCTGCATCTCAGGACTGGTATACACAGCGGCGGATCCTCCTTTCAGGCAGATGAGCATCGCCCGCCTGCTGCCAGCACAGCAGGTACACAGAGAATAATAAAATGGTCATTACCTTGTTATTATTCTATGTGATGTGGGCCGAACTAGTGCGAGTGAGATTGTGGGGGTGGGGCAAACGGATTCCTGTTTATTGCAGGATGACTGCTCAGTGCACTGGACAGATTGTCCCGCTGCCTACAGCCGGCCAATCTGTCATGCGCACTTCAGAGCCTGCAATCCCAGTGCTGTAAAACAGCCAAGGGATTGCAGGCACAGACCCCCAGCCTCAAAATGAGCACTGGGTTATCCTGCTCCAACCAATCCTTGAGCTGCTGAAAGCAGCTCAAGGATTGGTTGGATTGACATACAGGAAGTAAACCACCTTCCTTCCTGCTCATCATCGTTGGGAAGGAGAACATATTGGTGAGTTTTATGGTGCACTGTGCCCCACCGATTTTAAATGTTGCTAGCTGCACCTGGGTATACAGGCCCTCCACATCATCCTCTCCATTTTGGTCCTCTTTGGCGATTGAAACTGGTGGGTCTCTGCCCATGTTCTCAAAGCCTTTTGGAGCTCCGCCTTCTTGGTGCTCCTTTTGGCTGACAGCCCCCTCTCCTTGCAAAAAACCTTGAACTCCAACACAGTGTAGCTCTTCAGGTTGAGGAGCTCAAATTCCATCTTTGTAGGTGAAGCCACAGAAACCAACAGTCTGGTAGGATAGAGGTGAATTTGAAAAAACAATACGCCAATTAGAGAGAATGTAAAACTTTAATTTGTCTCAGGTATGGGATGGTATTGTACACAAAATCACTGCATGGCTTTGCACAGACACAAATCCTAATCCTCACTGCTGATCATCAAGGTAAGAAACTGGGTTGCTGGTTGACTGGAGGTGAGCCCTGGTCAAGCAGCAACCACAATCCTTGTCAGGGTGAGGCACAAGCCAACCCTAAATTAACCTGTTTTCAACCTTCTGATAGCTTGGAACAGAGCAGTTAGGGTTAACTTAGATGCAATGTGTGAAGTATTTTTGCAACACTTCAAACAGTAATGAAGTGAAAAACACCACAAAAAAAGAATCCCACACCAGATTATAAAAATAGAGTAATTTTTTATAAATAAAACAAGGCCAAAATGAAAGAAATGTAATCAGAAGAATGAGAAATATTCAACTTTAAAGATTTGAGTGAAAATAGTGCCAAAAGGCACAAAGGGCCACCTGTTGATATCTAGTCACGATGGACCGGGACAAAGTCACAAGTTCAGTCCGACCGTGATGTAGTGCTGGCTGGCTTTAGAGAGCCAGTTAGGCCCACTGAACAAAGTACCTTCAATCCTGATTTGCAGAGCATTGTGAGGATCCTCATCGAAGATGCGTCAAGCAGCCGAAGCGATGCGCTGGTTCTGAGTTGCGGGAAAGCTGCAGTGAGTGGTCCTGCATTGTCATTGAGGATCCCATTGATGAGGGCCTGTGATGCAAAGTCCAGCATCGAGGATGTGTTGTGCAGTCGGGGCAACGCATCGGTTGCAAGTAGCTGCAAGGCTCTGATGCGAGTCTGGCATCTTCGTCGAGGTTGCTGTTGATGAGGGATGCGACGGTCTGCGCCGAGGATTCGTCACACCACGGTGGTTCTGAAGAGGCTCCGGATGTGATGTATCAGTTCCAATCCACGCAGCAGCGGTGCTTTGCTTCTTCTCTGGGTTGTGCCACACAGCAGAGGAGATGCATTGGTTTCGCTGGATCCACAGCAGCTGGCAGAGCACCTTAATCCAACTTCCAAGGGTCCAGTACTGGAGTGCCACCACTTTGTGCAGGGTAGAGTCACAGATGGTGGAGGTGCAAGGTTTTGGTAGCCTGTTGTGTCCCTGAGGCTTCAGATCAGAAGGCCAGCCAACAAACCCTTGCAATCACTCTGGGGGTCTGGGTTCAAGAGATGCACGTCCAGCCCTTCTCACTCAGGCAAGAGGGCAGCAGGTAGGAGGTCAGCACAGCAATGCAGCAGTCCTTCGGTGAAGCAGTCCAGTCCTATCAGCAGCACAGCAGTCCTCCTTCCTCGCAGAGTATCCACTGGTCCAGAAGTGTACTGAAGAGTTGCTGTCTGAGGTCCAGTATTTAGACCAAGTTGTGCCTTTTAAGTGGGGGAGAAGCTTCTAGAGGCATGCCTTCGATGTGCCCAGGTTCCCTGCCTTCATTAGACCTGGCTCCAGACTAACTACAGGGGGTATGCTGCTCTTTGTGTGGAGGCAGGACACAGCCTATTCAAGTGTAAGTGGGGCTGTACCCAGCTCCTCCCTCCCATCCTCCCAGTTATGGCCCATCCAGGCACACCTAAGCTTTCTATTGTGTGTGACTATCTAGGAGGAATACACGAAGCCCTACTGTCAACTACACCCAGTCATGTGACCCAATGACAGACTGGAGGCACCAAATGGCAACAATGAAAAATGCCAACTTTCTAAAAGATATATACCAGGAAATGCCTGAAGCTGTCCGACTTCGAATCGTGTGGCTGTGATGAAAGGAAGGATTAGGTTCTTTAACCCAATTCAAGAATGCAAAGCAATTAGAACAAGACGGAAATAATATCTACTCGGGAGGCAAGCACCCGTTCTGATAAATTGACAATCCCTTGAAGATTCGGCTCGCACGGCCTGTGTTAACAACATTTCACTTGTGCAGGGTAGGAAATTCAGCTCAAGATCCCCTGTGAGCGGTTAGACTTGTGAGACCAGTTCCCACCAGATTATACCAACATTTGACAAACATGAAGCCCTGATGAGAGCCCCAGTACTTCTTTCCTGGGATTCGAAACGCGTTGGCATTTAGCAACACCGAAGAGCTGTGAATTAACATTAATTTAATTAGAGGGAAATTAAATGAAATGTATTTCCCCCTGTTTGTAGTAATTGTTCCCAGTGTTTAGCATTCCTTTGAGGCAGACTGAGTGGTTGCCTCAAGGTTTTGCTTTGTTTAGAAATATGATATGGTGCATTGTAATGTTAGCCATTTGTTTTATGTAGTGATGTCACATGTTTTAATGTTTGTTGTTTATGAATATTGTTGAATCTTTGAATGTTTTTGTAAATTGTTCATGTTTTGGAATGAACAAGTGTTATTCTTTTCATATATTTGAATTACTGTGAAAAAAAGCATAAAATACTAATGAATGATAAGGGTAAATAAATAACCAGATGAAACTAAAATAGTTGTTGTTTGACCGTTGCTATAAAGAGACAGCACAGAAGTTAAGCAGGTGTCAGGTTCCCCCCTTTTTATGAGTTATATGGCCCTACCTGACCCTGGTTCTTTGGGCCTAACCCACTTGTTGGTTAACTTTCTAAAAGAAGCATTTTTAAAATTGTAATTTAAAAATCAACTTCACAATAAGTTAGAATTTTTCATTACAATTCCAAAGACACCAAACATGAAAGGGTTACCTCCTCCCATTTGGGCTTTACAGTTTATTAAATGTAATAAGGTAACTCCAGTGTTATCCTATGAGAGACGTAGGCCTTTGCAGTAGTGAAGAACTAATGTAACAGTTTTTCACTACCAGGAAATGTAAAACTTAAAAATACATGTCCCACTTTTTAAATTCATTGCACCCTGCCCTCTGGGCTGTCCAGGGCCTATCCTAGGGGTGCGTTATATGTATTAAAAATGAAGGTTTGGGCCTGGCAATAGGTTTATTTTGCCAGGTTGAAAATTGCAGTTTAAAACTTCACGTACACAGGCTGCAATGGGAGGCCTGAGACATGTTTAAAGTGCTACCTAATTGGGTGGCACAAACAGTGATGCAGGTCCACTAGTAACATTTAATTTGCAGGTCATGGGCACAGGGAGTGCCACTTTACTAGGGACTTATAACTAAATTAGACATGCCAATTTGGTACAAGCCAATTCTACCATGTTTTAAGGAGAGAGCACAAGCACTTTAGCACTGGTTAGCAATGGTAAAGAGCGCAAAGACTTAAAGCCTGCAAAACAAAGTCAGCAAACAGGAGGGTTGAAGGCAAAACGTTATGGGGTAACTCACGGCAAGGATGCCAGATCTAACATTGATGTCAAGCTTCAGCTGTGGGTTTGTGCCATGTCCTCTGGGCTGTGCTCCTTTCTACTGTTTGCTTAACTCATTGCTAGTATTGTGCCTGAAATGAATCGCCAGCAAAAAAAGGTTCTGCAGCACTGAAGATGTGTGTCAGTATTTGGTTTGCACTACATTAGTTGCTGGCTGGTCCTGTGGCTAATGTGTATAGTTTTTTTCAAATATATTTGCTGGAACAGCAAGTGTGCTTATTTGTTTCTTTTAATGTATTGCTCAATGGTAATAAAATGTTTTTAATTGATTCCAGGTCCGCAATGACTTTTGGATCAGTCATACTCCAGTTACTGCAGATAGAAATATTCAGAAATACATTTCATTAACTTTGAAAAACCTTAGGTCTTCGGACACATACCACATAGACAAGGAACTTTCTTCATTAACCTGTTAGCTGTCCTGGAACTCTAGGGAAGAGACTACTTGGGTCCTGAATGTGTTTGAGGTTGACCTTGGACTCTGCTCTTCTCAAATTCATTGGAGAACATGTGAAGGAAAGGGAAAATGTCTCCCAATCCTGGAAAATCCATAGAAGGACACATTTATGTTATATCATTTACGCTGCTACAGATAAATAATCCCTGTGTCTCTGAGTCCTGTACAAAGCCCCAACAACCAAAGTAAATTTTGAGAAAGTTCACTTTGATCTTGTAAATCCCTTGAAAAGGAAGATGATCTTGATTGAAGATAATTTTAATATGTTGGACAAAAATTATAATGACAATAAAGCATTGTTTAGTTTAAAAATCTTGGCATATTTTCAGAGTGGAATCCTATACGAATCAGCAAGGACACAGCAGGAATAAAATAGGGGTGGGTAAAACTCGCAGAGTTTCACTCCGCGGAGTTACATAAAAACTCTGCACGATTCCACAGAGTTCCGAGACGGGCAGAATTCAGCATGTTGAGCTGATTTTTAGCGCTGGGAGCTTGTCCCATGCTGGAAAATCAGAGTGAACGGCACCACGTGGCGCGCCAGAGGGCACTGCTTCTTTCTGCTGCTCAAGTAGATTTTCTACTCACGCTGTAGCTTTCTCAGTGCGAACGATCGCGATTTGCCGCAACCGCCCTTGTTAAGAAAATCTCACTGGATAGTGTTCTAGCTCCTTAAAAATCACGCTAATTCTCACTCGTGCTTACCAACTCAACTTTGGTGAGCCGCCCGGAAGAAAAAACTCTGCCACGCGGCGGTTGGTGGAGTTTTGCCGGAACGCCACGTTACAAGCGAAGTGGACAAAACTCTGCCTCGCGGCAGTTGGTGGAGTTTTGCCGGAACTCCGCATTACAAGCGAAGTGGACAAAACTCTGTGAACTCTGCCGGCAGGGCGAAGTTTATCACCCACCGCTAGAATAAAAAAGGGCCTGCAAGAGTTACAGAAAAAGACAGTAAGTGTGGTGTGGCAGAAGAAAGAGGCATGATGTGGAATAAATCCCTTCTAAGCAGTCTTGGTATTTGGCATCCCTGGCATCCCGCAGCCCCAGCGGCGGGATCTAAGCACAACCCTGCATTTATTTATTATTTTTTTGTATAAAGCCCCCAGATCTCACCATGTTCAATATTACACTTATGAGTCAATTTTTTAAATGTTCACGCTTGCAACAAAATGTCAACTAATATTCTGCTCTACTTCCTTTTCCCTTCATTTTATGATTGCATAATCACTATGATTCATCTTCACATTCCCTCTTTTGCAATACACACAGGTAATTCGTGTAAGGCCATACACTATTGAATGAAAGAAGTACTAAATGCAAATTGCTCCCTATTTTGTTTAAAAAGGTACTGATGTGGAATCCTTTAGATCCGTTAACTGACAGGTGCCGTGCCTGCTGCATGAGTGATTTGAGGAGTCTTGATATATTAGTTAAAATTTTAAAGGTTGTTCCTCGGTATCTTTAATCCTAGAGGGATGGTTACGATGGAGATGGCTTTAGACCACTATGTGTTGTGAATAACTGAGGTAGTAAATTATGCATGATATTGCTTCTTGAGTGCTTTACAACATGTCAGATGAATGGAATTTTGTAACCATCCATGGGAAGAAATCTTGATAAATATAAACAGAGGGCAGGCATGATAGATACACTCCAGTTTTACAACAATCTGTCCTTTCTAAAAATAGTAACCGGATTAATGAAATGCAATACAGATTTTATTAATTTTCTTTCAGGTTTATTTAATTTTTAGATTGTGAATTTTTGATAAGTGAGAGAATATAAGGGAGGCACCTGAATCAATGCCTTCAGAGTTTATTGTGTGCCCAGGGATGAGGTATTTTTAATCTAGGAGGTCGGACGGACGATTTCTACGAGGACTATTTTTGTAATCTTATAGGATTTGATCAACCTGCTTTTATAGTTGTCTAGTGCCCTCTTAGACGCTGATGTAATTACAAGATAGGGATACCGGATTTCTACAACAAGTGTAAACAGACAGGAAATCCCACCTTTCTATGGCAAATCCACACTGTTGTGATATTTGAAGACTCTTGTTTAAACCTCTGGTGGGGTCTGGTGCAATCTGAACAGGTCTCAGCCCCAGTTTGTTCTCTAAAAACGGCATTCCTTCTCATGATGAACACCCATAAGGACCAGGGGCCTGACTCGAAATGTTGAAAGGTCTGACACTGAGAGAGGGGTCAAAACATTGATAACCAAATATAGTAGGTGGATTGTAATGCGCAAGATCACCGCTGTCAGGCAATTACTGAGCTTCAGTTATACATCTGGGAAGTATGTCACATTTTCTTCCCCTAGCCAGACGTATTCTTTGTTTTTTTGGCATACCCAAACAGCAACTCGGAGGATTTTATTCCCAGCTACACCTTGCTTAAACACAAATGTCCAGTAAATTGTGATCTCTAGGCTGGTGGTGGCAAGAATATGGTTTCTGTTAGGTTTATAGACAAGGGGCAGAAACTCCTCAGAATTGAATTTTACGTTCGAATCCAAATGTCTGAAATAATGAATTGTATATTTTGCCCACCTTGGCCGGAACGAGAAATACATTAATACAATGCAGATGATTTCTCCTGTGAGCTGCAACTTTGTGGTAAATTGCAAAGAACGGTGCGCGACCATAGTAAGTCGACGACCCTGTGTGCGCGTTTGACTCCTCCGGAATGGCACGTCCATCTGCTCGTAATAACTTTTTAAACCCCAAGCAGGGGTTCTCAAGATATAGGGGTTTAAGTTTTCTAGCGCCTTAATGTGAGTTTCAGTGGTATACAGGCATCAGAAACAGATGTTACCCCTTATGACTAACCAGTGGGCTAGTAAGGACTCCAGCTGACTGTATCCAGTTACCCAGTGCCAGCCACATGGCATTGCCCCTGTACTCCTACAAGTGATCATTTGCTTGCCAAGTCTTTTCATGGGGCCATCATCTTTAAGGCACATAAAATGTCATTGTGACCCTTTGGATGGGCTCGAGTCAGCGGAGGCTGTAGTGGTGTTAACCTGGCCCTTTCCCTGACTTTAAAGAGAGCTGGAAACACGCTGAAGTGAGGCCCCTCCTGAAAAAAACATCTACAGACCCAGCTGAACCAAAGAACTACTGGCCCATCTCTCTGCTCTCCTATCCAGCAAATGTCCTCGAGAAAGTGATCAACCAGCAACTAACCCAACACCTAGAACACCATAACCTCCTGGACCCCTCCCAACCTGGATTTTGAGCTAACCACAGCAGAGAGACAGCCCTGATTGCAGCCACCAACGACATCAGAGCCATCCTGGACTGCTGAAAAAGGGCAGCCCTCATCCTCCTGGATCTGTCAGGCATGTTTGACACCGTCTCCCATCACATCCTGATCAACAAACTCCCCACATCTGGATCTAGGGAGACGCCCTCACCGATCCGTCTTCCACCTTTCACCTCGGAGCTCAAGAAGATCATCTGCAGAGTCCCCCAAGGATTGTTCCTCAGCCCAACCCTCTTCAGCACCGACATGACCCCCCCTGGCTGACACCATCAGATCACAGGGACTCAACATCATCTCCTATGCCGACAACACTCAGCTCATCTTCTCACTGTCCAAAGACCCCTCCACCACCAAAGCCAACTTCCAAGATGCATGATGAACAGCACAGATTGGATGAAGGACAACTGTCACGAAATCAGCACAGACAAGATGGAAATCCTCATCTTTGGGAACAACACCTCACCATGGAACAATGCATGGTGGCCCGCAGAACTCAGCCCACCCCCCACCCCAACAGACCATGCAGCAACCACATCATCATCCTGGATAGCAAGGTATCTATGAAGAAGCAAGTCAACTCGGCCTCATCAACCAGCTTCCACACCTTTCGCATGCTTTGCATGTTCTTCAGATGGCTCCCAGTCAATACCATAAGGACTGTCACAAAGGCCCTCATCACCAGCAGACAGGACTATGAAAACACATTCTATGTAGAAATCACTGCTTACCTCAAGAAGAGACTCCAGACAATACAAAACTCAGTGGCAAGACCTATCCTCAACCTCTCCAGAAGGACCCACATCACACCCCACCTCAAGAAACTACACTGGCTCCTGATCCAGAAGAGATGCCAGTTCAAGATGCTGACCCACGCTTAGAAGGCTCTGCACAATGAAGGACCAGTATACATCAACAAACGCCTGACCTTTCACCAATTGATCAGACACCAGACTCCTTCGATCTGCTTCCCTCTCCCTCACAGTCACTCCACGGAACCACCGATCCAACAGAAGAGCATGCTCCTTCTTCCATCTGCCAGCCAAGGCATGGCAAAACTTCCCCCTGTACCTCAGGACCGCATCGTCGCTCATGCAATTCAGGAAAGAACACAAGACCTGTATGTTCTAATGAACAAACCACCGCACAGCTGCAAACATCTCCAGTGCCTCAAGACCCTCACGGGTGAATTGTCACGTGTTATAAATGTTTGATTGATTAAGCATAGGAATTGAGGCAGTACTCCCAATCTAGCGAACTCTAAATACAACCCAAATTGTCTACTGAACGTTTCCCAAAAACAGTGTTAACCAGGCCTTGGTTAGAGGCTTGAGAACATAGGAGGAAAAGATATCATGTTTAAATTGCTGTTAGATTGATCCAGCACCAATCAGGGATCGATAATCGATAAACACAAACACTGGCCCATACACATACACCCAACACATAAATCCCTGATAGCACTGTTTCAAGTTTATGTAAATCAGTTGTTCACAAACTACAGGCTCATTCTAACACACTAGATACAAAATTGAACCTGTAATCAACTCTTTCCTCTGGTCGATGGACCATTAGTTGAAGAGTTGATGGTAATAATTAGAAACTATCGATCTAT
The DNA here is from genome assembly GCA_963921515.1 of Calotriton arnoldi. NCBI lineage: Eukaryota > Metazoa > Chordata > Amphibia > Caudata > Salamandridae > Calotriton > Calotriton arnoldi. The sequence continues at coordinate 268,134 of CAWUFW010006040.1, read as the reverse complement.
ACTACTAAATGAAGCACAAACTTGGTATAAGGTTAATAATATTTTATCGCAAATAATGTGAAGGTAAATGCTCATCATGTACAGTTTTACTAGGCAAACAAAGAATAAATCACAAAGAGAGAACATTTGTCAAAGCAAAAAGATATCAAACTCAATTCACAATGAAAAGAATGCAATGAAGGAGTGGATAGATGAAGAGACATAAGTTTCAGAGACAAACAATACGTTTGCAGATAATTATGCAAAATACAGGTTTTAGCTATACTAACCTAAATATTTAGTGGAAAATTTGCCCCTGGCCATGGGAATAGATGGGGGTTCCCAGGGAAGGATTCAGGGAACAAAGAGTAGGACAGGAACAGAAACAGGAAACAGGTAGGCCTCTATCTGCATACAGCAAACCGACAGCAACGATCTCCCCTCTCTAACTTCTTCAAAGAGGCATCCCCACGAGCTCTAACTAACACCTCCCAGACACCCCAGTTATACTCTGAAAACCTACATGTCCATCCCACCATTGTAGCAACATTTTCAGAATCTTAGTCTCTCATCGGTCAATTTAGGGGGTGTTCTATCACACCACCATAGTCACGTCCATGGTTTCACAGCATTCTTTGTTTTACTTTTTTTTTTTTAACAATACGTAATCCACGTTTCATGAATACAGCTTCCTTCGATTCGTAACATGTTTCAACATTTGTATTGTCCGCCACTGCAGCTTCCGCGGAAGAAGTTTGTACATTTGTTCATGATCTCACGGCCATCCTTCCGTTACTTGGCAGACATACAATGGATCTCGAAGGTCGTCAACATTGCCTTCTTCATTTCTCTCTCAGAGCTCAATTTTCAGCTTTTATTTGACTTTCTTCTTATTAACCCTTAACTCGTCATGCAAACGATGTAAGCCCATGCAAGCTTCACTACGATGAATAAAACACAGACATTATTAATTTCAGGAAATATAATTCTCACTGTTTTACCACCCACCATTTGCACTACCTCACGATATTCGTCTAATAAAGCATTAAAGCACAGAAAGCAGCATTATTATTATTTTCAATTTCAAAGCAGAACGCGAAATGCGGCCTAGTTTTTTCATGCATTAGTCCACGCATTAGTGCACGCATGCGCACAAGCATTTCCCCGTGTTTTTGCCTGTTAGTTTCACCGCACACAGTTAGTAAATGTTACAGAGGAATTAATCCGAGCAGGTTTTATTTTCTCAAACCCCCTGCTCCATCAAGATCAATCTGTTAATCTTGTATGAGAAGCTAAACAAGGGTGAGCTATCAGTTGTTAAAATGAGCCTTGAAAATGCTTTGTGTTTAGTAAGATCATTTTTTTGCTTTTCACACAATTGTTTAGTTGCAGTGTGTACGACATTCCCTTCTGCTCTTGGTATCTTCGGTAAGATCACATTTTGATCCTTTTATTTAGAATTTCTGTTGTGGCCTTATCTGCTGCTCTTTGTGAAACAACAGTTTCCCTCATTCCTAGTGCAGTTTCTGCTACTATAAAACTAACTTGATATGAAGTCAAAATGCTTGGGACACTAGGAGGGGTACATATTAATACTTGGCGCACTGAAAAGTAATTTCTGAAGCAGAAACTGCCCTGCCCAATTACATACATGTTACTGAACTGAACTGGGGATGCTGATTTTAAGAATCAGTTATTTCTGTGGCCTAGAGTGTCACCTTGCAGGTTGAAAGCTTTTAACAGCATTCTCTCTTATAAAAGCATGTTTAAAGAAAGACTTGCAGCAACTAAAACACAATGTAAATATCTATTGTGGTTTTCCTGAAATAAACAAATTATCTGATAGATTTTGAATGTGTGTCTTACCTTTTGATATGAGGGAATTTGGATTTTTAATATTTCTCTTTGCTAGAGATAAATCCCAGTGATATGTATAATCCGTTGGCTTTCAGTGAATCTAAATACCGCATGCATAACAATGCTGTGAGACCTACCAGGGCACCAGAATAACCGCTTACCTGGACAAATAGCAAGGTGAGGGAGTAGAACAGTAAAGTATTGATCTACCTCTACCAGGAACTGGCAATTTTGCCTCTTGACCTGTATGATTTTAGAATGGCACCTTGTTAGAGTTGGGGGTCTCTAGTTGGCAATGGTTTGCACCTTTGTCCAAATAGGGACCCTAGCGTCTAGTCAGGGTAAGGGGCTACACTCCTAAATAACCCCTGCTCACCCCCTTGGTAGCTTGGCATGAACAGGCCGGCTTATCTCAGAGGCAGTGTGTAAAGCATTTGTGAGCACATACAGTAATACAGTGAAAACACTACAAATGGACACTACACCAGTTTAGAAAAATAAGTAATCTTTACTAGGCTTAACACAAGGTCAAACGACAAAAATACACAATACTGTAGTCAAAAATGAGTCTTTAAAATGGTAGAAATAGCTTAGTTCAATGTAGATGGTAAATGCGACACTTTACTCTCAAAATACCTTATATGCGTCACGCAAAACAAGCAAAAGGGTTGAAGGGAAGTTGATGCGCCGTTCCTTACACTCAGGGGAGTGGATGCGTCGGTTTCTTACTGCTGCGCAGGGGAGTTGAGGCTCGCTTCCTTACTGTGTGGGAAGTTGATGCGTCGTTTCTTACTGCGACCCGGTGATGATGCGACAAGATGGCGCCTCGATGCGATGCGATGATCTGGTGCAATGCGACAAAATTGCGTCCTTGATGCAATGCGACAACATTGGATGCGATGCGTGCACGCCCGACGGCCGTGCGGTGAACTCGGTAACTTCTGAGCCGGGACAGGCCCTGCGACACGCTTCTCCGGTGATGCGACGGCGACCTCTGCTGCGGCGACACGCTTCTCCGGTGATGCGACACGCTTCATCGGTGATGCGACGGCGAACAGCTGCGGCGGCGGCACGCTTCTTCAGCAATGCAACAGCAACTGCTGCGGTGGCGACACGCTTCTCCTTGTTGCGTCGCGCTTCCAGCTCCCAGCGACACGCAGTCTTCAAGAGGGCCCAACACAACAGCAGGCACCTCTTTGCAGGTAGAATTCCCAGCAAGGGAATTCAGGGGAGCTGGTTGGTGAAGTCTTGTATCCCTGAGACTTCAGGCAGGAGGCAAGCTCAGTCTTCAAGCCCTTGGAGATCTTCTTCAAGATGATGAAAGTACACACAAAGTTCCTTTCTCCTTTCTTTGGCAATAAAGTAACCACTGCAGGCCAACCCTAACAGCACACAGCACAGGGGCAGTCTCCTCCTCCAGTTTCCTGGTTCTTCTCCTCAGCAAAGGTTCGTCTTGATTCCCAAAAGTGATCTAAAGTTCTGGGGTCTGGGCCCCAATATTTATACTCAGAAAGTCTTTGTTCTCTGGAGGCAGAAAGTGTCTGTGCCTGACCAAAACCAGTTCTGTGCAGCTTCCTGGCAGGAGGTGGAAACAGCATTGTTTGAGAGCAGACCTGGCCCAGGTAGCTGAAAGGAAATCTCCTCCCCCTACTCTCTATTCTATGAGGTCTCAGGGGAGTGAAAGGAAATCCCCGCCACCTACTCTCTATTCTATGAGGGCTCAGGTCAATGAAAGGAAGTCTCCTCCCCCCTACTCTCTATTCTATGTGTGCCCTATTCAGCCCAGCCCTGACCCATCAGACTGCTGGAGCCAAGACCCTCTCCAGTCCCCTGTCACTCACAAACCAGACAGTGAATACACAACCTTAGCAGAGGCACACTGGAGGGTTAGGCAAAAAAATACCAACTTTCTAAAAGTGGTATTTTCAAACACAGAATGTAAAAATCACCCACACTAAAAGATGTATTTTAACATTCTTTGTTCAGGCATTCTAAATTCGTTTTTCTATCTTGTTCCTAGGGTCAGTTAAGGTCTATAAGATGTTATAACCAAACTGCCCATTCTGGCCTATGGGAACAGATAGCCTTGCAATAGTGAAAAACGAAATTGGCTGTAATTCACTATCAGGACATGCCACACACACCAGGGCATGTCCTACCTTTCACATACAATGCACCCTGCCCATGGGGGTACTGTGGCGTGTCACCTCATTTGCTAATGAGGTCACTGTTAGAACCTTCAGAGGACTCTCATGTGAGAAGATTCTGAGGTCTGGCAGTTGCTGCGCCACCGCCGTTGGATGAGGTGTATAGATTAATAAACACCACTTACCTGTTCTACGTCTTGTCTCTCATTGAACCGACACCACAATTTGGCGACGAGGATGGGATATTTCATAGCAACAATTGGTGTTTGTGGCAAGAGCACGGGTGGGAGAATATATGTGTCCTGCAAAGGTGATGATCTTTTGGGTTGGAATCACCAAGAAGAGTTGGGCGTCAGTCTGCATCCAAGTAAAAATCCACAGGTACAGGTTGACCAGGGTGATCACAAAGGAAACAAATTCATTAAGGAGTTTAATGCCAGATGGGATGATTCATGTTTCTAGTGGTCCGTGATACACCTCAACAAGGCGGGAGGTTGAAGTGAGACTTTGAAGTTGGCGTTGGCTGTCGATGGTCCAGCAGGCTTTTTCAGCAAGTGATTTCGGCCCTGCCAATCGTCGTAAAGTTGTGGGTCCACGTCGAAGGTTGCACGGCTTCCAAGTGATTCACAGCTGTGCCGCTTTTTAAAGTTGTGGGTCCACGTCAGAGGTTGCACGGCTTCCGAGTGTTTCACAGTTGTGCTGCATTGGCTGTTGACGCTACTGTGGAGGTTTGGTTTATGTCTCCTTTGGGGTCTGACGCTGCAAACAAATCTCTCCAGGTATGTGTGATGTCTGTCACGGGATCAGAGGAACGACTATTCGCCCTCTAACCCGTTTTATTTGATAAACAAGTTAGGAGGAATGACGCTTCGCCCTCCGAAGCTGTATTTTCCCTGAGATTTGCGCATGCGTAGGCCGTCGTCTGCATCCAAGTAAAAATCCACAGGTACAGGTTGACCAGGTTGATCACAAAGGAAACAAATTCATTAAGGAGTTTAATGGTTTATTTCAAAATAAACTTGGTAAGTTAATTGGCTACAAGCATAAAATCAGACTGAGAGACAATGCCACTCCTGTTGTAGCAAAGGTAAGGAGGATTCCGATACACTTACAGACAGCAGTTGACATGGAACCCAAGAGGTTGGCCGAGTGTGGGGTCATTGAAGAAGTTGAAGCTACGAACTGGTTGGCTCCCATTGTCGTTGCACGAAAGGGGAATGGAGACATTCATCTCTGCGTGGACTTGAGAGCGTTGAACAAAGAGGTGGTGGTTGACAGATTTCCGCTCCCCAACATAGAGGAAATGATCACTACCTTTTCTGATGCTAAAGTCTTCAGCACTCTAGATCTGATGTCAGCTTATCATCAGGTTGAATTGCATGAGAGTTCGCAGGATCTCACAGCTTTCACGACTCCATTTGGCATCTTTCGATTCAAGAGAATGCCATTTGGTTTAATTTCTGCAGCTGCAGTTTTTCAGAGAGCTATGTCGATTATTTTAAAAGATCAACCTGGCGTGAAGTGTTATCAGGACGATATAATTATCTATGCATCAAACAACATAGAGCATGATCTTCGTGTTCGTCAGGTCTTACAATGACTTCAGGATGCTGGTTTAGCACTCAAGGCTGAAAAGTGTAAATTCAGTGTCAACGAAGTAAGTTATCTAGGTTACAATGTCACTGCTACAGGAATAAAACCTAAGAGAGAACTGGTTGATACTATAAATAGTTTGAAAGAACCTACAACAAAAGAAGAACTCTCATCTTTTTTGGGAATGGTGGAGTATTACAGTTGCTTCATAAAAGACTTTGCTAGTAAGACTTTTCACATGAGAAAATTATTAAAGAAAAACACTGATTTTGTGTGAGGGGCAGAGTGTGATCAAGAGTTTGTCAGTGTAAAACAAGATTTAGGTAACGCTCCCTCTCTGCAATCTTTTGAAGCCTCATCTGACACTGAGATCGTGTGTGATGCCAGTAGTAAAGGTTTAGGTGCCTTACTAATTCAGACTAGGAATGGAAAGGAAAATCTTATTGCTTGCATATCAAGAACGCTCAGGGATGCAGAACGTAATTATTCTGTAATTGAACGCGAGTCATTGGCTGTGTTTTGGTCCATAATGAGGTTCAAACAATTTCTCTGGGGCATCAAATTTGGTGTGCAAAGCGATCATAAACCATTGGTGGAGATATTTGCAAAGAAGGGTCTTGATTCCATTTCATCACGCATTCGTAGATGGGTGGTAGGATTGCAAGACTTTTCTTTCTCTGTCCAGTATGTACCAGGTGCAAGCAATTTTTCAGCTGATTGTTTATCCAGGCTGGTTGATTTGAATATAGTTCAGTCTGACATTTGTGATGATCTTGATCAAGAAGAGGGTGTGAGTGTGTGTGAAGTGACCGAAGGATCCATTAGTGAAGAAGAGTGGTTAGATGACCTAGGGAAGGATGCCACTTTGTGTAAAATTAGAGACATAGTTGCTTCAGGTATGAGGGATAAATCTAAGCTCAAGGAATTTACAGGATGTTGGGAGAAGGTGTTAAATGAGCTTGCAGTTGACAGAGGGTTTCTGTTGAGAGGCACGAGATTAATTCCTCCAGAAAATTTGAGAGGTAAAATTTTACGTCTGGCACCTGAAGGGCACATGGGCATAGTGAAGACTAAAGGGAGACTTAGGAGAGATTTTTGGTGGCCTACGCTTGATCATGATGTTGAAAGCTTGATTAGAGATTGTGTGGAGTGTGCGGTTTCAGACAAAGGGCTCAAGACTAATCAACTACCTATGGTTTTGCAGAACTCTACCCAAATACCCTTGGGAAGAAGTTGCGATGGACATTCTTGGTCCAATAAGAGGTGAACATGCCACACCTTATGTCATTGTGCTCATGGATCTGTATTCTAGGTGGGTTGAGGTGTCGTGTGTACAGGACATTTCTTCTTCAGCGATTATCAGATTCCTGGAAGGTGTGTTTAAAAGAGAGAGTTTTCCCAGGTATCTGCTTACAGATAATGGCGTGCAATTTTGTTCTCGTGAGACAGAATCTTTTTTGCAGAGGTGTGGCATTGTCCAAAAAAATCAGCGTTGTACCATCCTGAGACTAATGGTGCTATTGAGAGAATTATCAAAACTTTAAACGAAGGCATCCAATTAGCAAGAGCGAATGGCTTAGATTGGAAAAAAGAGTTGTCCAATAGACTTATGGGCTATAGGTTCTCACAGAATTAAACAACAGGAGAGCGAGGGAAGGCAAAGAAGTCACTCTTAATCCCCCAGGTATATATCAAACAACAACTAAAGAGTGAACTCAAAAGAAACAAAAAAGGGCAAAAAAGAGAACACAAGGAAAACCATTAGTGTTTAAAAGAACCCTCACTCACCAACCTAGTTGGTGACATGCTTCATCATTGGGTCCCCACCAGAGAGGCCGAGTGCCTCTCCGGTGTGCTACGACGCCTGATTACAGCGGAGCTGGTTTGCTGTGATTGGTGTAAGTGATAGTGAAAATTAAAAGATGCCTCAGTTTATTCCCAGAAAAATTTAATGGTGGAAAACCAGGCAACAGTAAAAACAACAAGTGTATTGGATGGTCACTGCCCGGCTAATTTGTCCAAGCACATCCAATGTGTGAAATGTAAAAAAAGGTGGTTCTCACCTCATGGCTCTACCGGGAAGATTCCCTTTGAATTATTCAAAGGATGTGTGGATAATTCTCCTGGTTTGTGGAGAGAGAAAGAGATAGCTTCTCAGCACAAAAGAAAAGAAGATTTTGATTTTCATAAGTGTGTGAGAGATGTGGAGGTCAATGTGGGTGATTTTGTCAAAATAAAATCTCCTAAAGGGTGTGCAGAGTGGTCCAAGTTCACCAAGGAATTTCAAGTTATCAAATGTTTCAAAAATGCTGTTAAGACACATGATGGTCGCATATGGAACAAGAGCCGAGTTACTATCTCATGTAAAATATCTAATCCCATCGACCAGTCAATGTTGAGACCACTACCAGTGGTAAGTGGATTTTGTAGTTCAGGTTTGCATGGTTTATTTAGAAGTGTTCCACCAGTACACAGGCGGAGTGTCAGAGTGATCAAGAAACCTGCTTACCTCAAAGATTTTGTAGCATGATTTGTTGCTCTTTTTGAATTTGCTTATTTGCTGTTTTTTCCTTTTCTTATCATACATTTTACTATTTAAGTTTTACTATGTACTTTCTTGTATGGAAGGTAGAAGTGTGGCGTGTCACCTCATTTGCTATTGAGGTCACTGTTAGAACCTTCAAAGGACTCTCATGTGAGAAGAATCTGAGGTCTGGCAGTTGCTGCGCCACCGCCGTTGGATGAAGTGTATAGATTAATAAACACCACTTACCTGTTCTACGTCTTGTCTCTCATTGAACCGACACCACAGGTACCTTGGGCCTACCTTAGCGGTAACTAACATGTAGAAAAGGGAAGGTTTAGGAAGTCGACCTGGCAGTCCCAGACTGCACACAGGCTCTGCAATGGCAGGCCTGAGCCACATTTTACAAGCTGCTTCTGTGGGTGGCACAACCAGTGCTGCAAGCCCACCAGCAGCATTTGATTTACAGGCCCTGGCCACACATGGTGCACTGTACTAGGGTCTGACAAGTAAACCAAATAAGCCAATCATGGAGTCACTAATCCATACAACAATTTACAATAGAGAGCATATGCACTTTAGCACTGATCAGCAGTGGTAAAGTGCCCAGAGTCCTAAAACCACCAACAACAGGTCAGAACAAAATACAGGAGAAAGGCAAAAAGTTCAGGGATGACCCTGCAAAAAGGGCCAAGTCCAACACCCCTCATCTAACTACTCTGTCTCCAGTGCTCAGTAAGAATTACTGCTTGTTTGTTACACAGAGGAATGACAATTCCTATGCTTGCTTGTTCTTGTTCAGATATTTAGAGGTCAGCTTCACTATTTAGAAATTTCATGATATTTGATTCCTCTCCTCCAAGGGTTCTGGAAGAGCTACTTCTACTTATGGCTCGAATTCTTGCTTTAAGTACCTCATTCAGAATGGGAGGCTGATTTCCTGAACTGACTTTATGAGAGTTCCAAACCTGTGTCTTCTGTCAACACTCTGCTTTGCCTGCAGGGTGATCCTAGCTACTTCCAATTGTATGCATAGTATGCATGTATAGAAGGTCCTATGTATCTGTTAGACCTGACAGTCTTGAAGTGGTATTCCCCCAAACGTTTTGCCTTTACTCCCTGATCTTTTTGCTGAACTCGCTTTTGTTGGCATTAGGACTTTACCCCTGCCAACAAGTGCTAAAGTGCATGTGCTCTCTCCTTCAAACATGGCGAAGTTGTACTACACCAAATTGTCAGATTTAATTTACTTGGAAGTCCCTAGTAAGGTACTACCCATGCCCAGGACCTGTAAATTAAAGTGTACTAGAGAGCAGCAGCACTCACTGTGTCACCCACTAAAGTAGCACTGCAAAACACGTCTCAGGCCTGTCACTTCAGTCTGCAGGTGCAGTTTTGAAATGCCATTTCGAGCTGGCAAATTAAACCTTCCTTTTAGTTACTTATAAGTCACCCCTAAGGTAGGTCCTAAAGGCTCATAGGGCAGGGTACATTGTATTCAAAAGGTAAGACATGTGTACTTAAGTTTTACATGTCATAACAATGAAAAACTTTTAAAGCCGTTTTTCACTTATGTAAGGCCTATCTCTTCCAATGACTAGCAATAGGTTACCTTATTGTTATGGTATGTAAATGTGTAAAGCAAGCTATCACCCTTGAAGGTATCCTGGTGCTGAGAATGCATGTGTTCTTACCCTTGCCTATGGTAGGTTGGTTAATTGAAAAGGCCAGGTCTTCAGCTTCTTACGGAATTCAAGAAATAGGCTCTGATGTGGAATGGGAGGCCTTTCCGCACTTTAGGGACAATGTAAGATGACTCCTGTCTACCTGATCTAGGTCTGTGTATGTGCAGGATTTGTGTGATTAGGAGTCCTGGGGAGCACAGGTGTCTGGGTGGTTGATGAAAGGAGATTCAACTGTTCAGGTATGTGGGGCCAAAGTTATGTAGTGCCTTGAATGTGTGTGTGAGTAATTTGAAATGAGCATGTTTGTGTATCAGGAGCCGGTTGAGCTCCCTGAGTTGTGGTGTGATGTGAATTCTGTGTGGGATATTGAGGATGAGTCTGATTGCCAAGTTATGGATGGTTTGTAGTCTTCTAGTTAGTTGGTTGGTGATCCCAGCAGAGAGGGTGTTCCCGTAATCAAGAATTGTGGGTGACTAGGGCGTGTGCGACACTTTTTCTAGTTTTATGTGGGAGCCATTTAAAGATCTTCCTCAGCATCATCTGGGTGTGTAAGCAAGATGCAGTGACATTACATTTCTAACTTCAGTTAGGGAGCAGATAGAGATATGCTGCTTACACTCAAATGGATTGTAATTTTAAATTATCTTTAATGGCGAAGTCAGGTTTTAAATTACAATTATGAAAACACCACTTTTTGAAAGTTAAACACTAAAACAAATAGACAAAAAACCTCGGCTGAACCACTTGCTAATAATAACTTCATACAAAGGTAAAGACACCTAATTTCATGACTATTATAAATGCTTTGCAATTAAATAAATTAATTTTGAATACCCATACATTTTTTAACAGATTCATACACAGTGATAGTGCATTAGTCACATTAATCAACCCAGAATGTATTTCCACATAAACCATTAGTGGCAAGCAAACAGCATGCTCAGTTGTGCTAACCCAACACCAATACCTGTTAAAAAATGATGGCCAAGAATACTCTCTAAAATAAACATTATTATGAAGGACTATTGATTCCAGTTTGTTCCTTTTTGGAACACACTTTCTTGCTTTGTGGAACAAAGGGCTCATGTCTGTGGGTGCCGAAAGACCAAGGTGGACCAGAAAAGAATATCTGAGAAATCTGTTTACTGATCGCATAGCCACACAGCCTTGACCCTGCATGAGCTTTCACAGTCTGCATACAGTACTGATGAATGTCTCCCTCAAAGTGAATTTGTCCTCATGGAACACTTTGAAACCCACAATTGACTTTATCCCACTAAAGAATTTTTTGGCACTCGCAGCTAACCATCCTTCCAACGCTTTGCAGCTCTGATCTTTGAATGTCTGTGTGTACCAGAGGGCTCGGGCTACACACATCTGACCGTCTCAAACCATATGCGGACATAGACTCTGGGATGGTCTCACTAACGATTTCAGCAACCAAAATTATGTCTCACTTTGAGTATGGATGTACAAACCAAAATGAATCCCAGGTTTTAGGCTGTTGGCATGTATTCACAAGATTTCTCAATCTGACGGACGACTCCGGTAACACACACACTGACCTCCGGGAGCGTTATTCGGATGCAAAATGCAAATGATAAATCATTCACCTGTACAAACCCCGAGCTTTTCTCTATCTCCTTGTTCTCTTGGGTCAGCCACAAGGGTGCTTCCTGGACAACATCCCAGAAGTTATGTTTACATTATTGTTCTATTTTAGGCTGACGTTCTTGTCACTGTTTTTTTCATTGATCTTTTTTTAATTTTATTTCTTGTTTACTGCCTTCATTTAAATGGCATTTCTTCACATTTTTGTTTTTTAGTTAAATATGCTATGAGTGTTTATGCAATTTTTCTTTAGCTGTATGTATATGTGTTTGGTTGCGTTGGTAAACATAGCATCTTACATTTTCCTCAAGTAATTACTTTTCTGCTTAGACGAACCATGTTTCTAAACGTAAGCCAAGATTATCCTGTTCTCTTCTGTGTGAGCACTGTAGTGGCTGGGGCACAGCTCTCCTCTTCTGACCTTCCTCCCTCTTGCACTTTAATTTCCTACATTTGGACACATTTGTCTGTTAATACACCTTTTCGAAAATATCTTTCTGTATTAAGTTGAGGCATCTACTTGATATTAATAAAACATCTTCTTTGCTTTTACGATACATTGTTTGGACTATTGTCTAGAAGTTATTTAGTTTCCTATGGAGTGATATTTATTACATTCTCTTTAGAGTTTTATGAGGTCATCCATCTTTCTTTTAGGTGTGAATTATACCATATTAGATTCAATAAATTATCTTTGATATTCCTTTAAGAAAACATAATTTCTTTTGATACTATAGGTGACCGACATGATGCTTCAAGACAAGAAGTATCCTGCTTGGGGGACGTCAGCCAGAGCATTTTGGATAAAAGGACACACAAGGATCATTTTATTCTGGTAGGTTTTTATAGAAATCTATAATTTTACAGTGCACACTGAAGGAAACAAGACAACATTTATGCATCTCCGTGTAACATACAATTCTATACAGTGTGTGAAAGTATATATAAGTATAATTGTTTTCAGTGAGTACAAATCTTACAGAAGTACCTCGGAATACTGTGTGAACTTTTTAACAAAAATATTATATTTTTGTTTTTATAAAGGGTTTAAGGCCAGATGTACAAAGGATTTTAGTGTTCGCAAACCCCCTATTTGGTCAATCACAGGGTTTGTGAATGCTAAAGCCCTTTTTCAAACGTATTAAGGCCATTTAACGATTCGGTAATGCTTTTCCGAATCATTAAGTAGGCTTATGAAAACTTATCGAATCGGTATTTGGAAAGTGCGTGTTTAGGATATCCTTCGTAATACCAATTCCTCATGGTTTTTATTAATGTCTTGGGACCGAAATCCGATAGTAGAACATCAATTTTTAGCGACACCTCAAAGAGGGTAGTAACTCATTCACAAACAGGAAGGGGTCCCCAGGGAACCACATAAATTCTTGGAGAGTTTCTTTCAATCAGAATTCTCTAAATGTTTAACCAACATTAATTACTCATAACCTATATGTTATGTATGGCTCTGGGAGAAAGCTGCTAGTGTTTAATTATGGAGATGTTTTTTACGTCAGGGTTCTGAGTAACATGATCATAAACATAGGATTCTCCAACCCGACAGCCATAGAGACCACCATCCACCCCTCCGAAGAACTCTGCAACACCCTCTCAGACTACTTCGACAGCAAGATCACCAACTTCTACAATAATTTCAACCTCCAGCCTTCCACCACCAACCCCAATGAGGTCAACCATCCAGCGAACATCAGCCAAACCATTACCAGCTGGTCTCCGCTCACCGCCCTGACTACCTCAGCCATCATGTCTTCCATCCACTGCGGGGTGCCCAATGACCCTTGCCCCCACCACCTATACAACCTCACACCAGAGCCAATTAGCATGCAACTCACCAGCATCCTAAACCTCCATCTCCACAGCAACCTACCCAGACAGATGGAAACATGCAGAGGTCAGATCCCTCCTAAAAAAAGCCTCTGCCGACCCCAGCGATCTAAAACAATTATCAGATCTCCCTGCTCCCCTATCCGGCCAAAGTACTTGAGAAAGCCATCAACCAGCAGCTCACTAAATTCCTGGAACAAAACCACCTACTGGATGCCTCATAATCAGGATTCCGGGCCAACCATGTCACTAAGACAGCGCTGATCGCCGCCACACAGGACATCAGAACCCTCGTCAACCATAGAGAAACTGTTGCCCTGATCCTCCTTGACCTCTCCGTGGCGTTCAACATCGTCTCCCATAACAACCTCATCAACAGACTGTACAACATAGGCATACAGCAAGACGCCCTCAAGTGGATCGCCTCCTTCCTTACAGGACTCACAAAGAGCATCTAACTGCCTTCCTTCACCCCCGCAATCAAAGACATCATATGCAACATACTGCAAGGATCATCCCTCAGCCCCACTCTGTTCAACATCTACATGACCCCCCTCACAGATATTGTCAGATCCCAAGGAATCAACATAATCTCCTTTGCAAACGTCACTCAACTGATCCTCTTGCTCACCAAGGACCCTTACAGCACCAAAACCAACTTCCACGATGCCATGACCGCTTTTTGAATGTTGAAAAAAATATTTTTCAGGTTTAGGCAGTGGCTCCCAGGACCACTGTTTACTCTTAAAAAATGTTTATGAAACTTGTCTTTTTTTTTTTAACATATCCCGTTTTCCTTTGAGGAAAATATGCTGCATTAAAAAAACATTTCTTTATTTAAAAGCAACCACAGATATGGCTAGTGAGTGGTCTGCTGACCCCAGCAGGCCACCATCTCTGTAATGGCAGTGATTCACAGCGGGCCGCTGTTTGCGACCTAACTCATTGATATTAATGCGATTGGTCGAATTTTGGCATGCTACGATTCTGTATTTTGTGAACTGACCTATTAGTGCATAGGTCGGTTTGCTTCTTAAAATACCAACACATTCAGTAAAAGTTTGTTCATAAATTTCGATCACTTTCACTGAATATATTGTATAAACATGTGGTCCTTAATTCCACACATTTCTTTTTGCATTTGTATGTGCTATGACTAACAGTCATTATTACCACCAAATGGATTGATATTCAATTTATCAATCTCGAAAGGATGAATGGCTAAGATAGCCGGCTTATGAAACAGTGACCTTTGAGCAGCATCTCAAGTCAATAGCGAGTGCTGAACTTTCTTAGCCATGTTGCTGGATTCAGAAGTGGATATGTAAAATTTCTATGAGTCTCTGAAATGAAGAGAACAAAACTTTGGTGCATGAAAAATGCTAGGCATGTTTTAAATTGTGATATGGGTAAATATATTTGTTTTCCGGTTTTTGTTTTTAAAAGAGATTTTATTTTTCATTTTAACACAAGAATGATGTTTTGCAATGTATACTTTAGAGCCCTAAATTCCATATATTATGGCAGTCTATTGTAACTAAGGTGTAAACCACCATCATTCATCAAACTCGAAAGAGGCAGTCTGCCCCTTCTAGTTTGGCCTTGAATATGACAGATGCTCCACCTCCCTGGACCACACATCTCTGGTTTATGCCAAGCCATATGCTCATGCCCTGCCCATGGTCAACACTGCCGCCCGAGAATGCAATTATAAGTATTCTCCACTACACCAAAGAGTGCCTTTTAGGTGAATTCATAATTCTGCCTAGACTATGGCATTTTGAGGAGGCAGTACCCTGATCATTAGCAGGTGGGTC
This sequence comes from Calotriton arnoldi, assembly GCA_963921515.1. Taxonomy (NCBI): domain Eukaryota; kingdom Metazoa; phylum Chordata; class Amphibia; order Caudata; family Salamandridae; genus Calotriton; species Calotriton arnoldi. The sequence goes on along the minus strand of CAWUFW010006040.1, from coordinate 253,079 downwards.
TAAGGCCCTAGAGGTAGGTGCATAAAGTTCATTAGTATAGTTTATTTTCAGGTTGTGAGTGCCTCATGTGTCAGCTTTACATGGGTAGTCTCGAGCAAATGGACAAAGTGGCATGTGCATCCAAATGAAGATCAACAAGTCTTTGCGGTCCATCAGCTCATTCCAGTCTTTTGCAGGGGGAGAGGGGGTTGGTCCACACCAGTTATCTAGTTACCCCTGAACAAATGAGCCTGATGTAGTCTGTGCCAAATGGACAATCAGCCATTCCTCAAAGTTCATTATTTCCTCAGCTTCCTGCATGGAGGAGAGCCCTGTTGTCACATGGTGAGCAGGGCTGAGTTGTCAATCTATCCTTTTGCAGTTATCCAACCCTGCCAAAATCCTGAAAATATGAGAGTCCACACCGAGCCAGGAATACCATTTTGGGTGGAGTCTGTATCCTGGTAGGACTATTTGATGTTGCGGAAGTTTGCACCCTGATAGCTGAAATACCAGTGCATACTTCATGGGAAGTTGCAGACTGTATTGTTCAACAGTTATCCTAACTCCACCTTCTCTCCCTTATATGTCATACATCACTTTTCTGGTTACTATTTAAATATCCCAAAAACACTCCCATATGAATGAATCATATTCTGGAAATGCTTGTCAGCAACCATTTGCCAGCGACGAGGCTTTCAAGGAAGTATGATTTTTTTTTTGTTGCTCAGTAACTAAGGCAGTTACTTAGCTGTGTAACTTCTTGTGGCAGAAATCCACATTTCCAAAGCCAATACTTGTTTGGTATATGTTCGGGTACACCTCAGGGTGGGCGCTTCATTCTATGACACTGATATTTTATGCACATCACACAGATCCATGCTGTAGCTATCAAATGAGAGTGATGAGGTTTTCATATTTTTGCAGTTCTGTTGGAGTGGGTAGGCAGCTAGCTTGCATTTGAAAGGAAAGCCCTCCTTTACTCTGGAGATGTCAGACAACCATTTTTTTCTGTTTGCATCTGCCTGCCGTATTTATCATTTATGCAGTGGCGTAGCTAAACGTACTGCCACCAGGGGCGGCCCATAAGTTTGACGCCCATGTGCAGGTGCATTTATGAACACAATTTGAACTACAACACTAATCCAAATATGCTTTGAACAAAAGAATTAGCATTTAGGTCTTATGGAGTGCAACATTTTAGCTGATTGCTGTAGTACTGTCTTGAACCTGATAGATCTGGAAACTTCTTTGTCTTCGTGGGTTGTGCCTGTGCTTGTCCTGCCAAAGCCTCCTATTCTTAATGATTTTGGAAGCTACGTCTTCCCATGAATTGCCTCTACACTATTCCTAGGTGAATTCAATAGACACTTAAGGCCTCTGAGTGGCCCAGTAATTCTGATTTGGGTGCAAATGGGAGTGTGCGTCTGAATCTGGATTACAAGTAGAGCAAAGAGCCCCAATTTGCCTCTAGACAAATTTATCCGGGTAAAACCTGGAGAAATTTGTGTAGAGGAACAGAGTAAAACTCTGCTTTTATAGGTTGGAATGGGAAAACATGCATTATTATGAAGTGAGACTCTGTTCCAAGGTGCAGAACTCAAAAGGAGCAGGTAACATCACACATGGTAAATACTGTACCCAGCAGTATCTATATTTACTGGGTGGCATTACCTTCACAAATACTGGGCTCTCAGATTGAAACCCTGGGGAAGATCTGTCATCCGAATAGGCTCCCATAGACCTAGACATGGCGGTTAGGATACTGCATCTTCCAAATTTACTTAAGCAAGGAGGCTTTGGTTCCCGACCACACCTCTCCAGAAATGTCTTGTCAAGGTGTGTCACTATGCTCAAGGAACCACCTCACATCACATTAAAGAGTTTGCCTCTTCCACTATTTCTCTCACAGGCCTATTTGACCATGCTCAATTTTCTCTACCCTCATTCCTTCTGCCTCCACCTTTCTCCTCTACCTATCTCACTCCTATGATACTCCTATGATACTCCATTCATCCATCCTTTTCTTTCCCACCGATGAATCCTTGTCTTTCATAACTGTGGGCAATGAACTCCGAAAACACAGAATTCATGCAAAAACTTGCTACTGCACCCACAACCGTTTGATAAAACAACTTTACCTTTACATGCTAAAAAGTATATAACCAATTCACAAAAGTGAGCTTTGAAAAATATCAGGCAATGAGAGAGGTGATGATTTTGGGGTCCTCCCTAACCTAGGGGGAGGACCAAGCAGATGCCTTGAACACAAAGAGCATATCATGCTGAACGATTCGGTGGTCCCATACTCCTAGGACCACCCCAAGCAAAGTTATGGGCAAAAATACAATGCCAACCAAAGGCCCAGCAAAGCATTATGGGGCGAGATTCTAGAGTGAAGTGAATATTATAGTATTAGCTCTCAGCTGAGCAGCCACTTGAGGAATGTTTTGATATTGGATACTATAATATTCACTGCACTCTAGAATCTCGTCCCATAATGCTTTGCAGGGCCTTTGGTTGGGATTGTATTTTTGCCCATAACTGTGCTTGGGGTGGTCCTAGGAGGATGGGACCACCACCGAATCGTAAAGATAGAGTTACTTGTTTTACCAAAGGTATGTGAGGTTTCTGTTTTATTAATTAGGATGAGATGGAATGGAGTTACGGAGCGGAGTTTCCAATCAACTCCGCAGAATTCCACGTAGTGGTACTCCGCCAACTTTGCCCACCCTTAGTCTTTAAGGTGCTTCTAATGCGCCTTATCCCTATACTCTCTCACCTTCTTTTTATACACTAAGCTCTAATGTTTTCCTATCTACCACGTGTAATATTCCTTCTTGCCTCCTAACCAGCCCTCACCCAAACTTACCCCACACTTTCCCCGTCCTGCTAAAATCCTCTATATTCCATTGAATCCTACTGACAGTCTGTAGCTTTCACTATCCCATCATTTTTTCCTACTCCTATGAACCACAATTGTCTCTTTGGGTGACCATCACTGAATCCTCTATTCCCTCCTTCATCTGCTATATCCTCATCTATACATCCTGCCAGCAACTTTTAACTTTCCACCTCAATCCAATGCATGACACAAATGTTGAACACCAAGCTTATTTCACTCCATGCTTACCTATCCTATTACTCTTCCTTCTCATATTCCTTCCTTCTCCCTAATCTTCCTCTCACTACTAACTTCATCAGTTATCTCCTCTCTAATAACATCATCAATTCACCATTCAGCTTTCAATCTTCCTCTGGTAATTCTTCTCACCAACTACCTCATATTCTTCCAAACTTGTCAAACTGCTTTTATGCCTCCTGGAGCAGTTGGATATTGTTTCCTCTGCATTCTCTTTACACCCTCTGCTGCCATCTCAGTGAAAATCACAATCAACCCCTACCTCTCCTCTTGAGTGTTCCCCCAACTCCCTCATGTCATTCTCTACTGTGTGGGTACTCGCAAACATTTCCCTAGGGGGCCACAAAGTACTGTCTGTGGCTTCCCGAGGGCCACACTGATTACCACCAGGGTGAGGGTCGGGGTGTTGAAAGGTGGGTGTAGTGGGAAGCGAAGCAGATGCATGCTAAAGATAAGTTGTCTAGGAAACATTCTTTGCTTCTTTACCTTTAGTTTAGTTAACTTGCAAATATAGTATGCCCGTTTCACAGCTTTCTGAATGTTCCTGCTCTGTCAAGTGAACAACAGCCCAGTGCTGCTGATCACCAGGGGGCCGCAATTAAAGGTCAGGAGGGCCGTATGCGGCACTCGGGCCATACTTTGAATATCCCTGCTCTACTGTCTTCGAGTTAGAGGGAAGAATTATTGTGGGGTGAACCCATTTAATAAAAGTACAGTAATACCCCTCACTGGCCAAACATTGTTTCATTTACAGCTCACAGGCTTGATTCAATGTGCTGTTAGCTAATTACTTACACCTGCTTTGTATTGCACATTTGTCAACTAACATAATCTTAAATGAAAAAATGGCATTATATTGATTACCACAATTTCAACATGTACAGGTGTTCAGGAAAGTACATTACATACGACAGATGCATAAACATATATAAAGATTTACTATCTGTGTGGTAGTTTTTGAAAATCATTAAAAATATCCTAAACACTATTGGTATAAGGAATTGCATCCTTCACAGAGTTAGAGATGCAATTAATGTTGTCTTTAATGAGGGCAATACAATTCTTTTTAGTGAACCTACACCTAGTTCCCTAAGAATGTTTGGGTGTGGCATTAAAATGTCCATCCAGTGTGATCATGCTCCTCATGGATTTAACATGCCTGTGTGTTTCGACCTCCACTGCTGGTGGCGGTATTCAAAAAGGTCTTCTTCAGGCAAAAAAGTGTTTCAAGTTCAGGACACTAAATACAAAAATCATATATTCAATATCTATATCCCTTTATACTTGTGATGAGGTTATTTGGACAGACAAGCAAACAGTCATGCCCGTAACTATCTTTTGTGGTGGGTCACTGTGGGGTAAAAAAGAAAATAATTGTGTCTTAGTGAGTAGTTGTTTTTTTAGAATATATTTGACCTGACACTGTGCATCTTGTGTGAGTTGGTCTCAGATGAAAGATGTCTTTTGCTTTGTACCATTCTTTGCTGAAAGAAAAAGTGAGTTATTCAAACATCTGATTGCTTGTAAATTTTATTGCTAGGTACTGTGTAAAGTGTCACTTCCTTGTCTGGAGTCTCAAAGGAATTCTGAAGACCACTGTATGTTTTCTAATCCGGGAGCATGTCTCACATTGTGGTGAGGCACGCAGTTGCCATGTACAGAGTTGTTCAAAGACCTGGCTGTACAGGATGCCACAATGCTCTTCTAAATTGAGTGTGCAGTCCCACCAGGTGGTGAAGAAATCCTTCAGTGCTGAATTAATTTGTGAATTTCAGTTTTTCTTCTAGAACGATACTAATCACACATCCGATGCATTGAAGATCTGCAGTCTTTTACAATTAGGCTTGTTTCGCAAGGACAAGCAAAGAATTTCTGTATATATGTATGGGTTTTCATGCAGCCTTCTAATTGTATCATATTGTCGGCTGTGTTTGGCTGGTATTATGTGAGATGTAGATCAAGTGTATTTGGACATAAATAGAGTGTTCTTGACTTGCGGTTCGACAGGAGGCGGGGTCCAGATTATTCTGATCAGGAGACTCATAATTTGGTATTGTGGCTGATGACAGAAAACAGGCAACTTTTCTTATGATGTCACCCTTACATGGTTCTTAAGGCTCTTCCAAAGTATTGCACCATGTCAAGATCACCTCATCAAATTTGATATGTGATATAAATGAATATAGTCTACCTTAGGGCCTGTTCTATTTGTTGTTCAGCCAGAAAATTGTGTATCAAGGGAGAATTTTGAGTTTTACATCTTAGTCTCAACTTGTTTTGAGTAATGCTTTTATTTATTTATTTCCAACATGCGCTTCTTTAAAGGGGCATATAATAATTGTGCACAATGTTACAGGTATTGCAATTGGTAAACTTGTGATGTTTTATCTTGGTGTCGTCGTATGTGATCTGAACACCTTCTATTGTACTACTGCTGTATTGTGGTGTCCCACAGCTGCTAGGAGACCAAACATCCCTATTAAAGTGGAGTCAGTTTTATTTAGGCTCGGTATTAGAGTGCACCAAGTTGTCGTGCAGATTTCTGTTTCTTTTTGTGGTAAGAATGAGTCGATTTTGTAGTGACTCTAGACGTGAAAGAAGATGCCAATTTCTTTGGATAACGCACTTGTTTTGACACAAATTCATGGAAGGACGGTAGGCCTATTGCCTACTTTTCAGCAACACTTGATCCTGTTGAGGCCACTTTGCCTGGATGTCTGAAATGAGTTGACACTACATGTGTGAGTCTCAAGCAGTGTGAAAGCATTGTTATGGGTCACCCACTGACAGTATTTGTGCCCCATTCAGTGGAGATACTGTTGACTCAAATGCAAACACAGTCTCTGACCAATAACAGGTTGACAATATACAAGCAAGTTTTGTTGGGTGCAGGGAATGTGACTTTAAAGAGATGCAGTGTTGAACCCAGCTACCTTGATGTCATTGCCTGGAAATTAGAATGTGGTTGATGAAGCCGAGCATGATTGCTTGGATCTGACTGAGTTATGTACATAGAAGCGTCCTGATATTTTTGATGAGCCATTGCCTGAATCTGATCATCTGTTGTTTGTTGATGGTTCCTGTTTGAAAGACAATGAAGGAAATCTGAAAGCTGCATATGCTGTGTGTACAGTTGGAGGTATTGTGAAAGCTTTGTGGTTGCAAGGAGTGTTTTCTGCAGAAGTTGCAGAGCTCATATCTCTGACACGAGCATGCACCATTTCAGAACAGCTCAGAGTTACAATTTACACTGATAGTCAGTATGGCTTTGGAGTCATACATGACTTTGGGCAATTGTGGTCACAGTGTGGGTTCATGACGTCCTCTGGTTTGCCCATTAGAATGGGGAGTGCGTGAGGAACGTTTTGCAGTCCCTACAATTGCCTGTCCGAATTGCTGTTCTGAAATGTGTTGCACACTGACAAGGTACCGGCTGTGTCACAGTCGGCAGTCGTTATGCAGATGAGATGGCAAGATATTATGCTTTGAATGCACACACATTTAAGGAAGAGATCTTGAAAAACATATCCAATGTCACAGATTGTACTTTGATGTTGTCAGCCTTAGACACAAGAAAGGAGGTTAGAAAGCTATAGGATGAGGTGACAGAAGCAGAAAGTCAGGGTTGAGTGCGAGCAGGCTGTACCAAAAGAGACGATTTGTATTGCCTGACAGCATATTGTCACCAATGACAAGGCACTACCATGGTCCTGCACATGTTAAGAGAGATGCAATGATGAACCTTTTCCAACAGGTGTGGTACAATCCCAGATTTAGAGCAACTGCAAAGACACTATGTCATCATTGTGTAATATGTAAGCAACAAAACACAGTAGGAAGAAAACAGATTGTCATGAGTCACATTGGTAAATCTGCAGGTCCTTTGAGCCAGATGCAAATTTACTTCACAGAGATGCCCTTTTGCAATGGTTTGAGATATTTTTTGGTCACTGTGTGCATTTTCTCATAATGGGTTGAAGCTTATTCTACTCATAGAAGCGATAGTTTGACTATGGCAAAATTGCTGTTATGGAAGTTGATTTCGGAGATTCGGATTTCCGGCTTCTCTTGAGTCAAACCGTGGAACTCAATTTAATAATGAGGTCCTAAAAAGGTTATGTGTAGCACTACAGGTTGAGCAGAAGCTTCATTGCAGTTACCGACTGAAGGCTTCTGGGTTGGTAGAGCAGATCAATGGCACATTGAAATCCAGATTGGTGAATGTGATAGGTTCTGCCTCTCACCAGGTTGGAGAAGCTGACCTTGCAGTCCAACAGGATCATTGCCATGACCTTAGTCCGGGGGACTGGGTAATGATGGAGAAGCACTTGCGCAGAATGTGCCTGGAACCACGCTGTGGATGTTCCAACTGATGGTCTGACACAATTTTTCCTGAATTTACTCATCAACGAAGCTGATATGAGAGTATTTCCTTATATGAGTAGATTTCTAGCTTTGTCATACATTTTTAGTGCTAAGACTTTGCTGAATTTCTCAAATGACTGCTTCTAGTTTAGATTTTTCTTTAGTTAAATGGTCTAAATCTTGAGTAACCATGCAGTCCGATGCTGGAATCTCTTATAAATGCAAAAGTGTGTATACTGTGATTTCTTTTCTATTACTGGTTTGATATTAATTGCAATGCTTATTCTCTAGCATCTGCCACATCATGTTTCTGTGAAAGATTTTAAACTTACAATTCCTTCTGGAGCCACTAAAAGAAATGTTTCTGATTCTACTGACACAAATGACAATTTGCATACTACATAGGCTCTGTAAATGTATTTAAATGCTTTAAAGAAACAATTTTTCTTGCTCAAGTTGATATGGTTTGTGAATTATTTAGCCATGGAAGTTGCTGTTCTCTGGGGTGGCATTGCCACTTTTCTGAATTTGTATTTTATGGTTTTAGGAATTTTAAATGAATGTTTAAACATATAGGTTTTTTCACTGTGTTTTTATGTCTTGTTCTTGTATGACATATCATTGGTCAAATAAAGGGACTTTGAAATGACAATTCCTTTCACAATAATACTTTGAAAATAGATTTTAGCTCAAATGTGTATGCTACTTTGCTTAACAAGTACACAAACACTATGGATGTTGGTGATTGCTACATCTGTATGCAAAATACATCATCAGTTGTTTAAGGCGTGCCCTACCATAGCTTACCTCTAGCATATGGAATTTCTTGCAGTGTGCTAGCCATTTTACGGTACTGTTCAATTGCTATATTATTACTATAATCAAGATTGGATCTTTTTTAAATTTCTGTGCTTGGACATTTAAATCTGCATCCTGAGGCTTGAACAATTGCAACTCTGGGTTACATATTTGGACCAACTCAATCTTTTGACATGGCTTATGCACTTAGAAATTACCTAACATATGAATTAGTGGGAACTAAAAAACATTTTTTTAGATTTAGTGGAAAGTAGATGAAACCTTGAAATGAATAACAGTAGTGCACTGCCTAAATTAACTCCTTGGAGCTTACCACAATAAGAAAACAAAATTGAAGAGGGAATGGTTTCATTAGCTTTAGTGTGGTAACTTATAGGTAAACCTTGTATATTCAGAAAGAAATCAAACATTACTACTATTTTTTGGGGATTTAGTGAATGTGAACAAACATTTGAATTGTTTGAAAACTGGGGAAGACATTTAGAAGGTGTAGATCCAAATTTCCCTTGAGTGTATTAAATTTGTAGGAAGAGTGCTTTTTACAAGTTGCCTTAAAGATGGTATGGAATGTGTAATATGGGAATAGTTTTTCCAAAAATGTATCAAGTTAAACGCATCAAAGAACAATTAATGGATTCCAATAAGAGAATGAAGAGAAGTGCAAGTGCAACTGACATAGTGGGAGACATATTTGGAGTTCTAATTCCTTCAATAGGAGTAATCTCAGAAAACTAGAAAGCTGTCTACTATTGTTACTGAACTTGCCACCAGTACAACTGGGGGGTTTCTGTTGTAAATGAAGAAATGATATCGATGGTGATTCAATATCCTTCTCGTGAAGGTGGGCAGAGTCTGCCGATTGCTGAAAGTTCAACAGTATTGTGCCTATATGCTAGGCAGAACTAAAGTCTTACAAGATTACATTTAAAACATTACTGACTTAAACAAGGACATACAAGATTTAAAAGCAGATGGTCCCTGGGAAATCATAGGTAAGGGATTGTCAAGTGTTACCAGCTGGTTGGGAAACTTAGCAAATGGATAAGTGATTTCCATCTAGAGACCTGTAGTGGCGATCTCTTTGTGCATAATGCTGCTGATATTGTTGATTACATTTTGCAGATATCAAAAGAGTAAAAATCTTGGAGTAAAAAGGACAAGAGCTGATCTTGAAATGGATAAAAGCCTTAGAAGAGAGCAGAAGAAAAAGGTTAAAGACAACACACCGATAATCTGTGATGAGATCTGATGTAATAGTTAAAATGATGGCTTGATTCGCCATCAGAGAGGGGCCTGATGCAACACGATTTAAAAAAACATTATACATAACCTGTTTCTTCAAAAAAGACAAAAGAAGTTGAAAGTATACGTTGCACACGTTAGACACAGTGACACATGAAACTGAGAAAAGTGTAGTAGAAGCACTGTAAAAGCATGCTTTAAAAACATAAGATGAAGAAACCACACATATGAAGTAATACTAATATATATATAAACGAAGTTGCACTAATTACTTCCTATTGCACATGTTGCTTATTTTGTTTTTGTTTGATCTTGTTATTAAGATTTTGTGAATGAACACTGCAATATGAGGACACAATAAATCACAGTATAAACCTTCGCCAGTTGGTTAATGGGATTGAGCATTGCAGTTACACAGTGTAACAGATTCATTAGGACATGTCTCACAGAGATCTATTGTACATGTTGCTTTGTAATGTATACTGATGAAATTATGATGTTAAGTGAAGTGGCCTAGTGTTTTTCGTGCTTTCTGATGGGAGTGCACCAGTTAGAAAAGTCGGTGCAAAAACGTGTTGGATTGAAGTACAAGCTTGAAACTTCACACAGTAATATTAGATCGCCTATAGTTTAAGAAAATGTATAAACAATTTTAAAACATTTTTTTAATAAAAACGTACGTATACGAACATTGTGAAATTTTGTGGTAATAGGGTATTTCTAATGTTAGCTATTTTAATGTAATAATAATTTGTGAATTGTATTCTTTATTTGAAGTGATTTAATGTTATTATATTTGATGTTGAGTTAGAGCTCATTTCATTTAAACGTGCGATGCTAACTTAAAGGCCTTTTTTGAATGCTTTTTCTCTAGTGGTGACCTTTCCCCTGATTTAATACAGTGGGTCATTTTATACTAGTGAATTGTTGCTTATTTGTCCCATACATGTCTAAACCCTGACATTTCTGAATGTTTCTTTAATGTGCACAGTGAAATAATCCTCTGGGAATACATTTTTCAGGTATTGCTATGGACAATTTACTTTGTATCGTTTTATTGATACTAGGCTTATGAGGACTTCAATTGTTTGTTTTTCATGTCTAGCATGGGAAACCATCTCGATGTTTCAAGTGCCCTAGGTGGCACCATGAGGATACAGACATGTGATAGTCTTTCGATGGTGGTGTGATGCCACCTCACGGGGAGGATCTTAAAAATCTTATAAAAGAAGAAACCCTAAAGGAGGGGCAACAACAAGCTGCTATGCTGATCGATTTTTGATTAACTTTTCTCTTACTTTGAACTGCCTGGCTGATGCTACAGTTGGTAGCTGATGGACTGAACCCTCTTGCTGAAACATTTCCATTTTTTCTATTTTTTTCTTTATGCTAATGGACTTACCCTTAATGGACTCTAAACCTGAACCCTTTTGGCATCCTCCTAAGACCTGAGGTGTTAGACACTGGTCTATCCTTCTCCCTTAATGGTGGTAAGACTATGTAACTCTGTAGCTGTTTCTGATTTGAGAAAGCCTGCTTAAATGCTTGGCACTGTTATAAAAGCTGTGATATTCTTAACTGAACTTCTCAAGAAATTACTTGTGGCAATTAATTTTGAATCTCTAATACAATAACCAAATTAATCAAATCTCTGTCTGAGTCTGTTATTGAGTCCTGTGGTTCTTCCGTTTTAACTGTGCTGTTACAAATGATTTATTTGTGTTGTAGGGAGAATCATCAAGCTCTGACAGAACATCAAGTGTTACTTCTTTTGTTTTGCATTGCTTTCGCATAGGTCTTGGTCTGCATAATCCTCACTTGACTTAACTTCTTCAGGAGGTTGGGTCTTCCTGTTGCTATCCTTTATGTCTGTAGCATGGTCTTAAGGGTGGTGTACTTAAATTTTATCTTGGATTTGTGAGTTGGCTGCCAATTAATGGTCCTCATTGGACAGCTGATGTGGATTTTGCTCACCCTAATTTCCACCCCTACTATCGGCGGACAAAGATTCATTAGAGGATCATTGCATCTGGGGTAATGAAAGCACTGCAGTTTGTCTAATCGTAAGGGGCACAGTACAGTTAGAGTAGTAAATGAGAGTAAGCATATAATAAATATTTTACCACACTTTATGCTGCAACAACATTTTTGCCTGGACTGCTTTGGTTCCCTGTTCGACATCCACTTGAATCATGAGATGAAGGAGATGGAGTCAAAAAAGATCAGTCTCTGTAGAGCTTATGCCCTACAATGCAGGGGAAAATAGCATGCAAACAGAATGGTAATGCCATGCACCTTTGCTTGTAAAGTGAGTCTCGATATTACATTTTGAAGGACAGGAACATTCTTGTAATATAATCGGCACTCACCCAAGATATGGCTTTCAAATTAGAAAGAAATTCAGGAATAAACAATTGCTTGCTCTTTGTTCCTCAAAAGCTCATGGATGATAATTACATTTCATGGCAAAATTATTTTCATAACATGCTTTTAAACCCCTTAGGCCCTACTCTCGATTGCCGCACAGGGTGCTATCTACTTCTTAAATTCAACACCATAGGGATCAAATTTACCCCCAACCCTGTGGAATAATATGTGGATGTTGGTGTTTCTGCACAAAAAAAAATGTTTTTCACCTATTAAGTTTTGGAATGGCTGACCTGAGTAAAGAAAGTGTTCAATGGCGATACGGTAATTACCAGGTGCGGTAAACTCCACACCTCTTGGAACTGCAACAGCACTCATAACCAAGACCTAAGAATATTACCTGAAACTTTGAGAATTGAAAAGTTCAGGACATGTAACTTTTTTTTGGCAGGGAATTATAGCGGTGTTTGAGGCATAGACTATCTGCTTTCAAAAAAGGATTGTCTGCTTGCTGTATAAACGCATTCTCCTTTGATGAGTCATCCCAGGCAGATTAAGTATCATCTAGAATATCACAGTGTTTTCTTCTTTTACACAGCCATTAACATATAGATGGCATTTGTGTAAACATTGAAGATAATCATCATTGAATTAATGTTATCTTCTAGTAAAAGTCTCCAGGGAAACAAGAGAGTGCTCATCTTTGCCCAGAAATAGCTGAAAACATGTCTTTTAAACGGACCTTTTTGAGAATAGTGTTTTCTGATAAATCTAGCTGAAGTCTATATGCAGAGTTTATACTGTAATTATAAGATGGTTTGCAGGTAGACCTTATTTTCTATCGCATGTCTCTATCACAAATAGATATTGGTCATATATGCAAATTGTACCAATAAATATCTCCCCATATTCACAGAGAAAATTACTACTATTGCAGTCATTTTGTGCACGAGTTATAGAAGGAGTTGGGTATGTTTTGGCCAGATTCAATACATCTCTTGCTCACTTAGGATTTCATTCACAAAAGCAAAGAAAGAAAATTTGCTTCCGTGGGGTTACTCCAAAATTTTGAGCAAATTTCAGACCATTCAGGAATTTACAAAGATTTCATGAATAGTCTGTGGAATCTACAATTTTGGATATTCCAATGAGTATATACATGGACAAGCATTTATTCATAAGGATTGTGAAAGGTGCACATTTCCACATGTGAGTGTAAAACAATTGTGCTATAGCACCAGCGGAGGCCCCTCCATTAGAGGGGAGGAGCACCGCCCCCCCCTGCCACCAGCAGCAAATAAAACAATTTTAAAATGGGTTTTAAACCTATTTTATGATTGTTTTATTTTAATTCCCCTGGACCCACCCCACCCCCCAAGACTCTGATGAGTCTTGGGGACGGGTCCAGGGGATGACACTACTGGTGGGGGAGTGGTGGGCACTCCCTTTACTGTGCATCGGGTAAAAAATAATAATTTTTCTTCAGAACATGCAGATTTTGGTTCAGTAAGCACGGAAATCCACATGTTTTCCCTAAAAATTAATAATTGCGTGGTATTTACTGCACCTGATAATTTATGACTCAGCGGAGTCGGATTTTGTCAGGAGTGATAAATATCACACCAGTTACTAGGTCACTCATAATGAGAGCATAAGTGATGTGTGCCCAGTGGGGATCTTGAGCAAATGAGACAATTGATGATTGGCTGAATAGGGCATAAAGAATGCTCTGCCCAAGAGCTGGTACCATACAAGCCTTCACTAACTTACTTGTGTACTATATGTATCTCACCACATGTAACAGTCCTGCTAGGGCATGCAGTTGAGGACCTAGTAATTTTTTCAAGACTGGATATAACATAATTTCCTTTTTGGGCTAAAAGTCATGAAAGTCTGTAGTTCTTTTACTTTTCTCATGCTTGGGATGGCCCACCCGCAGTTATTAAGATCTGCTGCTGAAGCTGGCTTGCGACTTGACCTTTGTTCAGTGGATACACAGTAGCTTGTCGCCTCCTCTAGTTCTTGAATATTCATGAGTAGATGGCAGTACAATGGTTGTAGTGAGAAGGCAGACATACAAAATAGCAATTCCTGCTTTTAAATATGGTATTTACTAATGAAACACAATTTGTGCAATTATGAATAGTGCTGTGTATCTTTGAGGAAACAATGGTAACTATATCTCAGTGAATTAATTGTAGCCTGTGAGAAATTGGGTTGTTGGTTGATGATGGTGAAAACCTACTTAAGCAATAGCCACAGTCCTTGTCAGGGTCACCAAATTAACCTGTGATTTACCCTCTGGTAGCTTGGCACAAAAGCAGTCAGGCTTAACTTAGAGGCAATATGTAAAGTACTTATGCTGCCCACAAACATTAATAAAGTGAAAAAGCAACACAAGAAAAATCCTGCACCAAATTAGAAAAATAGAGTAAAATCTAATAAATTATTTGACACCAAAACAACAAAAATCCAATTTAACAGAATTGAAGATACTGAATTTTAAAGGGTTGGTAGCACCAAAAGGCGTGGAGAGCCAGCTGAGGGAATCTTGTTGCACTGGACCAGGACAAAGTCACAAGTTCAAGGCCGCCATGATGCGCGCGGGCCGGGCATAGTGACCAAGTTAGTCCCACTGAAAATTGTATGTTATGTCCATGATAAGGAGTATTGTGTCATGCTGCATTGGTTCCAGTGAGGACCAGAGAGTACTGTGATGTGAGGTCTTGCATAGAGTTGCGTTGGGTCCAGTGAGGAGCGACAAGTGCTGCAGTGAGAGGTCCTGCGTTCAGTTGTATTGGTCTGCATCGGTTTTGAACAGGCTGCTGCGATACGAGGTCCTGTGTTGAGTTGCATCGAGCTGCGTCGGTTCCGATGAGGAGCTGCGAGGGCTGCAATGCAAGGTCCTGCATCAAGTTGCCTCATACTGCATTGGTTCCAATGAGGCCACCGATCAGGGGCTGTGAGGTCCTGCGTTCTGCTGCTTTGTGCTTTGTCGGTTCTGAGGAATGCCCACAGTTGGGCCAGGAGGAGTACACTGTAATGCCAGCCAAAGGGTGTAGAACCTCTTGGGGATCAAGACTCACTCCAGCAGAGGCCAGCAGCAGGGCACAGGTGGGTTCGGTTGAGGCTGGGCAGATGCTGGGAAGTTCTCTGGAGCCTATGACCCTGTAACTCAGAAAAGGGAGGCCAGTCAGCTAGCCCTGTAGTCACTCTGATGGTTCTGGGTTCAATGAGCAGGTCCAATATTCCTTTCTCAGGAAGCAGGGCAGTCCTTCTTGCAGCAGGATAGTCCTTCCAGCAGCAGGGCAGTAAAGTAGTCCTTCTTCTGAGTCTTCCAAACATCCAGAAGTGATCTGAAGAAAGTGGGTCTGAGGGTCCCATTTTTAAACCTGGGGCTAGCTTGGAAGTGGGAGAAGCTTTTGGAGTTTTCCTTCCACAGAGTTATCTGGAATTTCCTACCTCCCTGTCTGCAGGCACAATAGGTTAGTTTGAAATAATTTGTGTGTTAGCTGAGGCAGTGTCTTTGAAGTGCAAGTAGGGCTGTGCATAGCTAGACCTACGCCTAATCCTGCCTTGGATGCCCCATCCTACCAACACTTGTGTGACTGCCTGGGAGGAATATGCAAAGGCCTACTGCAAACTACTCCTTGTCATGTGACCTGGGAAACAGGCTGCACGCACCAAATGTTAAGGACAAAAAAATGCCAACTTTCTAAAGTGGCATTTTCAGAATTGTGACTTAAAATCCGACTTTACCATTAAAGAGGATTTTAAATTACAATTCCTCAGACAGCAAACACGTATATTCTACCTGTTCCTAAACAAAAGTTATCACTTATTAAATGTAATAAGGTAACCCAATGTTATTCTATGGGAAAGGTGAGTCTTTCAATAGTGAAAAGCAAATTTGAGATTTTTTCACTACCAGAACATGTTTAAAAGGGTCGACTTAAGTGGATGGCACAATAAAAGCTGCAGGCCCACTAGTAGCATTTAACTTACAGGCTTTGGGTAACTGTAGTACCACTTTACTAGGGATTTACAAATAAATCAAATAAGCAAATTGGGTGTAAGTCAATTTTACCATATTTAGAGGTGGGGAGCACAAGCACTTTAGCACTGGTTAGCAGTAGAACAGTGCACAGAATCCTAAGGTCAACAAAAACAGGTTCATAAAACAGGAAAGGTGAAGGCAAAAAGTTTGGGGGTAACCCTGTAGAGAGGGCAGGTCAAACACAGCCACTCTCCAAGCACTATTAACCCATGATTCTCTGTTGCATAGCTAAAGAGGATCTGTGTAGAAGAGATTTGCTTAATCCTAGTCTCCATTTGTGCAAGTAATTATGGATGGTGCAGGGTGATTTCCCTAAGTTACCTCCAGTATAGCATTGTTTTCTTTGAGAGGTTCACATAGGTTTAGGATTTGGTCAATCCGGTTCGCTTTAGAAAATTTTCAAATGCTGTACAGTTTCAAAAGAGACATGGAAATTTTGATTGCGGCATGAAGGTTGAAAAATGTTTAGGCTTTTCAAGCAATGCCTTCATTGTTAAAGATATTAAATCCATTGGTTCTTCACGTGCCATGTTGAACAATAGGAACATTGAAGACCTATATAGCATATCAATGCTCTGTACAACACATTCATAGCTCAACACATGGGTATTGTGGGATGATGAGCCTAAAGATTTAATCTACATGAATTAGCATTGAGGGAAATAGTTCTGCAAAAAATTAACTGAGCATGCCTCACTCAGGGTACCCAGAAAAGTGTATGTGGAATGTAAGAGTCATATAAAATATATTCACTAGAATGTGAGTAAAGCATTGATTCTATCTCTCTATATCACCTAAAATTAGGAAACGTTCCAGAGCTTCAATTATATTGATGCATCTCTTTATGTCTATAGTTAATAGTTAACTCCACATCATACATATAGCAACTAGTATAATTAAACAAAGAAAAGCCTGAGTGATTTGTTAGGACTTGTTTGAATTACCTACCAATAAATAAAGTTTCTAGAATAAAAATTAGATTAGCTCACAACTTCAACTATTTTAGTGACTTTGATGTATTACGCTAATAGATAAGGCATGTGTTATGTACCCCTCATGGCTCGGGATTCACCAGCATATAGCACACATTGAATGAATCACACAGACAGTTGGAATTTATGTTAGACTACTGTTATTGAATGCTTCTGTCAGAGCTTCTCTCACTATGCAGCCTGCTACAGGAGTATTCATCTTTGCCTCCTTGCTTCCTGTTCCCCTTCCTGTTGGCTGTAAGTGGTGTCCAGGTTACTGACAGTTAGCTAATTTCCTCCGTTCCTGCTACCCACTCCCTAGTGTGTCTCCTATTGCCGATATTACATCTCTCCCATACACACTTAAATAAAAAGTGCCTTTGCACCAAGTGCGTAATTCCTTTAGATCCGCCTATGATTCTCACTGGTCTTTTCAACGGTCTGGTTGACCAATGTGGGGTTGGTTCTTTCCTGGTGTCAGAGTGCTGGGCCATGGAAACATATTCTTCTTCTCTTGACATTTTCAGTGCTGATGTGTCATAGTTGCTGGTGTCAAGTTATAGGGCCTGGTCATGTGGTGATAGCACTTGAAAAGAGTGACAAACCTGGTTTCTGCATCCCTCCCCTATCTGCAGTCATCATGATTCCTTTCCAGGTGATTACATACAGCGGTTGATTCACATATTTGGCATGCAACTTCCTTCTTTGTTTAATTTGACTAGCGTCTGGTCTCCTTCATTCTATTCTAATTATTTGGACTGTCATTGTGTGTCAGCATAATTCTTCATCTTGCCTTTATCCTATTGATTGAGGTGGCGTAGTTCATCCTCACTTGATCATGTGTTCTTCTCCAAGTGGTGTGGGGGCCAGTTTGGTTGGTTAGTGTGCATTTCACAACCTAGCCAGAGCATTGTTGGGCATCGGCCATGTAGTGCTATGAGGGGGATTTCTTTATGCATGCAGAACAATGTTTATTTTTTGCTGAATCAGCGTCTTTTCTAAATCCACCTTTCTTAAATGTAGACATTACATTTCCCACCATTCCATTTGCCTTAGGTGATAGCAGTGGTTTTTTTGGTGTCTGGAACTGAGGTATGTGGCAAGTCCAGAAGCTTTATTGACATTGAATGGGGGCCCACTGTCCTTGTTCACTATTTCTGGAATGCCAAATGCGGCAAACATTTCATCAAGTGCTGGTATTATCCTAGCAGCACTGCTTGACAATAGATGTTTTACAAGAGGGAATCTCGAGTTTTTGCTCTTGACAACCATTATGTATTTCCCTGATTTTACAAGCCCAAAGAAGTCAATTGTAATGTTGCATCAAGTGCCATCCATGAGTGGTGAAATTTGCTGTGGGGTGTCTGTCATTTGTTTGTTGGCTAATTATCTGACATATGTGACATTCTCGGAGTGTGTCCTCTACAGTCAGATCTGGCATTGGAAATCACACTTGTTCCTTTAAGGCCCTCTTGGTAGCACTATACCTCTGCGTCCTTTATGAGCTAGCTCGTTCACTTACTGATCCAAACACTTTGGGATAATGATCACCCCTCCCCCGAGGAAATTGCCACATGACATCACTACAGCTCATCGCTCATGTATCTGAATGCTGACAACTTCTTGATACCAATTTCTCGATCAAGCATGCTACTTTTCACATGTGTCCATTGATGGTGTCTGTCCCTTTAGCTTCACTAATGGATTTCAGTGGGACAGATGGTGGTAACGATCCTTTCATCACAGAGTTTCAATACTCCGAGGAGGGGGTTGACTTCGTCACTGTCAGGAGATATCTTGACATATATTGGATAATGCTCTTTCCCCTACTTGTATGCAGTGACATTGCTGTATTCTTGTGGGTCTATTACCCATATCTAGATTCTTGTTGTCATCTTTGCTTTGGAGCAACCAAAAACAGTAAAGCTTGGTTGTTATTCATGATTGTGATCTGATTTCCATAAATATATAAATGATAGTGTGCATTCCGATACAGGTACTTCACCTGTGGTGAGTATGGTGTTTCAGCAATATTCAAGCTCCTGCTGGCATAAGATATGATTTGATATTGATCATTTCCTTTCTGATCTTGCACTAGAATAGTAGGCCTGGGCGTAGTTCGCTGAGTTTTGCTACACGGAACTCCGCGAAGTTACAAAAAAAATCCGCGAAGTTCCGCGAGTGGCAGAGTGCAGTGCGAACTGCCGTTTGTGCTGGTATTCCTGCCGCTCGGGTAGAAATTCTACCTGAGCGGCAGCTCGCGCTCGCGAACTTACTGTTTGTGATCGCAAACTTACCGTTCACGATCGCGAGTGGGGAAAAAACTCTGCTGCACATCGCGAAGCGGGGTTTTCTACACTCCGCAAGCTCCGCGGAGTGCAGAAAACTCCGCAAACTCCGCGAACGGAGCAAACTTCACCACCCAGTCCTATAGAATAGTCCCAAGAACTACAGGGCTGCCATCTACTGTAAACTCCTGATTTCCTTTGGGATCACCTCTTGAAAGATCACAGACACTGGTGATACTGAGTAAGGGTGGGCGGAATTTGCATAGTCGCGTTACGCAAAGTTCTGCAAAACAGTAAAAAATCTCCGCGAACTGGCGGAATTGCTTGTCCCGCCCGTTCGCGATGTGTTTTTGCGTGCTCGCGGGGAAATATCTCACTAACTTGCCCATGCGGTCGCTAATGGGTGCGGCCATCTTGTTTTTCACTTGTCCCGCCAGTTCGCGATGCTTATTGACTGTTCCGGGTCACGTATTGCGTGCTCCCGCCCATTCGCGATGAGTATTTCCTGTTCGGGAACGCGTATTACGTGTTCGCGCCACTTCTTGCGTGCTCGCGGGGGAAATATCGCACAAACTTGCCCATGCGGTCGCAATGGGCGCGGCCATCTTGATTTTCACTCTATTGCTATGGTTCTGGGCCTGCTTTTCTATCCTCCCTCTATCGTTGCAATCCTTTGTTTATGTACACTTTTTTTAAATTTTTTTTATTTATAATCTTTCTCTCTATTTTCCTGATTCTATATTTTGACTTTTTTTTCTACTTTTTGTGACTTTTTCTCCTACTTTTTCACTCTTTTTCTATAACTTGCTTTTTTCATTTCTTTTACTTACTTTTCAAATTCCTCCCTTTTCTTTTCCGCCCCCCCCAGTCCCAGAACCATGGCCAAGGGTGTGGGCAAGGCTGCCCACACGGGGTGCAGGAACGGGCCTTATTCGGTGAGGTGGAGGTGGCCGCACTTGTTTTTTTAGTACAGCGCCACCTCCCCTTAACCCTGGCAGGAGGCGGCAGGCCTGGGTCCGGGTACGGCCTCCGGGAGCGTCGCCAGCGGTGGGAAAAGGTGCGCCGGGCAGTATTTCGCTGCTCTGGTGTCCGGCGCACCGATACCCAGCTGACGCACCGGTGGTCCGATATCCTGGACCGGGAGCAGGACCTGCTGGACCTGCTAGGAGTGGAGGTCCCGGGGCTTGGTGAGTAGCTATTTAATGTTACTACTTTGTGTTCTTCTGCTCTGTGTTATATATTGCAAATATATTTTTTTTCCCGAACAGCAAGAATACTGCTGCTTACATTGCAGGTAAATTACGTTTACAAATCTTTTGTGATTGCTTAAGACACAGGTGCTCGGCGCTACTAATCTTTTACTTGTTTGCAACTTTGCGCTCGCTTGGCATGATTATGTAAGAGTTTACTTTAGAGAACTTAAGTTAGTTAATGCTAGAGAGACTCTAGTCCTTCCTTTGTCCTCCTGCCACTAAGAAGAGATAGTGGTGGATTGATATGTTTAGTTACTTATAGTAGGTAATTTTTTAGTGCTCTGCGTGACGCATCCTCTGTCACGTCACGTGTTGCTGAGTGCTGCTTACCCCAGTCCTTCGTAGAACCTTTTGTAGTTTGTTTAGTGAGTGGTAATAGGCTTATCACTAGCAGAATATCAGCAGCAACCAACCAACAATTTGGTGTATGCAAAAATGTATGCATGTGTCCTCCATCTATGCATTTTTGAGGACTAAAATAAATGGAAAAGCAGACTTAGAGAACAATTGGCCCGTCTGGAATAGGTGGGCTAGGTCAGGTGGTACTTAGGCTTAGTTAGTATTCTGGAATCAGAATGGAACACTGGATTAGTGTTCATAAATAATAACTACACGGTCCGCGAATCCCGCAATATTAGTCGACCAGATTAGATAGGTCAATTTTATTGCAATTGTTGTTTCCATAAATGTTTTTTGGAGCGTTTTTTTAAATATTTTATTTGTTTCACACCAATCATCCATGTTTGTCTCTTTCTTTCTTACATCTTTCATGATCAGCACCCAGGGGCAAGAAGATGGGGTCGAAGTCGGCGGGAGCTGTAGAAGATCCCTCCCAGGGCCAGGAACGCTCCTCTACCGAGGGCTCTGCTGCTGGCCCCAGTAAGTCCTCCTGTTGTTAATATTAATAATTATACTTCCCTAACTTTTACTGCACCTTATTTTTTCCGAACTATTATTTTGATTTCCTAATTCTATTTTTTACAAAATCTTCTTCGATCAAGACAATCTGTTTCTAAATTCTTGTTATCCCTGCCTCTGCTATGACTCTCTGTACTACTACTATTAGTCTGTCTGTAGCTAAGCTTGCCCAGTTGGCCACTCTTTATTTAAAAGGTTTTAAATAAAACTCAGATTCACCAATCGCTATAGCCACTGAGTCCAGTCCTTTGGGTTGTCCTCTTCTAGTCTTCTTAATCTTGAGGCTTTTCGACAATTCCCATCAACAAAATGCCCAACCAGATATTTTACTATTTTTGATAGGATAGGACATACTATTACTACTACTGTTGTAGGGATTCTGCACATACAGAACTATGCACAAGAAAATAGGACGTTGGTGATAGGAGGTTGGACCTTCCTCACACCTCACCCACAATCCCCTGACCGACTAGCTATAGTGTCTCATTAGCTCCCCGAAACCCCCGAAGATACCCAATGATTAGACAACCCAGAACATAACACTACACTCCTGACCTCTCAGAGTCATGGAAGCAATGCACAGTGCACACCCTTTTGCTCACTCACTCGTGTAAGTCCACACCAAATACCACAGAGTCTATGTAAGTTCAAAAGGTTTATTTTCAAGTAACAAGCTCTGTACGTTGTTCTATAATGCAGTATACGAGCCAGCACCAACAGCAAAATGCATAAGATTAAAACAATAAACATTGTTACAACTACAAGTCCATAGAAGACAAAAGGGGAAATCAATCATGATGATAACTGAACAGTGGTGGAAGAACCACCCTCCCCTTGGTAGGAATATAGTTTATATAAAATTATAAATGAAGATCTCTGAGCGAATTCTGGGGGACCCCTCACCTTAGAAGAACCTAGAAGTATGGTTACATCATAAGCTCTGCAAAGCTCTGGTTCGTAGAAGGGAATCTTCCGTCTGCTATGAGAAAAATGGTGTGCGTTAGTATTTTGCAAGCATTTCTCAGTCGTGCCAAAAAGTGTAGCATGTTATGGCTAAGCAATACGGACTGACCACCAGAACTCCATAACAAAGTGGCTTGTTTTTCGACCTTGTACGCAGCGCTCAGACAGTAGCAGTATGATCTCATGTGGGCTCAAAGGCGTCTTACACAACAAGCTGCGAGGTAACGTGCATAAAAATAAAAGACACAAAGCTAAAATGGTTGCATGGCTCAGGCTAACTTAGCAAAGACTAGAATGACCCTAGTAGGGACCATGATATAACACTACTAGTGTCTACTGTACTCTAGTACCCGATTTGTACTAGTGATGTATGTTGTATATGTATTAACTTTTTTTCAATCTTGCTAGTGAAAAAGAATAAATAGGGGGAATGTGTATATGGCATCTAAAAAATGTGTAATGTTTTTTCTAGGCGTACTACCGACCACCAGTGCCGGGGCCAGCGGCGATGGCGACGCAGCCATTTCAGAGGGAGCAGGAGATGCTGAAGTTGCAGGACCTGCAGGGGGTGAGCCAGCAGCAGTGGCGGGCGGTGGTAAGTTATATTCCTTACTTATTGACATTACACTCGCTGCAAGGGTGTACACTGTACTGTTGAGACTTAGTAAGTAAGAAGTTGTTGTGAACAACGGTTGAAGAAGACACCCTTTACTTAGCATTAGCAATAGCATTAGCGGCAGGAGTTGAGTAACCAATGGCCTCTTCTATCTGACTTCAACTCAGCTGTGAAAGTTTTATGGAGAAGACTAAGTCAGTTCAGATGACCTTGATGGATGTGTTGAACGAAAAGAGAAAGAAGGGTGGAAGGAGGAAGGACGGGCGAGATGTAATATTTATGACTGGCAGAGAAGGATACGTGGGATGCATGCATAGGTGGCTGATAGGAATCAGATGCATGGGTGGTTGAATGATGGGTGGAAGGTGAAAGAAAAGATGCCTGCCTGGGTGGGTGAAACTGTATGGGTGGATAGCAAGAATCCTCAGTGGTGTTTGGGTCAAACTCAAAGCCAAGGCAAGCAAGGAAGGAAGGACGCATGGGTGGTGGTTTAAAAAAAAAGAACAAATGTTTGTTGTTGGTGAAACAAACTAAGATTTGTTGAGAGATTAGGAAGAATGATAGACTTTTACTTTGAATGGATGGATGCCTGGATGGTATTCATCATAGATAGCATAGGTGGAGACTGTCACTGGATGAAGAGTCTTAGATTGAAGAGAATGTAAAAGAAACCACACCAGAGTAGCAAAGCCGAGGAGAATATAAGTTGTATTTTCAGAATACTCCCTTGACTCACAGTAGTTTGCAAGCACAGCATATATATTGTGTATGTATGTAGTTATCAAGCGCCTTCCTCCGACTCAGAGGAGAACTCCCTACCTATGGTAATTTTTTTTCGACTGTGTCAGCCAGCCTGCCATGGGTGGCCTATCGGCTGGTTACACAATCAATCAAAACAAAGTACCTCATGTCGTCCCATATATAAGCAATGATCATTGGATCAGATATCATCTGCCTTTTTGTAGTAGTCAGGGCAGGGTGAAAGTGAAATTAAGCAGTTGCCCTTGATGTAACAGAGTATGGCCATTGGCCAGTGCCACCCGTAATAGAAAAATACGAGCTTCCCCACCTGCAGACGGTAGTAAATAAAACTAACGTGAGTCTGCGTCATGACTCGAGTATGTTTGTCTTGGGCGCAAGCTGACTGAGCTGGCATGCCGGCGGCGGCTACAAGGTTATGTTAATTTCGCAAAACAAGAGAGAAGAAGAAGACTGGTGTACTGTGTACTCGAGTACATACATAGTGCTAGTATAATGCCTGAAACTCCCACAAATGTTACAGGCCGAGGAAGTGGGAGGATAGATACATACCACAAATGTTATGTACTGTGCTTGCTAGTGCTACTGTGCGTGTGTGTGAATTAATTTGTGTTACTGTTTTGCTAAGAGTATTGGTTAATAGTTTTTTTTTCTTTCTTGATATAGCTACTCATTCCCAAGCAAAACCATCCAGGAAGGAGTTGGCAGTCATGGCCCGGCGCCGGAAGCTGGAGGCCATCTGCCAAGAATACCGGCGGCTGGTGGCTCTGGCGGAGGAGGAGGAGGAGGCGGCGGCAGCTGCAGCCTCCTCCAATGCCCCGGGCCCCAGCCAGGCCCCTCCAGTGATACGGCGCCGCGGTCAGGCAGCCGCACTTCCACATCCAGCACTGCTGCCCCCCCCCTGTGGATGCAACTGCAGGGCATATGCGCGCCGCATGCTCCTCCGGAATGCGCGTCTAGAGGAGCAGTTAGAGGAGGTGAAAAAGAAGATAAAGGTCCTGGAGAAGGAAATCCGAAGAGCCCGCCGATAACTTGACCCTGTTGGATTGCCCCTTTTTTAATCCTTTCTTTGGTTGGTGGGAATTGGGTGTTGCATTGGGTTTATGGACATTTTGGACATTGGTTGGACTTTCTCGTTTTGGACATTGGTTGGGGTTAGGGAGAGGGGTGGGTGGGGTGTTGTGGGATTTTTTTACATAGTTTATTTTTGTTAGGGTATTAAATTATATTTATACTTATAGCAATACCTTGTTAATGTTTTGTGGGGGGGTTACTGTTTTACGTCACATGGTTTCCTTGCTGCTGCAGGGCTGCACCCAGTGTTTGATTTAATAATCTGCCGATTTTGTAACACACAAACAGATAGATGCGGTACCCCTCACTGAGTGACTTGTCCTACTAGTACTGTCAGTCTCTCCTCCTAGTCCATTATTATACCTCCCCCAAACTTCTTATCTTACCTGTGATTGATGTTTAAGTTAGGCACAGCGATGGCTGCATGGCAGTGATGTTTTGGTTTCCCAAGAGAATGGAGAAGATGCCATGGTTGTGGTGGTAGTAGTAGACACTGGCAGTAGCATTTGCAAAAAAAAGAAAATGAGACAGTCAGTCGCATGAGAGAGACTCTGGGAGGAGTAGTAGAACGAAGTAAATAAAACATAATGGTGGCAGGGATAGCCTAGTACAACAAGTTACAAACTGTAGTTGTGTCGAGTGACACAAGCGTAACCTTTAGTGCTGTGTAGGAGGATGTTGATGAATCCAATCGATGCCGGAAATTAATTATGATGGATTAGGTTCCTTTGGGAAAAAAATTGACTTGCAAATATACTGAGCATGGGTGGGCAAGCAGAAGAAGATCCTCGCCTTGCCTTGAAATTGAATTAGTGTTGCTTTCACCACATCTGCCCCAGCATGCGTGTGATCAATTATTGGTGTACAATTCATTTAGTCACACCTCAATATAAATCACACAGCCCGGGGGAAGAGGGTTAGGGTTTGATGTATGGTTAAGAAGGGGGGTTTGGGGAAAGGTTTGAGAAAGAAAAACATTACACATGGACAAACAACAAAACACAATCTTGGCAGACGACCATATCCATAAATCTGTTAAGGGAGAAAAAGCAAATGCATGCATGATGATGATAACTTGATGGTTAATGGAATGTGGACTCACTCAGGTACTTACTAACTACTACTAGACAATTAGACAGTACATGGCAGCAGTATATTATGCAATTTGCCTTGCCTGTCTGCCCTCAGAGAGACCCAAATTGCATAGTTTCTGTTCTGTTGAACCGGGCTTACTTTTAAAAATAGCAAAGAAAATTAAAAAATAGCTGTGGGGATGAATTATAAGCAGAGAGCAAACATAATAGAAACAAAAGTCGTAATGTTTGAAGATAAAAAATGAATCAAATTATTTAAAAGATGATGAATGTTGATACTGTTACTGTATGTTATCCTGGTCAAATTGGGGAGTTGCATCTCAGCATTCCTCTTGGTCCTCCTCCCTTCCATGGACGCTCCGTTCATCAATCTTGGGTGCCGCCACTGCCTGCCTGGCTGATGCGGATTGGTAAGGTAAGTGTGAGTTGTTTTTCCCAGTATAGCACAGGGTAAGGGCCGGCCTGTAATTGTAGATGGAAAAACAAAAGGGATATTGAAAAATCAAGGAGAAACAAATGCATACATTACGGTGGAGTGCAACAAGAACACTTTCAGAGGCGGCATTGATACATCATGTCTACTCTGTTTCCAGCATTAACCTACAACAACAACACGACAGAGCAGACCCACGGCACCCGTGACCCATCCTCCATTTAGCGTACATTTTTTGACTGAGGCAGACAAAGCACATATACAGCAACATAGCATTTTACAAATTAAGTGACTAAATCAATGCACCGCTGTCAGTCATACCACTACACTCGACTCCACCACTACACAGACATGTAGGTTTGCTGTGGTTGTTGTTGACTTGTTTACCTTTATGCCACTCATGAAACGCCCTGACTTATTCCATCAATCATCTCCGATCCTACTGAGTGACTGCGAAGATACTATGTCACTGTGGTCATCATCATGGTGTTGTCCAACTCAGTGTGCAGTGTACAGAGTGAGTCCACATTCCATATTCAAAATGCAATGGATCGGCTTGCAGTAGAAGTACAATTTTGTTATTAAAAAACAAGAAGGGAAACATTGACTTGAGCTACTTTTAGTGTGTAGATTAAATAATAGTACACAATGAATTCACTTCATGCACAACAAACAACAACAGTACAAATCACTCAGTCAGCGTCCAATGCATGCCATCATTCATTACCTATTCCTTCTCATCTTAAGTTAAGGGGCAGTCTCTCTCGGCTCGGAAAGGAGGATAGCTATAGTAGTCATCATGTTCCACTTCTTTTGGAGGGACTCAACGAGGCAACATTGTCTTTTTTCTTATATTATTCTACATCCAATCATCATCTGGATTGAGGGAAATGGATTTAGGGCGAGTCAGGAGGATGGAGGAGCAGGACTCGGAGGAGTGGACTTAAATGCAGACAGCTGCAACTGCAATATGGCAATAAAAAGACTAGAAGACAGTGGTGATGGATTTGTTGTGATTCGAAGTTTCAAACCAGAAAGACAGACACACACAAATAAAAGTTCATAAGGAAGGAAGAAAGTAAGAAGTTCAAGCCTAGTTGTCAGGGAAGTATAGCTCATCCTCAAACTCTGAGGGTTCAACCAGAAGTAGGTAATCATCATCTAAGACACTTCTTCCGTCACCTAAGTTGCTGTCCTCATCTTCCTGCGTTGATTCATGTATTGTGTAATTCGGTGGTATAAAGTGCTGATTCATTTTGATCATGGTTAACCCTCCACGTTTTTGGGCGAGAGACTGGTCCTTTTCACTGTTACAATGGCACCAGCAGCACTGAAAACACGTTCAGAAGAGACACTTGCGACAGAGCAAGCCAAATAGTTTATCGCCAGCCTGCTCAGCACTGGCCATTGGTTCCTTTTCCCATACCAATACCGCAATAGGTTTTGATCAATGTAGACCTCTGTTGGGTCATCCAGATAGGCCTGGACCATCCGCTCAATGTACAGGGGTGCTACAGTTTGTTTGGCCTCTTTTGTCTTTGCATCAGCACTGGACCTAGCAAGCCCTTGCTGTAAATACCAATCCTGTGCCGATTTTACTGGGGCTGATGATCCGGTTCTTGCTGTTGTTGTCGATAGTGTTGGTGACCACTCTGAGCCAAACGCACTGCCCTCAGGCTCTGAAGTGGAACTTGACGCCGGATGCCCTGCTGCAGTACTTGTTGTGGGTTTGAGTAGCGGGCCTTTAATTGCCAGCCGATCATTTTCAAAGTGACTGGCTACCTCAGCTATCCAACTTTTGTACCGGGCAACGTCCACTTCTGAAAAAGGAATTAATGTCTTACTGTTCAGTGCCGATTTGTACCGTGGATCCAGAATGTGGCACAAATGTAATGTTGTTCTGACACAATCTTAGTTTGCACCCTTGTATTTTCAGCTAAGCGATGGGATAAGCTCTCCACCAACTCATATGCTTCTTTTTTTCCCTCCACACATATGTACGCTTCAGATACCTCCTTCAGCTGTTGCTGTAGCATGTGCAACAATGGGATAGCTTGGCCCATAGTACAGTCCTCCTTGCTGACTTCACGTGTGAAGACCTCGAAAGGAAGAAGCATCTCTGTCAGGCATTTAACTAGGCACCATTGGTCCATCTGAAGGATCATGCCTTTCACAGTAGCATCCCCTCTTTGCATGACATATTCATTGATTGGTCTGTACTGCTCAAACAGACGGTCAAGCATGTAATAAGTTGAGTTCCAACGTGTTGCCACCTCCTGGATGAGTGCTTTGACTGGCATTCTATATTCACATTGAATGATCCTCAGCTGCTTCCGGGCTTTAAAAGAATGGCTGAAATGTGTGCATATTCTTCGGCAGGTGGTCAGTAAGTTGTTGACTATGGCTTCTTTTTTCAGAAAGTCTTGAACAATAATGTTAATGCAGTGCGCCAAACACGAGACCCTGAAATAGGCACCATCCTCCATGGCCTTAAGTACGTTACTGCCATTACCTGTGGCAACAAAACCAATGTTAAGCCCTCTTGGGCGCAGCCATTCAAAGACCTTGCTGTTAAACTCTTCCAAAATGTTTGCAGCAGTATGAGATTTCTCCATGGCGAACATGGCTACAGTTGCATGTTTCAGAGTAGCATTAAAAATCTCAGCAGTGTTAACAAGACCTGCTTCAGATATCTTTTCTCTAACCCCCACAAAAGAGATCCAGAGTGCAGTGATGCACATGTAATCAGTGGCTTGGCAACTGGTCCACATGTCTGTTGTCAGGTGGATATTGTGAACAGCACTCTGCTGCAAAGCTTGTCCAAGCAATTCCAGCACATCGTGATGTAGTGCTGGAACAGCAACTCTGGCGAAATAGGACCGGCTGGGAACCTTCCATTTAGGGCAGATGGCTGACACAAATTCAAGGAAACCCACCCCTTCCACAAAAGAAAAAGGGAGAAGGTCCAGCGCTAACATTTTAGCCAGCTTCGCATTGTACAAACGTGCCGTTAGGTGGTTGCGTTCGTACTTCCCCTCCAACCTAAGCATGCTGTCAATGGTAGGCTGGAATATTTTTATTTGTGGTGCAGCTGTCTTCTTGAACCCAGTTAGGCTCAATGTCAACGACGCACTTTTTTTCATTGCAGTACTCTGTTGCCTTGGTGTCTCAGCCTGACTCTTACTACGGTGCCACTGAGATGTTGCTGAGGATGTGGGCGGTACCACTACACTGCTGGGGACAGGGCTAGAAATGTCTCCCTCTTGTTCACCTTCCACCGCGATCATATCTTCTTCATCCCCACCAACAGCAATGGGTGCAGTTTTACTTTTTTGTAATCGAAGTAGGTGAGCCTCCCACTGGATCATGTGGTGTTTTTTGAGATGACTTGTTTGGCCTCCGGTACCATAGTTTGTACCAAGCTTACCCGACTAACAGCGTGTCAACAAATTGAGCATATAGCAACGTTCTCCTCCTTACTGCTAACCGAAAAGAAGTCCCAAACTGGGGAGGTGAACTTTCTGGTGCTGCTGGAGGTGCCACTTTCAATGTCAGATGAACTGGAGGGTGGGCGTTGAATTTGACTCTGTGCACTTACAGTACCACTACCTACTGAGGTGGTGGTTGAGCTGGATGTAGGTCCCTGCCGGGCCTTAGCAAATGCAAATATGGAAGCTGGAGGTGGTGTTTCCTGTCTTGGTGGTATCCATACTACATCCCTCGCAGCGATTTGGAATAAGGTAATAATGTTGGTCTCCATCTCCACTGGGCCGGGAGTGATGTTCATGATGACTGGCTCGTCATCATCATCCCCCTCTTCTACATCTACCTCCATAACTCTAAGGCTTTCTGGAACCTTCCTTTTCCCTAGCCTTGTCTTGTGGTGTGCATCACTCTCAGACTGAGCTGGTGGCTTCCAAGTGGCATCTAGATCATCAGAAACGGGGCTTGAAGAATAAGTTGATGGACTAACCCTCCTTTTCCTTGCTGGGGATCTGGAAGACAATGGATCTTCTGAAAGAGTGGCTTGCTCCTCTTCGTCTGCAGGGAGCTCGATTTCCTGAACTGCCCCTACTTCGGGAGGAACAACTACTATTGTGGGCTGTTGTTGCGGCTGTTATTGCGGCTGTTGTTGCGGCTGTTGTTGCGGCTGTTGTTCCGGCTGTTGTTGCCCACTTATCTGCTGAGTTTCCACCTGAGTTGATTGGGTGCTACTTTGCGATAATGACATTTCAACATCACTGCTCGTTAGTAGACTGGCTACCTCTGCAACACTCATTGGGTTGGGCCTAGGTTGGTGGGGTGGGCCCGCTGATGCGGAGATGCTGCTCCCAGCTTGGTCCCCGGACACCGCTGATGCAGGCGTAATTTATTATTTCCCAAAAAACATATTGGCCGGCACACCAGTCTTGGTAAGTGGCAGTGCCACTTCCTTCTTCTGTTCCTTCTTCTCACTGGCAACTTTCTTGGTACTGGAGGACCTGGTACCTTTCTTTGGGGCCATCTTCTTCCTTCCGATGTCAGCAGGACGCAGGTGCACAAGTTGCAGAGATGTCTGTGGTCCCACGTGAACGTGACGTGGTGCGCAGCAGGACTTCTGTCTGGCAGTTATGACACCTCCTCCTCTGTCTTTTTGTGCACCTAAAAGCAAAGAAGCCAGGAGAAGAACATCAGTGAAATGTTGCATTTGTTGTTGTGGTTCAATTACTACTAGTACAAACAAACAAATATAATATATAACTTAGTGTGTGGTGGACGGTCACACTTGTTAGTGCTATATTATAAAATTTTATTAACTCAGTTTAAGTTATAAAAAAAAAACATAACAGTGTAGCCATTTGTGAGACTTTGACAACACGGGCTTTCATGGTATTCTGTGTACACTCAGGAAGGATAGGAAAGAAGAAGAACAAAAATACAAATGTAATGGAAGTGGAACCTGTTTGGCATTAATTTGCTCATCACGTCATTCAGGGAGCTGCAGCAGGCAAAGGGGATGGATGGAAGCAGTAAGCCAAGAGGAACATAGGAAAGAATGCAGGCATATATGGCAAAAGCAGCACACTTATAACTACCACCAGAAATGGCCACCAGCCACATGGACACTCACAGTCACAAGCAACAAGCAGGAGGCCTGGAAAACAATGAACTGAAACAGGCCTATAATAGCCAGGCAAAGGAGGCATGCTAAACAACACAGCTTTAATGCAATAAAATGCAAAAACGAAAATCCACAGGGCTAAACAAGGTGTGCAAGTTACACAACAAACACACCACACACAACAAAGGCATTTATTTAACACACACCAAAAAAGTGAAATACCCCCAAAAACACATTTTGCAATTCAATCCAATGCCATCCATGCCCTAAATGATGTTTAAATTCAACAGAACACACAGGAACAGTTGTTTCATGCACCCATGACTACCTCTGGGCCTACTGGCTACTCACAATAAAAAAAAATTAAATGATGAAAATTGTACCAAAATTGTAGTTGCAGCAACTGCAATGCCCCAATCAAACAAACAACACCAACTTACTTGTAAAATCTCAAATCCAAAAGTCCTCAAATCCAAAAGTCCTCAAATCCAAAAGTCCTCAAATCCAAAAAAGGACTCCTTGCACCAAAAAGTACAGCCAAATGTCAATCTGAGGAGTTTTTTTCATCCAAATCATCATTTTCGAGAAGGTTTTATGCTACTCCAGATATTCTTCTTCTCCAGATTGCAAATTTTGTGTGTTCGGCATCGCGAGCTTCACCAAACTTCCCCCGGATGTCCAATGGCGCGTCCGAATGACGTGTTCGCGATCACACACTCTTGCGGTGTCCAATGGCGCATCTGAAATTATGTGTTTGTGATCGCACACTCTCGCGGTGTCCGATGGCGCGTCCGAATGAAGTGTTCGCGATCACACACTCTCGCAGGATCGCGCGGCCGGCTACCAAAATCTTGTGGCGCACGCGAACGGATAGGAAAACTCGTCGGCAAACGCAGGGATCCCGGTAAGTCGCTACCGCGCACGCGAAAACGCATTTTTAAACCGCAAACAAGGAAATAATTCCGCTACGCCGCAGATCGCGGAATTTTCGGCAATTCCGCGTTCTCCGCAGAATGCAGAATTGCCAAAATTGCGCACATTCCACGAGCGGAGCGGAATTTACCAGGGTTAATACTGAGTCTCTTGTATCAAAATTTCTGTATGTATGTGCTGAATGTCATAATGTACCAAGATCATACATCGAGTTCTAGTTGATGGTATTGTTTGTTAAGATTTCGTTTCTGAGAATATTTTTGAACATCTAAGTAATGTGATCATGTTACTGATGTGTGGTGCCGGGTGTTATTCTCTCCTAATGTCTGTGCTCAGTTGCCTCATGTCAACGCACAATCTCACCTTGCCCTCAGCATTTAATTTGGGCACCATATGCAGTGGATACAAACAAGGAGGTGCAGTGCCTAATTTGTAAAAGAATGATTGTCGCTGCCCAAAGCTCTGCTCAGATGCCCCGTGGCCAGTGCTATTAAATGTGAGCGTGCCTAATTTACTCCACTACCAGACACACCCTGTGCCTTTATGACCATTTTGCAAGTTCATGCTTTTTCCCTTTGTGACTGTTTTTACATTGTTTACTTCCCCCTTCTTTTCCATGTGTTTGCTTTTCCCTCTCTTGCTCTCGGTCATTGTCTGATAAAGGAAACTAAGTGCTGGTCCCCAAAAACAAGGGCCAGTGAGCCCCACCAGCAACCACTAGGTTAAATTGAGCACTGAGGAGGTGGCCCTTTTGATTTATCAATCATGTCTGCTTGTTGTAGTTCTTGTAGTTTATCTTCCACCACTTTCTGAAAGTGGAAAAGGATCTTGCCATGATGCTGAACCACTAGCTTGACATTCTCATTGATGTTATGGCAAATGTGACGGTTCTTAATGTTTCTTCGCCCCATGACTAGTCCGAGATATTCCTATAAAGTGATGTCATTTTGAAGGTGTACAAAAAGCTTCAGCTATTCTACCAATCCATGGCTGAAGGGACAGCTGGCACTATACCATCAATGATTTGACTGTCAGTCTCCACTGCTTTGTCCATGTAGGTGAGCATCATCCTGAAAAGTTCAAGATTAATTAGTAGTGTTTAAGGGATCGAGGTTTATAGACTTATATCTGTATGCTTTGTTTTTAGTTGAGGTATCATTTTCTTGTACTCTGTGGTACAAATGCAACTGAATGATGTCCCTCTGTTGAGGATAAAAAAGGCATGGTGGTCTCCCATTTTCATGTTGAGCATTGAACATGTCCCTTGGTGGTTGTGTTGCGCTGAGACCATGAATGTCTATTCATTACTATCTCAAGAGGATGATGAGGTGCTCCTGTAGCAGTTCTGTGATGTTGATCATAATTCTCTTGATGCAAGTGTTGCTCAGGAAGTCTGTGACTGGGGGTGAGTGTCTGAAAAGTTTTGGCGCTCCGTCCATTATCTCCTTGTGGTTGCTTTGTTCGCCCTAAGTTGGCAGGGTATGCCCAGACGTAGGTCCCTTGCTCACTTTGCCACTGGAATCAAGCTAACCTGGCTGATGAGGGCCGCTACCCCGAAACCAGTCCCAGGATGCTTGTTCCGGTCCAGGGAAGACCTGGCGTGGCAGTTCGGGCTGGACTGATTTGCATATGGCTGGGTCTGAACTGGGGTGGTGAAGTGAGCTAAAGAATGATGATGGATTCAACCCAGATCTGTGACTGGGGGTGAGTGTCTGAAACGTTTCGGCCCTCCATCATCTCCTTGTGTTTGCTCAGGAAGTCTTGCCTGCATAAGAGGAGCAGCTGCTCCATTCTATCATCACCCTTGCATTATTACTCTTATTCTTGTCCTCAGCATTTCAGGATGATTCTCCCTTGATTGCTTTACACAATGCTTCTTAATGATTTTCTTTTCCACATTGTGGCACTTTTGCCCCCCCCCCGGTCAAGCATTTGCCCACATGTAGGTATCCTTGTCTGCATCTGTATCTGCCCCTCTTTTCTCAGTAGTGGTTGTCTTTCTCTCTTGTCCGATCCTATTGTTCTCAAAATCTCAACCTCCATTCTCGATCTCAGTGTGCCTTTCTCATTGTCTGCTCTTGTAGTCGGAATGCTTGTTCTCTGTTTTCTGATTTGCCAGCCTCAACTTTCTTTATATGTATCTCAGCCTGGTCATTGATGCATGTCATTCCTTCATGGAGCACCTTCTTAGTAGCTTGTGGCATAGGGATTCAGATTGGCATCTCTTTAAAGTTCGCAGATGAAGTGGTCGTCTTGCAAGAAATTTCTGAATTAACAGTATTCAACCAGTCTCCTGAGTTAGGTGCTGAGGTTACCCAGTGATTCTCATTTCTCTTGTGAAGCACGGTTGAAGTTATCATTCTCACAGTCAACATTTTTACTGGGAAGAAATGTAGCATTCTGTTCCTCCCACACTAAATGCTAAATTTTCCACAAGTAGTTATTTGAAAAATGCTGTGGATGTCCCCCTCCCCCCCTCACCAGATTTGTTAGCGTGAAAAGCATCTGGGTTTCAACTTTCTCTACTGTTACCTCTAGAAAACTGTCATAACCATATAGCTAGTCTTCTCATTTTGATCGTCAGTTGCCGTTGGATGGTACTTCAAATAGCGTCGGGGTGCCCTTGTATGCTGCTGAGCCCCTCGTTTATTTATTGTCCATCAAGGTGCTTAACCATTATGTTATTTATATCACACTTTGATTCCCTTGGTAATATTTTACTTTATTTGTTTCATTTTTTGTGTCCTTTTTTTGTTACATTTGTTCTTTTGGGTTATATACTGCTGATTATGGCCTGTCCTCCGAATGGCCACCTCAGTCCTCTATATTAGTGCATCATACCTTAGTCGCCACATTGTGGTCATGCATATTTCTTGTGAGATTTTGTTCTCTCCTTGCATTTGTGAGTGGCTGAGTTGGTCTCTTAGGTTGTAAAATGGCAGAGCAAGTCAGTAAATGAA
Source organism: Calotriton arnoldi (assembly GCA_963921515.1). Lineage (NCBI taxonomy): Eukaryota > Metazoa > Chordata > Amphibia > Caudata > Salamandridae > Calotriton > Calotriton arnoldi. Next base: position 217,745 of record CAWUFW010006040.1, on the reverse strand, counting down.
GCCGCTCGGACAGGGACTGTCTTCTCCCTGTCTTTATTAATAGGGTGGGTTAGTGGCAGTCCTCTTCCTGTCTTTGCAAACAGGCCAGGGTGGTCTTACTTTTCAAATAAATGACCATGTGGGCCATACAGTCTACTGTTGGACAGTCCTTTTTTTGAGTTGGTCTATCTTACTCACTGCAGCCTTCTGATGCTGCACGTACTGTCCCTTCACATTGCTGCAGTCTACAGAAAGTGTGCAACACACTTACTTCTGTCCTTCCAGACCCCCGCTCTGCAGGGATGTTTCACGATATTTGAGTGCAGAACGGTGGTGTCAGGTGAAGGTATTCACTAGTTGAACACAGAAAGAAATAGCCTCCTTAGGTTTTTTAAGAATATTGAAAACGTGGAACATATCTTATCCCTTCAAATTAAAGCTGTAATAATAAATACTCAGAGACAGGAGGTAAAAGAAAATAAAACATTATAAAAATCTTTAATGCGTATTATACAGAGTTATATGATGATAATGTTTTAGCCTCACAGGAGTCCGTCGCAACATACCTAAGGTTACTTACCAAATCAGTGTTTACAGAGCAACAACGATTATTTTTGCACTTACCAGTTACATTGCACCAGATCCAAGAGGTTATTTAATCTCTTCTGATGGCCAAAGCCCTAGGACTGCATGTTATTCCCTCACAGTTTTATAAAGGTTTTTCCGATATTCTCTCTCCTTTCTTGGCACTTATGTTCCATTCATTTGACAGTAGCCATAAGGCACCTCCTCCTTGGCAAGAGACATTCGTTACTATTTTTCCCAAAAAGATTCGCGGTTTTGTGCATCACATCACCCTATTCCTTGAATAAATTGTGATTCTAAAATGTAGTCTAATGTCATGGCCAACCATTTGGATTCCAGAATCACTAAATGGGTCGATCCAATGCGACTTGGCTTCATCCCCCCCCTTCGCGATAATACTGCTCATACCAATTTAGCAACAGCAGTTTTCAGTGTAGCAGAGGGTTTAGGGAAAGCGGCTTGGACAATTCTATTATATGCAGTAAATTTTTGGATAAAATCTCCTCACCTGGTTTGTGGGTAACTTTATAGAGGTTCCGCAAGAAGCTGAAGACCTGGCTCTTCGAATAACTCTACAGAGACAAAGCTCCTACACAAGTGCTCAAGCGTCCAGATACCCTCATGGGTGATTAGTGCTCTATACAAATCGACATGACATGCCATGACATGGCATGGCATGGCACAAGGGTTCTAGCTAGAGTCCATTTGCTTTATTAAGGGCTTTAATCTTCACTTACATGAACGGGGAGCTCATTAGAGAAAACATCTATATCAGAGGGTACATGGCAGAGATGTCATCTATCCCCACAATTATTTGCCATCTGCCTGGAACCCATTTTGTAATATCTCAAGTGATCATAAGAATACAACCCCCCTTAATTGTAAACTCCGCTGAATCTATTGATATAGCAGTTGATGCAGCACACTTAGAACAAGCCATTTCTGCTATTGAGGTTGAAACAGAACGATTCTACCACGTTTCAGGATTCTTTATGGCTACAAGTAAAACCCAGATAATTTGTAATCAAAACAAATGTACCTCTGACAAAATATATGCTCCCATGGCAACCCATGTGGGTATCCAAGTCACCCCAGAAATTATCTTACTCAATTATGACATAATATGTTAATGTTCATTTGTTAAGCACACGTCCACCAGAAAGGTCTCTTGGTGCTGACATGCTGATTGCTAATCCTTTTATATCTTTTAGCAAGTGGAACACGTTCCCTCTAAGTCTAATAGGTCACTTCAATTTTATTTTATTAAGATGGCTATTATACCACGCTTTTTATATTTGTTTAAAGCTATCCCTCTTTATTTATTGGTGGCTTTCCTTGTAACGGTAGAAAGGCAATGGAATACATTTATATGGCAGTATAAATGACCACAGAGGGCACTACTTTTCTTATAACTACCATTGGATAAGATCTGCTGGGCATTACCCATTCTTAGATTTTACTTCTGGGCTGCATGTTGCAGGTGCCTCTCTCAGGGTATAGGCATTAGTGCACTTCATATTTTCGAGCTCTATGTTCAGATACATTGATTGGCTCAGGATTCTATGAACCTCCTTGCTTTAAACTCACCTAATTTAAGACTCTTTCTATTGTTGCAGAGTTTTGAAAGTGTCTCGCTAATCACTTTTCGTTTCTATCAATTTCTAGGTAGAACTCATGTATTACAATGCACATTTTCATTTATTTTCTCATGATTCTTTCATCTCACAGTGGTCACACTCAGGAGTACTTCAGGTTGGCTAAATGTACAACGCCACACAGATCTACACATTTGAGGACTTAAGATCCATTTAGCCAATCCCTGTAACTGCAATATATTCAAATACATATAAATGATTAATTCCTTCGGTCAACAGTTGGGCAGGAGCTTAGCTTGCATACTGTGAGAAATTTGGTGCTTGGTTGAGGGAGGTGTGAGCCCTTCTTAAGTAACAGCCACAATCCATGTCAAGTTGAACCACAAACATCACTAAATTAACCTTTGATTAACCCTCTGGTAGGTTGGCACCAAAGAAGTAAGGCTTAACTTGGAGGCAATGTTTAAAGTATTTATGCAGTACTTAAACAGTAAGAAGTGAAAACAAAACAGAAGAAAAACTGCTTGTTAGAAAAATTGAGTAAAATGTAATATTTTTTTTACAACAAAACAACAAAATTCCAATCAGTAGAATGGGAGTTATGTATTTTTAAAGGCGTTAGTGCAATCTAAAATATCAAAGCATCAACCGTAGACATCTAGCAAGACTGGGGCAAAGTAGAAAAAGTTATGGCCGACTGCGATGGACATTGGTACGGATACAAGAAGTGGATTGGACCTGGTCTTGGCTTGACCTTCGGACTTAGAAGAAATAAAAGAAAAAAATGCCTTTGAAGGTGAAGTTGAGTGGGGCAAAGCAGTCAGCGGAATCCAAGGAGGAGGCACCATGTTCGGGGAGCTGCTGAATAAAGTTGCGGTGATGATTTCTTAGTTCAGACTAATGGCCTTAGTACAACTTTGGCGGTCTTCCAATGACTACCACCACGGCGGTCATAGGAAGACCTCCAGGGCCGTGGTGAGCCCACCCGCCGGATTATGAGTTTAATCCGGGACGGGCTGGTGGTGCTGCGGCGGTCTCACGTCGATGGCTATGCTAGGCTCATTGGAGAGCCTTAAAAGCCTAGCGCTGCAGTGAGAGTGCATGCCGCACGTTCCTGCACGGTGTGGCATGCACCATGTCATCTATACCACACCGTGCAGGAACTAGGGTGCAATTCCAGGGAGGCACAACATGTTTGGCCAGGGGCCCTGGTAGGGCCCCCTATCTTCATGTCTGACATGCTTTTCATGGCGGGGTCCTGGATCATGGCGGATGGACCCGCAGTAGTTGTGGTAGTCAGACCACCACTACGAGTACGGCGGTCCCAGGACCACTGTACTTGTAATAAGGCCCAGAGTCTCTTTTTGGAAGTAGAAGATCTCTAAAGGGATGAAACTGCAGTCAGTATCTAACGAGGGCTCCTTGGTGGATGGATACCCTTCCAGAGAGGAACTGCTGATCAGAATTTGCTGTTGCGGAGAAGAACATACCAGGAGCTTCCCCGATTGACTGAAGATACACCTTGGGTGGATCAGCGCGCATGTAGGACACGGTTTTTGGGAGAAAATGTTTTAATCCCAAGTTTTGGATTTTTGCTGGTTGGACACCTATAGCACCATTTCCGGGGGTCCAGAACTTGAGGGGCACCACTTGAAGGGTCAGGACTCACTTCAGTTTGGTTTAAGGTGCACTTTAAAAGTTGTTGGAGCTTTTTGTGCACTATAGCTCTGTAGAGGAGCCCAGCATACTAGCCCTTTGAGTAACTCCGGTGGTCCTGGGTCCAAACAGAAAATCTTAGGGCACAGGGATGGCTTCAGGCAGCAGTGCAGTCCTCTTGAAGCAGCAGGTAAGTTCTTTGAAGTACATAGCAGACCTCAGGCAGTAGGGCAGTACTCTGAGAATTCTCTGCAGGCCCAGAAGTGAACTAAAGAGTGGGTCTAAGGGGCCTATTTTGATACCTGGTGCTAGCTTTGAAGTGGAAGAAACAGAGTTCTACCCCACAGATGGTCCCTGGAACTTCCTGCCCCCCTGCCCAGGCTCCACTGGGTCTATGGTCATAGAAGGCAAGTGTGAATGTCTTTATGTGTGTGGTAAGGTAGCTCCTTTGAACTGTAAGTGGGGACAGATCTAGCATATACTATCCCTTTTTTCAAATTACTCAGACTTGTAGGGGGTGATGGGCAGAATGCCCATTGTTATCAAGTGCTGATCAAAGGTCAACATAATAATTGTCAGTCCTTGTCAAGTAAATGGACTAACCAGATAGACACATGTTACAATGTTGGATATTACCTAATTCATCAACCTTGGTTATAAGGCCCTTAATTTTTCTTGGCTACAATCACTACAAAGTTTTTTAAGCTGTATATAATACACCAAAGACACTTTTCTTGGGGGTGCCGTGCATGTTCAACATGCTGTTTGATGCTAACACTATTCACTTATTTACTACCTGTAATAAATTAATCAATACTGGGATCAAGTGATTAGGGAAATTAGCATGTTAGCAGCTATCACTGTAGCTCCTACTCCTAAATTAATTCTTTTAGGTTTCTCTGAGACTATCCCCCCAAAATAGGTGCAGGTATTTTCATTGCCCATCACAGACAGATTAGGAATCGTCAGATCGTGCATGGTTAACTACTTTCTATCTCTTTGGTGGTCACAGTGCTTAGACTTATGTTCTATGGAAATACCAGTTATCGATAATAGCCTAGCCAGACGGTGAACCCAATCAAATGCAGTCACATATTTACTGATTAAGGGATGTGGCTGTGAATTGTAAAGTGTTATTATGTGATTACCTTCTTTGCTTGACTCTCTTTGCATGCCACCTCATATATACTCACACTCAGGAAATGAGTTTATATTTGGATTTTGGCGTGTACAAGTGAAATGCTGTTAGCTAGGAATGGGTATTATGCACCTTTTTAGAATCCAGAGATTTGATTATTATGTCCTAGTTTTGTTTCCTAATGAATTTGGTTTTATACTGTATGAAAAAGGCACCATGGGGTTCAGTTTCTGTCAACTTTACTTTTCTTGTAGCTCTCTAATTCTAACTGTGTTTGTATCAAGAATGTGTGAAACACCCTTCTTTCTGTCCTTCCTGTCCTGCACTCTGCAGCGATATTTCAGGATATTTGAGTGCATGATGGTGGTGCCAGATGAAGATATTCATCTATTGTACGAATATCTCATCAAAAGTTCATCACCATTTGTGTTCTCCTCACAAAATCAGGAATCACCTGGATACAGCATTTTTGGAAATGACCACCTTTTGCCTGATATTCCCCTAGATGTTTGCCTGGTGTAAATGAGCCAGCTTTTGTTGGCCATAGGAGTCTGCGCACTTTATTCTGGCTAACCGGCAGTAAAGTGCTTGTGCTCACCCTTTAAACATGGTAAAATTGACATATTCCTAATAGCCACATTTATTTACTTATAAGTCCCTTTCATATCGTACTACATGTACCCAGGACTTAGTGCTACTTTAGCAGGTGGCACAATGAGTGGGCTACAGCACTGATTGTGTCACTCACTAAAGTAGCACCATAAATCATGTCACCAGGCCTGACCCTATAGCCTGGTTTTCAGTTTTTGAACTGCCATTTTAACCTGACAAAATAACCCTTTTGTCAGGCCTAAACCTTCCTTTTCATTACTTACAAGTCACCCCTAATTTAGGCCCTAAATACCATAGGGCAAGGTGCATGGTATTTAAAAGATATTTAAAAAGTAGGACATGCATATTTAAATGTTGCGTGTTGAGTGTCCAGTGAAAAATCCTTATAGTCATTTTTCACTGTAGCAAAGCTGACCCTGTCATAGGAAAATGCAGAGTTACTGTTAAACCTGGCATCCTTGGCGTGGTTTACCAGCTAACTCTTTGCCATCAACCCTCATGTGTGCTTACTTCATTTTTTGCTGGCTTTAGGACCCTGAGCACTTTACCACTGCTAACTAGTGCTAAAGTGCGTGTGCTCTCACATTAAAACATGGTAGAATTGGTTTATACGCAATTGGAATTAAAAAAAAAAATCTTTTTATTAGTTTGAAGCTGTTAATAACATGACAGCATACCACTTTCTTGCACAGTATATCTCCACCTAGTGCATTTCTCCGTCATATTCAATTTCAGTAAAGGACCATTCCGCATTTATCCCATCAGTGATATGTCCCTAGTAAAGTGGCATTATCCATGTCCAAGGCCTGTAAATTAAATGCTACTAGTGGGCCTGCATCACTGATTGTACCACCCATTTAAGTAGCACTTCAAACATGTCTCAGGCCTGCCAGTGCAGCCTGTGTGTGCAGTTTTAAACTGCCATTTTGACCTGGCAAAATAAACCTTTTGCCCATCCCAAACGTTCCTTTTTAATACCTATATATGTCACCCGAGGGTATGCCCTGGACAGCCCAGAGGGCAGGGTTCAGTGTATTAAAAAGTTGGACATGTACTTTTAAGTTTTACATGACCTAGAAGTGAAAAACTCTTCAATTCATTTTTCGCTACTGCAAGACATACCTCTCTCATTGGATAATATTGGAGTTAGCTTGTTACATCGTCGGTGCAACGCATCTTCGACACGGATCCTCGCAATGCTCCGCAAACCAGCATAAGGTACTCTGTTCAGAGGGCCTAACTGGGTCACTGTATCAGGCCCTTGCTCCATCGCAGTCGGCCTGAACTTGTGAATTTGTCCCACTCCGGCATTACCAGATATCCACAGGTGGCGCTTTGTGCTTTTTGCCGCTATTTTGAGTGAAATATTTAATTGCATATCTCCGGTTTTACTGATTGGATTTTTGTCACTGTGATCTTGTGTATTTATTAAAGCAAGCTCTATTTTTATAACTTGGTGTGGGATCCTTTTTCTGAGGTGTTTTTTACTTTATTACTGTTCGAAGTGTTGCATGGATACTTTACACATTGCCTCTAAATTAAGCCTGAATGCTCTGTGCCAAGCATTGGAGGGTTGAGCACAGGTTCATTTAGGTGCCTCACCTTGACAAGGATTGTGGTTGCTGCTTGACCAGGGCTCACATCCCAGTCAACCAACAACCCAATTTCTAACAGTTACCGTTACGCATGGTAATGTCACATGCATGGTAATGACTTTGTGGTAAATGCATGTCGTGGTAATGAATGTGTGGTAAAGGCTGTTTCCCCCTAAAAACCAGTGGTCCATGTGCACTAAATACAGAGCAAAACACCAGGGAGAATGGGCTGGAGGCATAATGTGTATATTTTCAGAAAGGGAGTTGGGGAATATAGGAGGGCTTCCACTAAGCAAGAATGGGACAATTATTGGGAATTTAAAGTGGAGAAAGTGAGTATAAGGGGAATGAAAAGGGCCAAATATGTCTCATGGGGCACAAGTATTAAGGAAAAGCTTTGGAGATTAGTAGAAAAGTAGTAATACTAAATACGCTGTAGGCAGGGATGTGGCCAAAGATTGTGAGTAGGCTGATTCCAGGACATCATGCATAGTTCCAATGATTTGTTCAGAAAAAGTAACCAGATGATTGGCTAGATTGCTTGTAGATCATCATGGATCTTTAGCAGATTGAGTCTAGGTAGTTAGGAGGTCAGACTGTAGGGTGGTCTCTGATGATTCAGGCTTCAGTTTGGAGGATGGGTTGTGCAAGTATGTTGGATTATATGCTGGAGCACCAAGGGACTTACATCGTAAGTGTGAATGAATATTTGTTCCCTCCAATCCAAACTCATTTAGTCAGCTGAATGCCTGTGTAGTCAGAATTTTTTATTTCTGGATGAAGGAGGATCTGGAAATGCCTGGATCTAGTTAAGTTGCAGGAATGAGAGTAGGCTGTGGGGAATTCACTTGCAAGGGGCACTGTGAGAAATTAAACATTTTTACCATGATCACCCACATTTGTTGACTGATACTGGTGGTAACTGACTCTGGCTGCGCCCTCGGCTCTGCCAACCAGACCCAGGTCCAGTGCACTGATTAAAAAGGTATATGGTGATCAGGTGTAATTAGAATTGGCACTTATAACCTATCTGTAAGTCCCTAGTATATGGTAGGGCATGTACGTGTAGAGGCCCAGCAGAGTTGATGGATTTAAGTGTGCACTGCAGTGTTGCCTGCTGTCATTTTAAAAGTCAGCCCTGCTTTGCAAGCAGCTTCTAAATTGAAATTGTATGTACTTTGTGATCTGGGGGTCCCTCTCTACCTTTTGCGCATATTTATGAGATTGCATGAAGGTAACTATGTGCAAATTAGGTATGGAAAATGTGGCGAACTCACCTCTCGACTCCCAGTTAATAGAGGAGTAAGGCAGGGGTGCGTGCTCGCACCTACCCTGTTCTGTTTATTTATTAATGCACTGGTCGACTAACTTATTGAGGTAATGGACAACGATGCCCAAAGATAGCACACAGAAAAGTACCGGTAATGATGTTTGCTGATGACACTCTTCTGCTTTCGAAGTCGCCCATGAGTTTCCAGAGGATCCTCGATAGCTTTGATGCCTTCTGTAAAAACAGGGGGCTGGAGATTAACTCGCAGAAGTCTAAATTTATGGTTTTCAACCCAGCAAACACGTCACGTTCTAACCCTTGTTTGAATGGCATCATGCTTGAAAGGGTCTCAGCTATTGATTACCTAGGTGTCACCCTGACTGAAAATATGGAGTGGGGGCCACAAATGGCCAAAGCAAGTCTCAAGTTAGCTCAGACTACGGGGGACTCGCAAAGCTGTATTGGAATTCCTCCCACAAACCAGCAGGCCAATAGCAGAGATCTATAAAGTGCAAGCAAGGGGTGCTGCAATGTATGGGGCTGATCTATGCGGCCATTGCTATTCTAGCAACTTCAGTAAGATAGAGAACAATTTTATGAGGCAATTGTTAGGTCTTCCCCTTAGCACTCCCCTCACTACCTTACGTTTGGACCTAGCAATCAGACCAATTGGGAATGAGATTGGTCTTAGACCCCTATCTTTCTGGCACAGACTGTGGGTGACCCCGGAATTGACCGCTTATCGGTCAGAGCTAAAGGAGGTACTGAGTCTCCCAGGTGTAGGTAAAATAGCATGGTCTGTACATGTTAAGGATGTATGTCGAAGGCTGGGTAAATCGAGTTTATGGAGCAATCCCGAAGAAATGTGCCCTGCAATTTCATGATCTGAACTGGCAAGATGTTATAGGGTGTGTAAACTCGCTGATATCCAGATGAGCTCGGCTATAGGATCCTTAACAGCCGATTTCATGAGAATTAAGGAGGAGTATACAATAGAGTCTTTCCTGGAGGAAACCAAACCAGTTCTAGCTAGGAAATGATATGTCCAGTTTAGATTTGGGACCCTACCACTGTGCGCATTTTCTAACAAATGGTCTAAAACTACACCTTTAGGGTGTCCCGCCTGCAATTGCGAGGAAGAGTCAGAGGTACATGTTTTTTTTTTCTGCCCTGGTTACAAAACAGCTAGGCAGCGTTGGCTAATTCAATTGTGTAGAAACTTAGGGTCTGTGCATTGTGTGAATGAATTTAGGGTCTTGAAGTATGATACCCACATGCCCATCGTATTTGCAGTTTCTCGATTTTTAACTTCTATGTGGTTTGCGCGTAGGATGTTTCTGAAGTCTTCACCGCGGCCACAGGAGTCTGTATTGTTATTACTCTCTTAACCCATGTTTCAAATTTTAATCTCTTAATGCTTTTAATGCTAACCTTTTTTCATAAAATGAGTTTTAAATATTGATAATATTATATGTATAGTGGCTTTTGTTATATGTGGTTTTTATCAAGGGGGAAAACACATGTTAGTATGTTGATAGCGTGATACAGAGGGTTGGTGATGTCCCAGGCGGGGGGACAGTAAAGCAGAAAGTTATGAACCACCCGGGACTACCACCCTGTGAACCCTGTGATATACTTTAACGTTGTATATTTATTAATGGTATGCCTACTTTTGGGGATTGTTTATAGTTTTAATGTCTGTAAATGTATTGCATATGCACTTTTATGGTCTATTATGACCAAAATAAAGTATATGAATGGAATGGAAATTATATGCAACTTCGACTTTGGATTTAAAGTTACTTCTAAAGTTTTAAACTACCTTATTTTTACATATAAATCACCCTTAAGGTCTACCCTAAGTGCCCCCAGGATAGGGTGCCATGTACAAATAATCAGGGACATTTTAAAAGATGTTTTATATGCCCTGTTGAGGGAAAAACTACCAATTTTGTTTTCACCCCTTTTAGCATTTTAACTCCATAGGCTAATATGTGAATACTGTAATAAGGTGTAACTATTAACAGGAGTGAGTTAAAATAATATCTCAAGGACTAAAAAGATTGGTAATGATAAATCCAACAACGTCCCACTGTTGAATTTATCATAACTAGTACAGAAAAGAAGTTATAGTACTGTGAGATAAAATCCAGCCTTGTAGCAGCCTCCTCTGGTTGGCCAGCCCTGAACAGGCTTAGCAAAACAGCTTTGATGAGGTGGTATGTGGCCTTCATAGAGACAAAGGTTATCTGGTGAGGGGAGCTCTGCGGTGCAGAGAACAAGCCAGGAAGGGGGCTGGGTAAACAAACTGGTCTTCAAAGATAGCAGGACAGTAAGGAATGACAGCCAAGCCTACCCCCTCTTCCTGTACCCTCCCAGCCAGATGGGAGCCCTAGGAATGGAATTTGCAGGTCTTGAAGGGGGGTGTTAAGGGAGATAAGCCACACCAGTAGGTTGGCTTAGCCAGCTCTTCCCCCCCAAGAAAATAATTTCTCAATCTTGAATTTTAAAGTACAGTGCTTTGTGGGACAAAAATATGCAACACTTTGGAGGAAAATGTAGTGCGTTTGGGTGGCACTTTGTACCCCATTGGTCAGAGGTGTCCCCTGCTTGTTGTCCCAGACCACTGGATAAATATATGAGAACTGCATAGCAACTCTGATCTGCTGCCTGAAACTACAAGGAGAAGAAGGACTGCCCTGCTGGAACCCTGGTCTGCACCCCAAAGGATTGCACTCTTAAGTACTGCACTTTCTGCACACTTGGAATTACAGCCCTGAGGACTTCGCCTTGCTTTAGAAAAGATTAAGGGGAGTGGACTTTCTGAAAGCAACATATTAACAAATCTCATCTGCACCATCTACCCCAGACGTCCTCAACCAGGAATGCGGCTAGAGGACTTTTAAAGAGATGGCCAGGTGCATTTTTGAGAATTGTAGTCCGAAACTTCCAAGAACCATCTCAGAGCTTCTAGACCCTTGGATTTGTGTTTTGACACTTTGAACCCTCAAGAGGAAATTCAGGAAGAAGTTCCAGAAGTTTAGTGAAGTTTGGAGCAACTTTTGGAAAAAGCTCCATAAGGTGACTGACCCGTCGACGGGAGTCAAGCCAGTGTCATCGAACCCGGACCCGGCCTGGATTTCAGGCTCATCCTGCTGAAAGCGCCAGAGCTCAAGACTCCCAACATTTTACTGAGGCCTCACACTGAGCCAAGCCGCCATTGTCAACTCGAATCCCGGCCTGAAGAGCAGCCTCACTCGACGAGGAAATCCTCCAGAAAAGTTTCTAAGTTTGAAGGTAAAATTTTAACGAAGGCTTCCCGCTTAGTGTATCTGACCAGGGCTCCATTGCGATCAGCTTCAAACTTTGACATTGTCCCGGTCAAGCACGGCCAGATGTCCCAAGTTGGCTCTTTATGTTTTTAGGCACTAGAAAGTGTTTATTCTTTAAAAATTCATATCTTCTGTTCACTAAATTGGATTTTTATCTTTTTGGTGTCATTTTAAAGATAACAATATTTCCTATATTTATAAATTGGTGTTAGATTTTTATTGTGTGTTGTGCCTTACTTATTTAATGTATTAGTGTTTTTAAATTCTTTACACACCTGTCTCCTAAGTTAAGCCTACCTGCTCTTTGCCAGCTTCCAAGGGTTGAGCAACGGAATAATTTATTGAGACCTTGTCTGGGCCTTATATTGTGCTTGTGGCCTTATTGCTAGTGGTAGGTGCATATTTACCCGTACTAATATACCTCCTTCCAACAGGCACTACCTCCAACTACCCTAGGCTCGGCTTCTAAATTATTTCTTCATGTCCAGTGGCTTTCTTTGACACTCTCACACTGCAGTGGCCATCATGATGTGCCGTACTGGTTGTGCCACACTCCATATAAACCAGTGGCCATTTTGACACTCAGTAAATTAGCAGAATTTTGATGGATTTATATTTTGAATTTATGAAGATAAACAATGACTTGGAAATGAAGGACAAGAAAAGAACCAATCGAGGACAGCTATAAAACCAGCAGGACAAATCCAGAACTAGATAAGTAGAACAATACAAAGTCATAAGCCTACTGGTGGATGAAAAGAGTGGAGGCATTCCTTTCAATTCCCCACTCCCTTACTGATGCACCGGTATACAACATCATCACCATGGTGCTATAAATCCCCTTATCACAGTATTTTAAAGGCTTTTAATAAGTGTAAAAATCCAATGTCAGGACTGAACTGGTGCAAAGATCCCCCACAGGTACATCTAGGTGCTACGGTTCAGCGATATAACAAAGATAACAAGTGGGCACCAGGGTAATGGACCCTGACATCATAAGCAGCAACCACTGCCACAAATGGCTTCCAGCCAAAATTCTAATCTATGATGAAACTGTAGCTACCACTGAAACGTTGGGACTGCTGGAAGATCCCCTCAGAACTGCTAGCCATTGGCATCTTGGCCACCATTTTAAAGTGCGTTTAACCTATGTTAAGATGTGCTGACCCCTGCCACAAAGGGAAAGGAAATGCAAGTTACAATAATATTCACACATGCCACCGACAGAGGTATCACAAAAAAGCAAATTTAAAAATAGTTAAGAATTTTGCAGATTATGTTTATCAGTGTAAAACACCTTTCAGAAGAAAGGTTGCAATCTTGAATATTTGTCCTATTTAGATGCAGACTGCGCACAGAGTAGTTCGTTGCTATTTTAGCAGACATATATGTTCTTGTGTTGTAACCGGATCATCTGCATGCACAGATGGGCCACAGGGATGCCAGCAAGATGGCGGCTGCATTTACGTAGGGCGGCCTCCGACAACCATGCGTGAGCTGTAGATCGTCCATCCTTAAGTTGCTGATGTTGGCAGATCAGGCTTTACAGTAGAGCCGAGTGCCATACTATGCATTTAAGGACTTTTAAATTCTTTGACACCTGATTGGACAACAATGGCAACAAGAGCACAGGTGGAAAACTGTATAGAAGTGCCTGACTTCAGAAAGCGTAGGGGTGCAAATATCTTTGTCTCATTTATACACCCACCAGATTCCTCACAAAATCGGCACAAATGCGTGCACCCAATTATAGCCACTCAACAAGTAGAGCTAAGGAGTAGTGATAAAAGAAATTACATAGTGTATGATTTTCTCATTTGAAGGCATTCTCTATTGCCGCTACTGTTCATTAATTTGCTATCAGCTAATCATCCTTTAATGGTTTTGTTTTTCAAGAATTGTGTTCTCTTCTTTCTATTACTAATGAAAGTACACTCAATTTGAAGTAGCCTTGAAGGGAACTGAATTAATGTTAATTGCACCTTTACTGTAAAGTCATTTTGTCAAGAATTCCCATTAAGTGTGTCAAGAGAAAGGAGCGCGTTTTTTTCTTCTCATAGTTTGATCTAGACATCACTGTATGGTGCGCCCCATTTCGATTGTTGGATTGATTGCTACTATTGAAATGAAAATCGGGTGTCATATAATAGAGGCCAGGGGTCGAAAAGCTGTCATGGAAATGCGCTTAGAGTAGGTTCGCATGTGCTAAACTTACATCAGTTGCCATGGTAGCATCTTCATATTCAAATTGAAGATAGAATTAAATACAAAAAAGCGTGCGAAGGTTAAGTACATCAAATATGCGTATGTGTAGTTACAACTGCATACGTCTTTTGTTTTACTTTTTATTATTCTAGTACTTTTTTCTTTACTGTTAGGATATTTACAACGGCCCAAACCTTGCTTAATTAGATTCTGAATACCATTCAAGAATGTGATGATGCAGAGAAATGTTTCGTGAAGTAATATAAAAGTTAGCCATGCATACTGGATTTAAACATTGCCAATATTGTTTTCACAAAGATTATTACCAAACAGATGCAGTGTAGGTTCTTTGTTGTCATAGTGAACGCAAAATCAACTTAACCACACACCCAGCTTCCTCCAGTAGGAGTGTCATTTTCACCGAATTTATTGAGGTCAAACCGGGTAGATCCCCCTTATCCCCTACAGGAAATTTACCCTTATGGAGAAAAGGAGAACCAGCAGGTGTCCCTCGCCCTCTCTCTAATAAGCTATGTTCTTTTATATGGGGAGTGTTAGGAGTCTGTGAGAAATTGGGTTGTTGGTTGAGTGGGGTGCACACCCTTCTCAATCAGCAGCCACAATCCTTGTCAGGGTGTACACCATTTAGTCACCAAATCAACCCATGCTTAACCCTCTGGTAGCTTGGCACAAAAGCAGTCAGGCTTACTTTAAAGGCAATGTGTAAAGTATTTGTGCAGTAATCAAACAGTAATAGCGTGAAAACAAAACACAAGAAAAATCCCACATCAATCTAGAAAAATAGAGTAAAATGTAGTTCATTATTTGACAACAAAGCAATAAAAAAAACAATCAAAAGAACTGGAAATATGCAATTTCAAAACTTTAAGGTAAGTATAGCGCCTAAAAGCACAAATCGCAACTCTCTGTTTTCTGTTTGTGCGAGACCGGGTGAAAGTCCAACTGTGATGGAGTGTGGGCCGGTTACAGGGACAATGTTAATCCTGCCGAAAAAGTTACCTTAAAATGTCCAGCAAAAAGAGTTCTGTTTGCAGTGAAGGAGGTCGCGATAAGCAGGGAGAGCGTTATGGATGGTCACCTCTGTAGCGCAAAGAGCAGGCTAGGTGTTACAGATGGTCATTGCTGTAGTGCAAAGATACTGTAGGGCGTCATGGGCAGTTGCTGCTGGAGATTCACATTGGCTGTCAATGCTGTGGTGCGAATTGCACTGGTGGTCAGTGCGGGCGGCAAGATCTTGACACGAACGGGCCCGTTTGTGGCCGTGAAGAGCACAAAACCTCTGGATTTCGCCTTTCTTCAAAGAGGACCTCAGCTGAGGCCACACCAAGGGCCCAGGACCTGAGGGGCACTTCTTGGGGATCATGAATTAATTCCACCAGAGGCCAGTAGGGCTCAGGCAGGTCAACTTGCAGGTCCAGGCCGCTGGTCAGCTTGGTGGATGCAGGGAGGCCTCTAGAGTTTGTGTCTCTGCAGCGCAGAACAGGAGGTCAGTCAGTTGACTCTTGAAGTCACTTCAATCTGGGATGAAGGGTTCAGGTCCAGTCTCCCATCTCAGCAAGCGGGGCAGGCCTCAAGCAGCAGTGCACCAGGGTGTCCTTCTTCAAGTTTATCCACTAATGGTAAGTCTGATTGTCCCCTTTTTATATCTGGTGCCAACTTTACAGTGGGAGAACCATCTGGAGTTTTCCCCCTACAGAGGTGCCAGTAATTTCCTGCCTCCCTGCCCTTCTCCCAGTCTATCTGGGGGCATAATAGGCTATTGTGAAGTTGTTTGTTTGTGATCTGAGCCAGTGCCTTTGAAGTGCAAGTGTGGTAGGTGACAGCCCCCCATCCTGTCAATGACGGCCCATCTCTCCAACACCCAGACCCTCTATTGTGATGCTGTCAGGGAGAAATACACAAAGGCCAACTACCAACTACACCTAGTCATTTAGCCCAGGAACAGGCTGCAGGCTCCAAATGGTTAGGATTACTTTCTTTAAAGTGGCGTTTTCACAATTGTGACTTAAAATCTGCCTTTATCATCAAAGAGGGTTGTAATTCACAATTCCTCAGAAACCAAACATGATTTTCTTACTTGCTCCCAATCAAATGTTGGCACTTATTAAATGTAATAAGATAACACAATGTTATCCTATGAGAGAGGTTTGCCTTGTACTAGCAAAAAAATGTTTTTGAGAGTTTTTCACTACCAGGACTGAAAGTACATATCCAACCTTTTAAATACAAGCACCCTGCCCTGTGAGCTGTTTTGGGCTTACCCTAGGGGTGACGTATATGTAACAAAAAGGAAGATTTAGGCCTTACAAAAGGTTTATTTTGCCAGGTCAAAATTTCAGTTTAATTCTGCACACAGATGCCACAATGGAAGGCCTGAGACAGGTTTGAAAGTGGTGGCACAATAAGTGCTGCAGGCCACAAGTAGCATTTAATTTACAGTTCAGGGTACATTTTCTATTACTTTACTAGGGACTTACTAGTAAATTAAATGTGCTAATTGGGTGTAAGCCAATTTCACCATGTTTAAAGGAGAGAACACAAGCACTTTAGCCCTGGTTAGCAATGGTAAAGTGCAAAGAGTCCTAAAAGCCAATAAAAACAGGTTTAGAAAACAGAAGGGGTGAAGGCAAAAAGTTTGGGGGTGACCCCGCAGAAAGGGATAAGTCCGACAAACCTATCAGAGAATCTCTTATCTTCAGGAGATGAAGCCTTGCCACTGCATCCCTATTCAGTGCACAAACACACTGATCGGCATGTTATTATCATATCATTATTATTTTTTTACTGTATTTGTCTACAAATCATGTGTATCAGAATTATTGTTATTATGATAACTTATCACATATTATTATTGTAACTGACTCAGCAGATAAAATGCAGATCAAGTCAAATGTATTGGAGAAGTCACAATCACACTCAGAACCACTGGAACTATGTGGCAGGAGAGGGCCAAATAATGCTGCATAATTCGCCACATTTTGTTATATTATTACTTCATTATTTCATAATTTCTAAACTTGGTAACACTGTCGCGGCATTGGCTGCAACTCATTAGTACCAGTTTAACACCCAAATATAGCAAAAAGCAACAGAAAGGTGACTACTCCAGCTTTGTAAAGGGACTTCCACTGCGCGGCGACATGTCTCGCTACATTTTAGTAACTTTTTGAACTGTTTGAACTAGAATCAATTTTTTTGTTAAAATCTGCAGATAAGCAGCAGGTGATGGATTATGTGTCAAATGCCACAAATCTATAGTTATGCAAAAATCACTGCATCCACACAATTGCATAATTCCAGTGGCCTTGATCATATTTCAACATATTTCATCCCTAACTTGTTAGTCTAGTCATTACCCAAATCGACTAAATATTCCTCTAACGTATCTGGCTGTACTGAGGCTAACTTGCCTGCCCTTATATAGTTTCCCCGCTTACCTCAATTTATCATCAGGTCAGATTCAGAATGCAGCCGTTCATCTTTTTCCCATGGCAAGCGGTCAATGTATCTAACCCGGCCCTGCACTTGTACTGTATGTACCTTTATCACTAGTGATATCCTATGGAGCAAAGAAGGGTCATTGATTCTTGGCTTCTGTTTTGCTACACAAATGTGCAAACAGTGCCCCATGTGCAGAAGCATATGGAAGCTATATAAGCTTATGCTACGTTTTCCTTCTTGCTTCAAATATAGATCTCTGCAAGATCATCTTCCTTTGCCGAACATTTACAACTTGTGCACTAGAGAAGTGGAAAGTTTTCCTTCTCTGTTGTGTTTGAACAGTATCAGAAAACATGGAGTTTCTGAACTGAAAACATGGTGATTTAGCATTGCTATGCAAGCAGTCTACTTTTCTAGGCCCTACACGTATTACATGCATTCTCTACTAATAATTTCAGTCATTGTTACATGCAATCAGGCCTGTCTTGCATGCAACATGCATTACTATAACACAAACATTCTATGACACAAGATAGAAAGTTGTCCAAAACACAGTTATTTAATATAAACAAGAACTGCAGGTCCTGCTACTAAATTTGGCAGTTTTGAATTGTCCTTCAGTTTATATGACAAAAATATCAGTGGTCCAAACGTATGAAAAATTAGTTAAATTACCATCAGTGTATTACAATGATCAGTGAATTAGCTGGTTTGTTATTGCTTTATCACTTGCTATCTGCATAAAAATGTTGAAAGATTAATGAAACTATTAAGGGATAGGGGCATAGGGTGGAGAACAATGTACAATACTTTAGAGTGATTGTATTTAAATAGTGCATGATCCACTGAGTTAATAGACTGTAAATCGACTGAAATGCCATTTAAAGCACACCAAAACCCTGTAACTTCCCTGGTTCAGTTTCAATATTCTGTCATATTTATTTATTTTAAATATTTGTATTAATGATTTTTCATATACAACAATTACATTTAAACTGAGCAATTCAAGTTGTGGGCATGTACTAAACATATTAATTAGATCTGCATCCGGTGACATTCTGTCATATTCATGTTGTGACATCATCAGATATGTAGTATGGAATCAATGATAAATGAGTAGCCAATCGTATCTCTTGGGAATCATACAGTAGAACCTGTGTCAATAATATTTAAAAACATTATCATTATTGAAGGGAAATAAAAAAATACATAAATCTAGCACATCTATCATACAATACATACTATAAAAAGCTTAATCAAGAGAAGGTAATGGCCCACTTGATTTGCATGGGGCATGTGGATCACTTCATTCAAAGATGTAATATTTTTAATGTATAACATGCCAATTAATTCCTAACCCTCCATGAAAAGCTGAAGAAAAAATGTGACCTAGTAAATTTCCGTAGTGCGGGTTAAAAAAATAAATGAAGAAGGAAGACAAAATATGAAGTACGAAATCAATCATGAAAGATCTTTTTTTTAAAAGAGATATCCAAGTGTGTGTGTGTGTGTGTGTGTGTATATATATATATATATATATATTATTCAGTATATATTCCTTTCAAATCCTAGTTCTGGTGGCTAAAGGGTTTGTGTGCTTCACTATTGTGTTTTTATCTTCACGCTTATCCCTAGATATAGAAAAAAAACCTCTAACTAACCCCCCCCCCTCTTTCTCTCTCTCTCCTTGGGGTTACTAGGGGCGTGGGAGGACTAAGATAAACAGAAAGTAAAAACAAGGGGAAGTTAGAAATTACTATATTGTATGCCATTATGAAAATCTCTTTGTACTCTCTTCTCTTTTACCTTTTATGACTTAATTGGTTTCTAATATTTGCATTTTGCATTGGAAAATTTCAGGACATGAAAATTTGAAGAGAGTGTATTTTTTGTGCAAATATACTTATTAATTGCACTTGCACTTTATACTTTGGATCATCAAGTATTATGTCATCAATGAGATTAAGGTTTATATAGTTTGCAATATGGAGACTAGATGTGGTATATGTTTGTACTTTACATGATATGTAAATATTGATATTTCCAGATGTTGGGGTTATATAAAATGGCACAGGGGAATGTTGTTAGGATACTTGAATCAACAAGTTGAGGTTTGCAGAAGGGACAATATGGAACATGGTTTAATTAGAGAATGGAAGTTCCAAGTGTCAGCACTTTTTAAGGTCATCTCTTACACATTTGTTCCTCCTCCCCCTTTGCTTTTCCCCTTCTTCTTTACCTTTCCTGTTTTCCATATATTATGATTAGTCCTTTGAGAGATACTATTTCACCATGATAATGGAGTTTCATGTGTAATATGCAGACTCCATCATTCGTTTTCCGTCTTGAATGAAAGGTTATTTTGCACTCACACTTTATAGGACACGTAATTTATTGTAAATCATTCTGTGGAGGAGGTTTTAAAGTGTACATAATTTGTGGCATGATGAATTAAATATGGACTACATCTGTACTTTACATGATATAGACAAATTGAGGTATGAATAGCAATGCATTTGAAACTGCGGTCGTGCAGATCATTATGGGGCAGTGATGACAAGATAGAGAGTATACAGGCTTATACTATCTAAGTGGATAGTATAGAGAATGGAGAAATTGGAAATTGAATTTATATGCACTTGCACTTTCATATTCAATGTAATATCTTGAGATGATTGCTTTTAACCTCATAAGGAAAGAAGTAGAGTGGTTCAAATGATAAATGTACCTGCCACAGAGAAGATATGCACTTTAATGAACAGTACCATATTTTGGTACTTTACCAGATAAAGGTGAAATGATCAGGATGAAAATGAGTGCAAATACATATATATGTTTAATTAATAATCACTGCCCATCCCTTTTTGCTCTTTTGTTTTAATGATGTTTGATATAAAGTAATTTTGGTGGTGGAGGGTGTTTTGCCCCTTTAAAGGGACACTCTACACATGAGTTCTATGACCCAGTTGAAGGTTTTTGCCGAAACGCGTAGGTCGTCATTGCTGTCTGTTAGCACATTGCACTTTGAGATTAAATAAAGAAATAATGAAATGAAGCGTCATCTGGAATCGCGTACCTCCTCATTCCAGTCACTGGATGATGTCATGAGTGATGTCATTTGAGATGTCATCAGTGATGTCATCAGTGATGTCACTGACCATGTCATGAGTGATGCAATATGTGACATCATTAGCAGTGCATTGCGGGGGCGCGAGTTATGGTTAGCTCAGCATACTATAACTGCCGAATTTCTCTGGTTTTGTATGAGTGAAATGTCAGCCTAACTATAACATCCCTGAAACCTGTGGTTTTTTCAGGGAATTTCTAAGGTTTTTTAAATGCTAATTCCTAACAATAACGTCCCTGAAACCTCTGTTTTTTTCAGTGAATTTCTAAGGTTTTTTAAATGCTAATCCTAACTATAACGTCCCTGAAACCTCTGTTTTTTTCAGTCAATTTCTAAGGTTTTTTAAATGCTAATTTCTAACTATGCCTACATAGGTAGGACATGTGCAGAAAGAGGAAGAAAGGCACAGAAAGAAGCAAGAGAAGTGCAGAAAGAGGTAAGAGAGGTGCAGAAAGAGGAAGATAGGTGCAGAAAGAAGCAAGAAAAATGCAGAAAGAGGAAGAAAGGTGGGGAAAGAAGCAAGAGAAGTGCAGAAAGAACCAACAAAGGTACAGAAAGAGGCCTACTTTGACTGTACCTTACAACACACTCATACAAAGTAGCCTAATCACTAATCCTTCTCCCAATATGTCTTAAACCTCACTTTTCTCTTGAAGGTTCACTATTAATCGACTGCTCAGAATGTTAGGCCTACTGTTAGAAATGGGGGTCTGTAGTTGGCTGAGGTAGGTACCTTTGTCCAAATAGGGACCCTTGCTTCTAGTCGGGGTAAGGGGATACACTCCAAAAATAACCCCTGCTCACCCCCTTGGTAGCTTGGAATGAGCAGACAGGCTTATCTCAGAGGCAGTGTGTAAAGCATTTGTGAACACAAATAGTAATACAGTAAAAACACTACAAATGGACACCACACCACTTTAGAAAAATAAGTAATCTTTATCTAAACCAAAACAAGACCAAACGACACAAATCCACAATACAGTAATAAGAATATGACTTTCAGATGGTAGAAGTAGTTCAGTTCAAAGCAAATTGCAGATGCAACACTTTTCTCACAAAGTACCTGGGATGCGTCACGCAAGCAAACAGAACGTACCGCAGGGAAGGTGATGCGTTGGTTCCTTACACTCAGGGAAGGTGTTGCGTTGGTTCCTTGCTCCGGGAGAGGTGATGCGTCGGTTCCTTACTGCAGCGCAGGGGAGGTGATGCGTCGGTTCCTTGCCGGAGAGGAGGTGATGCATCGGTTTCTTACTGCGTGGGGAGGTGATGTGTCGGTTTCTTACTGCGTCCCCCGACGATGCGACAAACTTGGTGCCTCGATGAGATGTGACGATCCGGAATGATGCGTGAACTCTTCCAGCCGCACAGCAGGCCTTGCGTCAAACTCGGTGCGATGATCTCGGACTTCGGAGATCGGTGCACTCGATGCAGCGTGAGGCGATTTCTTGAGCCACGGCAGGCGCTGCAATGGTTTCTTCAGCGATGCGTCGGAATGAGGTGCGGATGCGTCTCGCTTCTTCGAAGTTGCGTTGATTTTCCAGCTCCCAGCGGAAAACAGTTCTCTACAGGTCCAAAACAACGACGAGGACACCAGCGAGATCATGAACACCATCCACTCCGGTTCACCGCTAGACCCGTGCCCTCACCACATCTTCAACAAAGCCAGTACAGCCATCGCGCCCCATCTCCGGAAAATAATCAACATCTCCTTCGAGACAGCAACCTTCCCGGAAAGCTGGAAGCACGCCGAGATCACCGCCTTACTCAAGAAACCCAAGGCAGACCCCAAGGACCTCAAGAACTTCCGACCCATCTCTCTGCTCCCGTTCCCCGCGAAGGTCACCGAGAAAATCGTCAACAAACAACTGACCCGCTACCTCGAGGAGAACAACATCCTGGACCCTTCCCAGTCCGGCTTCCGCAGCAACCACAGCACCGAAACCGCCCTCATCGCCGCCACCGATGACATCAGGACCCTGCTAGACAACGGAGAAACAGCAGCCCTCATCCTCCTGGACCTATCAGCCGCCTTCGACACGGTCTGCCACCACACACTACGAACACACCTTCACGACGCCGGGATCCAAGAGAAGGCCCTGGACTGGACCACATCCTTCCTTTCCGGCAGAACACAAGCGTCCGCCTCGCCCCTTCCGATCCAAGGCCACCAAGATCATCTGCGGCGTACCCCAAGGCTCCTCCCTCAGCCCAACGCTGTTCAACATCTACATGGCACCCCTCGCCCACGTCGCCCGACAGCACAACCTCAACATCATCTCCTAATCCGACGACACCCAGCTGATCCTCTCCCTCACCAAAGACCCTCACACCGCCAAAGCCCACCTCCACGAAGGAATGAAGGCTGTCACCGAATGGATGAGGACCAGCCGCCTGAAGCTGAACTCGGACAAGACGGAGGTCCTCATCCTTGGTTCCAACCCTTCAGCCTGGGACGACTCCTGGTGGCCAACATCACTGGGAACAGCCCCGCCACCCACCGACCACGTACGCAACCTAGGGGTCATCCTCGACCCCACCCTCTCCATGACTAAGCAGGTCAACGCCGTTTCCTCATCCTGCTTCAACATCCTCCGAATGCTCCGCAGGATCTTCAAGTGGATCCCCACCGAAACAAGAAAAACAGTCACCCAGGCCCTCGTCACCAGCAGGCTGGACTACGGAAACGCCCTCTACGCAGGAACGACGGCTAAGCTCCTGAGACGGCTGCAACGCATCCAGAACGCCTCTGCACGTCTTATCCTCGACATCCCCCGACGCAGCCACATCACACCCCACCTGAGAGACCTGCACTGGCTCCCTGTCAACAAGAGGATAACCTTCAAGCTCCTCACCCACGCACACAAAGCACTCCACAACTCCGGACCAGCCTACCTCAACAGACGACTCAGCTTCTACACCCCCACCCGCCAGCTCCGCTCGACCAGCCTCGCCCTCGCCACAGTCCCCCGCATCCGGAAAACGACCGCCGGCGGCAGATCCTTCTCCCACCTTGCCGCCAAGACCTGGAACACTCTCCCCACCAACCTCCGACAGACCCAAGACCTACTGGCCTTCAGAAGACTCCTCAAGACCTGGCTCTTCGATCAGTAGCAGCACCACCCCCTCTTCCCCCAGCGCCTTGAGACCCTCGCGGGTATGTAGTGCGCTTTATAAGTGACATGATTGATTGATTGATTGAAACAACAGCAGGCACCTCTTTGCAGGTCAGAACTCCCAGCAAGGCAGTTCAGGGGAGCTGGTGGTGAAGTCTTTGTGTCCCTGAGACTTCAGAACAGGAGGCAAGCTCAGTTTCAAGCCCTTGGAGATCTTTTCCTCAAGCAGGTGACAAAGCAAACAGCAAAGTCCTTTTCTCCTTCCCTTGGCAGCAAGTAGCCTCTGCAGGCCAACCCCAGACAGCAAACAGCACAGGGGCAGTATTCCTCCTCAGTTTCTCTGGCTCTTCTCCTTGGCAAAGGTTCCTTTTGATTTCCCAGAAGTGATCTAAAACTTTGGGGTCTGGGCCCCTCTTTTTATACAAAAAAATCCTTTGTTCTTTGGAGGCAGAGAGTATCTGTACCCAGCCAAAACCAGTTATGTCCTCATTGGTGCAGTTTCCTGGCAGGAGGTGGAGACAGCATTGTTGAAGGCAGACCAGGCCCATTCAGGCGAAAGGAAATCTCCTCCCCCTACTCTAAATGCAGCCCAGGCCTATTCAGCCCAGCCCTGACTCATCAAGCTCTCTGGAGCCACTGTCCCTCTCCAGCCCCTGTCATCCAAAAGCCAGACATGCAATACACAAACCTAGCAGAGGCACACTGGATGGTTAAGCAAGAAAATGCCTACTTTCTAAAAGTGGTATTTTCAAACACAGAATGTAAAAATCACCCTCACTAAAAGATGCATTTTAACATTCTGAGTTCCGGCATACTAAACTTTATTTTCCTACCTTGTTCCCAGGGATAGTTATGTTTATAAGATGTTATAACAAACTCCCCATTCTGTCCTATGGGAACAGGTAGCCTTGCAATAGTGAAAAACGAAATTGGCAGTAATTCACTATCAGGATATGCCACACACATCAGGGCATGTCCTACCTTTCACATACACTGCACCCTGCCCACAGGGGTACCTTGGGCCTACCTTAGGGGTGACTGACATGTAAGAAAAGGGGAGGTTAGGTCCTGGCAAGTGGGTGCACTTGCCAAGTCGACATGGCAGTGCTAGACTGCACACAGGCTCTGCAATGGCAGGCCAGAGTTACATTTTACAGGCAGCTTCTGTGGGTGGCACAATCAGTGCTGCAGCCCACTAGCACCATTTGATTTACAGGCCCTGGGCACACACAGTGCACTGTACTAGGGTCTGACTAGTAAATCAAATATGCCAAACATGTAATCACTAACCCATAACAACAATTTACAAAGGGAGGACTTGCACTTTGGCACTGAACAGCAGTGGCAAAGTGCCCAAAGCATCTAGACCCACAAAACAGAGTCCAACACACAGCAAAAACACAGGAGGCAAAAGCAAAAAATGCAGGGGAGACCCACACCAATGGTGCCAGGTCTAACACCTACCAAATATAAAACAGCAATCCTAAGCATATCACTGTTGTAAGTCTGACCAAGTTTTTGAAGCTATGCATGCGTGTGTCTCTGCTTTTACCTAGTGACATGTTACATAAAAATAAACATACAAATACTTGAATACCTGTGTTTCACACAGCATACTCTGTAAATTTTTGTACAAAAAGGTGTATGTATTTCTTTCTGCTCACAATACAGGGCACATGGGTATTCAATAGTATTTTTGAGGGGCTCTATAATACCTATATACATAAGACATGTCTGCTTGTGCAACCGAATAACAGAGCAGAACTAAGAAGATTTGACCACCTATAGGAGAAGTTAACCGTTTTTTAAGCTACCATCTTCAGATGCATAACACATGTGAGAATACATATACAAGCAGACATATACCTCAGTCACAAGAGCACGCAGACCTTTAAACTTGACAGCTTGCACTTCCCACTTGAGTACAGAAAGAGGAGAGAGAAGTTCAGAAAGAAGCAATAGAGTTGCAGAAACAGGCAAAAGAGGTGCAGAAAGAGGGAACAGGGGTACAGACAGAGGCAAGAGAGGTGAGGAAATAGGGAAGAGGGGTACAGAAAGAGGCAAGGGGGTGCAGAAATTTGCAAGAGAGGTGCAGAAAGAAGCAAGAGCAGTGCAGAAAGAAGCAACAGGTGCAGAAAGAGGCAAGACAAGTACAGAAAGAAGCAAAAGAGGTGGAGAAAGAGGCAAGGGGGTGCAGAAAAATGCAAGAAAGGTGAAGGAAGAGGGGTGCAGAAAGACGCAAGAGGAGTGCAAAATTTGAAAGAGAGGTACAGAAAGAAGCAAGAGCAGTGCAGAAGGAACCAACAGAGGTGCAGAAAGGGACAAGAGGGGTGTAGAAAGAGGCAAGAGAATTGCAGAAAGAAGCAACAGAGGAGCAGAAGGGGGCAAGATAACTACTGAAAGAGGCAAGAGAGTTTCAGAAACAGTCAAGAGGGGTGCAGAAAAAGGTAACAGTGGTGCAGAGAGAAGCAAGAGAGGTGCAGAAAGAAGCAAGAGAAATGCAGAAAGAAGCAACAAAGGTACAGAAAGAGGCAACAGGGGTGCAGAAAGAGGCAAGAGAAGTGCAGAAAGAGGCAAGAGAATTGCAGAAACAGGCAAAAGAGGTGCAGAAAGAAGCAAGAGCTGTGCAGAAAGAACCAACAGAGGTGCAGAAGGAGGCAAGAGGGGTGCAGAAAGAGGCAAGAGGGATGCAGAAAGTAGCAAGAGAGGTGCAGAAAGAAGCAAGAGCACTGCAAAAAGAACCAACAGAGGTGCAGAAACAGACAAGAGGAGTGCAGAAAGAGACGAGAAGTTCAGAAAGAAGCAACAGAGGTGCAGAAGGAGGCAGGAGAACTACAGAAAGAGGCAAGAGAGTTGCAGAAACAGGCAAGAGAAGTGCAGAAAAAGGGAACAGGGGTACAGAAAGAGGCAAGAGAGGTGCAGAAAGAGGGAAGAAGGGTGCAGAAGGAGGCAAGAGGGGTGCAGATAGAAGCAAGAGAGGTGAAGAAAGAAGCAAGAGAGCTGCAGAAAGAAGCCACAGAGGTGCAGAAAGAGGCAAAAGGGGTGCAAAAAAAGGCAAGAGAAGTGCAGAAAGTAGCAACAGAGGTGCAGAAGGAGGCCAGAGAAGTGCAGAAAGAGGCAAGAGAGTTGCAGAAACAGGCAAAAGAGGTACAGAAAGAAGCAAGAGCAGTGCAGAAAGAACCAACAGAGGTGCAGAAGGAGGCAAGAGAGGTGCAGAAATTTGCAAGAGAGGTGCAGAAAGATCCAAGAGAGGTGCAGAAAGAGGCAAAAAGGGTGCAGAAAGAGGCAGGAGGGTTGCAGAAAGAAGCAACAGAGGTGCATAAAGAGGCAAGAGAAGTACAGAAAGAGGCAAGAGAGTTGCAGAAACAGGCAAAAAAGGTGCAGAAAGAGGGAAGAAGGGTGTAGAAAGAAGCAAGAGAAGTGCAGAAAGAAGCAACAGAGGTGCAGAAAGAGGGAAGAGGGGTGGAGAAAGAGGCAAGAGAAGTGCAGAACGAAGCAACAGAGATGTAGAAAGGGGGATGAGGGGTGGAGAAAGAGGCAAGAGGGGTGAAGAAAGAAGCAAGAGAGGTGCAGAAGGAGGCAAGAGAACTGCAGAAAGAGGCAAGAGAGTTGCAGAAACAGGCAAGAGCGGTGCGGAAAAAGGGAACAGGGGTGCAGAAAGAGGCAAGAGAGGTGCAGAAAGAGGGAAGAAGGGTGCAGAAAGAGGCAAGAGGGATACAGAAAGAAGCAAGAGATGTGCAGAAAGAAGCAAGAGAAGTGCAGAAAGAAGCAACAGAGGTGCAGAAATAGGCAAGAGGGGTGCAGAAAGAGGCAGGAGAAGTGCAGAGAGAAGCAACGGAGTTGCAGAAGGCGGCAAGAGAATCACAGAAAGAGGCAAGAGAGTTGCAGAAACAAGCAAAAGGGGTACAGAAAGAAGCAAGAGCAGTGCAGAAACAACCAACAGAGGTGCAGAAGGAGGCAAGAGGGGTTCAGAAATTGGCAATAGAGGTGCAGAAAGAAGCAAGAGCAGTGCAAAAATAAATAACAGAGGTGCAGAAGGAGGCAAGAGGGGTGCAGAAAGAGGCAAGACAAAGTGCAGAAAGAAGCATGGCGCGCTGTCGTCATTACATTGAAAACAAAACTGAAACTTAGTTTCTGTTTCAATGTTTCAGTGCTTGTGGGGCTATCTCAGCCCTGAGCACAGAAACACTTGGGAGGGGTATCGTTGGAAAGGGGAGAATCTCCCCTTTCCAATGGTACCCTTCCCTAGTGGATCTCTGCTTGGAGTTCGCCCCAGGAGAGCGATCCCCAAGCAGGGATTCACCCACTAGCCACCAGGAAGGGGGGAGCTGCCCCTTGGGCAAGGGCCTTTGCTCCCCCATGTCCGTTGTCACAGACAGTCTTTCTGCCCCCCCAGGGGCAGATGGGGGAAGTAGCCTCAAATCTGCCCCCCAGGGGGGCAGAAAGCACACTAGACACCAGGGAGTGTTTTTTTATAGGCCAGGGGTGGGGGCTGCCCAGAATGGGCATGCCAGTGCCCCCACCCTACCCCGCAAAGAAGGCAAAAGATTTACTGCCCCCTCAGGAGGCAGATGGGGCAATAGCCCCTGATATGCCCCCTGGGGGGCAGAAAGCCCACTAGGCACCAGGGAGTTTTTTTCTCCAAAGTTTGGGGTGGAGGCTGCCCAGAATGTGCTTGCTAATGCCCCCACCCCCCAACAAAATGCCACAGTCTTTCTGCCCCCCAGGAGGCATATGGGGCAGTAGCCCCTGATCTGCCCCTCCAGCGGGCAGAAAGCCCAGTAGGCACCAGAGAGTTTTTTTCTCCAAAGTTCGGGGTGGGGGCTGCCCAGTATGTGCAAACCAGTGCCCCCACCCCCCATAAAAATGCCACAGTCTTTCTGCCCCCCCAGGAGGCAGATGGGAGCAGTAGCTCCTGATCTGCCGCCCACGGGGGGCAGAAAGCCCACTAGGCACCAGGGATTTTTTTTATATGTAGGGGTGGGGGCTGCCCAGAATGGCCATGCCAATGCCCCCACCCCAAAAAACTTGCCACAGTCTTTTTGCCCCCGGGAGGCAGATGGGGGCAATAGCCCCTTATCTACCCCCTCAGGGGGCAGAAAGCCCACGAGGCACCAGGGACACATTTTTTTCAAAATTCAGGGGTGGGGGGCTGCCCAGAATAGGTATGCCAATGCCCCCCAAAAAATCATGCCCTAGTCTTTCTGCTCCCCCAGGCGGCAGATGGGGGCAGTAGCCCCTGAAATGCCCCCAGAGGGGCAGAGAGCCCACTAGGTGCTCGCAATTATGCTGGCTTTTTTATACATAGTGGTGGGGGCTGCCCAGAATGGGCATCCCAATGCCCCCACCCCCCACCCCCCAAAAAATAGCCACAGTCATTCTGCCCCCTTGGGGGCATATCGGGGCATTAGCCCCCTATTCCCCCCTCCCCAGGGCGGCAGAAAGCCCACTAGGTACTGAATTATTTTTGAATGTGCCTACCTGTGGATTTTGGCTCCTAGCGTAGGCAGCACCTAAGGAAACCTAGCAAACCTATACATTTTTTAAAACTAGACACCCAGGGAAATCCAGGATGTGGTGACTTGTGTGGCTCTGGAGACCAAGGGGAACGCTCGGTGGTAGGACATTTGTGCCGGCACATTGATCCCACACAAAAATGTGTGAAAAAAGTGATTTCTTTCAGCTAAATTTGAGGTTTGCAGGGGATTCTGGGTAGAAAAACGTTGGGGGATCCACGCAAGCCATACCTCACTGGACTCCCCAGGGTGTCTAATTTTCAGAAATGTGTGGGTTTGGTAGGTTTCCCTAGATGGCCGCGAGCCCGGGGCCAAAAAACCAGGTGCCCCCCCCCGGCAAAACCGGGTCGTTTTATGATAGGTAATTTTGAAGTCTCCACAGTACGATTTGGGTCATTTCCTGTTGCAGCCACTATGCTTACCCACACAAGTGAGGTACCATTTTTTTTTTGTCAAACTTGTTTTTATTGATATTTCTTTTACATATAGCCAGAACAGTTTGCATTAAGTCGCTCATCGCAGTGAGCTATAGTATAGAGTCAGCATTCAGGGTTTGAGCAAAGGCACATTATAACATTCATGTCCCAGCCAGTTACCCATAGATTAATGTGAAAGAATAAGGTACAGGTTCATATTTAATAAAGGCATGGAACAATTCGCAATAGCATAGTGAAGAGAGAAAGCATTGGCTCAGCCCATCTTTCTTTTGCGATGGGATTTTGTCATGGCCTTCCAACGGGAAGGGCTCCTAAGAAGAGGTGAACTCCCCTAGTAGAACAAACCCCCCGGAAATAAGAAACAAAAGGAAACAAACCCCCCCCCCTCCCCAGAACGATGGTGGCGGCTAAGGCTTCCAGAGACTATTGGCGCTAGTCAGACATGGGTAGGCTAAAATTGAAAGAGGTGCAGGTCCCTAATGGAGGAAGGACAGACAGCTGAGGGCAGTCCCTGTGAGAGGAAAGTGACCAAAGGTCCCCATTTGTATTCAAAGTTTTTGTACTCATCTCGAAAGATATCAGACATTCTTTCGAGCCTGAGCAGTTTCCACAGATGAGAATGCCAGAGGGAGATCGCCGGGGCTTCCTTCCGCTTCCAGGCGGCCGCTATGGTCACCTTGGCCGCCCCTATGCACATCCACATGATAGCCTTATCAGCTCGGGTCTGGTGTTCAAGGGCTGGGTCACGGAGACCCAAGAGGACATCAGCCATGGTGGTCGGGATGGGGTAGCCTAACATCTCTTTGATATGTGTTAGAATTTCTTCCCAGAATGGGCGTATAGCAAGGCAGTCCCACCAGATATGCTGGAAGTCACCTAAGAGGCCACATCCCCTCCAACATCTATCAGAGGTGTTTGGGAAGATCCTCTTAAGCTTCGAGGGGTAAAGGTACCAGTCCATCATAGTTTTAAGATGCGCTTCCCGCAACTCTATGGAGTGATTGAATTTCATGGTGTCCGACCACAGCCCTGCCCACTCCCTGTCAGTAATATCTCGTTGGAGTAATCCATCCCACATGTTCATGTATCGGGGTCTTGGTGAGTGCACGGTGGGGAGCAGATAGTTATATAAGAAAGAGATTACCCCTTTCATGGAAGTTGCATTGATGGCAAAGGACTCAAATTTTGTGAGGGGTTGAGTGGCCGCTTCCTGTACGTGTGGGGTAAGGGCCCAGTGTTTCAGCTGGAGGTAGCGGAAATGTTCCGTCTTCTCCAGACTGTAGTCCCATCTGCAGTTGTCAAAGGTGAGTAGGTCAGTATTGTGGAAGAGATGAGTCAAAGCTATGCAGCCTGCTTCGCGCCAGGCATCAAAGGGGCCCTCGTGTAGTGCAGGGGGGAAGGCTGGGTTAAAGTGGAAGGGCGTGTGGGGTGAGGGGAACGTGGTCCACTGTTCATTACCAGATAGCGAGTCCCACACTTTCAGAGTCGTGCGAGTAGGGGTGCTGATGTAGGCGTTCTCAGGTCTTTCCCTCTTGGGATGCCAAATGAGGTCCCAGATGGTTCTCCCTGCTATGGAGCGGTCCATGTGGAGCCAATGTTTTTCGGACTCTCGTTTAGACCATTCGGTCACTACTCGCAGTTGGGCTGCCTTGTAATATAGTTCGAGATCTGGTAGTCCCACCCCACCTTCTGTGCGAGGGCGGCGCAGTATGGCAAAGGAAAAACGGGCTCGACCTCCCTGCCAGATGTAATGTAGAATCATGGATTTGACTTTGGGAAGGAAATCTCGGTCTAGTTCTATGGGTAAGGCTTGGAACAGGTAAAGGAGCTTAGGGAGAAGTGTCATTTTAATAGCATGAATGCGGCCAAGCCAGGATATGAAGAGGGGTTTCCACCTTGCCAGGTCTGTTTGGATGCGGGAGAGAGTGCGTGGGAAGATGGCGCGGAAGAGCCCCTCCACCCGGGGCGTTAACTGAATCCCCAGATATTGTAGTGGGGAAGAGGTCCATTGCAGCGCGGTGTGTTTCCGCAGTTCAGAAACCTCCGAGTCAGGAAAGGTAAGATTAAGTATATATGATTTGCCGAGATTTACCTTAAAGCCGGCCACTTCCTCGAATCGCGCTAACTCGGACTACAATGGTGGAAGGGATCTGGACGGTTTGGCGAGGGACAGAAGCACGTCATCTGCAAAGAGCGAGATTTTGTGTGTGTCGCCACTGAAGGGGATTCCCTGAATCTCTGGGGCTGCCCATACGGCCAACGCAAATGGCTCAATGCTAAGCGCAAACAACAGTGGTGACAGCGGGCACCCCTGTCGAGTGCCTCTAGAGTGGAGGAAGGGGGCTGACATCATCCCGTTGACTTGAACCCTGGAGCAGGGTTGCGCATAATTGGCGCGAATCATGTTAATAAATTTAGCCGCGAACCTGAATCTGGTGAGTGTGTTAAAAAGAAACGACCAGTCCACCCTGTCAAATGCCTTCTCGGCATCTAGACCAACAAGCACAGCGGGGATTCGTCGTTTAGTAGCTTTCTCTATTAGGTGGACTATGCGTCGAGTATTGTCGTGGGCCTGTCGGCCCTTGATAAACCCCGATTGGTCAGGGTGGATTAAGACGGGCATGAGGTCGTTGAGTCGGGTGGCTAGGATGGAGGAATAAAGCTTTGCGTCCAGGTTTAGCAGGGCTTTAGGGCGGTACGAGGCGCATTGTTGGGGGTCTTTTCCTTGTTTGAGTATTACTGAGACCACCGCTTCTGCCATCGATCTGGGAATCTCTCCTTCCTCCGCCATTGTGTTGGAAAGTCATGTAAGGTGTGGTATTAGATCTGGGGCAAAGGTTTTATAGAATTGAGAGGTGTGTCCATCTGGGCCTGGAGCTTTGTGAGGTTTGAGGGCTTTTATGGCAGCGCCTATTTCTTCAGGGGATATAGGGGCGGTGAGGATGTCGTTCCACTCTGTAGAGACCTGCGGGAAGTGCAGCGTCTGGAGGTAGTTTTGTTGAGCGATCGTGTCTCGCAGTTCTGCAGTGTAGAGGGTCTTGTAAAAGGAACCAAAAATGTTAGCTTTATCCTCGTCTTTGTGTGTTATTTCCCCATGTTCCCCTTTTATACCCCCTATATATTCCCTCTCCCTTTTTTCCCTCAACTGCCTGGCAAGGTGTTTGCCAATCTTGTTGTCCTGGGAGTAGGATAAGTGGCGAAGCTTAAGAAGCGTGAGTTCAGCCCTATTGTTGTAGATGGCTCTGAGCTTACCCCTCAGGGCAGTCAAGTGTCGCAGAGATTTTCTAGTAGGGTTGGTTTTGTGAGTAGTTTCAGCCGTTGCCAACTCCACTTCAAGAGCTTCTCTTTCCCTAGTCCTCTGTTTATTCAGGGAAGAGTTGAGTGCAATGCATTTCCTCCTGAGGACTGCTTTAAATGTGTCCCAGTTTGTAAACTCTGATGTGTCTTTGGGTTTATTGAGGTTAAAAAAATCTGTAATAGTTTCCCTTAGTGTGGTGCAAAGCACTCTATCTCGTGTGAGGGCCGCCGGGAAATACAATTTGGGGGTAGTTGTGGTGGTGTTGCTCCAAATCAAGCCGATCGATACTAGGCCGTGGTCTGACACTGAAAGGGGAAATATTTTGGCCTCTCGGAGGGCTCCCATTAGGTTCTGGCTAATGAAAATGTAATCAAGCCTAGAGTACGTGTGGTGTACATGTGAATAGAAAGTGTAGTCCCGCGATTGAGGGTGAAGGGTGCGCCAGGCATCTATAAGACCCAGGTCGTGTAGTTGGTGTTTGGTGGCAGTGGAAAACGATCCCGTGTCTGAACGATGTGGGTGGATGCTATCTAAATCTGGCTGCCATG
Organism: Calotriton arnoldi; assembly: GCA_963921515.1. NCBI lineage: Eukaryota > Metazoa > Chordata > Amphibia > Caudata > Salamandridae > Calotriton > Calotriton arnoldi. The sequence continues at coordinate 184,277 of CAWUFW010006040.1, read as the reverse complement.
TTAAGTTAAAATCCCCCATAAAAATCTTGGTCCCTCGGCAAAGTCTTGCAGTTTCCCCACTATCGTGTTTAAAAAAGCTGTCTGTCCTGCATTAGGCGCGTACACTGCTATGAATGTGCAGAGTTTGCCCTTCAATGAGCCCTTAACCATCACTAGGCGGCCTTCTTTATCAGTCTGGACATCGAGTGGTTGGAAATTTGTAGAGGCATGGAAGAGGAGCGCCACCCCCCTATGTTTAGTGAGAGCAGAGGATCTGTAAATCAGTGGGTATTGCTTATGGCGGAAGCGGGTGTCCTCAGCTCTTGGAAGGTGGGTCTCCTGTCTAGCCGCTATGTCAATGTGATGATCGGTAAGATATTTCCAGACCTTTTGGTGCTTTTGGGGTGAGTTAAGGCCTTTCACATTCCATGAGCCGATGGTTATAGCTATCCGTGTAGTATGGGCATCTCCCCCTCTCTATGATCGGTATGTGTCGCCGCATAACGCTGGGCCGCGTTCGGCTCAAGCGGAGCCGTGGCCATATCTAAAGGCCGCCTGGAAGGAACTCGAAATGAGCTAAGCCTCCTCGAGGTATCATTAAAAAGCCGCCACCATCTCCCATCTCCTCCCAAATAAAATAAAAATCAACAATACCGTTAACCGCAGTTGTGAAACCGCTAACATGTTCCCAGGCGAGGGCAAAAGAACCCTCAAGGGAGTGTTGGGAGGACGATGCAGCCATGGACCCCGTCCGCGTCTCCCCCGAACCCCACATAAAGATATGATCGTTAATGCCTTGCGGCCAGATCGGCGTCTCCAGACTTGTGGTACAGCACTTAGAGGCGTATTGTCTTGAATTCTGCCGGCAGGCCTCCGATGCCAAGTTGCTCACCAACTTGCAGGCAATTATAATGGGCACGCAACCTGGATGGTCAGTCAGTCTCTGAGTCCTCCGGCTGAAAAGCCACAGGTAGGGCAGGGGGGAGCCGTCGTCAACTCTCCCCGCAAGGGTTCACTTATGGCTGTGAGTATACAGTTGCTGCCGCTTTCAGTGGTCCGTGTGTAGGCTTCCACCGTCGAGTCTTCATGGCAACGGAGATTATCCCTTCGGACCTTGCTCTGTTATCGTAGGTGGTGGTGAGGGCGTTTAACTGTGGATCTCATTTGCGATGCCTGCGCGAACCTGTAGACCAGGAAGTTGCAGAGGAAGCGCCTCTCAGTGTCTCTTGCGTTTTGGTAGTCGTAGGACAAGGCTCCTCTGAGGAGAGACCCAGGAGCTCCAGCCCGTCTTTCAGCTCTGTGATGTGGCGTTGCTTATTATTGAGTTCAAGGCTCAGCCCAAACGGGTAGGTCCATCTGTACCTAATTTTATCCTCTCGGAGCTTTGTGGTGATGGGTCTGAACTGCTGTCTCCTCGCCAGAGTGGTCGGCGCCAAGTCCTGATAAATGGTGCATGGGTGGTCCTGGAAGGAGACGGACCCCTTTTTCCTGGCGGACAAGAGCACTGCCTCTTTGACCTTATAGGAGTGAAATTTAGCCAGTATGTCGCGTGGTCGCTTCTTTTCCCCAGCCGCTAGCCCCCCTACGCGGTGGACTCGTTCCAGTTTTATTTTGAGAGTTTGGGGGCTGAGGATTTCCGCGAAGAGGCCCTCTAGAAATGCCTCAAGGTCGGGCCCCTCCGCCCCCTCCTCCAGGTCGCGTATGCGTAGATTCTCCCTTCGCGTCCTATTTTCGAGGTCTTCAGCCTTGAGCTGCTTCTGGTGCAGTTGATCCTGGAGAGTGCGCACGTCGTCCCTCAGTTCGGTGTTGTGCGTCTCATGTTCTTGAGCTTGTGTTTCTAAATCCAGCACCCTGGTGCCCACTGAGTCAACATCTTGCTGAAGGGAGGTCAGTCTTTCTGTAAGGTTGGACCGCAGCTGGTCCATTGAAGATTTGAAGTCGTGATTGAGATCGTTCCGGAGCTCTGTTTTGAACTCTCTGAACATAGTCAGGAGGTCCTCCTTTGTAAAGGCCATGTTGACTGTACCCTCATCGTGGCCCTGCTGTGGACGTTTATCCATTGGAGCGAAGAAGTCTGAGACCCTGTTTGGAGTCTTGCTTGTCGCCTTCTTCAGCGGCATAAGGGCGGGTCCAAGAGGACCTCTGTTGCTGTGACAGGTGAGACGTGGGGGCGCAGATCGCAGAAGATAATGCCCTCTGTGTTGATGATTTGTTTCTGGCAGGAATTATGGACATCGACCGTCTCCTAGCCGGTAGATTCGCAAGAAGAGCTGCTGATAGGCTATATGGGAAATGGCGCTGGATCAGTCGTTATATGTCCCCAGCATAGAGAGTCTGTAATGTGTGAGTCGCTCAGTTTGGAGGATTCTCGCTTGTAGGTAGGTGGGAGCAGCCTGAGCTGTTGAAGGAATGGCGGGTGGCTGGCAGAGCCCTCTCCAGTGCTCTCGAAGGGCTATTGGTTAGACTCCAAGATTTAATGCTGCGAATCACCGTGTCTCTGATGATGTCACGAATGATTCATTCGGGTCGTCTGCACCGTATGACATTGGTTAGTAGGAGCCTAGGCACCGGGTCTCCGAGCCCGCCCCCAGAGGACGAGACAGTTGGCCAGATTCTTAGGAGGTCTCTTTATGGGTATCGACATTCACCGTCTGGGTGCCATTTTAAGGTCAGGCATAACATGTGCCGTTGGTCGCCTCCGTGACCTCTCAGCCCCCCGAGCCAGGCCCGTGCCAGTCAAGCTGCCGATTGTGCAGCGAGGCTCACCTGGATCTCCGCTCACTCCTCTCACCCCACTTATGCACCTGGGGGGCCAGGCAGCAGTGTGTTCTTATGTGGGTCCGTTGTGGCGGTGACCTTTACGCCAAATCATATCTCAGTAGGAGCCTGGGTGGTCGCGCATATAGCGGTCTGCTCCCCCTGCGCGGAGTGTGGCCTTGTTTGATAGTGTCCACTCTGTGAGCTTATCAGCATCCTTAGTGTCTTGTTTTCAAAAATGTATAGGTTTGCTAGGTTTCCCTAGGTGCCGACAGAGCGAGGGTTCAATATCTACAGCTTGGCACTTTGCAAAAAAAGAGTCAGTTTTCACTGTAAAAAATGTGGTGTGTCCACCATGCGTTTTGGGCCGTTTCCTATCGCGGGCACTAGGCCTACCCCCACAAGTGAGGTACCATTTTTATTGGGAGACTTAGGGGAACACAGAATTGTGGAGCAACTGTTATTACCTATTGACTTTCAATGCGTGTCTGCCTTCCAAATGTAAGACAATGTGTAAAAAAGAAGTCACTTTGAAAAATGTCCTATAATTCACATGCTAGTATGGGTACCCACAATTTCGGAGATGTGCAAATAGCTACTGTTTCCAAACTCTATATTTTATTCCCATTTCAGTAATACATAGGTGTCTTTCATAACGATATTTCACTGTTTATATTTTCCCAAATGAATTGCTATATACCCGATACACAATACAAAACAATTGCAAGACGCTGCCCAGTTATTGACTCTGGGTTCGTCGGGTTCTTGGTGAACCTACAAGTCCTATATATCCCCACAACCATAAGGGTCCAGCAAATGTAATGGTATATTGCTTTACAAAATCTGTCATACTTAGAAGAAGTTACAGGTGAAAACGTTGGCACAAATGGCTGTCTTTTTCAACTCATTTTCAATTTTTCCTATTTTCAACTGTTGGTTTCTATTAAAACACCTTGAGGGATCTGCACAAATGACCCCTTGCTGAATTCAGAATTTTGTATACTTTTCTGAAATGTATAACTTTCCAGGATTCATTTTTGCTTTCATACCCATTTCTACCATTAACTGGAAGGAGGTGAAAGCACAAAAAATAGCAAAAATAGCCTATGTCCCAGTAAAATGCCAAAACTGTGTAGAAAATGTTGGTTTTCTGACAAAATTCTGTCAGGCTGTGAAAGTTGGGAAGATGGTGATTTCAGCACCACAAACCCTTTGTTGATACCATTCTCAGGGAAAAAACCAGAAACTTTCATCTGCAGCACTTTTTTCCCATTTTCCCCCAAAAATAAAATATAGCTGTATTTTGGCTAATTTCTGGGTCCCCTCCAGGTGAATCAACTAACCCTGGGTACCTTTAAAATCCCCATGATGCTAACGTTTTGCCAGGATAACTGTCATGGGACTGAGACCAACCTGCCAACCAGTCAGCCAAGGGTGCATCAGCAGTAGGGCTGACATTGCTGCAGCTGCCACTATATTCTTCCCAGCAGCAAATCCAATTTAGCGGGCTCGACATTGATGGTCATCCAACAACGTCAAACCCTCTTAGGCTTTAGCCTGCAGCCTTGCCCCATCGATGAAGTTCGACACCCAGAAAAGAGTCTAAGTCCAAAGTAGAAATCTTTACCAAGTCTGATGCTGAGCAGCAACCGATCAACATCAATGACATACTGGGCATATTTCCCACTCAGACTTTTTCCCATCTTCCTTGACAGCAATCCCAAGATTTCACCCTTCATCAAACTGTCGTTGATACGCCCGTCTTCGGATCCAGCTTGCAGCTTAGCCCCACTGAGGACTCCAACTTCTGGAAAATTTTGTAAGTGTAAAGGTAACTTTCTGACTGGAACTGATCTTGCCCACGCTCCATTGCGGTTGGCCTTAAACCTTACCCTTGTCCTGGTCTAGCGTGACCAGGTGCCTGTGGCTGGTGCTTTGTGGTATTTGGTGCTATTTTTATTTAAAACTTTAAAAATGCTTAGCTCTAGTTTCCCATATTAGATCTATTTTTATAAATTGGAAGGGATTTTTATTGTGTTGTGTTTTTGACTTTTTAACTGTTTTGGTACTTCTAAATGCTTTACACATTTCCTTAACGTAAACCTGTCTTTTCTGGGCCACAGCTACCAGGGGTTGAGGCCAGGGTTAAATTGATGAAACCTGTACTGGACCAACAAGAATAGTGCAATAATCACTTGTAGTGGACTGCAATCCACCCCAAATAATAACCCACTTTCTCACAGTTGTTCACTATGTTTCTACCTGTGTAAGTCAAAACTCATGTGGGTTGTGCTGGAACAAGAGATGCGAGGATTGCTACAGCACCCCCAGAAACGTTCTTAGAGTTTAGATGCTGAGTAAACAATACAGGGCTCTTCAAATGATTGTTTTTGGCAGCATTTGCTCTGTATTGAAAGACAGAATGTTGCATATCCTCTATGCTTTTAGTGAGTTGACGATATTGTCAAGCATGTCCACTCTCAAAAATATTCCCTGCTCCAATGTCAATTAAGCTGATTTTTTGTAAAAATGAATGCACCCTATCGGTCTTTACAATAAATTGTATAAGAGGTTTCTCCCACATTGGTAACTTGCACAGCATAAATACAAACGTCATGACAATTCCTCTGATTTACACACAATAAATCAATCTTTTATTGCAGTTGTAGGCATCCGGACAGCGAACACATATTTCGCCCTTTTATGGCTTGCAAACCTAGGGCTTTTTCAAGGCTGTAAACAGTATATACACATTATAATAAGATAATAATAAAACTGTTTTTCATAAATGAGTGTCAGCCACCCTGGTGTAGCACTGCAAGTTTGTGTCACACTTGTGGAAAAAATCTGTGCAAATGGAAAGAAACCTATCATCGTGAAGTTGCTCTCAGGAAGTAGTTTGTGAAAAATTATAAAAGTGTATAAAGCCATTTTGGTGTAGCTAAGGGGATGTGATTAAGACATTCCATTACCTTTAAGTTGCATGTTTAGGTGCTGAGTGTATATTGTTTGTGCCAGGTTTATACCAGAGACAGACAGTGAATCTCTTATGCATTCCAAGTCAGGGAGGATAGTTAAAAATAGAAGATGAATACAGAAGATCTCTTTACATGCATTTGTTTATTTGACATTACACAGGTGGTGCATGCACCAGTGTAGTTATAGTTAGGTTAGACTTTCTGAAGGAAAGGGAATTTTTGTTTTTTCAATAACGTTAACATGGTTTGATGAATCTACACTAAACTTTCCAAAAATAAATTTCATCCATTTTGGCTCCATAATGGAAAGCTTTGTGCTGATTTATTTGGCAGGTGCCAAAAAAATGGAAGGTCAAAAAATTGTGAATTCCTATTTTAATTTCTCTAGGAAAGTTTGTTTTCCAATACAGAAAAAACAACTGAAAGGAATCACTCCAAATTTGGCAGAAAGTTAGAGCTTTATTTATAAAACATGCTTTTTGATTTGGTGTAAATCAGCCGTTTTGAGAAATTAGCATTTAAAGAGGAGGTAAGGTTGGCTACGAAGGGGTTTTATCCCTCAGAAAAAAAATGGTACCATCTGAACAGTTGAAGTACTGCAGTATAGCTGTTCCACCAACATACAAACAAATAATCACTTCTGATCGGCTGTAGAGCTTTTTTGTGATCCGATCGTTGGCTGCAACATCTGCAGTAGTTTGCAGCTGGGGGTTGAGCGTCCGTGGGAGAGTTGGGCAGAAAAAAAAACAATACTTGAATTCTAGAGATGTAACATGTAATGAGTAATGTAATATATGAGGTCATAAGAAGTGCACAACAGGGGCCCAAGTCATGGTTAGTTCACTAAACTATAACTGTTGAATTACAGTGATTTTTAGGTTTTCAAACGCTAGTTCTTACCTAACTATGCTGTGATAAATATATATATTCAATGCAACAAATAAAGGTTAAAGCTTAGTTATAGTTAGGAACATTGTATTTATTCTTTCTATACAAACCAAGCTTTAACTACACAAATATTAGAAATTTTACTGTTATACATTAAATTTATAATTTATGAACCACCTCCAAATTACTGTAACTCGTGCACGTCAGTACACAGTCTTATTAAATCGCTAGCCGCACTTCATGAACTATAAGTCACCACTCTGCTATGCACAGTCTTCTCACAAATGATGTCATTTGAGATGTTAGAAGTGTTGTTATGAATGCCATATTTTCACTTAGCATACATGATGTAATATGAAAGCGTATAAGCTGTGCATAGAGAAGAGCATGTTATTGTTTATGTAGTGTGATTTGATGAGACTAAATACAGAGGTGCGCGACTTATAGTGATTTGAAGATGGTGGGTACATTTTAAATTTAAGGTATAACTATGACTGTAGAATTTCTAATGTTTGTGTAGTTTGTTTGGTTTGTATAGAAAGAATAAATACAGTTTCCCTAACTATAACCAAGCTTTAACCTCGTTCAATTTCAATGGTTTTATTTTTTTTTTAAAGTGTTTCAAATCTTAGAGTGGAGAGTCGTTGAGTGGATTCTTGTTAATTGGAGTGTCATAGAGGACAGTGTTATAGAGTGTAATGTCATACAGTGGAGTGCGGTAGAGTGCTGTTGGTGTGGAATAGTGTAGAGTAGAGTGATGTAGAGTCAAGTGGGGTAGAGTGCAATAGCGTAGAGTGAAGTGACGTACAGTGAAGTGGCATAGAATGTAATAGCGGAGAGTGGAGCACCATCACGGTTTATAGTGAAATTGCATAGAGCCGATTAGCATGAAGTGCAGTGGCATATAGTGGAGTGGCGTAGAGTGGAATAGCATAAAATGGAGTGGAATGCTTAAGAGTGGGCGTAGAGTGCAGTGCTTAAAGTGGAATAGCGTAGAGTGGAATGCAGTGGAGTTGCATAGAGTGGAATAGTGTAGAGTGGAGCAGCGTGGAGTGGTGTGGAGTGGAATAGCGTAGAGTGCAAGGGCATCGAGTGGAGGTGCATAAAGTGGAGTGGTGCATAGTGAAATAGCATGTGTGGAGTGAAATAGCATTGAGTGTAGTAGAGTAGAGAGCTTTAGAGTGGAGTGGCATACAGTGGAATAGTGTAGGACGGAGTAGCCTAGAATGGAGTGGTGTACAGTAGAGTAGCATAGAGTTGAACAATGTAGAGTAGAGTCGCGTAGAGTGTAATGGCGGAGAGTGGACTGGCATACAGTGGCATAGAGTGGAGTGCCATAGAGTGGATGGTGTTCAGTGGAATAGCATAGAGTAGAGTGGCGCACAGTAGAATGGTGTAGAGTGGAGTGGCGTAAAGTTGATAAGCATAAAGTGGAGTGGGGTAGAGTGGAGTTGCTTAAACTGGAGCGGGGTGGCGTAGAGTGGAGTAGAGTCGAACACCATAGAGTGGACTGGCTTAGAGTAAGGTGGCGTAGAGTCGAATGGCATAGAGTAGAGTTGCGTTCAAGTGAGTGGTGTAGACTGAAGTGGCATTGAGTGTAGTGGCAAATAGTGGCGTAGAGTGGAATAGAATAGGGTGCAGTGACATAGAGAGTAGTGGTGTACAGTAGAGTGGAATGGTGTGGAGTGGAGTGGCGAAGAGTAGGGTGGCATAGAGTGAAGTGGCAGAGAGTAGAATAGAGTTGAATGTCATATAGTGCAATGGCATAAAGTGGAAGAAGATAGAGTGGAATGGTATAGAGCCAAGAGGTGTACAGTGGTATAGTGTACAGTATAAGTGGCGTAGTGTAGAGTGGAATAGCTAAGAGTGGAGTGGCATACAGTAGACTTGAGTGGTGTAAAGTGGAATAGCGTAGAGTGGAGTGGTGTAGAGAGCATTGGCCTAGAGTGTAGCGGCATAGAGTGGAGTGACATGTCATAGAGTGGAGCAGGGTGTTTTGTCATTGAGTGTAAGTTTAAAGAGACTTACAGTGAAAATGGCTGTACAGATAGATTATGGGGTGGAAAGAGTCCTTTTTAGTAGGAGTTCTAAATTGTTTCAGTAGTATTAATGCTGTTAGGCACAAACCTTAGTTATATACTGGGCTGCAGAATACCATGGCAACTTCACGATATACCACAGTGCATCGTGATTATAAAGCAGTATATGATTGGGAAATGAAAACCTTTATAAAAGTAAAACATAGCCATATTGCCCTAATGTATTTATAACTTGTGCCCCCGCCTTACAGTTTTCTTTTCAATAATTTTATTGCAAATGTTGCACTGATATTATCAATGATGTCATAGAAGATGTCATGACTGATGCAATATGTGGGGTAATTTGTGGTGCATGACAAGGGTGCAAGATACAGTTACCTTAGGGCATGACTTATAGTTTTGTGAGATAACTATATCCTCTGAATTTTTATGGTTTTGTATGTGTAAAATCGGAACCTAACTATAACGGCCCTGTAACCTTTGGTTTTTAGTGAATTTCTTAGGTTTTCTTAATTCTATTTCCTAACTATAACATCCCTGTAACCTTTGTTTTTTTCCCATTGAATTTCTATGTTTTTTTGAATGCTATTTCCTAACTCTAATGTCCTTGTAACCTACAAATAGATTAATATATATAAATCCATAGAAATACATCCCCACATATTAAAATATAAATACACATATCCCTATACCCACACGTATACAAATTAATTAGTGGGTAAATTCATAAGTATACATCCCCACATGTTAAGATAAGATACACACACATATCCAGACACATATATAGTGTATCAACTGTGCCTAACACACTACATTGGTATCATCAGAGTGCAAATGATGTGAATTTTCCTATTTTTTTTATACGGACCACCTAATATCATTTAGTGTAGGGAGTGCTTAGAAACTGGCTACCAGCTGAAAACAAAGGCTATGTCATTAAAATCTAATATGATTGGGCTTCAATGGTTTTCATGATTTAAAACAACGATTTTGGTGTTTTGTGTTCCGCTATGAAGCCCTATGTTGATATTCTGAATGAAAGTGTGTGGTAGGGGGCGGAGTCTGAATTACTGCGGCGAAAAGCAGGGACCGGTTAGCATGCACATGCCCTGCATCCACTGTGAAAAGGAGAGCCATTTCTGAAATAATAAGAGGACCTTCTGCATTTTAGCTACGAGTGATAGGCGTCCTCTGTTTCTTTTAATACGCCTATACTGCTTTCATTTATAAAGATGCCTTTCCATGTATGTATGAAACAGTCTGGGCAGGAACCAAGGAACACTCTAAGTGGTGAAGTGGAGGTGGGGAGGACGGTGCTCAAACAAAGGCAAGATCATGTATATCACTTGAGGAACTACACATCCGAACTACACTGTATGTCACATATTTTTATTGCATCATATTTCTCATAATTTCAATTCCCCCGTTTCTCTTCCGAGTGTCCACAGACGCTAAAAGCCCTACATACTTGATCATAGCCCTGTATGCACTAGGCGCTAAGGCATACACATACCAGTTAGACGCTACACATACACCATTTATGTTTCCCAGGAAATATATACATTCTGACCTCTGCATATAACCGAATGACTGTTACAAATATTACAATGGTTAACATTAAGTATATACTGCATTCCATCTAACAATATTGCATTTGCCAAACACATAGCGCTCAGTTGAAACTGGATTGTTTCTTGGCAATTAGCTAGACATGGGATGTGTAATAGCAAACCAAAAACATACTAATGTTATCACCTACAAAATGATGACAAACGTCTCGGGTGGTCCTAGTGGGTGGCGAAGTGAGCTAAAGAACGATGATGGATTCAACCCAGATCTGTGACTGGGGGTGAGTGTCTGAAAAGTTTCAGCACTCCGTCCATCATCTCCTTGTGTTTGCTTTGTTCGCCCTAAGTTGGCAGGGTATGCCCAGACCTGGGTCCCTTGCTCACTTTGCCACTGGATTCAAGCTAGCCTGGCTGATGAGGACTGTTAGCCCAAAACCAGTCCCAGGATGCTTGTTTCCGGTCCAGGGAAGACATGGCTTGGCAGTTCGGGCTGGACTGTTCCCATGAGGCACAGGGCCAAGACTGATTTGCATATAGCTGTGTCTGAACTGGGGTGGCGAAGTGAGCTAAAGAACGATGATGGATTCAACCCAGATCTGTGACTGGGGGTGAGTGTCTGAAAAGTTTCAGCGCCCCGTCCATAATCTCCTTGTGTTTGCTTTGTTTGCCCTAGTGGATTTGAACCAGCAGCTTAACATATAGATGTCTGCTGTTCGCATATATTAATCTTTACTTCGAAGCAATGCAATTATGAAGAAAAACACTGCAGCTGAGTATACGTTTCCCTTTGTTCTTATCGGAAGTGAGATTTTCGTTAGCTTGCATTTCAGAAATGCACCTCTGTTTATCTTGCCTTGTTTCTGGTGACGACATAATTTATGTTCAGGAACTTCCTATTTCAGTGGGGCTGAAAGGGCTGCGTTGCCTGTTGAAGTTGTACTATAAAGGGTTTCGAGCCAGCTCTGCCGGGGAGAAACCGGGGAGGCCGTATTTATTCTGAACTAGAGGCCAATCAAGTCCAGGGCGGGCAGCGCGACACTTAGGAACATGTGGATCATTAGAAGTTGTAATTAAATGGGTTCCCCTTTTTTTTTTACATTTTGCCGTGGATCCTCCACAAATTTGCTGCAAAATTTTAAAAACTATTTTGGCCCCCGGCGGAGTCCCTGTGGTGCCCCACCACCAGGCAGAGGGGGTCAATGTATTCCTACTCTGGCCCCTTGGGGGTTTTTTTTCTTGGGACTCGGGCCGATTCCTATGTCCCAAGATGGCTGCCACCACTTCCTGGTTGAAGTGGTGGCATCAAATCAGATCTCACCATGAGGATTCACGTCCCTAAATATACACAAATATTTTTTTTAATAACTCCAAAACTACTGAATGTATTTAGACCAAATTAAAAAAAGAGATGTTTCTAGACAAAGATCTAGCTTTCTGCCATATTTTGTGTAATTCTATTCAGCAGTTCGGGTTTTAGTGGTGTCTAAAATCCCTATGAGAAATTGCATGAGGAAAAGCGTTTTTTCTCTGCCCCTGCTTGAGGAATCACCTTGAAACGTTCCAGATCACAGCTGAAGTGAGTGACAAACTAGTTTTGAAACTTTCATGGAGATTTGTTAAACAGCGCCAGAGTTATTAGCAAAAAAAGAATTCCCTAAGGAAACTATGTCCTAACTATAACTGCCTAAGGGCAACTGGTAGGAGGAGATATATATATGTATATATATTCCAAATGCTCCGTATTCCTCATGACAGAGACGGCACTATGAAGATATTTATTATCGATTACTCCATTAGCAGACACAAATGTTTACGTGTTTCGGCTCCCACCGAGCCTTGTTCACGATGCTAAACTGATGCGTCTATGGAGTTTTTGGAATATTAATCAACCGGGCGCGGGCAATCAATGCGCACCCGCGGCGCTTTGGCTGCAAGCCACACATGCACTGCTGGCGTTAGGCCATGGACTTCAAAGGGATGTTAAGCTGCCTGCTTGGTTCAAATGGAGTTTGTAACTCACCTGCAGCTGTGTGCGGCCTCAACCTTCTGGGCGTTTTTGGTTACATATTATGCGGCGGTTCCAGGCCGCAGAGGGATCGCACTGCCCGCAACCAACGGGACTAGGGGAGAGGAAGATTCCTCTTTCCGAAGCTGCAGGGTACCTTTAATGAAGCCGGCAGAGTATCATCCAAGGCTCAATGGAGGGCCGAGAATAATCGTCCATAATTAGCTGCAGCAGAGGTAACCCACCAGAGGGCGTTATTTGGCAAAATGAGACCTCATATCCCAGCGTGCATTTGAAAATGAACTTCCACCAAGGGAGGAGCACTGATAGCTCACTAACCACAAACACGCAGGGGAAATGCGGCAGCCATAAATCACCTTCGCTGACACGGCCTCTGAGGAGATGCAAACAGCGGCATTGAAATGCATCAGGCCATGGACTTCAAAGGGATGTTAAGCTGCCTGCTTGGTTCAAATGGAGTTTGTAACTCACCTGCAGCTGTGTGTGGCCTCAAGCTTCTGGGCGTTTTTGGTTACACATTATGCGGCGGTTCCAGGCCGCAGAGGGATCGCACTGCCCACAACCAACGGGACTAGGGGAGAGGAAGATTCCTCTTTCCGAAGCTGCAGGGTACCTTTAATGAAGCCGGCAGAGTATCATCCAAGGCTCAATGGAGGGCCGAGAATAATCGTCCATAATTAGCTGCAGCGGAGGTAACCCACCATAGGGCGTTATTTGGCAAAATGAGACCTCATATCCCAGCGTGCATTTGAAAATGAACTTCCACCAAGGGAGGAGCACTGATAGCTCACTAACCACAAACACGCAGGGGAAATGCGGCAGCCATAAATCACCTCCACTGACACGGCCTCTGAGGAGATGCAAACAGCGGCATCGAAACGCGTCAGGCCATGGACTTCAAAGGGATGTTAAGCTGCCTGCTTGGTTCAAATGGAGTTTGTAACTCACCTGCAGCTGTGTGCGGCCTCAAGCTTCTGGGCGTTTTTGCTTACATATATATATATATATATATATATATATATATATATATATATATATATATATATATATATCAATACATCACCATATATCGCTTCAATTCCTTTAAAGCAATGGATCCGGACCATGGTATAGTGCAAAATCCTTTATTCAGTGCAAAACGGCATAACGCGTTTCAGCTCACACAGGAGCCTTGATCACATAATATATATAATATATATATATATATATACCAATCGAAGTTGCTCACGCTATTGAAGACGCCACACCCAACGTTTTCTTTAAACCATTTTATTCCGGCTGGCAGCAGCAACACTGGAAACAGAGTTCATAGCGATTTTCTTTGCCATATCGCCTTACGCGTTTCTGGGATGGATTCCCCTTGGTCACAGGCTAGGCATTCGGGGAAAGGAGCAATTTTGCAGTGACGTGCAGGTGAGTTTTAAGTTCTTAGTACCGCCCTCCTGGGCGTGTCTGCGCTAAGTATTGTGGTTACCGTAGTCCGTAGTTATTCCATAGTGGATGCACAAGTTCCTTAACCTCCGGCAATACTAATTTCCATTTGGTCGCTAATTTCACCTGGGCCAGTTCGCTGCTTAACTTGCGCCCCACCAGAAAGGTACGTTGCTCCTCGTGTGTGTCGTGAATCACAGACACACGGACCCGCTCTTCAAGCGGTGGGGTGTCTTCGTGGCCAGAGCAGGCTACTACACATACCAATCGAAGTTGCTCACGCTATTGAAGACGCCACACCCAACGTTTTCTTTAAACCATTTTATTCCGGCTGGCAGCAGCAACACTGGAAACAGAGTTCATAGCGATTTTCTTTGCCATATCGCCTTACGCGTTTCTGGGATGGATTCCCCTTGGTCACAGGCTAGGCATTCGGGGAAAGGAGCAATTTTGCAGTGACGTGCAGGTGAGTTTTAAGTTCTTAGTACCGCCCTCCTGGGCGTGTCTGCGCTAAGTATTGTGGTTACCGTAGTCCGTAGTTATTCCATAGTGGATGCACAAGTTCCTTAACCTCCGGCAATACTAATTTCCATTTGGTCGCTAATTTCACCTGGGCCAGTTCGCTGCTTAACTTGCGCCCCACCAGAAAGGTACGTTGCTCCTCGTGTGTGTCGTGAATCACAGGCACACGGACCCGCTTTTCAAGCGGTGGGGTGTCTTCGTGGCCAGAGCAGGCTACTACACATACCAATCGAAGTTGCTCACGCTATTGAAGACGCCACACCCAACGTTTTCTTTAAACCATTTTATTCCGGCTGGCAGCAGCAACACTGGAAACAGAGTTCATAGCGATTTTCTTTGCCATATCGCCTTACGCGTTTCTGGGATGGATTCCCCTTGGTCACAGGCTAGGCATTCGGGGAAAGGAGCAATTTTGCAGTGACGTGCAGGTGAGTTTTAAGTTCTTAGTACCGCCCTCCTGGGCGTGTCTGCGCTAAGTATTGTGGTTACCGTAGTCCGTAGTTATTCCATAGTGGATGCACAAGTTCCTTAACCTCCGGCAATACTAATTTCCATTGGGTCGCTAATTTCACCTGGGCCAGTTCGCTGCTTTACTTGCGCCCCACCAGAAAGGTACGTTGCTCCTCGTGTGTGTCGTGAATCACAGACACACGGACCCGCTTTTCAAGCGTTGGGGTGTCTTCGTGGCCAGAGCAGGCCACTACACATACCAATCGAAGTTGCTCACGCTATTGAAGACGCCACACCCAACGTTTTCTTTAAACCATTTTATTCCGGCTGGCAGCAGCAACACTGGAAACAGAGTTCATAGCGATTTTCTTTGCCATATCGCCTTACGCGTTTCTGGGATGGATTCCCCTTGGTCACAGGCTAGGCATTCGGGGAAAGGAGCAATTTTGCAGTGACGTGCAGGTGAGTTTTAAGTTCTTAGTACCGCCCTCCTGGGCGTGTCTGCGCTAAGTATTGTGGTTACCGTAGTCCGTAGTTATTCCATAGTGGATGCACAAGTTCCTTAACCTCCGGGATTACTAATTTCCATCGGGTCGCTAATTTCACCTGGGCCAGTTCGCTGCTTTACTTGCGCCCCACCAGAAAGGTACATTGCTCCTCGTGTGTCTCGTGAATCACAGACACACGGACCCGCTTTTCAAGCGGTGGGGTGTCTTCGTGGCCAGAGCCGGCCACTACACATACCAATCGAAGTTGCTCACGCTATTGAAGACGCCACACCCAACGTTTTCTTTAAACCATTTTATTCCGGCTGGCAGCAGCAACACTGGAAACAGAGTTCATAGCGATTTTCTTTGCCATATCGCCTTACGCGTTTCTGGGATGGATTCCCCTTGGTCACAGGCTAGGCATTCGGGGAAAGGAGTAATTTTGACAAACGACTCGGGTGGTCCTAGTGGGTGGCGAAGTGAGCTAAAGAACGATGATGGATTCAACCCAGATCTGTGACTGGGGGTGAGTATCTGAAAAGTTTCAGCACTCCGTCCATCATCTCCTTGTGTTTGCTTTGTTCGCCCTAAGTTGGCAGGGTATGCCCAGACGTGGGTCCCTTGCTCACTTTGCCACTGGATTCAAGCTAGCCTGGCTGATGAGGGCTGTTAGCCCGAAACCGGTCCCAGGATGCTTGTTTCCGGTCCAGGGAAGACATGGCTTGGCAGTTCGGGCTGGACTGTTCCCATGAGGCACAGGGCCAAGACTGATTTGCATATAGCTGTGTCTGAACTGGGGTGGCGAAGTGAGCTAAAGAACGATGATGGATTCAACACAGATCTGGTACTGGGGGTGAGTGTCTGAAAAGTTTCAGCGCCCCGTCCATCATCTCCTTGTGTTTGCTTTGTTCGCCCTAGTGGATTTGAACCAGCAGCTTAACATATAGATGTCTGCAGTTCGCATATATTAATCTTTACTTCGAAGCAATGCAATTATGAAGAAAGACACTGCAGCTGAGTATACGTTTCCCTTTGTTCTTATCGGAAGTGAGATTTTCGTTAGCTTGCATTTCAGAAATGCACCTCTGTTTATCTTGCCTTGTTTCTGGTGATGACATAACTTATGTTCAGGAACTTCCTATTTCAGTGGGGCTGAAAGGGCTGCGCTGCCTGTTGAAGTTGTACTATAAAGGGTTTCGAGCCAGCTCTGCCGTGGAGAAACCGGGGAGGCCGTATTTATTCTGAACTAGAGGCCAATCAAGTCCAGGGCGGGCAGCGCGACACTTAGGAACATGTGGATCATTAGAAGTTGTAATTAAATGGGTTCCCCTTTTTTTTTGCATTTTGCCGTGGATCCACAAATTTGCAGCAAAATTTTAAAAACTATTTTGGCCCCCGGCGGAGTCCCTGTGGTGCCCCACCACCAGGCAGAGGGGGTCAATGTATTCCTACTCTGGCCCCTTGGGGTTTTTTTTTCTTGGGAGTCAGGCCGATTCCTATGTCCCAAGATGGCTGCCACCACTTCCTGGTTGAAGTGGTGGCATCAAATCAGATCTCACCATCAGATCTGTCGTATCCGCAGAGGATTCACGTCCCTAAATATACACAAATATTTTTTTAATAACTCTAAAACTACTGAATATATTTAGACCAAATTAAAAAAAGAGATGTTTCTAGACAAAGATCTAGCTTTCTGCCATATTTTGTGTAATTCCATTCAGCAGTTCAGGTTTTAGTGGTGTCTAAAATCCCTATGAGAAATTGCATGAGGAAAGCGTTTTTCTCTGCCCCTGCTTGAGGAATCACCTTGAAACATTCCAGATCATAGCTGAAGTGAGTGACAAACTAGTTTTGAAACTTTCATGGAGATTTGTTAAACAGCGCCAGAGTTATTAGCAAAAATAAATTCCCTAAGGAAACTATGTCCTAACTATAACTGCCTAAGGGCAACTGGTAGGAGGAGATATATATATGTATATATATTCCAAATGCTCCGTATTCCTCATGACAGAGACGGCACTATGAAGATATTTATTATCGATTACTCCATTAGCAGACACAAATGTTTACGCATTTCGGCTCCCACCGAGCCTTGTTCACGACGCTAAACTGATGCGTCTACGGAGTGTTTGGAATATTAATCAACCGGGCGCGGGCAATCAATGCGCACCCGCGGCGCTTTGGCTGCAAGCCACACACGCACTGCTGGAGTCATATATATATATATATATATATATATATATTCACTGAAAAAAACAAAGGTTACAGGGACATTATAGTTAGGGTGACATTTCACTCCTACAAAACCAGAGAAATTCAGCCGCTATAGTTAGTGAGCTAACTATACCTCGCGCCCCTGCAATGCACTGCTTATGAACTCACATATTACATCACTCATGACATGGTCAGGGACATCACTCATGACATCACTGTTACCTCCAGTAAGTCCCACCCAGTGAGATTGCTGAGAGGTTTTCGGTGGCCACGCACGCTTTCTCCACCACTCTGCTAATGCGCCTCTTGCACACTACTAGGTGGGGGACGAAGTCCCCTTGGATCTTGAGAGTCCTTGGGGGCCAGCTACCCCTCCTGTTATCTCCAGTAAGTCCCTCATAGCTGGATTGCTAAGAGGTTATCGGAGGTCATTCCCCCTTTTTCCACCACTCTGCAAGTCCACTTTAGTCCTGGGGCCCTCAGAAGTAAGGTGAAATTCATTCCCCAACCAACAGCGCACCAGGAGGCACATTTGCAGAGTGGTGGAGAAAGGGGGCGTAGCCTCCAAGTCCTCTTAGCAATCCTGCTGTTTGGGCTTTACTGGAGGTAACAGAAGGGGTTCCTGGACCCCATGGACCCTCAGCATTCAAAGGGACTTAATTCCCCAACCACCACTGCGCCAGGAGGAGCATTTGCAGATTGGTGCTGAAGGGGACGTGACCTCCGGCAACTTGCCAGAGGTTTTTTCTCTTGTTTTTTAAGGGAGGGGCCATTTTCTGTCATGGGGACCCCATATCCCTGGGCCAGGCCTTTTTTCAATGGGTGAGGGGGCCTCGCTGCCCCCAGCCCCTGCCAATTTCGGCCCCGGAGACCCTATCCCCTGGGGCCAGCCTTTTCTTTAAAAAAAAAAATAACTTATAGGGAGGCGGGCCGACTGGCCCCCCTCCTGGGTCGATTTCTGAACTGGGGACTCGATCTCCCGAATACCAGCTTTTATAATACTTTTTTTTAAATAATTGGAGGGGGCCACGTGGCCCCCCTCCCAGCCCAATTAAGGCCCTGGGGTCCCAGGGAGAAGGGCCCCCTTCCGGTCCCCAAGGCCATCTAGGGCTCCAGGAGGGTGGCCCACTATTGTGGTGCCAAGCTCTCGAGCGAATGGAGCATACTTATGCAATATAGTACCAGTGCCAGAATTGCAAGATCTACACGTCAATATAGTAATGAGCCAATCCATATCTTGTTCACATATGTGTGAACGAATGAATGTTATAATCTCGTTTGTGATCCTTGCATCTTGTTCCGAGACCTAACCACATTTTATGTTCCACAGATCCACTATCTTTCCTATTTTTATACTTCAGAATATGTATGAAATTGCAAGAATATAGCACCAAGAGATTCTCAATAAATATTCATTGTATCCAAATTATTGCACTACATTGCAATGAGGGTAAAAATAAATAGTTACTAAAACTTAATATGTCCATTATAAGTCTGACTGTAAACAAGCCACTCTCAATTGTGCAAAAATTGCAAAATGTAAACCAATTCTGCATCAGTATCAAAAATCTCATCAGCTTGTTATTTCAATAACTTAGTGCATATAAATTATTCATAAATATTAATAGAAAAAGCACATATCAAAAAGCGTTAATATATCAAAGATGGGACAAGGCATACAATTCATAAAATCCATACTCAGCCATTTACAATTCAAATTGCTTTAGAGTTTTTTCAGATTAAGTATCCCACTCATGCTCGTACAATGGGGGGAACAGAATCCAATTGCAAACCATTATCCTATATGAGCTTCCATTTCTTCGTCTCTGTTCATACCTGAGGGGAATTTCGTATGCAAATTGAGAATATATCTAGATTCTAAATTTCTCAATTTCATCACTCTGTTCCCACCCCTCACATTAGGGGATACTCTGCCAACTGAAAACCCGAAGTTAAACTTCTTCTCGCTTGATTCTCGCCATCATCGTTATCTGTACTAATGTCCAGTGGATATTAGATCTTGTCTTCTCTGCGAATCCTCTTGGAGCATTTCCTTTCTGTAAATACCCCTCATGTTACCTTCAGTAACTCCCACACTGCAGGATTGCTGAGAGGTCTTTGTGGACCACCCCCCTTTCTCTACCACTCTGCTAAAAGCCTCCAGGTGCACTACTAGTTGGGTGATGAGGTCCCCTTGGCTGCTGAGGGTCCTTGGGGGCGAACAACCCCTCCTGGTACCTCCAGTAAGTCCCACACAAGTGGGTTGCTAAGAGGTATTCTGAGGCCACACCCCCTTTCTCCACCACTCTGCAAACTTATCTCCTGGTGCACTACTGGTTGAGGAATAAAGTCCTCTGGGATGCTGAGGGACCTTGGAGGCCAAGAAGTCCTCCTGGTACTTTCTGTAAATCCTACACAGTTCCTGAGAGCCCACTTTGTCCACCACTCTACAAACACCATTACTACTTATAAAACCATAGAAATTCACTGAAAAACACAAAGGTTACAGAGACATTATAGTGAGACTCAGGTTTCACTTGTACACAACCAGTGAATTCAGCAGTTATAGTTAGCTGAGCTAACTATAACTCTTGTCCCTTCAATGCACTGCTTATGACCTCACATATTACATCACTCATGACATGGTCAGTAACATCACTGATGGCATCACTGATGACATCTCAAATTACGTCACTGATGACATCATCCACAGAATCACTGATGCACCCACAACTGCCCCAATAGAACCTTTCACACACCCACTCACACATTAACAAACCCATTCACAGACTCATACCAGTAATTACACACCCACTCATTGATTCATGGATCTATACACACATCCACTCAGCCGCCCATACAGCCACCCATACACCCATTCACTCACTAATACAGCCACTGACATATCCATGCATACACCCATACAGCCACTCACACAGTGAATCAGTTACCCATAGAGCTACTCACACACCTAGTCACTCACCCATACAGTCAATCACACAACCACTTACTCATACAGATACTAACACGTACTCACTGACATATACAGTCACTGACACAAGCACACACTCACCCATACAGCCACTTTCACATTCACTCACTCACCCATACAGACACTCGGTTAAAGAACTTTTTAAAACAGTTTCTAATTTGGCTTCCCCCCGTCCTGTAAAAATCCAGACGAGCCAGGAACTATGTGAGAACATTGCCAGATTCTTTTTAAATAAGGTAGAGGTCATTTTCTCGACATTTCTCCACCCAAGCACTCCAGGGGCGGTAACACAGTTGGAAGGAAGAAGCGCCGCTGTCTTCGATAAATTTGAGCCATTATCTGTTATTGACACAGAAAAGCTCTTATTGGCAGCAAGGTCAGGCTCCCCTTACGACCCCTGCCCAGTCTCAGTGATCAAAGGTGCTTCGGGACTTATTGCCCCTGTACTCACCTCCCTGTTTAATTCAATGTTTGATGCAGGGCAGTTCCCTAAACTTTGGAAGGTTGCCTCGATACTGCCGCTGCTGAAAAGCCCAACCTCGATCCCAATGACCCCAATAACTTCCGTCCAATCTCACGTCTCCCTCTACCGGCCAAACTGGTCGAGAAATCAATGAATGTACAACTCAGTGCCTTCCTAGGTGAAACCCAAGCCTTAGACCCTACTCAATATGGGTTCAGAGAAGGACATAGCACTGAGTCCGCCCTCATTAAGTCTACTGAAGAGATTAGAGAAGTATTGGATAGGGGAGGCAAGGCCGCCTTGATTATGTTAGACTTATCGGCGGCCTTTGATACGGTGCATCATGACCTACTGTTGAACCAATTATTAGCATGCGGGATCCAGGGTAAGGCATGGAAGCTGCTGAAGTCCTTCCTAGCTGGCAGATCTCAAATTGTGGCATTGGATGAATTTTACTCTAAACCGTTCTCCCTGCCTTGCGGAGTGCCTCAGGGCTCCTCCCTTAGTCCGACTCTTTTTAACGTATATGTCTCATCCCTGGCATCCTTAATTGGCTCTTTTGGTTTTGACCTGACTTCTTACGCGGACGACACACAGATTGTGGTGGCTCTGTGACCAGGACAGGGAGCAGGAATAGACATTCAGTTCCACGACTGTATGGAGGCAGTCGGGAGGTGGATGTCGCAAAATTGCCTGAAACTTAATTCAGGTAAGACTGAGGTCATTTTATTCGGAAATGATGCCAACTTCTGGACCCCCAATTGGTGGCCGGATACTTTGGGCACTCTCCCTACACCCACTAGGAAAGTAAAGAATTTAGGAGTGATAATTGACGACAAGCTCAATTTTGGTGACCAGATAAATGCAGTAGCCTCAGCCACCTTTTATACCCTCAAAATGATTAAGAAAATATTACATTTCCTACCGGTAGACAGTCGGCGGACAGTTGTCACGGCACTTATTATGTCAAGGCTGGATTACTGCAATGGTCTTTACCTAAATATTCAAGAACGGTTCTTTAACAAGCTCCAATTGTTACAAAATGCGGCGGCAAGATTGCTTACTGGTACCCCGAAATTTACACCTATTTTCAAGGAAATCAAAAAACTCCATTGGTTGCCTGTTAGGAAAAGGGTACGCTTTAAGGCTCTATGCATCGTGCACAAAGCACTGCAAGGTACAGGCCCAGATTACCTTAAACGGCATCTTAAATGGTATCAACCTAAAAGAACTCTTCGTTCCCTTGGCGCTAAGTTGGTATCAGTACCATCTATAAAAAAAGTCACATGGGGAGGGAGAAGCTTTATTGCTGGTGCTGCCAAGGCCTGGAATGATCTCCCTCTCTATCTGAGAAACACAACTAATATCCTAACTTTTAGGAAGGAACTGAAGACATGGCTCTTTACCTTGTAAAAAATACCCTCCACCCCAATGCACAGTTGAGAGCAGCTAGCGCCAGGACACCTTTGGGTAACCGCTCGCGCTTTATAAATGCCTATAACATAACATAACATAACTCAGATACCCCATCACTCACCTATACTGCCTTTCACATACCCAGTTACTTACCCATATACCACTGAGGCATTCACTTACTAACCCACACAGCCATACATACTCATTCACCCATACAGCCCCTCACACACGCACTCACTAACCCATACAGCCACTGACTCATCTATACAGGCATCACACACCCCCTAACCCACCTACACAGACACTCATACAACCATAAAGAGACGCAGACAACCAATCACTCACCAATACAGCCACTCACGTACCCACTTACACACCCACATAGCCACTTATACACCAACTGACAGACTGATACAGACAATCCCACAACCAGTCACTCACCCATACATTCACTGAGGCACCCAATCACTCACATATAAAGTTAGTCACTCACCCACTGAATCATCCATACAGGCACTGATGCACCCACTGAATCACCAGTACACCTTGGTATATATATTTAACACTCATAAACGTTTAAAAAACCCTCACAGTAAGCGTATGATGTCATCAGTGATGTCACTGACTATGTCATGAGTGATGTAATATGTGAGGTCATCAGCAGTGCATTGCAGGAGGCATGAGTGATAGTTAGCTCAGCTAACCATAACTGCTGAATTTCACTGGTTTTGTATGAGTGAAACCTGAGCCTAACTATAACGTCCCTACACATATACATATACACACAAATATATATATATATATACATTATCTACTGGCGGTCGCCAGTAGATAGTTATAGTTAGGACCTATTATCCATAGGAAATCCGCGACATTCTATTTGAAATAACGTTGGCGCCGGTTGATGAATCTTCGTGAAAGTTTCCAACTTGTTGGGGCGCTCCGGTCCGCTCCTATCCTGAAAGTCTCAAGGTGATACGTCAAGCGGGGGCCGAGAAAAAAGGGGGGTCCCAAAACGCGTTTTCCCCATTCATTTTTCCATAGGAACCTTTAGTCGCAGCTACAGCCCGAACTGCTGAACGGAATTACACCAAATTTGGCAAAGAGGTAGCCCTTGGTTCAGTGTCGTGCCTTTTGCTTAAATGGTGTAAATCCGTTCAGTAGTTCCTGAGAAAATCAAAAGTAAAGTCACATATATATCTATGGCCGAGTAGGGTCCGCGTACCCTCCCGATCACGAGCTGCATGCTAATTGGCTGTCAAGTGGCTGTCAACACTCCAAATCAGGAAGTGTTGGTAGCCATTTTGTCCCTCGGTAGAACCGAGGGACAGAAACAAGTGCGCAAAGCGCAAAAGGGGGCAGGGTAGAAACACCCTGACCCCTAGGTCTGCTCAGGGGGTCCCACAAGGACCCCTGGGCAGAAAAAGCATTATTTTTTTAATCGGCGGGATGCGCGAATCCCGCCGAGAACAAAAAAAAAAGCACAAGAAACACATCGCCAAACGCAACAAGGGGGCAGGGTAGAAACACCCTGACCCCCTAGGTCTGCTCAGGGGGTCCCACAAGGACCCCCTGGCCAGAAAAAAGCATTTTTTTTTTTTAAATCGGCGGGATGCGCTCAGGGTGCGCGGATTTTGCCGATAAAAAAAAAAATTTGAAGCGCGGTCTCCCGCGCTTCGATGTTAATTTGCCCCCGGGTGGGCCAAGTCCCGGGGGCATGGTGGGGGTTTAAATTTAATGTGGGGGCCTCTAAGGCCCCAAACCCGAGGACCGCCACCCCCGGGGCTTCTTTTTAAAAAATTATTTTGACCTGTGTGGGGGGCTCCAGCCCCCACACGCCCGAGACCGCCACCTCCCCAGGGCACTAAAGATTTGAATATGGGGGTCCGTTATGGACCCCAAAGCCCGGGGACCACCACCTCCCGGGGCTGTGAAATGGATGGGAGGGGGCCGCGCGGCCCCCTCCTGGAGCCCTTGATGGCCCTGGGGACTGCCACCCCCAGGGCCGGCTCCTGCAGTGTCCCGGGGTGCCTACCCCGGGACACTGTAGTTTGCTATGACAGGACGGGAGCCTCGCGGCTCCCGTCCTGTCATAGCTAAACAGTTTGCATTTTGAAAGAGAGAGCAGGAAACCTGCTCTCTCTTTCAAAATGCAAACAGACTGCTTTCCACATGGGGAGCAGCATGTTAGCTGCTCCCCATGTGGAAAGCAATGCCGGCTCCCGTAGGACAAGGGGAGCCGGCGGGACTGTGGGGGATTGGGGACCCCCACAGTCCCCAACCAGAGGCCAGGCCCCGGGGGATGGGGTCCCCGGGGCCATAAGTGGCCAGGGAGGGGGGCCACGCAGCCCCCCTCCCCAAATAAATTTTTTTTTAAAAAATTTAAAAAAAGGGCAAGGCCGGCCCCGGGGGATGGGGTCCCCGGGGCCTTAAATGGCCTGAGGAGGGGGCCACGCAGCCCCCTCCATATTAAAAAATAAAAATCGAGGGCATGCCCCGGGGATGGGGTCCCCGGGGCCAATACAGGCCCAGGGAAGGGGGCCACGCGGCCCCCTTCCCGTTTTTTTATTTATAAAAAAATTAAATGCTCAGGCCCCGGGGGATGGGGTCCCCGGGGCCAAAAGTGGCCAAGGGAAGGGGGGCCACGCAGCCCCCTCCCATTAAAAAAATTTGAAAAAACGACCGGCATCGTGCCGGAGGCCCGCCCCCTCCCTGCAGTACTCTGCAAACGCGCCCCCTGGCGCGTTTTAAGAAGGGGAAGTAATTCCCCTTGAATACTGGGGGTCCCTGGGGGCCAACTAGCCCACCAGGAACCTCTGGTATGCGCCAGGGGGCTGCGTTGTAGAGAGGTGTACAGAGGCCACGCCCCTTTTTACACCTCTCTGCAACGCAGCTCTGTGGCGCTTTTTAGAAGTACATGGTGGGCTAGTTGGACTCCAGGGACCCTCAGGATTCAAGGGGACTTAATCCCCCAACTTAAAACACGCCACGGGCGCGTTTGCACAGTGGTGAAGGGAGGGGGCGGGGCTTCAGGTGACATGTGTGCAAACAGGCCCCATGGCGCGTTTTAAGATGGGGAATTAAATCCCCTTCAATCCTGAGGGTCCCTGGGGGCCAACTAGCCCAACAGGTACGTCCAGAAAGCGCCACAGAGCTGCATTTCAGAGAGGTGCAAAAAGGGGCGTGGCCTCTGAACACCTCTCTGCAACGCAGCTCCCTGGCGCATACTGGAGGTACAGGGTGGGCTAGTTGGACCCCAGGGACCCTCATGATTCAAGGGGACTTAATCCCCCAACTTAAAACGCGCCACGGGGCGCGTTTGCACAGATGTCACCTCAGGCCCGCACCCTCCCTTCACCATTGTGCAAATATTCCTCTAAAATCAGCCGAACTACGAATTCCTATTTACTCACCTGTTATCAGGAGAGACCTCAGTGCTGCATCTTTCAGCCCAGTACTGATCCTGAAAAGTAATTTTAACCGTACTTACCAGTAACTTGAATTTCCTTCCATAGGATATCATTGCCTGCTTTTTGCTGAAAAAGTTTCTGTGTCGATTTTTGAAACATACAAATATTCCTCTAAAATCAGCCAAAATACGAATTCTGATTTACTCACCTGTTATCAGGAGAGACCTCAGTGCTGCATCTTTCAGCCCAGTACTGATCCTGAAAAGTAATTTTAACCGTACTTACCAGTAACTTATATTTCCTTCCATAGGAATCCATTGTCTGGTTTTCAGCAGAAAAGTTTCAAAGTGTTGATTTTCACAAACTACAAATATTCCTTAAAAATCGCCTGTATGACTTAAACGCATTCTTTCAACTGTTTACAGGAGATGCACCAGTGCTGGATCCAGGATCCACCACTGAGTAAGAAAAAGTAACGATAACACTACTTACCTGCTAAGTGAATTTCCTCCCATAGGATAACATTGGTGATTCTATGTGAAAAAGTTTCTAAGTGTCAACTTTTAAAATACAATAATATTCCTTAAAAATCACTACTGTAACCAAAACGCTTTTACTCAACTGTTTACAGGAGATGTCCCAGGACTGAATCTAGGATCCAGTCCTGTGGTTAGAAAAGTAATCCATAAAGTAACTAATTGCATTTAGCTAGAAATTCACATTGAGCTCAATGTTGCATTGTGTTTGAAATTGTGTTGCCCATTGCAACAACTGTAACTACTGTACTTAAAAGTCTATTGCCTATTTGCAAAGTATTTAAACTAAAGTAATTCATTCTGAGAAAGTATATTTTGTAATGTAATGTATAATGTAATTACAATGTAATTTAAAAAATAAAATATCTAAAAATAAATAGTTTAAAAAATGTAGTAAATCAGTATAAAAAAAATAAATATAACAATTAATACATTTAAAAATTGTCATTTACAAAACCTTTGAAATTCACTGAAAAAAACCATAGGTTTCAGACATGTTATAGTTAGGAATTAGCATTTAAAAAACCTTTGAAATTCACTGAAAAAACCATAGGTTTCAGGCTTGTTATAGTTAGGAATTAGCATTTTAAAAACCTTTGAAATTCACTGAAAAACCATAGGTTTCAGGCCTGTTATAGTTAGGGTTTAGCATTTAAAAAACCTTTGAAATTCACTGAAAAACCATAGGTTTTAGGGAAAGTTATAGTTAGTTGGACATTGCACTCGTACAAAACCCGTGAAATTCCCCGTTATAGTTAGTTCAGCTAACTATAACTCGCGCCTCACAATGCACTGCTGATGACGTCACATATTACATCACTCATGACATGGTCAGTGACATCACTGATGACATCACTGATGACATCTCAAATGACATCACTGATGACAACATCCATGTGAGAATTTAATGCATCTTCTCACACCCTAATATAACTTTTGATACACCCACTCTAAATTACAGACTGCCATTCTCAAAACCATACACACTCCAATACCAATAAGTACATACCCACTCACTGATTCTTAGGTCTACACACACACATCTACTCACTCACCCGTACAGTCACTCATACTTACAGTCACTCAGTACAGGACTATCATATGCACTCATACACCTATATAAACACTCACACAATGCAACTCATCCATAGAGGTACTCACACACCTAGTCAGTCATGCAAATAATTAATCACACTCCAATTTACTCACCTATACAGTTATACACACCAGCTCACTTACTCATAAAAATACTAGCACATTCTTACGCTCCTATGCAATCACTGATGCAAGCACACACTCATCCATATAGCCACTCTCACAATCACACACTCTCACTTATAGCCATTTATATACTCCAACACACATATATACTGCCTTTCACATATGTAGTTACTCACACATGTACCACTGAGATATACATTCAATCTCTAACACACCCATACACACACTCACCCACCCATACAGTCCATCACAGACGCACTCTTGAAACCATGCACCCAGTGAATCACCCACTCACACATCTATGCACAGAGTCACACACACCCCACCCACACAAACACTGAGGCACCCATACAGCTACTCAGAGAACCAATCCATAACCCATATAGACACTCATTAGGCTAGTCAGAAACCCATGCAGCTGCTTACACAACAACAGACAGACGGATACAGACATTCACACAGTTTAGTCACTCACCCATGCATCCAGTAAGATACGTTTAATCACTCACTTATAGACTCAGTCACGCACCTACTAAATCATCCATTCAGATGCTTATACACCCACTCATTCTTCAATATGCCTTTCCCTATATATATTAAACATAGTTAAACTTTACAGAAACACACAGTCACTGGATGATGTCATCAGTGATGTCATCAGTGATGTCATTTGAGATGTCATCAGTGATGTCATCAGTGATGTCACTGACCATGTCATGAGTGATGTAATATGTGACGTCATCAGCAGTGCATTGCGGGGCGCGAGTTATAGTTAGCTGAACTAACTATAACGGGGAATTTCACGGGTTTTGTACGAGTGCAATGTCCAACTAACTATAACTTTCCCTAAAACCTATTGTTTTTCAGTGAATTTCAAAGGTTTTTTAAATGCTAAACCCTAACTATAACAGGCCTGAAACCTATGGTTTTTTCAGTGAATATATATGGTCCAGTTGAAGGCAGGAGCCGAAACGCGTAGACCGTCCATGCTTGCACGAATGTACTAAATAAATTCACTTTATTGGGTTAAAAAACCTACCTGTGGATCGTTCTTTCTCCGTGCTGTGGGATTCTTGCTGAGAGCAGTGTGGAATCCGTCCTTTGCAATATATATATATATATACCCATATATATATATATATATATATATATATTCACTGAAAAACCATAGGTTTTAGGGACAGTTTTAGTTACTTGGACATTGCACTCGTACAAAACCCGTGAAATTCCCCGTTATAGTTAGTTCAGCTAACTATAACTCGCGCCCCCGCAATGCACTGCTGATGACGTCACATATTACATCACTCATGACATGGTCAGTGACATCACTGATGACATCACTGATGACATCTCAAATGACATAACTGATGACATCATCCAGTGACTGTGTGTTTCTGTAAAGTTTAAATATTTTTAATATATATAGGAAAAGACGTATTGAAGAATGAGTGGGTGTGTAAGTGTCTGTATGGATGATTTAGTAGGTGCGTGACTGACTCTATAAGTGAGTGATTTAACGTATCTTACTGAATGCATGGGTTAGTGACTAAACTGGGTGAATGTCTGTATCCGTCTGTCTGTTGCTGTGTAAGTGGCTGCATGTGTTTGTGAATAGCTAAATGAGTGTCTATATGAGTTATTGAATGCTTGTCTGAGTATCTGTATGGGTGCCTAAGTGTTTGTGTGGGAGGGGTGTGTGCAACTCTGTGCATAGATGTGTGAGTGGGTGATTCACTGGGTGGATGGTTTCAAGAGTGCATCTGTGATAGACTGTATGGGTGGGTAAGTGTGTGTAAGAGTGTGTTAGTGAGTGAATGTATGTCCCAGTGGTACATGTGTGAGTAACTACATATGTGAAAGGCAGTATATATGTGTGTTGGAGTATATAAATAGCTATAAGCAAGAGTGAGTGATTGTGATAGTGGCTGTATGGATGAGTGTGTGCTTGTATCTGTGATTGTATAAGAGCGTAACAATGTGCTACTATTTGTATGAGTAGGTGAGCTGGTGTGTGTATAACTGTATAGGTGAGTAAATGGCAGTGTGTTTAATTATTTGCATGACTGACTAGGTGTGTGAGTATCTCTATGGATGAGTGGCGTTGTTTGAGTGTCTATATAGGAGTAAGAGTGCATATGATAGTCCTGTACTGAGTGACCGTAAGTATGAGTGACTGTACGGGTGAGTGAGTGGATGTGTGTGTGTAGACCTAAGAATCAGTGAGTGGGTATGTAGTTATTGGTGTTGGAGTGTCTATGGTTTTGCGAATGGCAGTCTGTAATTTAGAGTGGGTGAATCAAAGGTTATATTAGGGTGTGAGGAGGTGCATCAGATTATCACGTGGATGATGTCATCAGTGATGTCATTTGAGATGTCATCAGTGATGTCATCAGTGATGTCACTGACCATGTCATGAGTGATGTAATATGTGACGTCATCAGCAGTGCATTGCGGGGCGCGAGTTATAGTTAGCTGAACTAACTATAACGGGGGAATTTCACGGGTTTTGTACGAGTGCAATGTCCAAGTAACTAAAACTGTCCCTAAAACCTATGGTTTTTCAGTGAATTTCAAAGGTTTTTAAATGCTAATTTGTAACTATAACGTGTCTGAAACCTATGGTTTTTCAGTGAATTTCAAAGGTTTTTTAAATGCTAATTTGTAACTATAACGTGTCTGAAACCTATGGTTTTTCAGTGAATTTCAAAGGTTTTTTAAATGCTAATTTCTAACTATAACGTGCCTGAAACCTACGGTTTTTTCAGTGAATTTCAAAGGTTTTGTAAATGACAATTTTTAAATGTATTAATTGTTATATTAATTTTTTTCATACTGATTTACTACATTTTTAGAAACAATTTTTTTTACATATTTTATTTTTTAAATTACATTGTAATTACATTATACATTACATTACAAAAATACTTTCTCAGAATGAATTACTTTAGTTTAAATACTTTGCAGATAGGCAATAGACTTTTAAGTACAGTAGTTACAGTTGTTGCAATGGGCAACACATTTTCAAACACAATGCAACATTCAGCTCAATGTGAATTTCTAGTTAAATGCAATTAGTTACTTTATGGATTACTTTTGTAACCACAGGACTGGATCCTAGATTCAGTCCTGGTACATCTCCTGTAAACAGTTGAGTAAAAGCGTTTTGGTTACAGTCGTGATTTTTAAGGAATATTATTGTATTTTAAAAGTTGACACTTAGAAACTTTTTCTCATAGAATCACCAATGTTATCCTATGGAAGGAAATTCACTTAGCAGGTAAAAACTGTTATCGTTACTTTATCTTACTCAGTGTTGGATCCTGGATCCAGCACTGGTGCATCTCCTGTAAACAGTTGAATGAATGCGTTTAAGTCATACAGGCGATTTTTAAGGAATATTTGTAGTTTGTGAAAATCGACACTTTGAAAGTTTTCTGCTGAAAACCAGACAATGGATTCCTATGTTAGAAAATATAAGTTACTGGTAAGTACGGTTAAAATTACTTTTCAGGGTCAGTGCTGGGCTAAAAGATGCAGCACTGGGTTCTCTCCTGATAACAGGTGAGTAAATTGGAATTCGTACTTTGGTTGATTTTAGAGGAATATTATAAAGTTCCAAAACTCCACACTTAGAAGAATTTCCAAGTGAAACCAGTCAATGTTAGCCTATGAAGGAAATTCAAGTTACCGGTAAGTACGGTTAAAATTAATTTTGAGGATCAGTACTTGGCTGAAAGATGCAGCACTGAGGTCTCTCCTGATAACAGGTGAGTAAATCAGAATTCGGATTTCGGCTGATTTTAGAGGAATATTTTAAAGTTCCAAAAATCAACACTTAGAAACTTTTTCAGCAAAAAGCAGGCAATGATATCCTATGCAAGGAAATTCAAGTTACTGGTAAGTACGGCTAAAATTACTTTTGAGGATTAGTACTGGGCTGAAAGATGCAGCACTGAGGTCTCTCCTGATAACAGGTGAGTAAATCGGAATTCGTATTTCGGCTGATTTTAGAGGAATATTTTAAAGTTCCAAAACTCCACACTTAGAAGAATTTCCAAGTGAAACCAGTCAATGTTAGCCTATGAAGGAAATTCAAGTTACCGGTAAGTACAGTTAAAATTACTTTTCAGGACCAGTACTGGGCTGAAAGATGCAGCACTGAGGTCTCTCCTGATAACAGGTGAGTAAATCGGAATTCATATTTCGGCTGATTTTAGAGGAATATTTGCACAATGGTGAAGGGAGGGGCGGGGCCTCAGGTGACATCTGTGCAAACGCGCCCGTTGCGCGTTTTAAGTTGGGGGATTAAGTCCCCTTGAATCCTGAGGGTCCCTAGGGGCCAACTAGCCCACCAGGAACCTCCAATATGCGTCAGGGGCTGCGTTGCAGAGACGTGTAGAGAGGCCACACCCCTTTTTACACCTCTCTGCAACGCAGCTCTGTGGCGCTTTCTGGATGTACCTGTTGGGCTAGTTGGCCCCAGGGACCCTCAGGATTGAAGGGGATTTAATTCCCATCTTAAAACGCGCCACGGGCCTGTTTGCACACATGTCACCTGAAGCCCCGCCCTCCCTTCACCACTGTGCAAACGCACCCCGTGGCGCGTTTTAAGTTGGGGGATTAAGTCCCCTTGAATCCTGAGGGTCCCCGGAGTCCAACTAGCCCACCATATACCTCCAAAAGCGCCACAGAGCTGCGTTGCAGAGAGGTGTAAAAGGGGCGTGGCCTCTGTACACCTCTCTGCAAGGCAGCTCCTGGCGCATACTGGAGGTACCTGGTGGGCTAGTTGGCCCTCAGGGACCCCCCAGTATCCAAGGGGAATCGTTCCCCTCTCTGCAAACAGCGCCAGGGGCGCGTTTGCAGAGTGGTGAAGGAAGGGGGCGGGGCCTGCGGGCCCGATCGTTTAAAAAAAAAAAATTTTCCCCTGAAGGGGGGCTGTGTGGCCCCCTTCCTTTTTCATTTTTTGGGCCCTGGGGACCCCATCCCCCAGGGCCTTACCCCTTTTAAATTACCTTTAAAAAAAAACGGGAAGGGGGCCGCGTGGCCCCCCTTCCCTGGCCTGTATTGGCCCCGGGGACCCCATCCCCCGGGGCATGGCCTCTATATTTATTTTTTTGAGGGGGGCAGCGTGGCTCCCCTCCTCTGGCCATTTTAAGGAACTACTGAACGGATTTACACCATTTAAGCAAAAGGCACCAGTCTGAACCAAGGACTACCTCTTTGCCAAATTTGGTGTAATTCCGTTCAGCAGTTCGGGCTGTAGCTGCGACTAAAGGTTCCTATGGAAAAATGAATGGGGAAAACGCGTTTTGGGACCCCCCTTTTTTCTCGGCCCCCGCTTCACGTATCACCCCGAGACTTTCAGGGTAGGAGCGGAGCGGAGCGCCCCAACAAGTTGGAAACTTTCACGAAGATTCGTCAACCGGCGCCAACGTTATTTCAAATAGAATGTCGCGGATTTCCTATGGATAATAGGTTGTAACTATAACTATCTACTGGCGACCGCCAGTAGATAATATATACACACACATATATATATATATGTGTGTATATATATATATATATATCTTTGAATTTATGCAAAAAAGAAAGCAGGGAACTCTGGGTAGTTCCCAAGTTTAGGTGGAGAGGAGATCCTTTTTATGGGGCACCCTACAACACGACTGACATGTTGAATTTGCTCACCTCAAATGTCTGTTTCTCTAGCCGAGTTTTTAAGTATAGGATTAGCACTGTGCCATCCATGATAACCTGAGGAGTGACAACGCCATTTGCCATTTTGACTGCAAAATCTTTAAGCATAGGATTAGTGAATGACATCCATGTTGAGCAGAAAAATGACCAAAGCATTTTACCACGTCAGGCACAGCATTAGGACTTTGAATAGGTAACATACCATCCAAGCTAACCTGGAATGAACAGAAGCAACCCAGATACATGGGTTTTGTTCTAGTGAGATTTCATCAGAGAGGTATAGCTTTGTCCAGACACAAAGGAGCACCCAGTGTAAGTCAAGACAATACCCTTTTACGCTTAGAGTGCAGCCTAAAGTATGCAAAAAAGGAAGCAGAGATCACTCTATAGCTCCTAATTTAGGTTGCAGGCAACTCCTTTTTATGAAGCACCCACCAACACCACCAGCACTCTGAATCTACTCACCTCAAATGTATGTTTCTCTAGCAGAGTTTTTTGGCACAGGATTAGCATGGTGCCATCAACGTTGAGATAGAGAGTGACAAAGTGTTTGCTATTTCTATAGCAAAGTCTTTAAATATAGCATTAGCAATGTTCATCCATGCCGAGCTGGAAAACATAAAAGCTTTTTAACATTCCAAGGACAGTACTTCCGACACGCTGAATTTGCTCACCTCAAATTTCTATGTCTCTACCAGAGTTTTTAAGCATAGGATTAGCACAGTGCCATCTATGCCGAGCTGGAGTGACAATGACATTTGTCATTTTAACTGCAAACTCTTTAAGCAAAGGATTAGTGAGTGCCATCCATGCCGAGCTGAAAAATTGCAAAAGCTTTTTACCACTCCAGGCACAGCATTACAGTTTTGGATTGGTAACATACCATCCTAGCCAGCCTGGAATGAATATAAGCAACCCCTAGCACATGGATTTCACTCTAGTTAGATTTCTTCAGAGATGTATAGCTTTATCCAGACACAAAGGAGCACCCAGTATAAGTCAAGATAATACCCTTTTACGCTTAGAGTGCAGCCTAAAGTATGCAAAAAAGGAAGCAGAGATCACTCTATAGTTCCCTAATTTAGGTGGCAGGCAGCTCCGTTTTGTGGAGCACCCACCAACACCACCAGCACTCTGAATCTGCTCACCTCAAATGTATGTTTCTCTAGCTGAGTTTTTTGGCACAGGATTAACATAGTGCCATCCATGTTGAGATAGAGAGTGACAAAGGCGTTTGCTATTTCTACAGCAAAGTCTTCAAATATAGCATTAGCAATGTCCATCGATGCCGAGCTGGAAAACATAAAAGCTTTTTAACACTCCAGGGACAGTACTTCCGACACGCTGAATTTGCTCACCTCAAATGTCCATGTCTCTAGCAGAGTTTTTAAGCATAGGATTAGCACAGTGCCATCCATGCCGAGATACAGTGACAATGACATTTGTCATTTTAACTACAAACTCTTTAAGCATAGGATTAGTGAGTGCCATCCATGGCGAGCTGAAAAATTACAAGAGCTTTTTACCACTCCAGGCACAGCATTACAGCTTTGGATTGGTGTTGGAAAGTGGGTTACTAGTAGTAGTAAATATGCATCTACCACTTGCAGTAAAGCCAATAACACAGCCGAGGGCTCAGTACAGGTCTCAATAAATTAATCCCATGCTCAACCCCTGGTAGCTTGGCTACGGGCAGGCTGGCTTAATTTAAGAGACAGGTATGTAAAGCATTTAAAAACACCAATTCAGTGAATAACACCAATTTATGAAAATAGGACATTTTTGTATCTTTAAAATGACACAGAAATGAAAAACAATCCAATGTAGGGAACGAGAGATATGAATTTTTAAAGATTTAGCATTATATAGCACTTAGAAACCTATAGCGGCACATTGGGACATCTGGTCGTGCTTGACTAGGACAAAGTTCAAATTTCAGGCTGACTAAGATGGAGCCCTGCTCAGATACCCTTCGTGGTAGGCCTTAGGTCGAGATTTTACCTTCAACTTAGAAACTTTTCTAGAGCTTTTTCTGCCAGGGTCCCCCAATGTTCTTCACCAGTCTGGGTTCAGTGAGGGTTCGCAGACTTGCTTTGAGGGAGCTCCCAGTCAAACTCTGGAAGTCGGACTTCCAGAGCTTTTCATCGGGACGAACCAGCAGGGCAGGCTGGCTTCCGGTTGAAGGTCGCTGGCTTGGCTCACGCGGTTGAGTCGGTCCCCCACTGGAGCTTTCTTCCAAAGTTGCTCAAAATTTCTCCAGACTTCTGTAACTTCTTCCTGGAGTTCCACTAAGGGCCCCAAAGTGTCCAAAACACAATCCAAGGATCTGGAATCTCCAAGATGGTCCTTGAAAGTTTTGAACGCACTCCAGGCTGGGGATTCTTGGTGTTGATGGTCCAGGAGAGCTCTGTGAACCTGTAGCTTGCAGGAAGTCCACTATTTATTCCACTTGAAGCAAGGTACATCCAAAGGGCTGTAGTCCCAGATAATGCAGCAGGCACAGTCAGTCACAATCCAGGGCCTGATGGTGCAAATCAAGTTTCCAGCTTGGCAAGTCTTCTTCTGTGAGTTTCAAGCAGCAGATCTGAGATGCTCTGCACATCTCACATATTTATTCAGTGGTCTCTGGGGTCAAGCAGGAAAGCGCTCCTGTCCAATGAGGTGCAGGCAACACCCCAGAGCATGACCACCTTCTCCAAAGTGTTGTATAATCTTTTCCCACAAAGCACTATTTCTCCAAAATTCAATATGGCTCAAATTGCAGCAGAGGAGCAAGAACTAGTTAAACCAACCTCCAGTATGGCTCATTTCCACAGCACTCCTCCCCCTACTATCTACAAATGCCTGCCTTAAGCCTTAAGCCTGCCACCTGGCTGAGTCAGAGGGCTGTGGGGTAGATGGACCTGGTATTTTCTGCCTGTCCTATCCCCCTTTGAAACTCCATAGTTTACAAACCCTCCCCCCTGCTCTAGCATTCCAGCTTAGCAGAGCTCTCTTTAAGAGATAGCCACTCCAGGGGTGATCCACCTATCACTTCATCGAAGCAGCCTGGCTAATCTCCTTAACTCTGACCACTTAGGGGGGGACACAGGAAGGCTGAATTTTCGCTTACAGACAAGACATTGGGGAGAGGATGTGGCCTTACGGCTAGAGCGGTATGCCTCAAAGTTGGGGAACAGGGTTCGAGTCTCGGCAATGACGCTCAACATCCTGTGATTCTGGGCAAATCATTTAATCTCCCCATGCCTAACAAAAATGAATGTGTCCATCTGTAAACAAAACTGGTGCTGATGTAAAGCGCTCTGATACCTGATATCTTCAAGTCAAGTTTGCGCTATATATAACTCTAAAAAAAAAAAAAAGACTTCAAACTACTTTTCTTTATGCTTTAGGATATATTCGACAAAAGCATATTGTTGGATTTATCAGTACCATTCTCCTGAGTCCTTGAATGATATTCTCTTTCATTCATACCAGTAGTTAAGCATTAATAAACTATTGCCATGTTAACCTATGTGGCTGGGGATCTAAAATGGGGCGAATGAAATGTACAATTTCTCCAACACCAGGGCCTATAAAACATCTTTTATAATGACCCTGCTTATAGCTAGATGCCCACCCACCCCTGGGACCCCTAGGGGAGACTTTAGGGGTCCTGAATATGCAGAAATAATGTAGAGCCTCACTCCACAGTGCTCCTAGCACAAAAGTCGATTTTGGGAAGCAATTTACTACAATTGGGGAAGTGAAATATGCAAAATCTCTATCC
Source organism: Calotriton arnoldi (assembly GCA_963921515.1). Taxonomy (NCBI): domain Eukaryota; kingdom Metazoa; phylum Chordata; class Amphibia; order Caudata; family Salamandridae; genus Calotriton; species Calotriton arnoldi. Next base: position 147,436 of record CAWUFW010006040.1, on the reverse strand, counting down.
TAAGGGCATATTGAAACCTCTTTTATAAGGGTCCTCCTTATAAGTACTTGACCTCCCACCCCTCGGACACCTAGGGGAGACCCTGGGGCTACCTAATAGGCCATAATATTGTACTTTATCACTTTTTAGGTGCCCCTACCGACAAAGTCGAGTTTGGGCACAATTTACATTCAAAAGCACTGCTGCAACACAGGGCTGCTTTTAAAATGACCTCAGGCTCTCAGCAGGGCAATCATGCAAGTGCAGAAAGGGCTGCTGGCCACTAAACTGCCATGTCCTGTTATATACTAGTGACTTAAAGGTAGTTTTAACCCCCCTGCACTATTATGCACTAGGGACTTGTAGGGTAGGTCATGCCAATTATAATTGTACCCTAATATATATTGTCCTTCATGTATGTGTGTGTTTTCCCTGAGTGTTCACCATAGCACTGGCCCTGGGCCTTGTTAGGCAGAGTCCAGTGACAGTCAGAGTCAGTTACCACCAGTACCAGTCAGCAAAACATGGGGTGCCCAGGGCACAGGATGACTTTGCAACAATTGGTAACATACCATCCAAGCCAGCCTGGAATGAATATAAGCAACCCCTGGCACATGGATTTCACTCTAGTTAGATTTCTTCAGAGAGGTATAGCTTTATCCAGACACAAAGGAGCACCCAGTATAAGTCAAGACAATACCCTTTTAGGCTTAGAGTGCAGCCTAAAGTACAAAAAAAGGGAAGCAGAGAACACTGGATAGTTCCCCAGTTTAGGTGGAGAGCAGCTCCTTTTTGTGGAGCAGCCACCATTACCACCGGCACTCTGAATCTGCTCATCTCAAATGTATGTTTCTCTAGCAGAGTTTTTAAGCATAGGATTAGCATAGTGTCATCCATGTCGAGCTAGTGAGTGACAAAGGTTTTTACTATTTCTACAGCAAAGTCTTTAAATATAGGATTTGTATGTGCCATCCACGGTGAGTTGAAAAACACAAAAGCTTTTAACACCCCAGGCACAGTACTTCTGACTATTATATATTTATGGCTCTTAATTACCTATTATACTTACAATCTGTGGCAAAGGTATTGGTCCTAAAGGCATCTGCGTAGTAAAGGCTGCATGGAAAAGGTATGTGTGGTAAAGGCATGCATTGTAATGTTATACAATCCAGCAACATTGGTACCACAGAGATTATTGAGGCCTGCGTGGTGATAGCTTTATGTCATTAGTATACAAGCCAGTAAGTTCTTTGCTGTAGAACAGGCAAAAGGCTTTATCATTCTCTAGCTTGGTACAGGTGTCACTATGCTAATCATATCTGTTGGACCTGCCCCGTCCTGCAGGGCAACCCCCAAACTTTTTACCTTTCTCCTCACCTTTGTGTGCCTCATTTTTGTTGGCTTATGGACTGTGGGCACTTTACCATTGCTAACCAGTGCTAAAGTGCATATGCTCTCTGCCTAAAATGTGGTAACACTGGTTTATCCACAATTAGCATATTTACTTTACTTCTATATGTGCCCACGCCCAGTAAGTTAAATCCTAATAGTGGGTTTGCAGCACTGATTGTGCCACCCATTTCAGTAGCCCTTAAACATGGCTCAGGCCTGCCACTGCAGAGCCTGTGTGCAGTTTTAAACTGCCACTTTGACCTGCAAGTTAAGCTACTTACCAGGCCTCAACCTTCCCTTTTATTACATATGTCACCCCTAAGGTAGGCGTTAGGCAGCCCTATGGGCAGGGTGCAGTGTATTTAAAAGGTAGAACATGTACTTTTGAGTTTTATATGTTCTGGTTGTGAAATACTGTTAAATGTATTTTTCAAAACTGCAAGGCCTATCTCTCCCATAGGTTAACATTGGGATTGCCTTAAACACATTTTAGGTGTAATTTCCAATTGAGAGCAGATATAAATTTACCGTTTGGTGTCTCCGGACTCACAATTTAAAATCACAGCTTATAGCGAAATCAGATTTTGAATTGTAAGTCTGAAAATGCCACATTTAGAAAGTTGTCATTTTCTTGCTTTAACCATTCTGTACCCCTGCCTGTCTCTGAATACACATCTGGGTTGAGTGACAGCTGGGTTTCATGCCTTCCCTCTAGAAAGCCACACAAAGGGAGGTTGGGTGTGGCATTTGCATCCTGATGGCCCATCACCGGGCTGATGGGCCTTCCTGAAGTAGATTGGGAACGAGGAGCTGACACTTGATCCTGAATGGAGCTGTGCCTGTCCACACACACAGAACTGCATAACCCACTGTAGTGTGTTTGGAACCAAGGCAGGAAAGGCAGGGACCTTGTGATCTTCAAAGGTCTCTTTGATGTCTCCCTCACTTCAAAGGCACATTTGGGTATAAGTACTGCACCCCTCACACCACCAAAAGAGAACTCTAGTGGATCCAAGGACATTCTATCTGGAAGAAGAGCTGCTGTGCTGTAGGACGGACTGCACCTTTGCTAACTGTATTGCTGTGTTGGCCTGCTGCCTGCTGATTGTTGTACTGTAGGAGGGACTGCCATTTTTCTACCTACTCTGCTGTGTAGGCCTGCTACCTCTTGCCTGGGAGTGAGAAGGACTGGACCTGTTCTCTACATCCTTAAACCCAAGTTTCTCCAAGGGCCTGTTGGCTTGCTTCCTGCTTTCTGAAGTCTCAGGGATACAATAGACTTCTTGCAACTCTGCTAGTGCAGCTGGACTCTGCCATCTGTGGGCCCTACCCTTGCCTGAGGTTCCCCTCCAGTCCTTGGCCTCAGAAGTGGGTTCTGCAGCTGTTTTCTTCACAAATCGACGCAGTGGCCCCTTTGCGCTGATCGGAACCGACTCAGTGTCTCCCGACACAGTGCTGATTCAATGATGACGTAGGTCCCGACTGTGAGGTTTTATTACGACGCAGTGAGGATCCTTTGACACAGTCTGTGAGGCTCAACAACAACGCAGTGCCGATCCTTCGACACCGCCTGCGAGGCTTGACTCCGATGCATCAACTTGACTGTGTGGAAAAGACTGATGCATCGTGCTCTTGATGTCAGCGCTTTGCTCCATACACTGTACTTTTTCAGTAGACCATGCGTGGGTTTTGTAGCCGGCCTGTTCTCCATTGCGACCGGACTCAACTTTGATTTGTGCAAGTGCCTCGCGACCTTAAGTAACCTTTGGACAGCTAGTGACTTCTAAGCACTGTTTTTGCATTTAATCTTTAAAAATTCATATCTCAAGTTCTACCGATTAGATTTTTGCCGTTTAGGTCTTGTTTTACTCAGATAAATATTCTTTGTTATTCTAAACTGGTGTGGAGTTTTCACTGTATTACTGTAATTAAAGTGTGCACAAATACTTAACTCATTGCCTCTTAAGTTGAGCGTGACTGCTCTGTGCCAAGCTACCAGAAGGTGAGCACAGGTTAATTTAGGTTGTATATCTGACTTACCCTGACTAGGATTATGGTTCCTGCTTGGACAGGGTTTATGCTAAAGCCAACCAGAAACCTCAATTTCTAACATTGGTGATCAGTATTGAGGATAGGACTTCTGTTTGTGCAGTAATTTGGTGTAGATTACTACCCAAATCTAGACCAATTCTAATCAATTGTCTCTAATCCCCATTTTCTATTTTTTTCCTTCTTCAATTGGCATTTTTAGTTTTTAAATTCTCCCTGATTTGCATTTTTGCTCTTCTATAAATCATGTCTCTGATTGGAGGTCTCATAACTGCCCCTGCACCTGCAGGCATGGATTTTGAGGTGTCCAAGTTGCAGAGGTACACCGTACAGCAACTCAAGGATTGTTGCAAGGAGTTTGAGGTTTCTACCACAGGCGTCAGCAAGAAGGTGGAGCAGCAAATTGCGCTGAGGGCCTGGATAGAAGCAAGGGATGCAGCACATGAGTTCCCTGAGGAGGATGATGAGGAGATAGAGGATGATGATGAGGGTGACCAGGATTCAGTTGAGAATCTGGGACTGCCTGTCGTCCAGGGAGCGGATACCTTGAAAGGAGCAGTGGTTCCTCCTGGGCTAGGGAGCAGCGTGCCCTCTAAAGGCCTGTCCCCAGAGGAGATGTTGGACAGGAGGGAGGAGAGGAAGTTAAAATTGGAGCTGGCTAAGCTCAAGTCTGAGAAGGAGAGGGCCTTGGAGGAAAAGAAACAGGCTTTGAGCAGAGAATTGGCCATAGAGGAAAAGAAGATGATGTTCGCTCAGGAGTCCGAGAGAGATGGGCATTAAGGCCAGGCAGGAAGAGGTCAGCAGTGATGGTGGCAGCAATTCTTCTGTGCCCTCTGGCAGGAGTGTCCACATACCCAAGGGTCTGGTGTCTGATTTTGTAGTGGGAGATGACATAGACAGATGGTTTGAGGCCCATGAAATTACACTCCAAATGCACAAGGTCCCTGAGGCAGATTGGGGGGGCTTGTCTTTGGAGATATATCCCTGGTGAGGGGAGGAAACACTCTACTCTCCCTAGAAGGGAGTGACAGGATGAGGTATCCCCCATGAAGGAGGCCCTAATTAGAAAGTTTGGTATGACCCCCAAAGAAATATAGACATAAATTCAGTGGCAGTCAAGATTTTCCAACAGACCTGGGTGGATTGTGTGGATTCTTTTAGCAAGGCACTGAATGGTTTGGTGAAGGGCAGTGAGGTAAAAGATTACCAGGGTCAGTATAATGTGTTTGCAAAAGAGCATATGTTCATTGTTTGCTTTCCAGATCTGTGCCAACACCTTGTTGATTGTAAGCTCACTGACCCCAGAGAGCTTGCTAAGTAGGCGGACCACTGGATCAGCACCAGGGTCTACAAGAAGGTACGTGGGAGTGACCCCAAGAAGGTTGGTTCAGGCTCCCCCCAGCAGAGTGAGTCTTTCTGAAGAGCTCTAACAATAGCATAACATGTCAGGGGTTGCTTAGATTTATTCCAGGTTGGCTTGGATGGTATTTCACCAATCCAAAGGTTTTATACTGTACCTGGAGTGGTAAAAGGCTTTTGTAATTTTTCATCTCAACATGGATGGCACTCGCTAATCCTAAGCTTAAAGACATTGCTCTAAAAATGGCAAAATGCTTTGTCACTCTCTAGCTCGACGCGGATGGCGCTGTGCTAATCATATGCTTAAAAGCTCTACTGGAGAAACAGACATCTGAGGTGAGCAGATTCAAAGTGTTGGTGGTGTTGTAGGCTGCTCCATGGAGAGGAGCTGTTCTCCACCTAAACTTGGGAACTACCCAGAGTTCCCTGCTTCCCTTTTTGCATAAATTATGCAGCACTCTAAGCCTGCAAGGGTATTGTCTTGAGATATATTTACATATAATATTGTAGATAATGGTATTAAGAAATACATATATAACTAAAATAATTACCTCTTTTAAGGTAGAAAGTTGCTAAATATTTAGAGCGTGATTACGAGTTTGGAGGTCCGATCGCTGGACTACCATTGTGGCAGTCGGGAGAACGCTGCTAAACCGGCGGCTTCCTGATCACTGCATTATAACAACACTGCCGGGCTGGTGGTGTTGTGTCAGCGGTGGCATGCTTCAGCTCATAGAGAGCCTGAAGCATATGCTGCCGCTGTGGCAGCACCGCTTGCACATCGGTGCACTGTGTGGCATGCAAGATGTTGTGCATGCCACACATTGCACGCACATTGGTGCAAGGAGAGGGGGGGCCCATGCACACACCCGTGGGTTAAAACGCCCTGGGGCCCTGTTTGTAGCACCTTTCCCTGCCTTTCCAATGACCTTTTCATGGCGGGGTCCCTGCCATGAAAAGGTCGTCTGAAAAGCAGGTCGTAATGTTCACGGTGGTACCGGAATCGGCAGCGCCGCCAGAGACTGACGCTTTCCCCACTGCCACCCTTTCGGGATCCAGGATCCTGGCGGTGACAGTGGTCTTGCATCAGGCTTGTGGCGGTCTGACCACCAACTTCGTAAATGGGCGGTCAAACTGCCCAAGAGGCGGCAGTCGGACCGCCATCACGGGTACGGTGGTCTTTGGACCACTGTACTCGTAATCGGGCCCTTAGACTTGTCTGTTCAAACTGTAGCAGTAGAACTAATCTAATCACCCAGTCGTCCAAAGCTTGATTTAATAATAAGTTGAAAATGTATGCACAGTCTCACAGAAAATGAGTTTAGAACAATAAAGCAGTAAAGAAAGCAGGTGGCATGCAGTATTATAAGAATTTGAAAGCTTTTTTCTTATACTTTGAACATTTTATTAGTAGCGTCAAAATAACATTACACGGCAAATAAGGGACTACCTGCGGCAGAGATCATTACTTTTTCAGATACTGATCTGTTGTGGTTCAAAATCAATTTTACCTTTCCTGTAGCAAAGCATTTTTTTAAAGTCACACCGCCCAATTAAAAAATAACGTTCTTCCCCCACCAGTGACACATTTTGAAAAATATTGCAGTGTACTTGTAAAGACATTGCTGTTCTCGTACCGCAGACTGCAGTCTGCTCGAGTATTTCTTTCTATATTTTTGTAATATCCGATTTTTTGCTGTTAGAGCTAAATACCTATTTGCCAGCACCTCATGCTGCATAGCTGTCTTAAAAAAATAAAATAATAATTTAATAATAACAAGCACTTCTAATCTATACGCAGCCTTAATTAGTGTTCAGTAGAGTAATTGCGAGACATTCCTGGTATCAATTATTTCGGGACAGGATTGCACCTAAAAGAAGCGTACTAATGGAAAAAGGATACTCGCTGGGTTCGCTCCAAAACCAGGCAGTCTCGGTGGAACAATTAAAAATGCATGAAGAATGTTTGCACTGGAGTTCAAACACAGCAGCCTGAATGTGATGTTTGTGGTTTAATGTATTCACTGCTTTCGCTGTGTGCTGAGGCTTGATGGTCCAAACACATTTCTGAGAGCTGTGCATGCTGCTGTGCGCCTGCATGTACGCCTGCATGTACAGTAGCCGCTGACTGACAGCTCCAATGCGCGGTGACAGCTTCTATTTTTAACCATTCTCCCGGAAGAGGCTCCATAAACGGGAGAGCCGTAGCAGCTTGAAGGAAAGAATTAGCAAAAATCCCCATATAACTGGCACCAGAGAAATAATTTCCCACATAGACTCAAGCGTGTTTCTGTAAATGGGAGTAGTTAATGAAATTCCTTGCCTGTTCTGGGTACCAATCTGGGAATATATTTCAATGTGGGTAAACAGGAACTTGAACCATGATGGGGCGATATCAGATGTGTTTCTTATTATGACCCACAGTCTGCAAGAGACATTTTAAAAAAGGCATTAAAAAAGCCAAATTTTGCATAAATTGCATCTCAAACAATGGGAATGTATAGTATGAAAGACGAGCCCTCCGTTTTGGCTTCTCTCAATTGACACAGAATGAGGTTTTAAGAGATTGGTGCCCATCAGGGTGTCACCACTTTATGGAGGGGGATGAGGGAGAGTAACATGCTAGCTCGGTTCAGAAACATCCCAATATCCATCATTAAAGCCGAGTTTATATTAAATGACGTTTCAGTTTCTTGTTAAACAGTAAGACTGGGCCAATGACCCTGCAAATGCACTTCTCCTGCGTGGTGAAGAAGAAACTTAGGGACTTAAAGTATATCTAAAGGCACAAATGACTTAAACCATCATGATAAGGAAGAGTGATTAAGAAATAAGAGAAAGGAGGACTTTACGAAAAAAACCCTAGCATTTTTTTAGTTTAATTTAAGATCTGTGGGCTTCTTGAAGGCTATTGTCATTATTGGAAAATTAGGAAATGCCCTATTTACTTATAGGTAATATTTTACTCTAAATATTGATCTTCCCTGCCTTAGTGCTAGAATTCCCTTCATGTTGGCACCTTAAAGGTCCTGGTGAAAAGTGAGGCTTGCTGCAACTCAGGATTTGGTAAAGACTTCTATTGTGTTTGCAGCAAAGGGAGGCACCAAACATAAAGGGGCATATTAACAAGGCCCGGCGATAAATATCGCAAAGCGCGCTTAGCGCTTGCATATTTATCGCCGGCTATCTCTGTAATTTATCGCCCGGTTAGCGCATTATCAACAACGTGCATCGCCGAGGCGATAAAATTCCAGAGATAGTGTGGATATCGCCGTTTTCCATGGTGGAAAACGGCGATATCCTAGATGATAGGGCCTGTGGTCTTAGCCACACAATCCACTCTCATGTTAAGTATGCCTTAGTCAGGAATTTAACAGACGTTAAATTCCTGCGTTAAGGCATACTTAACGCGATTTAAAAATCGCTACTCTTCCCTGATAATATCGCGAAGCTGCCTTCGCGATATTATCCCTGTTTGGTTTCACAGCCACGCCTACTTTGCATCTCATTAGCGATGCAAAGTTAGGCGTGCTGGGAACGGGCGCTAAGTCAGCAAAACACGCGATAGCGTGTCTTTGCTGATAAGGCCATGAAATTATCGCCGCTTTTCACCCGAAAACGGACGCAAAAGCGGCGATAATTTCATATCGCCCCCTTGTTAATATGCCCCAGAGTTGGTTTAAAGGGAAAGAAAAATATTTCAATTTTGGCTTAAGTTACCAATTGTATCTCCAGAAGAACAAAAAGATGTCATAAAAGTCACCTGAAGAGTATCGTGCCAGATTTCTGAAACCATAATGACCTCTGTAAGAAACATTGAAAAGTAGCTTATTCCTTGTGTAACCATTTTACTTTAAGGCATTACTCTCACGAAATGAGAAAGTTTGTAAAACACATCTTCTTACTACCAGTAGAGAGTAAGGTACATTCTTTAGGAACCTCATGGTTCAGTTAACAATCCCTACAAAACATTTTCCATAGGTTAACTAAAGTAAGTTTTTGTGAGATGCAAAAATATTCTCTTGATTTAGTCCTCCCAGCAATAAAGAAAAGAAGTACATCATAAAATTAATGCACAGGTGCTGAATTTAGCACCAGCCTACGTACGGCCAGAGCTATGAAACACTGGTCGTAAAATACTGGTTGCAAAGTATGGTCTTTATATTTGCAACCAATGTGGAATTTAGGTATGTACTAGTCAGTTGGTTCACAAAATTCCAAATCATAATGGATTGCAATCTGACTACCTAATCATGAGGTAGTCTACAAACTGTCACTCATTACGATTAGCTAACATCACAGGGATGGTGACTTACTGGGATCAGCAGCCCACCGCATCTGTGACCACATTTAAGTAAAGAAAACCTTTTTTTTAAAAAATAAAATGCAGCCCTTTCCTTGTTTTGTCTTTTAGAAGATGTTAGGCCCTCGTCAGTATAAAATAAAATGAACATTGGCTAAAAGCAAACCTATTTGTTTACCTCAAAAACACACACTTTGCCACAGAAGTCTCTGGTACTTACTTTATGTTATAGTGAGCAGAAATAAATGTGACAGACACGACAACAGATCAATGAATGAAGAGGGCTACTTGAAAGGACAACGGACCTCTAGATAAGTATTATTGTATTATATATAATATATATATATGGTCCCCAGAAGGTAGGTATAGCTAGGACCTAGTTTCCATAGGCAAAGCACTTTTCTGTTTGACGAATACTCGTGCAATATTCAAAACTTGCCTGCACTCACTTCAGCTGCTGTCTTTCGGGGTGATCCGTCAGGCGGGGGCCGAGAAAAAGGGGAGTCACAAAACAAGTTTTCCCCATGAAATTTCCCATAGGGATTTTGAACATGACTGCAGCCCAAACCACTGAACGGAATTACACCAAATTTTGCAGACACCTAGCTCTTGGTCCAGAAAGCGTGCTGTTTGTGATTTAGTGTAAATCTGTTCAGTAGTTTTAGAGATATTAATTGAAAACCAAATGTGTACATCTAGGGACGTGGATCCTCGCTCATCAGACAGTCCCCGTGCTGAAATCTGACTGGCTGCCAACACTTCAACCAGGAACAGTTGGTAGCCATTTTGGAACTCGGCCTCAGCCTGGTCCCCAAACAAAACATAAAAATAAAGAAAAGGGAGCAAGGTAGGAATACCCTACCCCCTAGCCTTGGTGCTGGGGTCCCCGAGGATCCCCACCAGGACAAAAAAGCATTTAAAAAAAAGGTTTGCCACAAAATCACAGGGATCCCATGATTGTTTCTATTATTATTATTATTATTTATTTAATTATTTTAAAATTTCTAACCTGCACAGCTACCCCCTGGGGTTTCCCTACGCAGAAGCAGTAAGGTGGAGAATTTAAGAAGTTGCAGATTAAAGAAAGCCAGGTCTTCAAACCCTTATGAAAAGCAAGCAGCGACGTACAACTTCTCAGGTGTTCTGGAAGGGTGTTCCATTAGAGCCCTCGGGTGGACCAGGTCCCGGGGGATTATTTAATATATATTATGGTGATGGGAGTGCATGCGGCCCCCCTCCACATCGCTGCTATTGGCCCCAGGGACTGCTACTTCCCCGGGACCAGGCGATTGGCGATTGATAAATATGAGGAGGGGGGCCCCTCCGTAGGCCTTTTATGGCCCCAGGGACCGCCACCTCCCCATGGCTTGATTGAAAAAAATTAGAGCAATGAAAAAGAAATTTATAAAGCGCAAAACATTCACCCGAGGGTGTCAAGGCGCTAGCTCAGCACAGGACATAACGGACACCTTTATGAGATCGCCTCAGAGATTAAAAAGCCACGTCTTTAACGACTTCCTGAAAGCCAACAAGCGAGTTTCTTACTTCAGCCGCAGCGGAAGTGAGTTCCAAAGTCTGAGTGCCGACCAGAAAACTCCTGCCACCCCAAGAACATTTCTTGAACCTGGGTATTACCAAATTGTGAGAGTACGCTGAGCGAAGATGATGGGCAGGGACATATGGCTGCAAATTTTGTTTGAAAAAAGCCGGTCCCGTGTCATGAATAGCTTTAAATGGAGAGCCTTAAACTCAATCCGTCTCTTCACTTGTAGCCAGTGTAGTTCCTTAAGCCCCGTGGAAGCAGATTTATATTTTGGAATGTTCAGTAATAGACGTGCTGCAGCATTTTGCACAATCTGCAACTTGGTCAAACATTTCTTGCGAAGGTTCATAAATAGACCGTTACAGTAGTCGGCTCTAGATAAGACAAGAGCCGCAACCACTAACTTTCTCAAATCTGCCGGAATAAATGAAAGAATCCTTCTCAACAGTTTTAGTGTATAAAAGGAGGTGGATGTGACCTGATTTACATGGCCTTCAAAGAAAAGCATAGAGTCAAATGTGACACCCAAGTTCTTTGCCTTATTCGTGGGGTTGGGTAGTGAGCCCAACTCCGAGGGCCAAAAAGCAGGGGACCAGAAATTTGCGTGGTTGCCAAAAAGTAAAACTTCCGTCTTACTGGAGTTCAGTTTCAGACACAGCCCCTCTCTTTAGTTATAAGTTGCCCATGGGACCACCACTTCCCCAGGGTGAAGGAAATTGAAGAGAGGGGGAGGGGAGCACGGCCTCCCTCCTGGGCCATATTCAGCCCTGGGGACCACCACCTCCCTGGGGCAGTGTTAAATTTAAACAGGAGAGGGGGCTGCACGGCCACCCTCCCAGGCCGTTCTCGGCCCCGGGGACCACCACAAGGCCTACTAGAACAAAGGAGGGGGGCTGCACACCCCCCCCTTCTGGAGCCATTAATGGCTGTGGGGACCGCCACCCCCCAGGGCTGGATCCCTATGTCCCGGGGTGACCCCCCCAGGACATACTGTTTGCTCTCGCTTGGCGGGATCTTTGATAGCTCCCGCCAAGTGAGAGCAAATAGTAAGTCTACTCCCAGCAGGCAGGAACAGGAAAACTGCTCCCTCTCACTGGGAGCAGACGTTTCATCTGTATCCCTTCCCACTGTCAAGTGGGCAGGAAAACAGATGAAAGAATTGAGCAGCATTTATAGCTGCTCCCTATGTTCTGGAGCAATGCTGGAGACTCCCATGCGGTCCCCAACATGGCAGAATGGGGGCCCTGGGTGGTCTCCAGGTCACCCAGCATGGAGAGGTCAGGCCCCAGGGGATGAGGTCCAGGGGCCAAAATTGACCCAGAGAGGGGGGGTCGCGTGCCCCTACCTCTTTCAGTTAGTAAGAGTAGGGAAATGAGCAAAATCACCTGGAAGCTCCACCTGCTTGGTCCACCTCATCAACCATAGACGTATACAGAAGTCTTCCAGTCTTTTGCCAGGATGATGGACAGTTTACAAAAAGGCCCCCCAGCGTGTTTCCAGCCAATTTTGGTGAAGTCTTCTTGATGCTGAGTAATATGAGAACATCTTCCATCAAACAAAGAAGCACTTGTTTTATATAGTCAATAGGAAGTACTCCTGTTTGGTGGAGATTCACCTTTTTGTAGTCTTGTTGTCTTCTCTATAGGAACATTCATGTTATCACAGATTTCTGGAGGAAGACACACTCAGAACAATCACATTGCCGAAAACATACAAGGTTGCTGGAGACATTTCCTTGTTGTTCATTATGCAGCTGTGGTCTAGAATATGCACTGGATATTTACTCATTGAGATAGAACTTACTAATTAACCAGTAGAAAGTACTCCAGTTGGGACGACATTTTGTGCAAGTTTAGTTTTTCAGTGTGTGTGTGTGAATATATACATATAAATGTGTTTGTGTGCAAACCTAAATGTTACAAGGATACAGGGACGATATAGTTAGGCTCATATTTCATTCGTACAAACCCATACAACAGTTATAGTTACCTGAGCTAACTATAACTTACCCCCTGCAATGCACTGCTTATGCCCTCACATATTACATCACTTTTCTAAAAGTCTATGAGTATTAAACATATATACTAAGGTACTACAAAAGTTAAATTACTATACTTTGTATACTACTAATGGGTGATACTACTTCTAACATATATTATGGCGGAAGCCAGTAGGTAGTTACAGTTAGGACCTAGTTTCTATTAGAAAAGCGTTTTTTGACTTGCCTATATCTTCGGCACTGGTTGATGAATCTTGACAGAATATAAAAAAAATATTTCACACTCACTTTAACTGCTATCTGGAAAGTTTCAGGGTGATCTGTCAAGTGACGGCTGAGAAAAAGAGGGGTCCCAAAACACGTTTTCCCCATGTTAATTCCCATTGAGATTTTGAACATGACTGTAGCCCAAACCGCGGAAGGGAATTACACCAAATTTGGCCGAAAGCTAGCTCCTAGTCCAGAAAGCGTGCTTTTTGTGATTTAGTGTAAATCCGTTCAGTAGTTTTTGAGATATTAACTGAAAACCTAATTTGTATATCTAGGGACACCGACCCTCCCATGGAGGGTGAATCCGAGGCTCCACGCGCCACAGCAGGGCCCTGATTGGCTGGTCGCAGCCTGAGAGAAAAGTAGTGGATGCCATTTTATGTGTCAGGAAACGGTCGCCAGGGCTAAAAAGAAGCATGTAAAACAGATGAAGGGGTCAGGGTTGAGGTGCCCCTATGCGTGTGTTATAAATTAGGTGAACGCATGTTTATTAGGCGGTAAAAAGCCCATAAATGATTTTTTTGGTCACTCATGAAATCCGCAGAGCTGCAAAGTTACATGGGGACTGCACTGAGCATCAGGGAGGATTTGCGGAAAAACCCAATCAAATTGGGTTTCTTTGCGGGAAGCATGGAAAGGTTTAAAGAAGTACGGACCATTTAGAAGTGGTATAGCAAAAAGTAGAGATGAAAGGAATGCTGTTAACTAGAGCAGCATAAGTAAGAGCACATGGTGAGGGGTAGCAATTTTACCTACTTTACTACTGAGAGAGGAGGTGGTTTGCAGGAGTTCTGACTGGACATTTGGAATGAAAACAGATGTGATCTGAGATAGAAATAAAACTGGGAGAACAGCAAAGAACTTTTACAGGTATTTGTAGTATATGAAAGTATATTTAGATAAAACATTGTGAGTGTATGTAAGCTGAAAGAAAATGTGTACATTCTAGAGACTATACTAGAAGGGAGCTTAAATGAGAACACTAACTAAAAATACAGTGAGCAGGAAAGGAGAAAGAGAAATTGGTATACTGAAAGTTTGGTAATTTTATTAAGCTGGTATGAATGAAAGTGTTTTGGATGCTTGCTTACAGTATGTCATTTATTAGTATGTAATTTGTACACACTCACAGAGTCTGGCAGGCACGTACATATCCGATTACATTTCCACAAAACCACTTATGTACCCACCACTCATATAGCCAGACAGTGACTGCAACACTCAGTCACACAACCATAAAATCATTCACACACCCATTTATTCACCTATACGTCCAAGTTTGAGTACTATTTTGCCCTTAGAGCCTGGAGGACATGCATTGAATGCAATGGCATCAAAAGAAGAGTTTGATGAGGACTACTTTTGCACACTTGAAAAGGGAGAACCCTGATTGTGGTTGACCTCAGAATGAGGGACCCAAAGTGTAGTGGATTTCAGAAGGAGGGAGGGGAGTGGAGAAATAAGTGGGTAAAGTCTTCGGAGAAGAGAGGGGATCCCCCAGAGACAAACCTCTCTATTGGATATGGTGCAGGAAGTACTTTCTCCTTCCAAATCATGTCCCCTAAGGATTTCAAGGACAGATGGCTGAGTGGGACCGGAGGCCACAGCTGGGCTAGCTGGGTGTAGAAGAGAGAAAAGGTGAGGTTAAGAGAATCTTGGAGTTGAAAAGAGTTGTGCTGGCTAGAGTGTTTAGGAGGTGCACTTGAAGGCCAAATAAGTGTTAGACTCTAGCTGAAAAGCAGTAGTGGTGCTCATGCACCACTACTGTGCCCAGTGCAGAAGGAAGGGTTCCTATATTCAGAGTCTTGGTGCCTGACTTTAAGGAGGGGTTTAATATAGACAGGTTATTTCTGGCATAAGAAGTAGCTGTAGTGTTACAGAGGATATCTTAAGGGGATTGTAGAAATGGCTTTGAAGTCATATTCCTGGTGCTGGGACAGACAACATGAAGGCACAAGAGAAGGGGAATAGGGAGAGGTATCCCACTATAAAGGAGGCCCTTGTCAGTAAGTATGAATTAATCCCCAAGGAGTGCAGGTTGAAATTCATTGTTAGTGAGAAACTGTGTGACTACTACTGGGAGGATTTTGTGGGGTAGTTTTCAAATGTTTATTAAAAGTACTGTTGTTTTTGAAGAAGGTTTTTCTAACAGTTTTATAATTTTTCTTTTTTTTAAGAGGGCTGAGAAGAAGCAACTTGAGGAACCTTTTCTTCAGACACTTAGGGGCCGATTCCGATCTCGGCCGGTAGTGCTCCGAAACGGATTCGGATTCACCGGATCCGATTCGGAGCCCTGTTTCCCGACCGAATCGTACGCGGATCCGGCCGAGCGAGTACGATGCAAGCACCCGCGAAATCGTCGACCGACTCGAACGCGGCTTCAAAACGCTCCGACCGACTCGCATGGACACGACTCGCACCGCGCTATGGAGACGTTTCCCGGCCGGGTAAGTACGATGCGCGCCGCGAGCAGTCCGATCGACTCGCGCCGTCCGGCTCGAAAAAGCTGTCGGAGCCGGACTTTGGGGGTCCGCGTCGGACCCCCTGTACGCTTAGGCGCGCGAGTCGCACACAGGGGGGACCCATGGGTCCCCCCTACCTGTGCATGTACGCCGCGATGCGCATGGACCCGTACACGCTGTAGGGGGCGCCCTTGTCTGCCTCGCACCCATTGAGTCAATGGGAGCCCGCGTACGCGTTGTACGACAGGCTCCCATTGACTTCAATGGGAGTCCGACCGACTCGAGTCCGATAGCATGCGTGCGCATCGTACTCATTCAGTCGGACTGCTAGGGTCCGATTCAGTCGGAATTCTCTCCGGGTCCGGCTCGGTCGGGGAGATTTCCGGCCGGAATCGGAATCGGCCCCCAATTGGAGTTCTTTTAGCTTATTTATCCGATGTAGTTCAATGGCATCCACATAATCTCTTTTGAATGTGGTAGATGGATACTGTAATGTTTATATATTTCTTCATATCTACTTCTATGCAGTTTTTCATACTTTCCACTTGCAGGCAACATTTCTTTCATCATGCAACTTCCATGTTAGAGAGCATTTTTACCTTATTTTCATCCACTAGTTCCTGCCAGATTTTGTTGTTTTTTGTGGGCAAACCATTCAGTAGAATAACAAGTGGTTCTTCTAAATCTGTCTCTACACCCACAGTTTTAATATACTGTTTCATATCAAAAAGAAAGCTGAGTGACTGATACCTTTAATGTTAGAGTTTGCTTCTCTCAGAAAGTAATGTAAGTGATCACAGCGATATTCTACACAACTCAGGGTTAGAAACCAAGCTAGAGTTCCTAGATTTCCCATGTACTTAAGCTCAACATGACGACGAAGCCAGTACTCATTTGTCCCAATATTTGCAGAGGTAAAGTAAATAGGCAGCAGCAATGAAAGTACATGGGTGGGGTCCTACTGTATCAATTTAATCCTGGCAAATAATGCAAGTACTACTACACTCCCATTTATACACAGGAGCATGTCTATACCCCCCTTGCACCTCTAAATCTTTTTCTTCTTGTGCATTTCTAGGAATCATCTGTTCTTTTCCTATGGTACTACCTTTTGTTGTAAAAGTTCAAGTTGTTTTGTGTTTCTGTATTTGTAAATAGTAAATAATTTATGTTGTTTGTTAATTGGTTGCTTCAAATTGTATTGTAATATGTTAAATGTTAATGTAAGGGTCACAAACACACCCATACAGGTACTCATGCATGTAGTGGTAACACACCTATACAGTCATTAACACAGGTACAGTAGGAAGGAAAATGGATCCACATAAGACATTTTTACAGCGACAATCGTGGCATTTCACACATTAAGTAATCATCTCATTAAAATATTCACAGGCTACTGGTATTCTGATGACTGCAGCTGATGAACATTCTCCCAAGGGTGCTCTAGTGGTGGAATATTCTGCTGTACCTAGTTTCTCGTGCATCATTCAATTGTACACCCTTTCATGAATTGCTTTTATATACTTTCAATCGGAACTTGTCCCATGTGAATACTTCTTGGCAGTGCTGCTGGGCAGCTGTATCCCACAAATATTTGCACTGCACATATTTAGCTGTTACCTTCTTTTCCCCAGAAGGTTTAGTAAAGTGCTTCCAAACATCACTTTCTTCTGTGCTGTTGTAGAGATATACATGCATGTGTTTGAAGTGATTGTGTAGAAAACTAGATTTGTAAATAGTTAATAATGGTTAATAGCTAAATAAGTTGTGTTATATTTATTTATTTGCAGTGAGCCCAATCCACAATGTTCCTTAATTGCAATGAGATAGTGTGCAGATTTGGTTTTGTTTCTGCAATCTTTTGATTGTTTTTCCCCCACTGTTCAATGATGTCTGGTTAAAAAGTACATTGTTTACCGTGTATGAGTAAAGAAGCTTAGAACAGTAAAAAATTGAAAATGTAATGCTTATTTATAACCATGCATACCTTTACAGTATAAGAAATGTCTAGTTATTTCTTAGAATTATGTCTTTATTCATTGTTGAAATTATAAGTTACTTTTGTATTTCAGTTTTCTCTTTTTATGCGTATCAATGGCACCATCCATTGGGGTATTGTACTTTACTTATTAGTTCTTGCAGTGTTGTTCCACAACTTTAAATTTTGAGGATGCACACCCAAGGACAGCTTGCTACAGTTACTAACACACCTAGGCACACATCAGTACAGCAACTCACACACCCAGCTACACACAGACAGAGGTACTAACAAACACAGGCTCACATATCGATACAGTCACTAACTCACCCAACTACACACTGACGCATTCAGCGAAACACTAATGCATCCAGTCACACACCCAGGCCCACACTGACACACCCAGGGACTTACCAATGCAGACACTCACACACTCGGGCAAACAGCGATGCAGACACTGACACAGCTAACCAAACACTAATGCATCCAATAGCACACCCAGGCACACTCTGATGCACACACTGACACACCCAGAGACTTACCAATGCGGACACTGTCACACCCAGCGCTAGAGCAATGCAGACACTGACACACCCATCCAAACACTAATGCATCGAGTAAGACACCCAGGCATACACACACATATACACTGACACAACCAGAGACTTGCCAGTGCAGATGCTGACACACCCAGGCATACAGCAATGCATACACCGACACACCCATCCAAATACTAATGCATCCAATAAGACCCCCAGGCATACACTGATGCATTCACTGACACACCCAGAGACTTACCAGTGCATACACTGACACACCCAGGCTTACAGCAATGCAGATACTGATACAGCCAGCAAACATTAATGCATCCAATAACACACCCAGGCATACACGGACACACCCAAGGACATAGCAACACAGACAATGACACACCCAAGCATACAGCAATGCAAACACTGACATATCCAGCCAAACATTACTTCAGCCAATAACACACCCAGGCATACACTGATGCATACACTGACACATACACTGACACACCCAGGGACATAACAATGCAGAATATGACACACTCCGGCATACAGCAATGCAAACACTGACCCACCCAGCCAAACAGTAATGCATCCAATAACACACTGAGGCATATGCTAACACACTGAGGCACATACTGATGCATACACTAACACACCCAGGCACTCACTAATGCATACACTAACACACATAGACATACACTCATGCACATACTGATACACCCACTCTCACACCGATATAGTCACTGACACATTAAGAAACACAGAGTTAGCTCTTTGTTTGAGTAGCTGGTGGTTCTAACAAGAACTGTTTTATTTTCTAGAAGGTTTTCTTAACAGTTATTTGTAATTTTGTTTTTCTTTGTTTTAATTTTTTTTTTACAAATATTGACCAAGGTGGTAAAAAGAGTAAGGATGGGAAAATGCAAAGAAGCAACTTGCTTCACTTTTCAGCAAGCGTTATGTAGTCTTTGGATGCAAAAAAAACAAAACAAAAAACTAACAGTGATGCTTCTTCACTGCATCCAGGAATTCACCCACAGAAGACATTTTTACAGTTTCAAGCATGTGGCATTTCACACAGTGAGTAACCATGTCACTTAATTCCTTACAGGCAGCCGGTATTGTAAGGAGTGCAGCTGAAGATGGGTCTCCCAAGTTATAGTTACCTGAGCTAACTATAACTTACGCCCCCGTGATGCACTGTTTATGACCTCACATATTACATCACTGATGGTCAGTGACATCACAGATGGCATCTCAAATGATATCACTGAATATATATATTCACACACTGTCATCCGGCCGTCATCCGACCACATTCACCGCTCAGGATTGGTGCGAGACAGTGGTAGCAGAGCACACTAAATAAGCAGCAAAAGATCCTGTGTCTTCAAATGCAACACACAAGAAAGCTCACACTCCAGGATCTTGTTGCCATGAAAGTTAATTCAAAAGGCTGATGCTTTTCGACCAGAACGGTCTTTGTCAAAGCCAAGATTGTGATTGGTGTACACATTCACTTTAACCCAAACGTCACCATGGACACAGTAAGTCTTAATAATGTTAAAAACGAAAAATTGTAGGTAATGCAATTCATTACAGAAACGGATTTACAAAGAAATATAAAATTTGTGAAATGACACGTGTTGGGAGCATTACACAGTAGCTACAATTACTCTGCTTACCAACCAATCAAATTGACTGGTACTATCTGAGGAACAAATGTTACTAAGGGGCGGAAGTATACATTTGCCAAGTGGCCCAAATACGATCTACAAGTAAACAACATTGCTTAATAGTATTCAAAATATAAAAAGGGCCCCACGTCCTGTAATGATGCAACATATTACCGGCCAAAGTGTCCAAAATTAAATTCATATGAATACTTCACATTGCCAAGTGGCAGATGCAGTAGTAAGAACACAACAAAATTACTAAATCAGATAAATGAATATCTGAAATTACTTAACTCAGTATATTAAACACCTTGTGTCTTTACTGTGCAAACTAATAAAAAACAATATAAAAAGAGAAAAAAACAAAAGAAAAATTCATTCAAAAAATGTTATTTACTGCAAAGGGGAAAAACCAGAATAAACAGTATATAAACAATATATATAGTCACCAGTAGGTAGTTATAGTTAGGACCATGTTTCCATAGGAAAGGCGTTTTTTGACTTGTCTATAATTTTGGCGCCGGTTGATGAACCTTCACGTACTTTTCCCAAAAAAGTGCACCAGTGATTCTTATTGCGCTTAGGGTGATCCGTCAAGCGGGGGCCAAGAAAAAGGGGGGGGGGGTAAAAAAAAGTAGAATTTTGACCACAACTACTGCCCGAACCACTGAACGGAAATTACACAGAATTTGGCAGAAAGGTAGATTTGGTTACGCAGATTGTGTTTTGTTATTTGGTGTAAATCCGTTCAGTAGTTATTGAGAAATTTAAGGAAATCCAAATTTGTATATCTACGCTCGTGGCTAATTCTCAGCACTTTTGCGATTAATCGCAAATGCGTGTGCCAACAGGAATGCTGTGACTGACTGTCCGCAACCTGAGCAGAGAGTTGCAGCCACCATTTTACCTCATCGGAACAGTCCCCAAGTTTCAAATCAAATGGCAGAAAGTGACATAAGCGGTCAGGTTGGAAGTGCCCTGACCCCATGAGAGGAATATAAGGGTTTTTGAGGAACCCCATATGAGTATATGTCAAAGAACTGTTTTTTTCCCACTACTGATATTTACGAATTCACCGCGACTGTTAGCACGGCTCCCCATGTAAAGTCAGGACGTATTCACAAATATACATCATCATGAATTTGCAACGAAAATTTAAAAAAAAATACATACTTATTAACCCAAAGAAACAATTGGCAAAGGGAGACAGAGAAATGTGTAAACAAGTGGTCTATTACACAGCTATAATCTACAATAAAAAGTAAGCATTTACAGAATGAGAATGAATTTATTAATTTAGCAGTAGCAAGTACCCCACTTCAGTAAACATCTTTTTCCAAAGTGTGCTCTAGTTAAAAAAAATGACGTCCCATTATATCACTATTACTTATTTCAGATCAATTAAACATGAATGTAAAGCACTTACAAATATAAACATAGCAGGATGCTCGAGGTAAAACTCCACTTCAGTGTAATGGAAATGATCCTAAGTTCTTGGGTTTGACAAATGAAAACCAAATATGTTTCCTCATCTATCCTACATTGGAAAATGATCTGTAAACTTTAATAGAAGTGATTTAATTGTTAATCTATTGGAGTACAATCTCAACTTGGATGACTTCAATGAGTGGTTTCTTTATTGATGTGCTCTTTTAAGATCAGAGTGCATGTTTCTCCATTTTAATTATCCTAAGTATTCAAATGTCCAAAAACCATTTGACCACTCAAACACATGCACTCACAGACCCATAGCATCACCTACACACCCACCCACAGACCCATAGTAGTACTCAAGCATCCACATACACACATGCACAGGCTCTGATACAACCACTCACAGACACACACACCTACTCACACACCCCCTCACAGATCTATAGCAGCATTCAGAGTCCCGGTCATAGGCCCACAAAGACACTCGCACACCCATTGAGACACTCACGCACTCAGTCACACACCCACTGAGACACTTTTGCACTCACTCACACACTCATTTTCAAAGGTTACACTTAGGAAATAGAAATTTTAAAAACCTTAGAAATTCACTGGAAAAAAGCAAAGATTACAGGGGCATTAAAATTAGGAAATAGAATTTTAAAAACCTTAGAAATTCACTGAAAAAAACCAAAGGTTACAGGGACGTTATAGTTAGGCTCACATTTCACTTTTACAAAACCAGTGAAATTCAGTTGTTATATTTACCTGAGCTAACTATAGCTTATGACCCCACAATGCGCTGCTTATGACCTCACATATTGCATTACTCATAACATAACATAACTGATGACATCTCAAATTACATCACTGATTACATCATCCACAGAATCACTCACACTCCCACTCACACCCCTATACAACCTCTCATACACTCACTCCCACACAACCACTCACATACCATTCACAACCCATACAAATAATCATACAACCACTCATGCATGCATAGAAACACTCACACACCCACTCCCTCATACAGGCACTCACATAATCAGTCACTCTCCCATACAGATATTCAAATACCCACTTATACACCCATGCAGCCACTCACACTGCCACTGACTCACCTTTACAGTCACTCACACACCTGCTCACTCTCCAGTACAGCCACTCACTCACCCATACAGCTACTCACATACCCACTAACACATCCATACAGCCAGTCACACACCCATGCAGCCACTCAGACATCCACTCACACACTGATACAGTCACCCAGCCACTCAGGTGAGATATGTTAGAAATAGAATGACTAATTGCTAGTACATAAAGAATAGTAATTTAACTTATGCTGTAGCTTAGCATATATCGTTAAGTCTCAGAAGCATTTATGAAGCACTTACACTCACAGGATGATGTCATCAGTGATGTCATTTGAGATGTCATTAGTGATGACATAAGCAGTGCAATGCGGGGTCGTAAGTTATAGTTAGCTCAGGTAACTATAATTCCTGAATTTCACTGGTTCTGTACGAGTGAAATGTGAGCCTAACTATAATGTCCCTGTAACATTTGTTCCCTCTGGGACATATTGGCTTTTCCAATTGCTTTTCGGAATGCTATAGAGTGTTCAGGGAGAAGAGCACACAGATTTTTCCCAATGGTGTGCAACATCGGGAAGATAAGAAATAGAAAAAAATGTGTGATTGCACAACTGCTCATGTCATTCTGCTGGCCCTTGTATGCATTGTGTTGCATGCATATGTGAGTGGATAGCCACAGGTGACATTTGTTTTTTGTTTTTTATTTAACAATCCAAAATGCTGGATGCCACCTCTGTCAATAGAAAAATAAAGATTGTTTTGCGTGAAAGTGCATACATTTTAAAAAGAGCAATGTGGGAGTGTAGGGGGCAAGGAGAAGTGGGTGGGTGATGGTGGGGGAGTTGAAAAACAGGGGTGGAAGAAAGAACAGCACAGAGGAGAAGCATATGTTAGAGGCAGTTGAGAAGAAGTCGAACATGGAGAGCGGGAGCAGGGGTAGAAGCACTCGAGAGAGAGAGACCTGTACATAATACTAAAGGTAAATAAGATAGAGCAGAAGTAAGCTACAAAATGTACCTGGCCCGATGAAACTTTAGCAACTTTGCATGGTCAGCAAATCAGAACCATGAGATACGTATCCTTGTGGACAGAACATTCAATCACTGATGGGATAAATAGGGACTGATGTCTACTTTTTGAAAAATTGGTATAAAACTCAGTTGTTGAAATCCTGAAGATTCATCATTGGATGGAGCATTTTGTTTTTGTTTCAAACAAAAAAAAAGAAAAATCATTACTGGAGCTTCTGTTGCCCATTTTTCAAGACATTTCTGAATATATATATTCGCACACTGTCATCCGACCACATTCACCACTCAGGATTGGTGTGAGACAGTGGGAGCAGAGCACACTATGTAAGCAGCAAAAGATCCTGTGTTCGAATGCAACACACAAGAATGCTCACCCTCCAGGATCCACAACCAATAGGCACCCTAGCATGTTGCTTAGTAAAGATCAACTGACTACTGAAAACCATAGTTTCATATTATCAAGCAGTAAAGACAAGTGAAAATAGAACTTAACTTCACTGCATTTGCAAAAAAAGGAACATCTGTAAGATGGGATTATTAATTTACCCTCAGCGATCAACATTGGCATAGGCTTCTGCAGTTTAACTGTTGTCCACCTGGTATGATGTAGGTATCTCCTCCAATCACACCAGTAGAGACGTTCTGTTGTATTTAGAGTTAGATGCGATGCGGTCGTGGTTTTTCACTCGTGGAGACTTCCACCTGCAGAATGGAAGTTTTCAAAGCCGAAAAACTCCATGACGGCTGATGAAAATGCTCCTCATTCACTAGGAGTTTTTTTCATGCATTTGAGTAACATTCCTAGCCTTTTCTCTGTAGATCGGTGGTTCACACAGGGGTGTTGCACAAATGTAACATGGTCAGAATTGATGGTGTTCTGGTACCCTAAATTGGAAGGCTGCCCCAGAAACACAGTGTTCCCCATGTCGGAGATGGCAGTGCCTCCTCTGTTTGGCTCTTTCATTAAGGGCATCACTTCCCCCTGAACCCATCATCAGATGGGAGAATGCAGAGGAGGTTGGTTAGGATTCTACAGGTTGTTCGTGGAAGTTCTCTTACTGTCCTCCTCGAAACTAGGCTATAGTTTTTATTTGTGGTTCTGGTTCCGCGGGTTGCTAGGAGTTGATGTTAATTCAGTTGTTAACTTGTCTGCTATCAGATTAAACAAGAACAGTATCGCATAATATGAGCTCGGGTATTCCCATAAAAACACCTAAAGTAATACCTAAGTGAAATGAAATGACATGTTACAATTAAGCTGAAGCAATTTAATCTAGACGTTACTTGGGTGTGGTATCAGAATTGTCTTACATAAATATTGTGTCCCAAATGCTCTTTATAAAAATATTTCCCTGGGAGTTAATAATAGATACTCTATATCCAAGGGATAGTTTTGTAAATAAATTATGTCCAGGACACAATATTTTGCTGAGATTTCTGCACACAATGGGCCTGAAGCACAAACTGCATTTTGTAGTACATTTTGAAGTATTACAAATTGTACTGCAAAATGTATGTTTATGCTATACTTATGTTTCGGAGTTCTACGCCTTCACTGCGGCGTCTTTGCTCATGTAAGTATAGGTTTTAGTAGTAAATGTGGGAGGGACACAGGGGAGTGGGTGTGAAAAGGGGCAGACTGTCTCCTAGATGAGTTGCTATTAGGGAAGAATAACAGTGGATAATGGAGGCCTTTAGGGCAGGACATCACCCAACCTTAAAAAAGTAAGCCAATTGGTTTGTTTTGGAGTGCAGACATGTAACTTACACTTTTGTACTAAGTTTGCACCCAGAGGGTCTGATTCACATACTGCACTTTGTAGTGTGTTTCGTAGTACTTCAGTAGTAGTACCACAAAACTTACTACAAAGAGCTATTCACAAACTGCACTTTTATAGTAACTTACACTTTTAAGTAAGTTTACTACATTTCTGTATTCTACACCTTTGTAGTAATTTACACTTTTGTAGTAAGCCCCTTCCTCCTTTATTTTGTATGGAAAGGTGTTGCAATATCAGTGGTTGGCCGCTGGACTTACTAAAAAAGTGTAAGAGAGTACAAAAGTGCAGTTTGGGATGCCAAAAAGCAGCAAACTTACTCAAAGTGTAAGTTACCTTTGTGTGTCAGGCCCTAAATTTGACCTTACTGGGCTTTAACCACTCATTTGGTGTTTGCCTTTCTATTATTCATCTGAATTTTGTTAAAAAAGACATATTGTTGGACTTGGCCCTTTTTGCAGGGTCATCCCTGAACTTTTTGCTTTCCTCCTAGCCTTTTTTCTGACATGGTGTTGGTGGTTTTAGGACTCTGGGCACTTTAGCACTGCTGTCCAGTGTAAAGTGTATGTGCTCTCTGTGGTAAACATGGTAAGATTGGTCTACACCTGTTTGGCATATTTAATTTACCTGTCAGTCCCTTGTAAACTGGTATCTCATATACCCGGGGCCAGTAAATTAAATGCTACTGGTGGGCTTGAAGCGCTGATTGCGCCACCCACCAACGTAGCCTTTCAAACCTGTCTCAGGCCTCTGCCATTGCAGGGCCTGTGCGCGCAGTGTTACTGCCGCTGTGACGTGACACCTAAAGTGTGTGCCATGTCTGTGACCCCCCATTTTACTACATGTCAGTCACCCCTAAGGTAGGCCCTAGCTAGCCCTATGGGCAGGGTGCATTGTAGGTAGAAGGTAGGACATGTACCTTAAGCGTGTGACATGTCCTGGTAGTGACAAACAGCCATTTTGGTTTCTCACTGCTGTGGGGCTGCCCTCCCATAGGAATGCATTGGGGATTCCCTGATAAGTGTTTCAGTGGTAATTCCTGATATGAGAGGAGCAGCGTGGTCAAGTTTGGTATGGTTGGAATAGTAATAATAAATGCTGCGCAATGGTGTGCGCAGATTTATTATCACTATTTTAGAAGTGCCACTTTTAGAATTTGGCATTTCTGTGTGCTATGTGTCTGCCTGCCTGATGTGGATTGCATGTCTTGCTTTGGAGTGACAGGGGCGGGTGAGGTGTGTGTGGCTCCAGGGAGGGCAGGGTGAGTCAACGCTAGGCTGAATAGGGTCTGCATTTGGAGTAGTGGGAGGAGTAGTCCCCTGACCCTGAATAGGTCTGTGCCTGCCCTACTGCAATGAATGACTGAATAACTGATCACTTTCTGAGTTGCCTCACCACTGCCTCGTGATCTAAGCTCTGCTGGGTTAAATGAAATGGGAATGTCACTCTAATCAGTGGCTGAACTGCTGCTCGTGGAGGGGGCACCTAAAACCCCAAAGCCAACAGTACAATAGAAATTGCTGCCAAAATCACATGGCCATGTCTTAACTGGGGTGGTGGAGTGAGCTAAAGAATGATGATGGATTAAACCCAGATCAGTTGACTGGGGGTGAGTGTTTGATTGGCTCAAACGTTCCGTCCATCATCCCCTTTGTATCGCTTTGTTCGCCCTAAGTTGGCGGGGGTATGCCCAGACGTGGGTCCCTTGCTCACTTTGCCACTGGATTCAAGCAAGCCTGGCTGATGACGGCTGGAATGCCAGAAACCGGTCCTAGGATGCTTGTTTCCGGTCCAGGGAAGACATGGCTTGGCAGTTCGGGCTGGACTGTTCCCATGAGGCACAGGGTCAGACTGATTTGCATATGGTCATGTCTGAACTGGGGTGGTGGAGTGAGCTAAAGAATGATGATGGATTAAACCCAGATCAGTTGACTGGGGGTGAGTGTTTGATTGGCTCAAACGTTCCGTCCATCATCCCCTTTTGTATCGCTTTGTTCGCCCTAAGTTGGCGGGGGTATGCCCAGACGTGGGTCCCTTGCTCACTTTGCCACTGGATTCAAGCAAGCCTGGCTGATGACGGCTGGAATGCCAGAAACCGGTCCTAGGATGCTTGTTTCCGGTCCAGGGAAGACATGGCTTGGCAGTTCGGGCTGGACTGTTCCCATGAGGCACAGGGTCAGACTGATTTGCATATGGCCATGTCTGAACTGGGGTGGTGGAGTGAGCTAAAGAATGATGATGGATTAAACCCAGATCAGTTGACTGGGGGTGAGTGTTTGATTGGCTCAAACGTTCCGTCCATCATCCCCTTTTGTATTGCTTTGTTCGCCCTAAGTTGGCGGGGTATGCCCAGACGTGGGTCCCTTGCTCACTTTGCCACTGGATTCAAGCAAGCCTGGCTGATGACGGCTGGAATGCCAGAAACCAGTCCGAGGATGCTTGTTTCCGGTCCAGGGAAGACATGGCTTGGCAGTTCGGGCTGGACTGTTCCCATGAGGCACAGGGTCAGACTGATTTGCATATGGCCATGTCTGAACTGGGGTGGTGGAGTGAGCTAAAGAATGATGATGGATTAAACCCAGATCAGTTGACTGGGGGTGAGTGTTTGATTGGCTCAAACGTTCCGTCCATCATCCCCTTTTGTATCGCTTTGTTCGCCCTAAGTTGGCGGGGGTATGCCCAGACGTGGGTCCCTTGCTCACTTTGCCATTGGATTCAAGCAAGCCTGGCTGATGACGGCTGGAATGCCAGAAACCGGTCCTAGGATGCTTGTTTCCGGTCCAGGGAAGACATGGCTTGGCAGTTCGGGCTGGACTGTTCCCATGAGGCACAGAGTCAGACTGATTTGCATATGGCCATGTCTGAACTGGGGTGGTGGAGTGAGCTAAAGAATGATGATGGATTAAACCCAGATCAGTTGACTGGGGGTGAGTGTTTGATTGGCTCAAACGCTCCGTCCATCATCCCCTTTTGTATCGCTTTGTTCGCCCTAAGTTGGTGGGGGTATGCCCAGACGTTGGTCCCTTGCTCACTTTGCCACTGGATTCAAGCAAGCCTGGCTGATGACGGCTGGAATGCCAGAAACCGGTCCTAGGATGCTTGTTTCCGGTCCAGGGAAGACATGGCTTGGCAGTTCGGGCTGGACTGTTCCCATGAGGCACAGGGTCAGACTGATTTGCATATGGCCATGTCTGAACTGGGGTGGTGGGAGTGAGTTAAAGAATGATGATGGATTAAACCCAGATCAGTTGACTGGGGTGAGTGTTTGATTGGCTCAAACGTTCCGGTCCATCATCCCCTTTTGTATCGCTTTGTTCGCCCTAAGTTGGCGGGGGTATGCCCAGACGTGGGTCCCTTGCTCACTTTGCCACTGGATTCAAGCAAGCCTGGCTGATGACGGCTGGAATGCCAGAAACCGGTCCTAGGATGCTTGTTTCCGGTCCAGGGAAGACATGGCTTGGCAGTTCGGGCTGGACTGTTCCCATGAGGCACAGGGTCAGACTGATTTGCATATGGCCATGTCTGAACTGGGGTGGTGGAGTGAGCTAAAGAATGATGATGGATTAAACCCAGATCAGTTGACTGGGGGTGAGTGTTTGATTGGCTCAAACGTTCCGTCCATCATCCCCTTTTGTATCTGCCTGAGTGAAGGCTGGCTCCGCCCCCCTGTGGTGGTCTGATGACCGAGCCCCCACCTGACAATAGGGAAGAGGAGCCCTGTAAACTAAGTGCTCCAAAACCCCCCAGAACCAGTTCAGACTGGTTCCCCAAGCCCTGTGCCAAGGGCAGACAAAGGAAAATGCTGTATAAGTACTGGGGCTGTGACCCCATGAAGTTGTGCTGTTTTGGGTGCTTGAACTGCTGGGCTCCAGGAGGAACCGCCACAAGGGACTGCCTCCCTGCTGGAGGGCCCTGTGTGTTGGCCTGCCTGGGCCCAGCTTTACCCCTCTGAAGTTCTGGACTCCAGCATTGGCCAGGGGAAAAGGAGCGCATGGGCTCTGCAGCGCTGAGCTGCGACTTATTTAGAGGGAATCCCGACACGGGGATTCCCCCACCTTGATGCGTGGGAAGCGGGAGCCCACCCCACTGTTTTGTGCTCTTACAAACGGGAGCCTACCCCGCATTGTGTGCCCCTCTGAGCGGGAGCCCACCCCGCATTAGTGTTTATTGTACGGCGGGAGCCTACCCCACACTTTGAGCCCAAGAAGGAGGGCTCTAGCGCCGCTCGAGCAACGCGACGCGGAAGACAGGCGTCTGTTGCCTGACTAGGGGCGGGGCTACCACGGAGGCCAATTGCAGCCCAGCGCCACAGGAAAATAGGCAACCCCAGGCCGGATGTGAGGCGGGGCTCCCTGTGGGCCGTATGACTACAACTGAGGAGAGGAGCCAGGCAGGAGCCTACCCCGTGCTGGCGAATGCACGACGACGACGGGGACTTCGCCCGGTGAGTGAGGCGGGAGGGGAGGAGCCCCAAGAGGAGAAGAGCCCGACGGGAGCCTCGAGAGCTCCCAGTGCCGAGCTGCCCCCACATGGAGGGACGGAGCCGCCAAGAAGAGCCCCGGTGAATGGGGCTCGAGTTGGGCACAGTTGGTGCCAGGGCTGAGTTCTTGTTGGGCCGAGTTGAGGCCCAGTGCAAGCGCCCCGTGGCAAAGGGGCATTGTCCCAGGAGTTCCCGAGGTTGACTCCAGAGGCACGGTAGTGCCCGGGCCTGTTTGTGCCCTACAGCTGCCCCGCCGGACAGAGGGCAGCTGCAACATTGGGGGCAATTTTGTTGAGGTAGGAGTCCCAGAGTGGGGCTCCCCAGGCACAGTGGTGCCAGCGCCAATTTCCCCAGCTGCACCGCGAGAGCGCGGGCAGCTGCAATGTGGGGGACAGTTCTATCTGGTGAGAAGGAAGGGGGTGAGATGTACCCCTCGGCCCCCAGTGCCTGACGCACATCTTTTCCGCTGCATTGGCAGCCAGAGGGCCATTGGGAAGGTCCTATCATTTAGAGACCTGACATTTGGGACAGAGGGCATTGGAGCCCCAGAGAAGGCCAGTTGACCTGGGGTCATTTGGAGTACCTGTGTGTACTGACAGGGCGCAAGGCCCTAAGGTGATGTATGCACCTGGTGGTAGTGTTAC
The DNA here is from genome assembly GCA_963921515.1 of Calotriton arnoldi. Taxonomy (NCBI): domain Eukaryota; kingdom Metazoa; phylum Chordata; class Amphibia; order Caudata; family Salamandridae; genus Calotriton; species Calotriton arnoldi. The sequence continues at coordinate 117,420 of CAWUFW010006040.1, read as the reverse complement.
TGTGGTGCACTGCTGGTTTATGCATAATGTGTCTATGCCTAATGTTATTACCTAATGTGATAATGCTGAGTACAGTATTTTGCCACTAGTTACTGGTTGTGATACATTTTCTACTTGTGCTTGTGATGGTTCTGACAGTGGCCCGATTGGCCCTGTCTTGTACATAATCCCCTGTGAATATTGCCTAGTGCCAGTTGGCACAGTGTATATGTGTGATTATGATTCTAATGTGTTTTGGATAATACAAAGGCTATTTTTTATATAACGTTGTGTGGAGTTTCTTTTGTGGTGTGCCTAGTGTGTTGCTGCTGTGTGAGTGTGTTGCCCAAACGCTTTACACATTGCCTCTGGGATAAGCCTGACTGCTCGTGCCAAGCTACCAAGGGGGTGAGCAGGGGTTATCTTCAGTGTGTAATCCCTTGCCCTGACTAGAGTGGTGGTTTCTGCCTGGCTTAGGCGTGTGCCCTAGCCAACCGGAAATCCCATTTCTAACACATATCTACCCATTTTGACCTGCATACTATCTCCTTTTGAAGGAAGAGTTTGAACTGTAAACTGTGCAATTGGTACTTAGACACAATTAATGAGAATAACAGTGCTGCGAATTAAGCTATTTCAAATGGAAATACACTTAAACTAAGAGTCCCACTTTTTCATGTTACATAGAACTTTTAAGCACATCATACACCCGAGGCATCATGGCTCTATTCACACAGCTACCATTGCATGCTATCTTAGTAAAGATACATCACTATCATGAAGCTGAAAACCTTTGAGATGCAACAAATAGGCTCCGTGAGAGTTCCACGGATTGGCAGCCTGGGCCAAATAGGTTGTATATCAAAACAAGTGATTTTTGAGGAATTGTAGGAGTCCAAAGTGCAGATGAAGGGTGGCAACAAGTGGAATGGTACATAGAACCTGTCAGAGCTTAATACTGTTGTTAAGCATAGATATCCTAATGAACTTAACACACAGTTGTTAGACCTAGCATCCTTGGCATGGTTTCCCCAGACTTTTTGCCTTCTGACCTCCTGTTTTGCTGACTTAATTTTTGCTGGCTTTAGGGTTCTGGGCACTTTACCACTGCTAACCAGTGCTAAAGTGCAAATCCTCTGTACTCTAAGCATGGTAACATTGGTTTTATCCAAAATTGGAATGTTTAGTTTACTTATAAGTCCCTAGTAAAGTGCACTATATATGCCCAGAGCCTATAAATTAAATGCTACTAGTAGGCCAGCAGCACTGATTGTGCCACCCACTCAGTGGCACCTTTAAACATGGCTCAGGCCTGCCACTGCAGAGCCTGTGTGCAGTTTTAAACTGCCATTTCGACCTGGCAAGTTAAACTACTTACTAGGACCAAACTTTCGTTTTTATTACATGTAAGTCATCCCTAAGTTAGGCCCTAGTTAGCCTCATGCGCAGGGTGCAGTGTATTTTAAAAGTAGGACATGTACTTACACGTTTTACATGTCTTGGTAGTGAAATACTCTTTAATTCGTTTTTCACTACTGCAAGGCCTATCTCTCCCATAGGTTAACATTGGGATTGCCTTAAACACTCCAATTCGTAACAGAGAGAAATTTGGAGTTTGGTGTCTCTGGACTCACAATTTAAAATCACAACTCCTTGTGAAGTCAGATTTTAAAGTCTGAAAATTCCACTTTTAGAAAGTTGCCATTTTTTTTTTTACTTTAACGATTCTGTGCCTCTGCCTGTGTCTGAATACATGTCTGGGTTGGGTGACAGCTGGGCATTATGCATTTCCTCAAGACAGTCACACAAAGGGAGTTTGGGTGTGACATTTGCATCCTGATTGCCGATGGGCCTTTCTGAGATAGATTGGGAGGGAGGAGCTGACACTCTGAAGTGTCTGGAGCCAGGTCAGGAAAGGCAGGGACTTTCTGATCTTCAAAGGCACATTTGGGTATAAGTACTGGACCCCTGACACCACCAAATCAGAACTCTACTGGAACCAAGGACATTCTGCTTGGAAGAAGAGCTGCTGTGCTGTAGGAGGGACTGCCACTTTGTTACTTGCTTTGCTGTGTGGGCCTCCTGATTGCTGTGCTACAGGAGGGATTGCCACTTTACAACTTGCTCTGCTGTGTTTGACTGCTGCCTGCTGCTTCTTGCCTGGGATTGAGAGGAACTGGACCTGCTCTCTGCATCCTTAAACCCAAGATTCTCCAAGGGCTTGCCTCTTGTTTTCTGAAGTCTCAGGGAAACAACAGTCTTCTTGCAACTCTGCACTGGGGAAGAACGTTTCTATCATCTTCGTTTTAGGTAGAAAGGGGCACTGTGGGATTGTTTACAGTAGGGCATCCAGGAAATGCTACAAAAGTGGGTAGGGTTACCCCTGGGACTTTTGCCTAATTGGTTAGGGATTGGCCAGGAGTTTCCACCACCGTTCAGGCTAGGCTGGTGCCGGGCATAGATGTGGCCTGCCCAGTACAATCTTTAGAATAATTTCTGGACTGGTGGAAGAACAGAAAAGGACTTGACCTGCTGTCTGTGACCCGAGAAGATCCTAGAAGACTGGATCTGCTCTCCCTCTTGCACCCAGGGCGAAGAAGTGAACCCCAAGGTTCATAAGGCTGACCTCCTGTTCAAGCTACAGGGACACAACAAGCTATAAGAGGCCTTTCCTTGACCCTGCTGACCATTTCTAACTGGCCTGCCCTGGATCCTGCTGCTGGCCTCTGCTGGAGAGAGCTCTGAGCCCCAAGGGTTGTCTCCAAGGTCTTAGACTCTTGGCTTGTGTCACAGTGTACTCTTCCTATCACCTCATGAAACCTAGGACTTAGAATCTTTTTGGCTTCTAGAATCTCCTGAGGACTGGGACCAACCTGCCAAGCAGATCTGACGAAGGTGCTGTATTACGGGGCCAAAGATCCAGGTTGCTCTCGCTTGGAGCTTTTCTGGAGCAGCAAATCGGATTCAGCCGGACCTTCCGGAGAAGCTATCTGGCCTTATGGAGCCCACCTTGGTTACAACCTTCAGCCTTGCTGTGCTGGAAGAATATGAGCTCCAAATAAGTGACTAAGTCCAAAGGGATACATTTTCAACAGGCAAAGGCGCCAAAAGTATTTGGTCGGTGAAGGACCTTCATTGGGTGCAGAATTCAAATTTCTCCCTCAGAGCATTCCCGCCAAAAGTCAATGGTTTATTACTTGAAGTGGTTACTCACCAGCCTCCTCAATTAATACCCCAATTTCTTACATGGATCTTCTAGACAAGCAAGGTAGAATGACTAGAGTCATGATTACCCATCAGGCAAGAATCCAACAAGATTTTATTTTTCAAACGAGGAATGACCACTGCTTCACTGAATAATGGAGGTACATTTCCGTGTAACAATCAGGAGTTCTTTATACAGTGAATATCGTCTTCATTGAGAGAAGGAGCTGCTTTCAGTAACTCTTGTACGGAGCCAGATGTGTTGTCGTTCAGTGCCAAGTCTCAAAATGCAGAAACGTTCATACAATTGAGAAAAATGTATAAAGGGAGTTTCCCGAGGCGCAAACCCAAGTTCAGTGAGAGGGGACAATAATACTTTATAAACACACATGCTTGTGTGCAGAGATTTAAATTATGATGCTAAATAGTTTGTCAGTAATTGCAAGGCTCATTTGGAGTGGATGATGATAGAGACATGTTTTCGTCTTTGAAATTAATATTAAAGTTCCTCAATTTCGGAGACTGTGTTAGGAGTTTCAAAAGCGTGAGAGTAAAGTACGCTGCTGTTTAAGTGTTATTTTTGTGCACCATATAACCTCTTGCATAGAAAATAGCTTTTCGGATTGGCCTCAGGGGTCACAAGATTGTGCTCCATGCCTGCCCCATGTATTTTATCTGCTTTATGGTAGCAAAAAATTGTAGATGAGAACCATTTATTAATCATTTTTTTACTTTTCAAATCAAAACTGGCAAGTAGGTGCTAGATGCTTAAGAACAGTGTTTAATCCTGTGTTAAAATAGGACAACAATGAATCATTGACCTTAAAAGCAGCCATAGCTCTGAATGTGAAATCAATTTTTCTAAAGTGACAATATACCAGTTGCTAAACATTACACTGTAGAAGTCTGAAAGAATACATATGCAAGAGCTCAAAAGGATTACTTTAATAATCTGATGAATGTAAAATAATCCGATTGAGGGTTTTTTAGGTTTTATCTCTCGTTAAAAAAAAAGCTATTAAAGAATTACCTGTGGAGCGTCTCAAATCCACGACTAATTGTACAAGCCCCGGCTCTTATAACAAATTATTCGATTTCTGGATTGACTGTACGGAATGCAATCCCACCAAATATGTAGGTCACCAAGAACTACCACGTGAGAATAATCTACCAGAAAACAAGCAGCTATTTCAGTCTGTGTTTCTAATGTCTCCTGGTTACATATGCGTGGCATGTAAACCTGCAGGAAATCACAGAAAACGTTAAGAGTTAAATACATATGAGATACGATTTCAAAATGGCGGGCGATTGAGCACTTGTAGCATATACCAAAGACAAGGGGGCATATCAACAAGGCCAATATCGCCGGGTTAGCGGCACTTTCGTGCCGCTAACATGGTAATTTTACAACGCCTTATCAACAAGATCGCGATAACCCGTGTTAGCGCTAATTTCCGCGAGTTAGCTGCCGGTTTTTTATCGCCCTGCATGCCATCGCTAATGACATGCAAAGTAGGCGTTCCGGAGCAAAACAACATGGAAATAGCCGCTAACACGGCTTCGCCATATCAACAAGCCTGTAGCAGACCCGCGAAGCGTCAAGAAGAATCGCGCTATGCACCCTTTATCGCAGGTATTTAACGTCTGCTATTTTTCTGACTTAGCCATATGTTTAATGAGAGGTGGATTGCATGGTTAAGGCCACTGGGTCGTATTAGCGAGTTTATGCTTTATCTCACAAAATTATCGCTGGATTTGCAGCGCTGTTGGGGGTTTTCGCCGCTATCGCTGGATTTCATAACGCCAAGGCGCTAATCGTTGTTGATAGCGGCGATGCATTTCAGCGATAGCCGGCGATATGTAGAATCGCGCTGACCGCGCGTTGCGATGTTTATCTCATGTTGTTGATGATATGCCCCAAAGATCCTCCTTTTTTCGAGGCCAGTTTTGAAGGGAGTCAGTCTACAGCGATAGTGGAACAACCCTCTATTACCGGGGACGCTAAAGCACCAAGGGGCATATTATCAAGAAACGGCGTTAAAATTATCGCCGCTTTAGCGGCAGAAAACTGCCGCTAAAGCGGCGATAATGGGCTTGATAATATGCCCTTGAGAATTCCAACAGAAGCCCATGTTCTGCTGTGATCCTGGGCTTCTATTGGAATTCTCCAGGGCATATTATCAAGCCCATTATCGCCGCTTTAGCGGCAGTTTTCTGCCGCTAAAGCGGCGATAATTTTAACGCCGTTCTTGATAATATGCCCCCAAACTTTTAAGAAACACTCCACCCGTTAGCTAATATGTTAGGAAATTCAAGATAGCCTCCCTGACTGCTTAGCAATCTCGCTGTTCCTGCTACTGTGTTGAATTTTCATGAAACTGGCAACATTTAGGTAGAACGGAAGAGCAGGTTCTCATTTATATCCATAAGTTGCTGTAAGCTAATGCTTGTTAATGTCTGAACGATAGAGTGGAGCGTGGGATTTGAGTAGTGTCCCTTCTTGAATGCTAATATCACAGCTCATAAAATTAAGCTGAACTCTGGACCATTAGAATACTCCCTGTATGCATTTCATTGGTGTTTGCGTGATTGTTATTTTTTTCTAGTAAAAGTGCTTTCGTTGACGTGCGCAGCTTGAGCGGTTGTAGGCACTGGTTTATTTCATATTAGGGCTGTTTGTAGTGCTCCAATCTATACTCATTTCACCTGGCAGAAAGAAAACTTTTGCTTAGGGATTACCAAAAAGTCTGCTGTTACTGGGGAAATAAAGTGTGGCAGGAGGCACAGGGTTTGTATTATGTTTGGGGCAGGTGAGTGCGCTATAGTGTACACAGTTCTTGGTCCTCAGTCCTTGGAAAAAATGCGAAGTTGCTTGCTGGCAAGACCTGCTGTCTCCAAACCATTAAATATGATTGGAGTGGGCTTTTGGATCATCCCCTTGATCCTTATTGGATGGCTTTGTTGCCCACCTCACTAACCTGAGCATGATTTGATGGGGTTTCTCCCTGTGCTTTTTTTGTCTTGTCCAGCGGCACTGACGTCACATGGTGTTCTGATTGGATGAGTTGTATCCCTCTACTGCATGTTTGAGGGGAGTGCATTTGATTCTTTGCTCGATCCTGTTTTTTTAAACACCCCATTGGAGTGTGTTGGACTTGGCTCTTTCTGCAGGGTCATCCCCAGACTTTTTGCCTTCCTCCTCCTGTTTTGCACTTTACTACTGCTAACCAGTGATAAAGTGCTTATGTTCTCTACTCTAAACATGGTGACATTGGACTATACCCAAAAGGCATATTTAATTTACCTGTAAGCCCCTAGTAAAGTGGCACTGCATGTGCCCGGGGCCTGTATATTAAATGTGACTAGTGGGTCAGCAGCACTGACTGTGCCTCCCACTCAAGTAACCCCTTTAAACATGTCTGAGGCCTGCCATTTCAGCCTGTGTGTGCAGATTTTAACTGCTATTTAGATCTGGCAAAATAAAGATTTTGTCAGGCCCTAACCTTCCTTTTAAATTCATGTGTCTCCTCTAGTGGACAGAGGTGCAATGTATTTAAAAAGTAGGACATGTACTCTTAAAAGCAGGTCCCTGTGCCAGCTTCCTGTCGGTGCTAGGAATTTGAGCGGTTCACCACTGCCGCTGGATCTTTGCTCCAATGTTTATTTTTGTTTTTTAGCCTTATTTATTGTGTTATCTGCTGTGTGCCATTGTTGTTGAGTTTTGTTTCCCGCTGTATTAGTTCTCCTTTTCACCACCGCTCCGCTAGACTTCCCACTGTTTTCCCACTTTTACCTCCCCTTCCCGCCTCTTACAGAGCCCCGCCCACCACCCAGGACCTACTTATGGAGGCCCCAGTGCGGCTCTAGTAGCGGGTCCCCGTGCCAGCTCCCCATCAGTGCTGTGACTTCGTGCTGTTCAACCCTGCCGCTGGATCATTGCTCCACTGTTCGTTTTAGTTTTTTAGCCTTATTTACTGTGCTAGCTCCTGTGTGTCACTGTTGTTGTGTTTTGTTTCCCACTGTATTATTCTCCTTCTTTTCATTGCCGCTATGCTCGCATTCTTGCCATTTATCCACTTTTTCTCTCACTCTTCCTGCCGCTTACAGAGCTCCACCCACCACCCAGGACCTACTTATGGAGGCCGCAGCGTGGCCGAGCAACGGATGCGCCAAAGGCAAGCCCGTCTGTGCCGGTCCACGCCTGGGCAACACCCAGCACCAGGAACCCTGTCCCTGCTGCCCCACTCAGCTACACTGCTGCAGACCTCTGAGCCCTGGACCTCGGACGCATCGACAGTAACCAGTGTTTCTGCACATCTCCTTGCACAACCAGAGGGGCGTTCTCCTGCCAGCACTGCCACTTCACCTGCAGCACAGAAGCAACCAACAACACCAGAGCCACTGCAAACATGATTTCGCCACCACACCAACCGAGACCACCATGGCTCAACTCCAGTGCATTCTACTCAATGCTCGATCGCTCAGCAAACACGTCATGGAGATTTGGGACATGATCTTATACCTCACCCCGGACATCATCTTCCTAACAGAGACCTGGCCTCTGCGCCGGACATTGGCATTTCCACCCCCGAAGGCTACAAGATAACATACCGGGAACCGAACCAACAAACACAGAGGTGGAATTGCCCTACCTCCCCAGATGACTCAACCTTGATTATGTAGCACCTCAACTTCCAACTCCACACAGACGGATAAAAGCACCATCAGAGCCAGCCTCTCCTACAGACCTGCAGGGCCATGCCCCAGCTTCTCCAATACCATCCCTGACTTCATTGCGCCGATCGCCATCGACTCAGAGCAATCCATCTTCCTAGGGGATGTCAACTTCCACCTCGACGACCCCAGCAACACCAACACAACCGACCTCCTGGAAAGCATGAACAACTTGGGCCTCAAGCAACTTGTCACCAACCTTACCCACGTCGCAGGGCACACGCTCAACCCCATCTTCACGTCCAGTGACAGAGTCAAGTACAACCATGTCAGTCGTCTCATGGACCGACCACTATAGCATCCACTTCACTATTGCAGTACCCACCAACACTGGCACAATGCCCCCCAACTTCACGCGCAGAGACTGGAAAACGGTTTAAGAAGACCAGTGGAACAACTCACTCAACTTCCACCGCCCAGGCACAACATCCAACCCAGAGCAGGCTGCAAAGAATTTCTCCCAGTGGACCACAGAATGTGCTGACACAATTGCTCCCTCCAAGATTTCCAAGGACCTACCAGGAGAACCAGCTGCTTCACAGCTGAACTGAAATCCACCAAATGCACTTGCCAGCAACTAGAAAGGAAGTTGCGCACCAGCAAAAAACAGGAGACCTCACGGCCTTCAGGACTGCACTCAACGAGTATCATTGCATACTGAAAGAAACAAGGAAGAGCGCACTAGCAGATCACATAGAAGCCAGCACTAATCGCAGCAAGGAGTTCTTCATCATCGTGAAGGAGTTCTGCAACCCCGCAGCCACCAAGAATTACATCACCCCCTCCCAAGAACTGTGTGACACCCTGGTGGTGTCACGACTCGTAGTGTTCTTACCGGTTCTGGCGTGTTGGAGAGATTCTGGACTTCGGTTCTTGAGGGTTCAGGTCTGTCTGAGGTAAGGGCACCCCCTTCTGGTAGCCACGGTGCTGCCGACAAGGAAAAAGGCCAAAGCAGACCGTGCTTTCCAAAAGGAGTCCCAAGAGGAAAAAACCCCTAAGGGATAAACCTCTGATGGAAGTGGGACTCCAGGAATGAAAAGGAAGGAAAGAAGCTACCAGCAAGGAGAAAATAGAAGGCAAGGAATCCAAACCGGAACAGAAGACTGTAATCAGGAACAAGGAACACCAGCAGGAATCACAGATACACCAGCCAGGAGCACAGTATACCAACCGGAGCGAGGAGATACCAGCAGGATCAAAGCGTGCCAGACACAGAAAGAGACCAGGCGCCACGGGACGAACCCGCAATGCCAAAATGGCAGCACCGGGCCACCGCGCAGCACCGCGACGTACCCGAAGAAAAGAGGGATGTGCTGCGGGCTGTATCGCGGCCCACGAGGAAAAAGCGGGCAGCACCGCCGGCCGAATCACGGTCCGCGGTGCAACAGGTGGACTTCTTCCATGACAAGATCTCAGTCATCTACCAAAACTACTAACCCCAACCTCCCACTGCTGACAGCATCAGCCTACTCACACCCACAAACACAGAATCCAAACACCTTCTCACAACCCAAGCCAAAATCGCCATCATGAAATCCGTGCACTTCGGAGCACCCACGGAACCCTGTCCCCACCACGTCTTCAACCTCAGGAGCAATATGATTGGCGACAAGATCAAGAAAGTCCTGAACACCTCCATCACCTTGGCCTCCTTCACTGAGGACTGGAAACATGCAGAAGTGAGGCCCCTCCTGAAGAAACCATCCGCTGACTCAGCAGGACCGAAGAACTACTGACTCATCTCCCTCCTCCCCTTTCCAGCTAAGGTTCTCAAGAAGGCAATCAACCAGCAACTCCCCGAACACCTGGAACACCACAACCACCTGGACCCCTCTTAATCCGGATTCCAAGCTAAGCACAGCACTGAGACAGCCCTGATCACAGCCACCAATGACATCAAGGCCCTTCTGGACTGCGGCGAAAAAGCTGCCCTCATCCACCTGCAACATCGTATCACATCCTGATCAACAGACTCCACCACTTCGGAATCCAGGGAGACACCCTCAAATAGATCGCCTCACACCTCACCAGAAGAACCCAGGGAATTTGTCTCCCACCATTGACCTTGGAACCCAAGATGATCATCTGCGGTGTCCCCCAAGGATCATACCTCAGTCCCACCCTCTTCAACGTGTACATAACCCCGTGGCCAACACTTTCAGATTGCACAGACTCAACATAATTTCCTACGCCGACATCCAGCTCATCATCTTGCTGTCAGGTGGACCCTGCCGCCATCTGAGCCAACTTCCTTAGATGTATGATGAACATCGCCGACTGGATGAAGGACAACTGCATGTATCTGAACACAAACATGACAGAAGTCCTCATCTTTGCGAACAACACCTCACCATGGAAGAACTCATGGTGGCCTGTGGAACTAGGCCCACCTCCCGACCCGACAGACCAAGCCCGCAACCTTGGCATGATCTTCGACAGCAAGCTATCCATGAAGTAACAGGTAAACGCTGTCTCATTCACCTGCTTCCACTGCCTGTGCATGCTCCGCAAGCTCCCAGTCAACACCAGGAGGACCATCATGCAGGTCCACATCACCAGTAGGCTGGACTATGGGAACACACCATCTTAAGAAGCTACAGTGGCTCTCAATCTAGAAGAGATGCCAGTTAAAGATGTTGACCCAGTCATACAGAGCCCTGCACAACGAAGGACCAGCTTACATCAACAAAGGTGACCTTCCACCAACCTACCAGACACCTACGATCTGCCTCCCTCTACCTCAGAGACGCACCATGGATCCGTCGAGCCTACAGTGGAGGACACTCCTCCTCACATCTGGTGGCCAAAGCTTGGAACAACCTTCCCCTGCATCTCAGGACCACCTCATCGCTCCAGCAATTCAGGAGAGCACTCAAGTCCTGGCTGTTCGAATGACAGATCACGTCGCAGCAGCTAGCAACCTCAGTGCCTTGAGACCCTCACTGGTGATTTGCTGCGTGCTAATGATTGATTGATTGATTGAAGTTTTACATGTCCTGGTAGTTAAAAAACTCCTAAATTCCATTTTTCCCTCCTGCAAGGTCTAGCTCGTCATAGAATACCATTGGAGTTGCCTTATTACATTTTAGAAGTGTAATTTCCAAATGGGGAGAGATGACCAGTTCAGGTGTGGTGTCTCTAGAATCACAATTTAAAATTCTAACTTATGGTGAAGTGGGATTTTTAATTGCAATTCTGAAAATGCCACTTTTGGAAAGTTTGCAATTTCTTGCCTTATCCATTTGGCGCCTGCAGCCTGTCTCTTGGTCACATGACTCGGTGTAGCTGGCAGTTGGGATTTGTGTATTCTTCCTAGACAGCCATGCACAAAAGGGTGTGCAGGTATGACCAGATAGGCCATCACTGGCAGTGTTGTGTAGTTCCTATAAACCTATATAGGATCTGTGCGTTTAGACAACATACACTGTAGGATTGGTGTCCGGACTGATTCTAGACACCCCCACTGGGTATGTTAGCCTGTATACCAGCTAGCTCACAGTGCCACTAGAAATCCCGCTTACCAAGGAGAGAATAGTTCTTAGCAACTATCGAACATGACAACCCTGATCCCTCAGGATCATTGAAACAGTGCTAAACTTCTCGCTCAGTCATTCGTTCTCACTTCGTCTCAGAGAGATACACAGAATAAACGGTAGGGACGTTTTTCAATAAGCATTTATTGAACCAGCGTCATTCTAGTGTAAAATAGGTGTGCTGAAAAAACAACTAGACAGTAACAGATATAAATGATTATAAGCACTAACAGAGTAAAAGGATAGTAGATTTCTACCATTGTGCTAAAACAATGAATACAGGCAAGTATATAAAATACATGACAGTAGAATGCGTACTCCTACGATGCAACCCTAACTAGATGTACCAAAGTGTACCTAGCATGTATGTAGGTGTAAAAGCCAAGAGCCCCTCTAGGATAAAGTCAACCTCATTACCTGAAGTGAGATAGTGTGGGACCCCGAGATGGACACCCCGCAAGGGATGTCAGACCACTGCGAGCTTGAGTGTCTGCGTGCAGGAACCTCAGCGTCTCGCGTCAGTGTGTCGGCATGGAAGTCCTTTTCTCCTCTGACTACCTTAGCAAGATATGGTGTTTATATACCCAAAGTGGTACCCTCAGGGGTTCTACCTTGCTGTGTCATGTTGGACTTAGGATGACGGAAGGAATGACCCTTGTACATAGTTATTATGCAGGAGATGGTAGTCCTGCTGAGTTTCCAAGAATCCTCATGCATAATGGATGAGGCTAGTTTTCAGGGAAAACCCTACATCCTGTAAGCAGTACCATAACTGGGTAAAAGGTCAGTCCCAAGAACTGTTATGTAGTGTAATAGTAGGGGAGAATATAGGTGAAAGATTAGGTGACTACCTGAGCCTATATTGGGGTACCTATATGGAACATAACACCCACTCCACATCCGACTGGACGACATACAAAAAAATATAACGTACAGCTAGGTGTTGTACGCAAATAACTTAATAAGTCCATAAAAATAGTACTTAAAATTTTTTAAAGTCTAAAAAAAATGCTAAAATAACATATTGCAGGCTATAGAAGTCTGTGCTAAACTATTTTTGTATATATAACTTGAACAATGGGTGACTGAAAGCCATGCAGTTTAGAAAAAGTGTCTATGGTTTAAAATTCCAAATTTGGTTGTTTTTGAAAAAGCCGAATTTTCCCAGCACATGGTGAGCCAAATGTTTATGTGTCCTGGCTGGGAGATGCAACATCACTGTTGCCTGCAATCGCAGATGTCGGTCCCTGCAACACCTCGCAGATCAGGTGAATCAAGCACAGATGTTCCTCCGTATTCTCCACAGCCTCTGCTGGGGATTCCTGTGTGACAACCAAGGCCTGAGTATTTGTTGAGGAGCCGGTATCCTTTCCGACAGGAGCTGAAGCATCCTGTGGTGGCTCTCAGAAAGCAGACATCAACATTGGAATACGCTGAGGACACTGCAGAACATATTGGCCATTATTGGGGCCAGTAAGGCATCAACGTCCGGTGGCGCAACTGATGGAAGTGTTAGACAGAGAACAGGCATCGGAGGACAGGCAGAATACAGTCGATCCAGACTGGTCTAAATGACAAGAACCAAGACTCGCTCAGTTCTCGAAGACGAGGTGTGCCCAGATGGATTACCATGCGATCACGGTATCGGGGCTCCAAGAGCGTTTTTTCCATCTCCTTGCTGACTGGGACGTCCATTGCACAGCAGAAAAATGACAATCAGGATACCTGCTATTAGTAACAGGATCAGCGGAAGCCCTCCAAAAATGCTTCCGAATACGGAGTGTATGAGGTTGGGAATAACTCAGAGGATTGTCTGAAAGGTGCTTAACAGTCCAGAACCTATGGTCTTAAATAGGTGGACTATACCCATCGTATCAGACGTGTTAAAGATACGTTGTACCATTTCTGTGAAATGGAAAGGGCAGTTTCTCCGTACTGGTGCCTGTATCTCAGCTGAAGACCTTGCGACCTGGAGATCAAAAGTCTCTTGGGCGGAGGTTAAGGGCACGGTTTTCTGTAAAAGCATGGCTTTCATTCGGCTCAGAGTATCAAACCGTATAAAGTAAACATTCAATGAAGGCCATAACGGCGCCTCCCTGGCTGTGTGGCTCAGTGGAAACAATACTTGCATACAACAAGTAACCCTGGAGTTAACAGTGACAAGATATGCGATGCCCCGAAGCATCCCACAACAACTTTGATCATTCAACATCAAGTAACTCCCATTTGAAAGCAACTTGAACACCGGATTAATCATGGCAGCTGGGGACCCTTTCAAGTGACAGGATAAGTTAGCAACTGACCCATTACTAAGCCTGGGCGTAGTTCGCGAAGTAGCGCTACGCGAAGCTACGCAAAGTGCAGTTCGCACTACGCGAGCTACGCGTAGCACTACGCGAACTGCGTAGTGCGCTGTTCGCAATGATTGCACAGTGCCGGATGCTTGTCCGCACTGTGCAATCATTGAAAACGGCCTCTTGCACAGTGCGAGCTGTCTTTACTGCCGCTCAAGTAGATTTTTACTCGAGCGGCAGCTTTCTCAACGCGGACTGGTAGTTTCTCATCGCGAGCGGTCGCGAGCATACGCGACCACTCGCAATGAGAAACCTGACCTCCCCGCTGAGAATCTCGCCGGGAGGTTTATTTTCACGCTCGCGATCAGCAACTTGATGTTGCTGATCGCGAACGAGGAAAAAGTCTCGCCGGGATGTCATTTAGCTTGCTCGCGGTCGCCAACTTGACGTTGAGGACCGCGAGCAAGCAAAAATGACCGCTGCACCACGCTACGCTACGCGTGTTTGCACTGTGCTACGTGCAATTAGCGTTGTGCGAAGTAGCGCAAACTTCGCAAACTACGCGAGTGTAGCGTAGTGCTTTGCCCAGGGTTACCCATTACAGGCCCTGTGAAGCATGATATCCTGGCAAATGAGAGATCCACTTAAGGAATTCTCACAGTTGGTTCCGCTAAGGAACACTTCCATACCCCCATTCCTGCATCGATATCTGTAAGGTAATTCCCATGATTCCTTGATGAATTCCCTACACTTCGCTTCATATCTGCCCCGCCTGTTGTTGTTCTAGGCAATACTGAAACTGGAAAGTTGTGACCGGTAATGTTATATGGCCATGGATTAACCATTCTGTGGATGGTGACTCTGCCACAGTAAAAGGTAATTTGTCCAGTTTTTCAATATGCAGCATTGTATATTTTGCTCCCCTTTGTGCCATCGTTATCAGTTAGATTGTATGCAGAAAATAGGGACGTGCTGTTGATAAATCGCCAAGGCACATAACCTGCGCGCAATGTTTGCAGCGAATCACTGACAGAATATCAACTACAGAAATATCGACGACAAAAATATCGGAGCCGAAATATCGATGTCCAGAATATCGAAGTCCTATCTACATTATGGTAAGTACAAAAATATTGAAAGAAAAATATCGTTGTAAAAAATATCGTTGTTAAAAATATCGTTTTTTTTAAATGTCTAAAAAATTATGTAAAATAAAGTAAATAATACATATAATTAAAAAAACATAGTTAGAATTATTAGAAAATGTTTAAAATATAAATAATAAATATAATTGTAATAAAAATTAAACATACATATATATAAAATATAATATATAAATTTACTTTATAATATTAAAAATAAATATTATAATAAATTGTAAAATACTAGAAACATATTAAAAATTATAAATTCATATATATACATATACCAGTAAATATAAAATAAAAATACAATATTTATATAATAATTAAAAAAATTAAAATATCTTTAATCTTTTACAATTACATTTTACACTACATTAACAGGAACAGTAGACAAAAAATTGGATAGCGGAGAGGAAACAATTACTATTCTCACTCCAGGGAGTGCAACAGTAGGGAAAGTGTTGGATAGCGGATGGGAATAATTTACTATTCCCACTCCAGTAAATAAAACAGTAGGAAAGTGTTGGATAGCATATGTGAATAATTTACTATTCCCACTTCAGGGAGTGCAACATTAAGAAAAGTGTTGGATAGCAAAGGGAAATAATTTACTATTCCCACTCCAGGGAGTGCAACATTAAAGAAAGTGTTGGATAGCGTAGGTGTAAAAATTACTATTCCCATTCCAGAAAGTGCAACAGTAGGGAAAGTGTTGGATAGCGGAGTGGATAAAATTACTATTCCTACTCCAGCAAGTGCAATAATAGGGAAAGTGTTGGATAGCGGAGGGGAATAATTTACTATTCCCACTCCAGCAAGTACAACAGTAGGGAAAGTGTTGGATAGAGTATGTGAATAATTTACTATTCCCACTCCAAAGAGTGCAACACTAGGGAAAGTGTTGGATAGTGGAGTTGATAAAATTACTATTCCCACTCCAGCGAGTGCAACAGTAGGGAAAGTGTTGGATAGCGGAGGGGAATAATTTACTATTCCCACTCCAGCAAGTACAAGAGTAGGGAAAGTATTGGATAGCGGAGGGGAATGATTTACTATTCCCACTTCAGGGAGTGCAACATTAAAGAAAGTGTTGGATAGCATAGGTGTAAAAATTACTATTCCCACTTCAGAGAGTGCAACAGTAGGGAAAGTGTTGGATAGCGCAGTGGATAAAATTACTATTCCCACTCCAGCAAGTGCAATAGTAGGGAAAGTGTTGGATAGCGTGAGGGAATAATTTACTATTTCCACTCCAGCAAGTACAACAGTAGGGAAAGTGTTGGATAGCGGAGGGGTAAAAATTACTATTCCCACTCCAGGGAGTGCAACAGTAGGGAAAGTGTTGGATAGCGGTGTGGATAGAATTACTATTCCCACTCCAGCGAGTGCAACAGTAGGGAAAGTGTTGGATAGCGGAGGGGAACAATTTGCTATTCCCACTCCAGCAAGTACAACAGTAGGGAAAGTATTGGATAGCGGAGGGGAATAATTTACTATTCCCACTTCAGGGAGTGCAACATTAAAGAAAGTGTTGGATAGCGTAGATGTAAAAATTACTATTCCCACTCCAGAGAGTGCAACAGTAGGGAAAGTGTTGGGTAGCGGAGTGGATAAAATGACTATTCCCACTCCAGCGAGTGCAATAGTAGGGAAAGTGTTGGATAGCGGAGGGGTAACAATTACTATTCCCACTCCAGCAAGTGAAACAGTAGGGAAAGTGTTGGATAGCAGAGGGGAATAATTAACTATTCCCACTAAGCAAAATAATTAAAATTAATTAACAAAATTAATTATAAAAGATTTACCTCCCACCATATTCCCTATAAATGACACCACCAATATTATAAAACATAACACTATTAACATAATTAATTTATGATTAATTAATTAATTAATGAAAATTAACAAACATATTAAAACCAATCAAGAATAAATTAATTCTCACGATTAACACTATAAAAAAGTTTTTAAAAATTATTATAATAAACAATTAAAAAAAATATATTAAAATTAAATTACTTCCCAGCCTACTCCCCTATCAACCCACAACCCGCTCCTAAAAAATAGCAGAATTAAAATATTTACCAATTAATTATTAATAATTAACAACAAATTAATAACTAATTAATATCAAATTAATTACAACAATGAACAATATAAAATATTAAATACATAGGTGTCCATTACGATGACGGACGGTAAAAAATCCGCCATCTACCACAGTGGTAAAAATCCGCCCGCCTACACCGTCTGAATACCGACCGAGCAATTACGATGCCGCGAACCGAAAACCGCCGGAGGCGGAAAATAAACAAAGAATACCGCCCGCCCATGTCCGAGTCTAAGTCCATCCGCCCGCCACGGACGGAAAGACGCACGACAACCCAAAACCGCCCGCCCTGACGACCGAGACACCGCCCGTGAAATTAGGATCGCACCGACATGAGCGCGGAAAATCACAAATACACCGCCCGCCAGCGTAAACAACAGTGACGAAAATGGACACGGCGGAAGCACTGGCGGCCACGTCCATGCACAGAAATCATCCGCAGACAAAACCAAACACACACAACATGGCCAACAAGTCCACACAGCAACCCACGCACAAATACCCAAACACAGTACACATTCCGGAAACACCCCCCTGGACAAACAAATCAACTACAAATCCCAGAACACTAGCCACAACACACCTGAAAACAACAGACCATCATGACACACCCACATAGGTAAGTACAAAACCAGCCCCTTCACAGACCACAACCCCTGCAACATTACAAACTGAGGACGAGAGCACACAACACAGCGAGACAGAAAGGACAGCAGCACACCACAGACACGCATATATCACACACATCACCACCACCACCACCAAACACCGGCCACACAAACCCCCTGCACATCACACACCACACACCGCACCAGCACCACAAACACCAAAACACACACCATGGCATCACACAGAATGCCCAAGTTCACTTCCACTGAGCTGACGGTCATGGTCGACGAGATCGTCAAGGTGCACCCACAAATCTATGGCAACCAGGTCCAACAGACACCACTAGCCACCAGAACCCGGTTGTGGAGCAGGATCGTAGACCAGGTCAATGCAGTCGGGAACGTGCCACGCAACAGAGGCGAAATCAACAAAAGGTGGAACGACCTGAAAAGCGTGGTCAAGAAGAAGGAGGCAAAGAATCGTGAGCTGGCTGCCAGGACTGGCGGAGGTAATCCCGCGCTATTCAAGACCTTCAAGGCGTGGGAGGAGAAGGTGCGAGTCATCATACATCCGGAGATCCTCACCGGATTACCAGGGGGAGTGGAGGCTGGTAAGTACAAACAAACGTATACCAGCACACCGCTATGTACTCACATGCACTACCACTATGCCATAGCTCCGAGGGACAAACACCCCCACGTCCAGTACACAATACACAAGACATCACTCACACATGCAACAGACACTTACACACACAGCCCAAACCTACCAACTAACAAAACCATGGGGGCATGTGTACAGTCAGCCAGCACCGCAACTCACACCAGGTCCCCTTGTACTCCAGAAGCGCCAGAAGGAGCACTCCCCACACCCACACCCATGTGTCAGCCATAGCTGCACTAACCAACAAGTAACAGGTAAGTAGCCGGAACACAAAGTCAGTGGGTCTGAGGGGGGACAGCTGAAGTACAACACCCACCAGGCCCCCACTCCCACAACGCAGCAAGGTGGAGCACTCCCCACACCCATGTGTCAGGCACAGCTGCAGTAACCGACAACTAACAGGTAAGTAGCCGGAACACAAAGTCAGTGGGTCGGAGGGGGGACAGCTGAAGTACAACACCCACCAGGCCCCCACTCCCACAGACCAGCAAGGTGGAGCACTCCCCACACCCATGTGTCAGGCACAGCTGCAGTAACCGACAACTAACAGGTAAGTAGCCGGAACACAAAGTCAGTGGGTCGGAGGGGGGACAGCTGAAGTACAACACCCACCAGGCCCCCACTCCCACAGACCAGCAAGGTGGAGCACCCCTCCCTCTCAGCACCATGTGGCATCCATTGCATTGAGCACTCAAAAACAACCTGTAGGTGGGAAATTGTACAGGGCGGGGTGTCTGTAGGCATGAGGACTGTACTACGACTGACACATGGGACATGTCACGTAGCAGAGGAACACGCAGCACTGCTCCCAGTCACAATCATGTGACCAATGTGCACACGGACATGTATTACAGAGTCATACCCCACATGACCCATCACAGATACAGCAACACCCAAGGAGCCACGTCTGCATGCACAAGTCCCACTGGAGTACAGACCCACACGGCATGCACTGTGCCACCCATCACACACATCAGCAACACCATCGAAGTCTTGTCCATGTAGTCCTTACTGCCTGTCACCCACACATCGGACAACAACGCCCATGTAAGACAGACCTTACTAGAAGTACCAGCTTGGAACCACAATATTGCACACAAAGACAACTGGACCCATGAAACACACAGGCACACAATGCACATTCAACATATCATCCATCTCATCTCTCAGCCCCAGTGTCATGAAAGGTATGTCATCCGAACAGCTGGCCCTCATACAGTAGTCATGCAAAGATACCTGCCCATGACAAATCATGTGCCTGCAGTGACTGAAGCGCACGTCACACTGCGAGTAACAACACACATAATGTAGTCAACACCCCAAGAGCACTGCATTGATGCACATGTACGAGGGCAGCACGCACACAAAGGATTTGGCCCATCTGCAGTACGTCGTGTGGCACACAACAAGCACGAACTCACAACAATGCTACCAATGTAATGTCCATGAATGATGACAGTCAGCAGATATGCCGGGCATGTTAGACAGACACACACCTTCGTCTATGCACTGTCATGTTGCCAGAACACATGTCACGTCCTGCACCCATTACTCACAGTATGTACCCCAAAAGCATATTTCAACCCAAAAGCGTTTAGTGTGCTGGACCCCCTTTTGGCATCAGCGTTTCTAAGCGTTCCATTTGAACCCCAAAAGCATATTTCAACCCAACATCGTCGATGGTCCTGGAGCCCGCATACACCCGACCCACAAAATGTAGGAGCATAGCAACACACACCCATCGGCATTGCTAATCCGTCCCATGCCACATGTCCACATCACACAGTTCCATTGCCTAGCCCACGCATACACACATCGTACATCCACACACACGCCTCTGGGAAACCTGTGCACGACAGTGCACGAACTGTGAATGTCAGACAACCAATACATACTTTGCTAGGTGCAACACAATGACCTATCTCATTCTCCCCACAGGTGCAGAACTGCTGGATGCTGTAGAGGGAGACAGCAGCCAGCACAGCCAGTCCGCAAGCCCCTGACCCGGACTCACGGATGTAGAGGAGCAGGACACCTCTTCGGACGCGGACCACCCAGCAGGCCCATCTGCAGTGGCAGGGCACAACCGCTCCCCAGGGCCCCTCCTGCCCACCAACCCATCACCCAGGGCTGCTGACCAGTCACAGACCCCTGCTGCCACGGTCGTTGCGGCCACCACCACCGCCGCAACCACCACCACCACCACCACGCCATCCCTCGCCACAGCCCCTGCACAAGGGGTGGCACGGCCGTCGGGCTCCACCCTGGGAGCCAGAGCGAGGACCGTGGTGAGCAATGTGGCTAGTGGGCAGGTCGGTGGCAGCAGTACTGGTAGGAGGAGCAGGCCCAGGCCAACGCCAACTGTGCCTGGGAGCCAAGCCCTGCCGCAAATCGACAGAGTCCTTGGGGCCTATCAAGAGGCCCAAGGAGAATGGGCCAGGTCGGCTAGCAACACGCGGGAGGTCCTTGGGGTGTTGAGGTCCATGGACGGCCATATGGGCCAAATCGCGGCCCTCATGGGCCAGCTGGTGGTGGGGGGGAGGGCACAAGCAAGGCCAGCAACACCACCTCCGCCACCACCTGCTGTGGCGCAGGGTCGTGCAGCATCGCGTTCCCCTGCGTCCACAGCGAGTGAGCACTCCTCAGCCACCACCAGCGGCACATCAACACACCCCCTACCAAACGTGGAAGGGGCCGTCCGAAGAGGAAACAGGTGTCCAGAGAGGACTTCGCACGCACCAAACACCAGTGAGTCAGCCAGCCACCTTGACCACCTACTGCATTGACTTGGAATACGATCCTACCCCACACTGCCATGTGAATGGCATGTGTCTGTTGGACTGTGGACATAGAACTTCATGGGTACACCTTGACCATCACGCAGCCATGACCGTCAACTCATTGTCACAGCATGCACCACATTTGTCATCACCTTGCACACAATCACATGTCACCGCTGTTAATAAATACACCTTGATCACAATCGGCTTAATGTGTCCTGGGTTTATTCAACGATGTGCAATCGCCACCATGAGCAGAAATGCATCTGCTGTGTGGTATGTCGATGGGACAGGAGAGACTGTAGGGACCTAGGGGTGAAAAACAGAACAAGAGTACATTCAATGAGTGTGTCACACACTCATGACACAGTACTTGTCACCAACTACAAGCAATGTACACACATCTCACAGAGCAACAGGGCACAATGCTACAGCCACTGTCAGTGGCATACCAACCTGGACATGGACCATTGACACACAGCACTCAGTGAACAAAAGGCCCCGTGACAGAGCACACATACACCTGCACAACTACAGCTACATCAGCCGTCGTACATGGACACTCACCGTCAAGTGAAGTAGCGGGCGATGAGCTGCTGACGCACATTCACAGCTTCATCCTCTCCAATGTCCTCTTCACTAGAGCTGTCCTGGTCTGCAGGCTGGGGCCCTGGTTGATCTCCGTCATCCACAATTAGGGGGATCTGCTTGCGAATAGCCAGATTGTGCAGCATGCAGCAAGCCACTACTATCTGGCACACCTTCTGTGGGGAGTACGCCAGTGCGCCCTCGGTGCGGTCCAGGCATCTGAACCTGGACTTGAGGAGGCCAAAGGTCCGCTCAACCACACGTCTGGTCCTCCCATGTGCCTCATTGTAGCGGACATCAGCTGGGCTCCCAGGACGTCGTAATGGGCTGAGCAGCCAGGGCCCATTCGGGTAAGCAGAGTCACCTGGGTGTGAGGGACACAGAGAACCGTTGCAATTCCAACTGGACACAAGACAGCATCGCACAGCCAGCACGCTACACTACTCCACATACTCACCAACAATCCAGCCACGGTCCGGTTGCAGATTGGTCATCAGACGTGGTAGGATGCTGTTGCGCATGATGTGCGCGTCATGGGCCGATCCTGGGAATTTCGCACACACGTGTGAAATCACCATGTCCGCAAGGCACACCACTTGCACATTCAGGGAGTGCGTGTGCTTCCGGTTGCGGTAGAGGTGCTCAGTGGCCTGTGGTGCAACAAGGCCAACATGGGTGCAATCTATTGCACCAACGATGTGGGGGATCCGTCCAAGGGCATAGAAAGCACCCTTCACTGCCGCCAATTCACGAGCCCTGGGGAATCGGATGTATCTGTTCCTGTACAGCATCATGGCTGACAGTACATCCCTGAGCACCATGCTGAACATGGGTTGGGACATCCCACCTCCACTGCCCACTGTGTGTTGGAATGACCCAGTGGCGAAGAAATGCAGTGCAGCCATCACCTTAGCCGTGGGGTGAAGGCTGTTGGATACACCCTGCGAGGACGGAGGTGGGGTTCCAACAAGGCACATAGACGATGCAGGGTGGGTCGGTCCAGACGATATTTGCGGATGACCTCCACATCCACCATGTCTGACAGCAATTGGTAGGGGCGATGAATGTTTGGTCTCCGCCTAGGAAAGATGGAAGTGGACACATGTCAAAGCAACACGCCACATGGCATATTCACATACACAAAACATAAATGACTGAGCAGGCACTTGAATAACAGAACAGCTGACAAGTAGGGACAGCACAGCCACAATACACTTACACAGGTCCCCTACCAATAGCAATGGGCAGTGACACACCCCATTGCTATGAGCATGCACATGGGGATCTAGGCCTCAATCACTTGTAAGGCATGCTGATGGTAACAGACTGCATATTCGGCAAGCGGCAACACCACGGCAACATGACTAGCTGCTGTGCATCACACTGCTTCCGAGGCTGGGTGTGTAGGGCACACACCAACAACGCTATGGACACAGGCTGAGCGGCCAAAACAAGTGGGACCTGTGGCACGAGGGGATATGAGACAGTCATTGATGTCACTACTGCACCCTATGTACAGCACTGTACGGATCACACCTCCAGAAACATTGACAGGTGTACACATTGACAGCCCCATGCCAACACGGCTGTGTGCTTGCAATTACACATCACAAGTGACACGTAACATTGCACGTGCCAAGTGGCAGATGTACATAGTGAAAGATGGCATGTGTGTGCATATGCATATCCCATGCTCCCATGCCAATGTGTACATGATGATGTGCCAACAGACATGTGGAGGCTGAGCACTGGCCGTCCCTGCCTATGCACACAGCATGTTGTGGCCCTGTCCATTGTGGACCTGCACCCACACGCAAATCATGGCCACACCTGCAGATGCATTGCGCACATTATACTGTGTGGTGCACATGGCATCAGCGGACTGTACCCGCCATGGGCCAGGCCCTTACGGCCAACTCCAATGACCCTCGCGGTTGCACCCTGCGTGTTCCACTATGGAGGTAGGCGTCTAGGGCCAGCTGGGAGCAGGCCAACGTCTGCAATTGAAGCTGCCAGACATGGTACACGAATTGCAGCAGCTTGTACCCACTGAAACTGCCCCAGGGGGTTATATGTGTGTGTGAGTGGGACAGGCATAACCACAGCTACCTGGAACTGCAGCCTGGCACCCTCGACAACACCTGCTGCTGCCACCACTCCACCTACACGTGGATGACGCTGAGGACATGTCCAGGTCCACTCACCAGCGAGGAGCTGGAGATCCTGGATTCCGAGCTCCACGCACACTGCACATGGCTATTCCTTGCGAAAGTTGTGTGTGAGAGACAACTGCAGTGTGTGTGGGAGTGCATGTGGGGGACACACATGTCGTTGATCCACAGCACTATGAGTCAGAGCCTGTGGTGTTCAAACATGCACTGCTCACCATGCTGACTGCAGGTGGCATGGGTATGTGAGCTCTCGGGCGCTTTGACCTGTCTGTCCCTCCCGAGTGGTGGTACATGGCAACTTCATGTCAGACATCCAGTGACACAGACAATTGGCAATGCAGGTCTCAGTGCACTTGTTGGTTGTGTGAATGTCAGGCTGGGGCCATGCTGCCCTTCTCAGTCCCAGCAGGCCTGGCCTGCACATTGACTGCACAATGCCAGTAGGTGACGACACAGACTGCCTAGTGGGTTACATGTGTCTCCTGTTCAGGACCCTCCGGATGAGCGCTAACTCAGTCCTGTCGATTGGACACACCATGCCTCGTGATAGGGATGTGTGTGTGAGATAGTGGCACTGAATGTGACCTCCGTTGCGGGGTGGGCCATGCACAGGGCGAGTACGTTGATGGTTGCGCAGTGTTGGTCACAGTGGGTACACCCACACAGATGTGTTGCCTTGTGATCTTTTTCTAGGTCCGCCTGACAATGGACAGTAGATGTGGGCAGACTACACATTGCTCGATGTGCTGTCTATATGCATGTGCCTTCACACCAGGCACAGCTGCCCCTGCACATGTGACCCCTGCTGCACTCAGTGCTGGGTCTGTTGAGCTGATGCACCATCTGTGCGTGGGGCAGACAGCTCTGCTCACTTCCGTCATTGCCCATGACATCACTTTGCCGCAGGTGACATGGATCATGGAGGGCCCACATGTACGCGTGGGTGGACTACACAAGACTGTCCAATGGTTGTCACCCCCAGTCAGTGCTTCGAATGGGTAGAATGTGGTGCTGGTACTCATTTTAATGTGTCGAGTGGGCGGGGCTAGGTGCGGGGCTACATGCAAGACATGGGAAGTTCATCAGCTTATCTACTAGTTGCAATACACACAAGACACGTCTTTTTCCGACCACATCAGGGTCATTCCTTAAACTGGCTGAAAATCAAACAGTCATCTTTTGCACTGTCCTCATGGCCTCCCTCGCTCACCCCAATATGCGTTTGCACCTGAGCAGCTAGCGCATGCACAAGCAGCTCCAAGCTCGCCCCAGAGAGGCCAAGGAGTGTATGTGTGGGTCCAGTTGAACAAGTGGTCTGTCTCACGGTATAATAAGTGGCGGGACGTCGTCCACCTGCGTGGTGCCCCGACTCGAGACACGGGCAACATTGACAATGCATGACAGGCTCCGCAGTCCGGATACACCAACTGCAACACACAGAGGCTGTAGCTGCCCTAGAGGGCCAGGCCGCGTCCAACTGGAGCTCATGGACCCACACATTCACTCTTTTGCCTCTCTGGGGCGAGCTTGGAGCTGCTTGTGCACGCGCTGGCTTCTCTGTTGCAATGGCATGTAACGTGTGTGGGTGTATTGGCAATGGGTGGGATGGTGCGAGCCACCTTCCGTGACGTCACTCCTGCTTGTGATGTGTGCGTCCCCCACTACTTCCATTTGACTTGTGCCATACTACACATTGAGGATGTGTTGCCTGCGTGATGTGACCAGGAGGAGCGCGCCATGACCTCTCACCCACCATGCTCCACTGCCATCCCGTGCCCTGGATTGCCTGTGCAGGTCGACAGGGGATGTGAGTGCCTTGGCAAGGGCCTGGCGGACGCACAGCAGTATCCAGCATGTCCACGGAGGGTGGGCTGATGTCTACAATTGATGCAGCATTGATCGTGTGCCCGCCTGTTGTGCACACACGAGTTCACATTCATCCCCAGACAGGTGGTCTTTACAAATTCCCAGGAGAGCGGCAATGTACTGTTCCTGAATCCTCCCAACACAGCGTGTTTCAACATTGCATGTGCGCACCTACCCGTCACACCCACCCACCTGAGCCATGCGTAACTCCCACTTCACATGACACGTGTGTCTTCCACAGTTGTGCTACTCATTTGCGTTGACATCCAATGACAGTGGACTACATGGTCATCTCACGACTGCCGTGTACTTCACACACTCTCATCCTCTCTCATTCGTACTTGTGAAATGAATCAGCAGAGACATTTTTGCTTCAAGCCATGTATTGGGACTTATGTCCTCTGTGATGCAGTATAGTGGACACTACTGGCAGCGAAATGCATGTGGAGGATATACTCAGCATGTGTACACATAGCATAGGGTGTAGGGGTACATGTGATTAGTTGTTGACTGTGGGATGTGGGCTTCAGAGTTACAACTGCTTAGCCGTTGCTGTGCTAATGTACATTTGCTAATTACTGTGGTGCTGCTGACTTTGACACAGACAGTATACATTTAGCCTACCAGTCCGCTTGTCATCATGAGCACAGTGCATCTCAGTTCCATGTTACAGGTTTGCTGCTATAGTTACTCATACACACGTGCGTGGAGGTGACATCAGGGCATGGGCTTACGTGCATGCAACGGCGTCCCACTTGTTGTTGCGATGTGGTGGCTACTGGCCATGTCACAGTCACTGGGCTCATGTTGTTGGTGGATGCACTTGTTGTCCATGCAAAGGTCCTGGCACGGACGTTCAGAGGGAGGTGAGGTGACAGCTCTCACATACTACAGCAGGACGATTACTGTCCACTGACCAGTGCATATGTTCATGGGCGCAGGATCCATATTATGGCATGGTTGTACGTGCAGTTCTGTCCATGTGGTTGCCATACACAAATCCCATGCCTCTGCCTCCCCTGTTCATGCAGAGTTACTGGATGTGATGAGGAACAGAGTGCATGTCCCGAAAATATCAGATGTCATGGCAGTGTAGTTGATAGTGTGGTGTCAGTTGCAGGTTGTATGGTATAGTTGTTGTACTGGTAACTGCCTAGATCCGTGCGGAAGCCAAGCATGGGTACGGTGTGGGACATGATTGTTCAATTGGGGGTATAGCGTCGGGGCCGACGAATTGACAGGTTGTCAGGTATGCAATACCTTCCAGCAGGGCTTCCATGGCATTGGTGGTAAACATAGATGCCATCCAATGTAGCGGATGGTGGCTGTCAAGGTGTTGGTCGTAAGTTGTCCCTTGTAGGAGCATGATGGGACATGTTGGATGACATTTGATGTAACTGTGATCCATAATCCGTCGTGTGGAGGCACAGTGGTCCCATTGCAGTGTGGGTCCGATAGCAGCCACATACGCCATGCCCCCATAGGCTGAACAGACCCTGTCGTGGACGTCCAGGGGGTTGAATAGTTGTAGCAGGTCCGCCCTTGGACATGCCGGGTTGGAGAGACATATATCCACAGGATAGTGGAAGGGACACCTCCGACAGTAGAAGACGGGGATGACGCAGCTGAACAATGCGATGCGGTAAGTTAGTCGGTAACTTACGTTCAGCAAGGCCAGATTTTCACATCCCAATATCTGTATCAGGTTATGTTTGTACAGCTTCATCTGTCCGGCGTAGTTGGGTAGGTGTGGTGCAAGTGCCATTTTGCTGCAGGGCGATGTGATGGCGTGCTCCGGCTGTCTGTGCAGTCTGCAGGGTGCAACTTCCGACGTTGCTGGGAATTCTGTAATGGTCGTAGGGAGGCAGGACTTGTGTTATGTTGGCTTGTGTGGAGGACACGGGCCCTCATCCCACATGCTTCTCTGAATGGTCAAGGTCAGTGGTGTCTGACTCCTTCCAGATAACTTGCATGCGAACCACATGGGGGAGTGTTATCATTTCTTTTTCCGTTCTGAATGTTCTTTGGTGTTATGCGCTATCTGCCCTGTGGCCGCTTCCCTCTGCATGCCTGTGTTGTTGTTTTTTTGGGACATTGACTGTTTTCTCCGGCTTGTTTAGTCGTGATGTGGTTTCAGAGTGGGAATGGAAGGTCATTCAGTGCTGTCTCCTCTCCCGTGTGTGGGCGGCAGGCTGCGTTTCCGCTATTCGTTGGGCCTTGTGTGTGGGTGTTATAATTGGAACCACCTGTTGTCGGTCCCCGGGATCTTTCATGTTATGTATTGCATGTCTTGGTATTGGCTGCAGGGTGGTATCGGTGTTTCTGTGTGGTACTGGCGTACCTTTTGCCGACGGGGTCCATATTCTGCTCGGTGATGTTGCCGCCGCTGTGTGCTTCGCCGTGTTTTGCACACAGGGGTGTGTCCTAATTTGGCGTGACATCACTGACATGTTCGGGTCACTTGTGTGTCGTCAGATTGGCAATAGTGAATTGCCGGTTGGGGACATGACTGTGGCAGGGCTGTCACGTGACATGTGCGTTCTGGGTGGGACTGGTGTGTCTGGTGTTTGGTTGTGACCCTGTGTAATTTGTGTGCGGCGCATACATGGCGCTGCCGTTGGCCTCTGTGTTGTGCGCATGTGTGGGTGCAGTGGTGGAGGTGTCGTGTCCACGCAGGGGTGTCGGGGGGGCCATATACAGTTTTCCCGCCCTTGCAGTGTGTGCGGTGTTTGCGTGCCCTTGTTGTGTGTCTGCCTACCTGCGTCTCCGCGGTGCGTTGACTCCTAGGTTCTGCATCAGGTAGAGCATGGGGAGGGCCTGCAGTGCTGGATTCATGCTCGGGGGGTCCGCCTCTTTGCTATCCGTACTGTGCGTTCGGGTTTCCGCCTTGTTTTCACGTGCGGTGTCTCTTAGCCGGGGGTACTGTTTGGTTGTGGCATCGTAATTTGTACGCCGGGCGGTACGTGATTTCGTCGGGCGGTGTGTCTCCATTGGGCCGCGCCGCTACGTGAACGGGTGCACTTTGATGGCGGACGGCGTCGCTGGCTTACGGGCGGTGTTTGGCTGTCTTTTCACATCCTAATTGGGCGGGCGTGTGGGCTGCGGCGGGCGGACGGTAACTGGTGGTTTTTGCATCCGCCAGCACGGCGGTGGTGCTTCCGCCCGCCATCCTAATGGGCCTTATAGATATTAATTAATATTTTTTTTTTATTAATTATAATTAAATTACTTCCCACCCTATTCCCTATAAACCCACAACCCACTCCTATAAAAAAACAGTAAGATATTTACCAATTAATTATTAATAATTAACAACCAATTAATAACTAATTAATAATTAATTAATTACCACAATTAACAATATAAAATATTAAATACATAAATATTAATTAATCAAAATTATTTATTAATTAATTATAATTAAAATACTTCCCACCCTATTCCCCTATAAACCCACAACCCGCTCCTAAAAAAACCAATTAAAATATTTGCCAATTAATTATTAATAATTAACACCCAATTAATAACCAGTTAATAATTAATTAATTACCACAATTAACAATATAAAATATTAAATACATAAATATGAATTAATCAAAATTATTTATGAATTAATTATATTTAAAATACTTCCCACCCTATTCCCCTATAAACCCACAGCCCGCTCCCCAAAAATAACACAATTTAATTAATTAATTAACTAATCAATTAATAAAATTTAATAACCAATTAATAATTAATTAATAAAATTAATTATAAATAATAATCAATAAAAATTATTGATTACTTTATTAAAATTAAATTACTTCCCACCCTATTCCCCTATATACCCACAACCCGCTACAGAACTAAAATACGCAAAATTGAATCTACATAAAATAAATAACTTCTAAAAATTTCACAAATACATTAAAAAAACAGATATACTTATACAAAAAACATTAGATCACATACTATTAACATACATACTGAAATACAGAACACTAATATAAATATCGATATTATTAACAATGATATTATGACAAACGATATTAGTGACTTAGATATTAAAAAAAACGATATTTCTTACCTTCATGTCCATATTCTGGTCACCGATATTCTTGATGTTGATATTCTGTCCCTTCGATATTTCCAACTCGATATTTTTGTACTTCGAAAATAAAAACTCGATATTATGTCTGTTTACCATTTGCAGCGTCCAGCTTAATAATAGAACGTAGTTGAGATTGTCTGTGTTGTATTATGGACAAGTCCTGTTCTAGTATATCTATAGCAGAAGATACAATGTTGCCCAGTGAATAAATCCTGGATGTTAATGTAGTCATACCATTGTCAACTACAGCTAACGCCTTTTCTAGGTTAATTCTATCTATTTCACGAAGTCTCTCTGCAGCTTCTTGTTGAGAGAGTTTCCAGATTTCATTATAGACAGCGTAATAGAAACGTTTCTGACGTGGCATTCGGGGACCTAATAAAAAATCCCTTAGATCCACCTCATCTGAGAGTAGCTAGATAGATAGAAAATCTTTATTCGGAAGTATAAAATACATCCATAAAAGTACCAAACAGATCAAAAATCACCATACAATACTGCTCCCAAAAGGAAGAACATCAATAAATGGTTAAAATACACACAAACATTATTAGAGTTTAAAGTGTTCGATTGTCGGCGGGTATTAGATTTATAAGCACATCCTACTCAGTTATAAAAAAATCGCCCACTGTGCAGGGATTAAATTAGTTCAGTGGCAAACGTTCCCGGCAATAGTATGTAAAGTGCATACATATTGAAATAAAAATGCCCAGTTATAAAGTGCATACATGTTAATATTAAAATAAAAATGCCCAAATCATGAGATACTGGAAAAAATAAAAGATCAGCACATAAGAGTTATCTCTAATACCATGGGGCCGATTCCGATTCGGGCCGGAAAAAATACCGACCGACTCGGTACGGGAATTTAGTCCGACCGACTCGGAACGGCGCCGTACGACCCGGGTAGGACGATGAAATGCATGTGAAATCCGAACGACTCGGACGGAATACAAAACGACCGACCGAGCCGGACGTAAATAAGCCATCCGGCCGGGAAATCACACGAAACGAACCGACCGACACGCACCCGGATTGAACCCGAACGAAACGTACCCGCGAACTCCGACCCGCGTAGTACGATGCTGTGCGTGCAAAACACGACCGACTCGCCCGGAGCACAAGCCGTACGACCGACACGCATACAAAACCCAGCCGAAGCAACCCAATACTCCGCGACCGACTCGTACGCCGCATATGAAACCTAGCTGACACACAGCGGGAACAAGTCGGACAAGATCGTACCAGACAACTGCAGCGTCCTACTCGGACACAAGAACAACTCCTACATGCACCAAAAACACCAAGGAATTTTTTTTTTTTAAAAGGGCCAAACAAGCAACCACAAAGCCAATAAATACAGGGAGGAAAAAAAATGGAACAAGGACACACCTCCAACTCCACCTACATAAAGGCCACAAATCCCTACCATGATCCTTTGCAAATTCCACTGACTTGCCAGCACAGAACACCATCACACAGCAACCACAGACACACACACAGCTCATACATCACACAAGCCACACACCATTACCACACCTACAAATAGCACCCTCACACACACCCAGCTAAACCTACACTCACACCCCCCCACTTGCACACACACACACATCAAATACCACCACCACCACCCATCACGATGCCCCCAAAGAAGAATCATAAGTTCCTAGACAGTGAATTGGAAGTCATGGTAGATGAGATCCTCAGGGTAGAGCCACAGTTGTTTGGTACATTGGTACAACAGACCCCCATGTCGCAGAAAACCAAGATGTGGGCGAGGATTGTCGACAGGGTGAACGCACAATCACCATGTTTGCGTACAAAGGAAGACATCCAGAACAGGTGGTATGATGTGCGCAGGAGGGTCCGGGACCTACTCAAAAAGGACTACCTCCTCAGCCAGCACACCGGCAGTGGCCCTCCTGCAAAACCAGTATACCTCAGGCCCTGGGAGGAGAAGGTGCGGGCCATCCTACCACCAGTGAGCGTATACGGACTAACAGACATCCCAGAGCCTGGTGAGTACACAACTAATATACACAATATGGTGTGACAACACACACACACATCACAGTCAAGGGGATAGGCAAACCATGCACCCTTAGCAAATACACAGCAACCAAAAGATATTCATCCCAAGATGTGAATGCTAGTCAGACAAACACAATACCTGCCATCTCATAGTGATATGTAACTGTGTCATGACATGTACAAACCTCACAACAAAAACAGCAAGGCAGTGGCACAAATAGAACCAACAAACACTCCCAGATATTTACCCACCACTAGAACACCACCTCACAGGGAAGCTCACTAAAAGGAAGGAATTCGGTGTATGCTGGTGAAGTCAGTGTAGCCAATAGCATGATGGGAGTGGTAGTCACAGATATTGGTCACACCCACAATTGGCCCATCAACACCACTCTGAACCATGCTCACATCACAGGGAGTGGAAAACAACTGACAAGATGGCTGACACTGGGTACTGCTGTGGGGAGCACAAGGCCCTGATGGGAACTGGGCACCAACAAACAACAGGACCACACTGTCAGCCATCTTGCCATTGCTGTCACACACACACACAGTGAAGTCCACTCAAAAGGAAGGAAGTATGGGCATGCTGGGAAGGGGGTGTAGGCAATAGCATGATGGGAGTTGTAGGCACAGATATTGGTCAGCCTCACAATTGGCCCATCAACACCACTCTGAACCATGCTCACATCACAGGGAGTGGAAAACAACTGACAAGATGGCTGACACTGGGTACTGCTGGGGGAGCACAAGGCCCTGATGGGAACTGGGCACCAACAAACAACAGGACCACACTGTCAGCCATCTTGCCATTGCTGTCACACTCACACACAGTGAAGTCCACTCAAAAGGAAGGAAGTATGGGCATGCTGGGAAGGGGGTGTAGGCAATAACATGATGGGAGTTGTAGGCACAGATATTGGTCAGCCTCACAATTGGCCCATCAACACCACTCTGAACCATGCTCACATCACAGGGAGTGGAAAACAACTGACAAGATGGCTGACACTGGGTACTGCTGGGGGAGCACAAGGCCCTGCTGGGAACTGTGCAACAACCAACAGCAGGACACCACTGACTGACATCCTGAAAGACAACTTGCACTCCCTGCAATGGAAGCACGTTCCATGGTGGGATATCTGGCTGGGTGGGAAGGAGGACACACAGCACTGACCATAGTTACAAGCACCTCCCCTCACATACCCCCTCAACACTAACTCCACATAACCCACCTGGGAGAATGCAATGCCTCACATCCTAACTGAAGATCCCACAAAGAACCACCACCCTGGGTTATGCTGTGTGAAGCACAGGGACACTCTTGGGACTTGTAGCCAAACAACTGCCAGGACAACACTCCCAGCCATCCTGTCAGCACAGGCACCCCACCCCACAGGGAAGCAGAGTCAAAAGGAAGGAAGGATGGGCATGCTGGGAAGGGGGTGGAGGCAATAGCATGATGGGAGTGGTAGTGACAGATATTGGTCAGCCTCACAATTGGCCCATCAACACCACCCTGAACCATGCTCACATCACAGGGAGTGGAAAAGGACTCACAAGATGGCTGACACTGGGTACTGCTGTGGGGAGTACAAGGCCCTGCTGGGAACTGTGCAACAACCAAAAGCAGGACACCACTGACTGACATCCTGAAAGACAACTTGCACTCCCTGCAATGGAAGCACGCTTCATGGTGGGATAACTGGGCTGTGGGGAGAAGGAGGCCCGGATGGCAAGCAAATACCACCAATGCTGGTCATGCACACACCTCAACATTCACATTGACATGCCACAGGTTGGCAGGACAATGTGCTACACCAATATCACTCTCTGACTGTCACAATTTAGGAGAATGCAATGTCCAGGCCCACATCCAGAGGTACAGTCACAACTGTCAGGTGTTTGAACAATTGATGCCAGTAGAAACATAACATACAATCTGTGCCTCTCCCCAAAACAGGTGATGATGGGGACACAGCAGCAGACGAGGAGGAGTCCCTGTCCCAGGCTCCGGGGAACACTGAGCTCACTGGTGTGGATCAGCCTCTGCACTCCTCGGATGGCGAAGAACCAGCTGGACCCTCCGGTGTGAGTCATCATGCAGCACCAGCAGGACCAACATCTGCACCCCCTGCACCCACCCCTCCAACAACTGCCAACACACAGGCCACCCCTGCCAACACGGACAGACCAAGGACCACAGATGACAACAGCGCAGGGACCCATACCCAAACTGGAGCTGGTGACAACGAGCCCAGGAACAACACCCAAGTGGGCCCACGGTCACCTGTGCGTGCCACCGCAGGTCCTGCACATGTCGCCAGGGGTGGTGGGAGGGGTGGTAGACATAGGTCGCTCTTTGCAGAGGGGTCTGGACTGCATGATGACCTACAACTGGCACGCATCGCGGATGCGTACCAGACTAGCACCGGAGAGGTCAGCCAGGTAGTGGGGATCCTCAAGGACATACAACAGCAGCAGGCTGCCCATCATGCCCGCTTGGACTCACACATGTCCTGTGTCGAGACACACATGCCACATGTCGAGACACACATGTCACATGTCGAGACACACATGTCTGGCATGGAGTCCAAGTGGGACACATTGGAACAACTGACAGCGGTGCATAGGGACATACTGACATGCCTCCGCCAGATCAGCACCAACATGGCCTCACCTCCCTGTGTGCCCACAACATCTGCTGCTGAAACAACTGCAAATGCCACAGGGAGGGAGGAGGACTCTGGCAGAGAGTCCCCTGCACCGCCGCAGCCTGCACCTGAGGGTCCCCCCCCAAGAAGAGGGGCCGTCCGAGGAGGCCAAACTGAGAGGCCGATGGCCATCTACATCCCCCAGGAAGCCAACACCTGTTCTGGAACTTTTCCTCTGTGTGCAAACTGCACGCCCTCTCGAAGCCAACCCAACTCTCCCACATGACATGGGGAGCTATAGTTGGCCAAATTTATCAGATGACTGTGGACTTTACTCTGGACAGTTCAGCTACCAAGACTTCCGAATCACATGGGAACTTTGGATTCCAATTTCTATGTACAGCACCCACCATCCTGTGCACCATCCTCACACCTGTATGTAAATAAACTCACCAATACACCATATCTGCCTCTGTTGTGATTCCAACGTGCTCTCTGTCATGGAGATGGTGATCAGAAAAATGACACTGTGCATGCTAACTGCTACAGCAAGTCCAACACCGTCATGTCAGTCATGGCGACGTGACACATATGAGGGAGACACACCACTATGGCCACACAACACATACACACCAGGGCCATCAGACTCATCACCTATACTGATGTTGCAACTAAATACAGTGGAATGCACAGACACGCCACCTATTCACAGTCTGTGTCAACTAGACTACAGGTGCAGTAAGCAAATGTCAGTCAGATGTGTGACTACAGACAACGCACATCCCAAAGTGAAGCACAGGTTTATTACACATTTGCAACATGTTGTTTCCACTACAAATGCTAGCTAATCCAACCTGGCTGTGGCCACAAAGTCAAAAAGTCAGAAGATAGAAAGTCCAGGGGTGTGTGGCACATCACCTGTAGGGAAACGACTGCTTCCACCTTGGAAGTTGAATCATGGATTCGTGGGATCCAAGTTGATCAAACAACTCCGGCAGCACCCTGTGAAGGACAGACATGACACACAGTCAAAACCACTGAAGAACAGCACAGAACGGCAATACTCATGTCTAATACATGTCACGAGATAACTACACAAAACCAAGTTAGCATGTCAACACTGTTGGGCAGTACAGACCACCTGCAAGGACACATCGCTGCACGCATCCAGTCAAGTAGCACATGGCCACACTCAAACAGCACCAGAGCACCACACACACATATCATGCAAACTCAAATCATTGACATTACAACCCTCTGGAGACTCACATTCAGCTGAAGAAGTTGGTGATGAGCTGTGTGCGGACATCACCATCATCATCATCATCATCTTCACTGGCATCGTGACCCAGGTCAGGATCTTCCACAGGTGGCGGACGTTGGTCATCGTCATCCAGGATGAGAGGCAACTCCTTCCGCACTGCCAGGTTGTGTAGCATGCAGCAGACGATGACAATCTTGCACACCTTTGCTGTGGCATATGGGAGGGCCCCTCCTGTCTTGTCCAGGCAGCGGAAGCGGCTCTTCAGGAGACCAAAGGTCCGCTCAATCACCCTCCTCGTCCGACCATGTGCCTCATTGTAGCGCATCTGGGCTGGAGTCACAGGGTTCCTGAGGGGTGTCAGCAACCACGGCATGTTGGGGTATCCCGAGTCACCTACAGACAGACAATTGCACATTAGCCGATTTGAAAATGTGTGCGGAAAACAACATAGCAGAACACACACAATGGTACAAAGTCAGTACACACCAACAAGCCAGGCACGCTGGTTCGGCATCTGTGACATCATCCTCGGGATGCGACTACTCCTCATCACGTAGGCATCGTGTGCCGAACCGGGGAAACGGGCACACACATGTGTGATGGTCATATCTGCAAGACATACCACCAGAGCATTGATCGAATGGTAATGTTTACGGTTCCGGTATGCCTGCTCATGTGCCTGTGGTGGTATCAAAGCCACATGTGTCCCATCAATGGAGCCAATTACATGTGGCATCCTCCCCAGGGCATAGAAGTCACTCTTGACGTCAGTGAGTCATTGACGTGTTGGGAAATAGATGTACTGGTTCAGGTATCTCAACATTGCCCCCAAAACATTGCGTAGCACATGGCTGAACATAGTCTGTGACATCCCACCGGCAGTCGCCACAGTGAGTTGAAAGGTACCGGTGGCAAAGAAGTGTAGGGCTGCCATCACCTTCACCTTGGGGGTCAGCGCTGTAGGATACGGACAGCCAGGCTGCAAATGTGGGTCCAACCGCACTGCCAAATCCTCAATCAGCTGCCTGGTGAAGCGGTACCGTCGGATGCTGTCACGTTCCACCATCGTTGCCAGGTCTGGGAATGGTCGATGGACAGCAGGAGCCCTGCAGTGCATAGGTGAAGAAAGCAAGATTGTCAGTCACCCCACCTATGTGCCGTTCACCATACTCAATTTCACATGATACATCATTAACAAACACAAGTACTTGATGTGTGTGTCGTTCTGTTTGGACATATATGGCACCTACATGGACATCATCTAACATCTCTGTTCAACAAGTGTTGACAACAGGTTCCAGGGTGTGCTATGGGAAACCATTAGGCTGTGTCACAGTACCCATTTACTGCTCTCACGTTCCACACACATACCACAGTGACATGTCTGGACAGATGCTCCACAGGCATCACAGCTCATTGACAGGTAGATTCCCAGGGTCCCTGTCTTGCCACATGGACACTGGCATGACATGGCGTATCATGTACACGTCAGAAAAACAAACATGACACCCACAGGTAGTGGCCCCTGTAGCCTCTGCATGACAGACATGAACGTCTGTGACACACACACACACAACATCAAAGTTCATGCACAAACCACGTGGATGTGGAGACTGTCTCCCATTGTGCACATGGAGTCAGAGACATGTGAAACACAACATGCACACAGACTGCGGAGGGACATCACTATTGTGGCAATGGGCCACCCAGTGACGTACATGCCTTCCCACATGTGAGCCTGGGGGTATGTGGCATGTCATACACATACACAACCTGGAAATGTGACCATGACACATGCTCCAAAATGAAAAGTTGCACACCACAGTGGTCAGGTGCACAACACACAAAGGACCCTGTCCCCATGAACACGTGCACAGCCTGGGTGTGTCTGCCCCCAAGTGCCACCCCAAAAACCACATGTTCACCCACATACACAGATAAGGTTATGCTGCCACACATGCCTTAGATACAGTGTGGACTGGGTGTGGTGTTGTAGGTGTGCCCCTGAGTCCCTGGAAAGTATATGTGGCTGGCATAGGTTCACCAGAGACCAGCATGGTGACATATGCGTGTGACCTGTCCAGGGACGCGTTGTACAGCAATGGACCAATCGGTGTGCCCGCACGGCCCATTACATTGGATGTGAGCGGGTACGCGTTGTATCCCGGGTACGCGTTGTACAGCAATGAACCGATCGGTGTGCCCGCTCGGCCCATTGCATTGGATGTGAGCGGGTACGCGTTGTATCCCGGGTACGCGTTGTACAGCAATGGACCGATCGGAGTGCCCGCACGGCCCATTGCATTGGATGTGGGCGGGTACGCGTTGTATCCCGGGTACGCGTTGTACAGCAATGGACCGATCGGTGTGCCCGCACGGCCCATTGCATTGGATGTGAGCGGGTACGCGTTGTATCCCGGGTACGCGTTGTTCAGCAATGGACCGATCGGTGTGCCCGCATGGCCCATTGCATTGGATGTGGGCGGGTACGCGTTGTATCCCGGGTACGCGTTGTACAGCAATGGACCGATCGGTGTGCCCGCATTGGCTGGGGCCTGGCATGGCAACGGACGCGTTTTCGAAGCTTCAATGAGTCTGATGCAGTGAATTCAGTTGGCCAGCCACAACAATGTTGCAAATTCATGGGTGTCATGAAGTTGAATTTTTGAAGGATGCTGTGGGCGTGTATTGGTGCTGCAATTCCATGGATTGGTCAGATTCAGAAGATGCAAACGACTTGGACCTATCACTTTGGACACATGGGACAGTATCTGCCTCTGCAGCACACATATAATGCTGGCTGTTCCCCTGAGGGCTCACTTGCCTGCACTACATGCTCCAGGCCGACATCTGCCACTACACTGCTGCTGTCCCTGCATCCTCTGGCTACTGCAATGGCACGTACTGTGGAGAGAGCCCCAGCCTTCACCCATGAGGAGAACCAGGCCCTGGTGGACAACCTCCTTCCACAGTACAGCAAGCTGTATGGGACACCAGGGAAGCAGGTGAGTGTGCTGTCCACTGCCTTACTAATTGTGCATGTTGTCTGACTAGAAGGATTTTCAGTGTGCACACCACTGGCTAGCATGCTCCCTGAGTAGTTCGCACCCCCCAAAGTGTGTAGTCACATGCACTGAACAGGTACAGTGCAGTAACAGTGCATTCCAACAAGGTTTACTTCCCATGCAATGATACCATGTAGTAACTGCTGGCAAACTGTCCATAGCCCTCGTTGTACTGCCTGTGTTCATCATATGCCCCTGTGATTGAGACATGTATTTACAACTGTGTGATGCACGGATATGTTGCATGTGTAGTAATGGCCTTTTCACTTTGTCATCCTCACAGGTTGATGCCCACCAGAAGCAGGAGATCTGGCTGGCCATCGTCCGGGCAGTAAGATCCGTGGGGGTCTACAAGCGCCGGATCCGCAACTGCCAGAAGAGGTGGCAGGACCTTCGTGGCTGGACCCGGAGGATCGCAAGGGTCCAGCTGAAGCTGTTGCCTCCTCGCAGGAGGGGCGGACACAGGACCCTGACCCCCACATGCTCCGGATCCTGGCGGTGGTCTTCCCGGACCTGGATGGGCAGCTGAAGGCCAGACAGCAGCAAGGAGGGGGTGAGTCAAAGACTGCACTGTGAACTCTGTCTAACATGCTATGTGCCCTCCTCTGGCCTGGTTAAACTTCCCCAGTACATCAGTCTTGTTGTCCAGTACCCATGTCCCTCTATTGTGACATGCCCACTCCTCATCTGATACGCAGGTGTGCTCCTTACGCTCAGGATAATTGTGTCACTCGGGTACAGGGTCCTTGCATTTTTCTTTGGTCAAGGTGGGTGACAGCTTTTGTTCCCGTGACATTGTGTTGGCCTTCATGGGTGGGTCAATTGCTCACACAATGCCTGAGTCGTGCAATGTAGTCTGGGTGTAACTTTGATATGTGGTCCACTTGCATATCAGAATCACCACATGTCCCTGGGGTATTTGGCACACCCCCATGCTGCGGGTGGGTACAATGTTTGGGCCTCAGGAGTATGTATGTCAAGTGTGTCACACATGCTTAGCCACCTGCCTACTGACCAGGGTTCATCCCTCTTGCAGGTGTAGCCGGACAGTCATGCCTACTACAGGGCATACAATACACTCTGTACTCCCACTCCTGTGTATCAGCTGACATGTTGTGCTCAGTGAAATGTTCCCTCAGGTGTCTGCCTCTGTGTCGTTGTGCTGTGACTACGTTGTCGGGACTCCTGTGATGTTTATCAGTTAGGGGTCAGCATGACATCTGCTATTGGACCATGTGAGACAAGACTTCTGTGACTCATAGGTGTTTGATCACTTGACTGTGCAGACAGGTGTATGCGACTGTGACTTTCAGGCAGATGTTCATCATTCACAGCACACTGAGGTGCTCTGGTTCAGAGAGTTGTGTTTCATGTCTCCCATTTGTCCAATTGGTGTGCAGTGGACAAATACGGGTTCAGATGATGTGGTTAGTGGGGGTGGACATGTGTACTTGTCAGTTACATTACTTGCCTTCCCCATGTCCTAGGATTGTGACACAGTGCAGACTGTTGTTGGCTGGCTGCCATGGCCATGTGACTGGAGACAGTGATGTATGACTTTGCAGGCATGCCTGTGTCATGGCTTTCAACTTCCTAAGAGTGATCCTGCAGGGGAGTGACATGTGCAACATGCACCCCATTGTGGCATTGACTATCCGGACATGGGTGCTTCATGGTGTCTGGTGCTGGTATGCATCTCATGCATTTCTATTTAGACTCTGCCCGTCCATTTATCCAGACACCTGCACTGACTCAGTGGCAAGAGATGTGACGTGGGCATGTTCACATACTTCACCGTGTTCTCAGCAATGTCCAACAACTGTGTAGGTGGTGCATGTGTCCACACTGGGGTATTACCATCAGACAGGCACCAGACAGATGGGTGCAAGGGCAGGAGGGGTATCTGTTCCATGGTTGACCCCTCAGACTGACAATTGGCTTTTCCTAATCTGTGTGAGGACTTTTGGCAATGTTCAGCTGGGGATGCCAGGTCTTACTCTGTAATGTGCTGTACTCACTGTGGTGTGTGCGGTCAGTGCAGGTGTCTGATGTTTGTCTGTTTCCCTAATTGTTTGCAGATACATCCACAGCCACAGGAGGGGACAGCTCCACGGACCAGGAGGAGCGGCAGAGCCAGACTGGGTCAACAGCCGACGAGTGGTCGGAGGGACCCAGTGGCACGGAGGGCGAGGGGAGCCACACCGAGGAGTCCTCAGCACCATCCACCTCAGCTGAGGACCACAGCAGCTCGGAGGATGACTCCCTTGTGGAGGCGGGTGTCAGCAGCCACCAAACACCAGCTAGTCTGTCTGGCCCCGCCACCACCACCACCACCGCCCTCCCATTGGCTCCCATTCCAGAGGTCCGTGGAGGCTCCCGTGTCCGGGAGCGTGTCTCCTTTGTGCCAGGCACCGCACCCTCTGCCCCTGTGTCCCCTGCTGCCCTGAGTGAGGAATCTGTGTACCTGCTTCGGCAGCTCCATGTAGGGCAGACAGCAATGCTGAGTGTCCTCCATGCGCACACCACTCTGTTGACACAGCTGGTGTCGTTCATGGAGGGCATCTCAACGGGTATGTCTGCCCTACAGAGGAGCAATAGGTCCATGGAGTCCTCCCTGACGGCAGCAGTGTCCCTCCTCCAACAGTCCCTCGCCCCTCCTACCTCTGCCCCTTCCACACTTCCTGGCACCCTACCTGTCCCAAGCACATGCACACCTGCACAAACACCCAGACACACAGACACGAGCAGCACAGACAAACCCAAAACCAAGGCAAGACGTGCACACAAGCATCCTCAGGGGACTGATACCACACACACAGGGGATGGGGAACTGACACACACACAGGCAACCACAGTCACTCCGCAGTCCTCAAGATCCTCTCCCTCCAAGACCCCTTCCCTTGCCTCACCTGCAACCCCACCTGATAAGCAGCTCTTCCTCAGTGACCTCGGCCTCTTCCCCTCCAATCCCACTGATCCAGCATACCGGGGGAAGAGGAAGTCCACCCACACAGAGGGGAGTGCCCCTCGCCCCCGGACACCCTCCCCAGGCGCAGGCAGAGTGAGCCCCCCACCCGCAAGTCCCCCGGTCCCGGAAGAGCAAGACCCCGCCACTGCCCTGCAAGTCAACCACCCAGTCTCTCACCTCCATCCCCCAGGCCACCACTCCACAGGTTCCACCGCCACACCCTGCCCCAGGTTCCCCCACACACCGATACCGCATCCCCAAACTGCTTAGGCCCTCCCCCTGCCACTTGCTCTTCCACCCCCAAACCAGACGCTCTGCCTGTTAGTGCCACTGGTGTGGAGACCGTGTCCCCCCCCCCTCTGTCCTGCCCAGCTCTTCTGCCCCCCCTTCCACTACCTTGGAGTCATGCACTGCGGTGGAGTCCACAACCACCCCGTCTGACTCGGGCACTGCATTGGGGACCCAGTCCACTCCATCTGACCAGCCCACTGCAGTGGTTGCAGCACCAACACCATCTGACTTGAGCCCTGCGGTGGTGCCAGCCCCCCTGAGTCAGACACCTCCACTGCAGTTGCCGGTGACACTCCTGCACCCACCTCCCCTTCACTGCCTCCTTCTGGCATCCCCTGATCCTGTCCCTGCGGTGCCTGGCCTGCCCCTCGTATGCCCCTCCAAGGGGGATGTCCCCTGTCCGTACCTGTGCAGGCAAGCAATTGTTGACAAGTTGTCACACATCACCCTGTTGGGACTGTATATTTGGACTGGCCATTGGCCCGAGTTTATTTTGGACTTTTGATTTGAGTTGCATACTTGCTGAATAAAGCCTACTTTTGTTTACTTGTGGTTAATCTTTGGAGGTACATGATGTAGATGTGTAGAATCATGCATTTACTGTTGTAATAGTGTTCAGATCAGGTAAATGAAGTTTTGCTGTGATGGGCTCCATGTGGTCCATGGGATATGTGTCCTAATCTAGTCTGGATCTATAGCATCCTTTGCTGCAGTCTGAGGGTGTAATCTTCAGCATTTGACACAGGGATGTACGTTTAGCATTTGTAGATTACCATCTTTGTCCTACACTGATGCACATCTGGTGGGCTTACCACTGTCCAATGTTCCTAGTACCCTGACTGTGTGCCCGTCTCCAATGGACATGCAGTTTAGCACATCAAATTTGGAGGACTCATCTGTGTACACAGCGCAAGTTGCTTGACACGGGTCTTGGGTGTATGCAGATGACTGACGTGACACTCCCGTGACCAGGCTGATATGAGCAGAGCCTTCAGTGTGTTGTAGTTGTTGACTCACTGACCGAGTGTTCTGCTGACATGTTTGAGTCGTGCACAGACAAGGTTTGGCACAGCTGACCTTCCACAGGAGTGGAGTGCCCTCATGGCAGTGCGTGATTCCGTGATATAGGCTGTGCCCGTGTTGTGTGTTGTGTAGGCATGTCTGTGCGTGTTCCCTTCTCCTTTTCCTACACAGGCTGTGTCCCTACGGATGATCCTGTTTGTGATGCTTGCTGAGTTGTTCTGTGTTCATCCAGCATCTTGGACCTGGTTTCTCCGGGGATGTGGGTGCATGGCAAACTAATGTTCATGAGGTTGTCATCCCTAGTTGTCTTTGTTGTCAGGGCTGGGGATGTGGGCAAACGCAGATGGGACACAGTCAGGATTCCTCTTGGCACTTGTTGGTTACACAAGTAATGTGATTTTCTGTTTGTGTATGCTTTCAGTGATTGTGACACGTTGTGTGTGTGACTGCTGCCACTCCTCAGGGTCAGAGCTGCAATGTTGGAAGTTGTCTATGTG
Source organism: Calotriton arnoldi (assembly GCA_963921515.1). Lineage (NCBI taxonomy): Eukaryota > Metazoa > Chordata > Amphibia > Caudata > Salamandridae > Calotriton > Calotriton arnoldi. The sequence goes on along the minus strand of CAWUFW010006040.1, from coordinate 73,861 downwards.
TGTCCTTTGTGGGTCAGCTTGGCTTCTTCATTGGTGTGTGACTATGGCCAGGATCCCATTGTTTGGGGTGGATTTCACGTCATGCCCATGTACGGCATACTGTGCAGTGTGTCAGACATTCACAAGTCTTGTTGACTGGCCATGTGTGATGGGTTTCTGCACCTTATTTCCCCCCACCACCCCTGGGATTGTCATGGGTGCATGTGCAATGTCAGCAGTCCATGTGAGCTTCACTGCTGCACATTGGTGGACATCAAGGTGTGTGGCGTTGAGTGTGTGCAAATGTGAGTTGTTGCACGGCTGGGGCACTACCTCCATATTGTCCTTGGCTGGCAGGCCATGCTGAGTGCTTTGTGCTTGTGTAGGTGTGATGGTAGTTTGTTGCTCAGGACACATGGCTGTGGTTCACAGTGTGGATGACATCTACCTTTGTCATCACAGTGTGATTGTCATGCAGGCTAGTGTCACCACAATGTGGGGTCCCTGGGGGAGTGCTGTGGTGGTTCTGTCTCTTGCTGTGTTTGTTACTGTTCCTACAAGCTTGTGTGACATGTGAAATTTGGGCTCCCTCTCATCTCACAATGCCTGTTTGCCCACATAGGGGAATCCAATCCATGAGTTACTTTTGTATGTGACTGTGTTGACATCTGTGTATTAATGAATCTGGCCTCCTCATGTGTTGTGTGTTAGCCTGGGGACACTGGCACGCAACCCCCCTCACCTGTTGTGTTTGATATGCAGTGTGAGTCTGCCTGTTTGTGTTTGTGCATTTGCACCACTGCATTGGCATATCTTTAGTTTGCCATTGGCTGTATGTTGTTTGTTGGCTTTCCCCTGCTGGCCCTGGGACTGCTAGGTCATCAGTCAGCACATTGATCATGGTTAGTATGTCCCATTGCTGCCATGGTATGGTATTTGTTCACCTGACATCTACAGTCTCCACAGGATATCTACATTTGTGTGTCCATTGGTGCAGATATGTGGGTCTGCATTATGATGCTCACTTCTGTCATTGTGTTATTTGTGAATGTAGACAATGTGGGCCCCCATGGCTGATGTTTGTGTGCACATGGCCAGAACGATGTGTCATTGGCACTGCACTGCTTGCCTCACACAATCTATGTTGCTATGGGACACAAGCACTACAATGCCACTGTAGTGTTTGGTGTTGTGTGTCCAGGAATAATCCCTGCAGTTTTGTTTTTGCAGCTTTTACCAGGACTACACTTACCTTTTGGGCACTGTGGTGATGGGGCTTTGGGCCCCATTGCCACACTGTTCAAAATGTGCTTCAGCTTTACCTTTTGGGCACTGTGGTGATGGGGCTTTGGGCCACATTGCCACACTGTTCAAAATGTGCTTCAGCTATGGAGCACACACTTCCCTTTTGGTCACTGTGGTGATGGGGCTTTGGGCCCCATTGCCACACTGTTCAAAATGTGCTTCAGCTATGGAGCACACACTTCCCTTTTGGTCACTGTGGTGATGGGGCTTTGGGCCCCATTGCCACACTGTTCAAAATGTGCTTCAGCTATGGAGCACACACTTACCTTTTGGGCACTGTGGTGATGGGGCTTTGGGCCACATTGCCACAGTGGTCATGGTCTGCTTGCATTGTGTAGGCCACACACACAATTATGTGTGACACATGTGTTAGGGGGTCACATTGTATGTTCAATGTCATGTTCAGTGTTGTATGCATTTGACACAGACCACACACGCTTGTCATGGTGTTGGGGGTGGGATGTAATTTTCAGACAGTCCTTATGTGGGAGTATGCTAGTTGTGTCATGCATTACCCGTCCTATGAGTAGGGGTGGTTGTAGTGACAGGCATCCAGCCCCCTATGGGTGGGGATGGCAGTGGTGGCAGGCATCCAGCCCACCCTGAGTAGGGGTGGTGTTAGTGGTAGGCATCCATCCCCCTATGGGTGGGGATGGTAGTAGTGGTAGGCATCCAGACCCCCATGAGTGGGGATGGTAGTAGTGGTAGGCATCCAGCCCCCCATGAGTGGGGATGGCAGTAGTGACAGGAATCCAGCCCCCCATGAGTGGGGATGGTAGTAGTGGTAGGCATCCAGACCCCCATGAGTGGGGATGGTAGTAGTGGTAGGCATCCAGACCCCCATGAGTGGGGATGGCAGTAGTGGTAGGCATCCAGACCCCCATGAGTGGGGATGGCAGTAGTGACAGGTATCCAGCCCCCCATGAGTGGGGATGGTAGTAGTGGTAGGCATCCAGACCCCCATGAGTGGGGATGGTAGTAGTGACAGGCATCCAGCCCCCTATGGGTGGGGATGGCAGTAGTGACAGGCATCCAGACCCCCATGAGTGGGGATGTAGTAGTGGCAGGCATCCAGACCCCCATGAGTGGGGATGGTAGTAGTGGTAGGCATCCAGCCCCCCATGAGTGGGGATGGCAGTAGTGACAGGCATCCAGCCCCCCATGAGTGGGGATGGTAGTAGTGGTAGGCATCCAGCCCCCCATGAGTGGGGATGGAAGTAGTGGCAGGCATCCAGCCCCCTATGGGTGGGGATGGCAGTAGTGACCGGCATCCAGCCCCCCATGAGTGGGGATGGCAGTAGTGACAGGCATCCAGCCCCCCATGAGTGGGGATGGTAGTAGTGGTAGACATCCATCCCCCTATGGGTGGGGATGGTAGTAGTGGCAGGCATCCATCCCCCTATGGGTGTGTATGGCATTGGTGATGGCCATCCCGCCCCTATGGTTCTGCTGTTGCTAGTGTATGTCATTTGTGCATCCCTATGTGTGTGTGACATATGTCGGGTACGTGTCGTTTGTTTGTGTAGTGGGTGTTTGACTTACCGTCTGCGCCGTACGCGTCCGTACCGGTCCCAGTAATAGAAGTAGAGTATTGGTAGGACCTGCGCGATGGGATTCATGGTTGGGTCGTCTCGTTCGGGTTTCTCGTGGCTTCGACTCGTACTCGTCGCTGGCTTGTTCGTCTTGTAGCCGTGGATCGTCTTGTGGCGCGAATCGGAGCTTATGTACAGCTCTCCCGGATGCTCAAACGTGCTGGACGTAGCGACGAGTTCGGCGCGTACGGAAGACGCATCGTACTAGTCCGGCCGGAAGGTGCTGTGTATTTGGTTCCGTGCGACTCGATTCGGCGTTTACGGATCGGCTCGGGCGGGGAACAGGAGCTGGAATGGGTAAGTACGGCTCGCTCGGAATCTGGGCTGTTATGCGCATCGTACTTGTTCGTTCGGTTGAGTGTTCGAGTCGGTCGGAAAACACGCGTTCGGCTGGTATTTTTTCCGGACGAATACTGTTAGGTGCGCTTTCGGCCGACATCGGAATCGACCCCTATGTATCTATGTTTAAAACATGTGTTTGAACGCGACCCGTATAAGTAGACGGTGGAACGATAATGTTATAGGGCCTGGTCCCTCATCCCCTCCAGCTAGTACAGACCGCATGCGCACTAATCTGATCTAGTTAAAATAGAGGGATACAAAATATTGCACAATTCTAATCAAATTAAAAATATATAAAAACAGTATATTGCACAGTCTTGGTCGTGACCTTATTTTCCACCAGTTACTCATATCAGGTTTCCTAAAAACTGTAAAAGTGTTTCCATGCGTGAACTAGTCCAATCATACAGTTAATACCATACTCTTTCTGATATAAAGTGCTGACAATAGAAATGACGACATTCTACAGCATATTTCTAAGCTGGGCAATGATTGCAAATATAAGTATGCCGGGTGACATTGGGTAAAACAGTGTGGTTTGATTATCGGTAAAATATATCTTTTCCGTAGATGGCTATAAAACTTACAGAAGAGGACCACATGGCTAGTGCCCTGTGGCATCATATTGTCACACGAACAATTAATCAAATTTACTGACCAGTCATTCATATTTGGGTAGCTGACTAGTCGATGAAATATATCTAGTCGTAGACAGGTCAAAACAAATCTATGCCTACCATTCAATACTGATATAAGATAAGGTTGCATGTTAAAAGTAGTTAAAATTAATTGATTCTTTAATACACTTGGTTTGCGGGCTTCAAGTATCCATCAAAGATCGTCTAAGAACCTCATCCCATTCTCTTTCAGGGTCTTTCTGCTAATTGCATATAATGTTTCCGGTCTTTCAAAGTACTCAGGGTAGCCCATGTCGCTAAAGAAACGTTGAACATAGGCTAACCATGAGATTCTTAAGTGTAAAGACAATCCTCGGTTATTGCTCGATTAAGCACTGTGTATTCCGAGGTCCAAATCTTGTGCCAAAGGAGAATTGGTTGTAGTTTAATTACGTCAGTGACATGCTGTGCCCCCAATTCGGCATGGCAAACATAAACTGATGTGCTTTTAGGGATAGCAAGTAGGTATCTAAAAAATTCATTTTCCACCGTTTGAATGTCTGCACAGTTTCTGTGCCCCCACAGTCCTGCCCCATATGTGGCTATTCTGAGGCATTTGGCTTTATACATTTTCATCATCACCTCAGGAGGATTTGTATCCAAATGTTTAGCAAAGCTTCTAAGGGCCATGCAGGATTTACTGAATTGTAACTTCCTGTTAGCGATGGCTTTGTTCCAGAGGGCAGCTCTATCAAATAAAATCCCCAAGTAAATGAAGGTGGTGGTAAAGCCAATGGTAGTATCATCTATTCTTATGTCTCTACACTTTTTGCTTGTCCTACCACATTTTATAATGAATGTTTTCCCTAGATTAATTAGGAGTCCAAGGCCCTTCATATATTCTGCGAAATTCGACAGCAGGGCCTGAAGACCTAAGGGTGTACGAGCCATAAGGATGGCATCGTCTGCATAGAGGAGGGCCAGGACAGGGTGCGTTCCTATTTGTGGTAGATCTTTGATAGATGTCCCAAGTGCCTTTCCTACACTGTTAATATATAATGAAAACAGGAAGGGGGCCATAACGCATCCCTGTCTCACCCCTCTCTCCATGCTAAATGCTTCAGTGCATTCTCCCCTTTTGCCGAATCTGAACCTGGATTTGCATCCCAAGTATAAATCCCCCAATAAGCTGATAACTGGTGCCTCCACCCCCATTTCTTTCATTTTGTGCCAGAGCTTAGCGTGTATAACGAAATCAAAAGCCGATTATAAGTCGACAAATGCTAAGTATAAATTCCCCCTTTTAATATCAACAAACTTTCCAATTAGCATATTTAGATTAAGGCTCTGTTCTATTGTCCCAATCCCCGTGCGGAAGCCATATTGCAAATCAGACAAAATATTTTGTGAATCCTTCCAGTCCTGTAGTCTTTTTTAAATAATTCACCCTATCACTTTAACGAGAGAGTCAAGCAAAGAAATGGGTCTGTAACATGCTGCCCTGAGGCGGTCTCCTTTTTTAAAGATTGGTACAATAATAGACTCGCCCCAGGTAGGCAACAACCCTTCTGCGCAGCAAGACCTCAGTACTAGTGTTAGCACAGGACCCCAAAGAGCGATGTTATCCTTATATAAATCGACCGGTATTGCATCTGGTCCTAGTGCTTTACCTCTCTTACTTTCTAAGATTGCGTTATTAACTTCCTCTAATGAAAAGGGAGTAATGGAGGAGGTTTGGGATAAATTGGTGGTGTCAATATGGCTATGGTCAGTCTCCAGTACCAATATTGCATCAGGTTGAGCATAGATGTTGGAGAAGTGCCTAATCCATTCTGCCTCCAGGATTGCGAGCTCCACTCTGTGGGCCTCAGCGTTTACCAGAGGTGTTGAATTAATTACCCGCCAGAAGGCTCCACTGTCATTAGTTGAGCTTCCTTCCTGTAGGTGCTCCCAGGCCTTCTCTCTTAAATGTAATTTCCTTAAATTTACTACATGCTTGTATTCGGCTCTGCATTTTCCGAACTTCTGTGGAGCTTCTTGGCAATTTGTTTAATTCCTCCTTTAATCTTTTGAGTGCTTTAGAGCACAGTGAATCAAACCACCCCTTTACCTTCTGTTTTTCCTTCTCACCGGCAACAAGAAGACCCTCCTTAATAGCCTCTGTTATTGACAAGAAGGCTGTGATAATTTCTTTATCTGGGGTGGTATCGTCTAGACAGAGCTCAAAGGCTCTCCTCTTATTATTAATCAATTTTTTTTGAGGAAGTCTTCTGGGATGATCTGTGACCAGCGTAAAGAGTAACCATTGCTCCTCGCTAGTTCAATATCTGTTGCTTGTCTGTAAGTTTTACCACGTCTCTGTTTAAAAAATAGTACCATGTTTAATTGCATACTCAGCGGAAAATTGTCACTAATAGAGATCGAGTGAGTAAAGGAATTACAAAGATGGCCTGTCCACCTGTCTGAAAGTAGGATGTGGTCAATAATACTATGACTATTTTTGCCATTGAAAGTTGTTTTACGAATCGTATAAGGGGAAGAGATTTCATTTGCAAATACTAAATCAAATTTGTTTATTAATTCATTGATCTTATCCCTTAACAGCCCTGGGTGAAATGGGGCTGCTCTTCATCCTCTGGGTCTACCCTACCACAAATTTTATCCATCTGGACATTGCATTGTTGCAGGTTGAATTCGCCCCCCCCCCCGGGGGATAATAGTATGACTTTCACTTTCTAAGACAATGTGCTCCAGTTCAATATTCAATCTGTTCAAAGTGTCTATTATTTCCCTAGTTGTGGCATTATTATAAAAATTTATTAGTGCCAACCTTGTCGCACCTTGCGACTCACACAGTAATAATTGATAATATGGATTATGTGTAACCATATTAATTCTAGTGAATCGTACACTATTTGACACGAAGATACACAGTCCCCCCTTTGCTCGACCATGACTTGATTGAATAGCTGATGTAAAATATGTCCTATACCCATTGATGTGAGTAGGCTCCATAAGGCAAGTCTCTTGTAGGGAGATAATTTGAAATTCTGCCACAAACTCTAACCATTCTGAATTGTGTCTTTTGCTTTTCAGGCCGGCCACGTTCCAACTCAAAAAACCTAGTAATTCACAATTATCAATTGTAGATTTCAAGTTAAATTCATTGTTATCTGGCGAGGGAACTAATTTGTTGCTACCGCCCAATGGGGGCGTATTGTCTGTAGTCAATGTAACATCTTTAATCGTTAGCTGTAGACATTTACCTTCAATAATATTTTCTATAGAATTAATTCTTGGTGTGTAATCTATGCTACCTACTGGTGAACAATCATTAAGTCAATCTACACCATCTAAGGTATATAAACAGTGGAAGCGGTTAGAAGTTGGAACCAAATACCTATGGTCCATCCTTGATCTCTGGGCTAATGTTGGCTTTGATCTAATATTATTGATGTGAGGTTTGGATTGGTAGAAATAACCCAAAGGGACAGGAACAATCACATCTGCGGAGATATTACTAGTTCTGGTTCTACTCAATACTGTTTCCACTAGCTGTGTTGTTTTAAAAGTTAGTACAATGCAGTCACCGGTCAGTGTTTTTTTCCCCTTCCCCTCCCATTTGACTCGCCTTGCCATCTTGAATTCATTAAACAGATGTTCAGTTAGCCCTGATCTAGCACCTAGCCAGTTTAATGACTTAGGGGTCTATTAGGATGTTGTGCGGATCGCCACCGCCCGGCCAGCGGTGGCAGGCGGTGGTGATCCGCACGCCATCACAACACAATTTACCCCCGCCATATTACTATGGCGGGGGGTACCGCGGCGGACGGAAAGTCCATCCGCCGCTTTTCCGCCGGTAGGCATTCGTTCCGATTGCCTACCGGGCGGAAAAGGACCATAATATGGTGGCGGTGCCTTGCAGGCACCGCCATCCATATTAGCACGTGGCATTTTCAATGCCTTTCCATGGCAGAGAGTTTGCCATGGAAAGGCATGCGGTTTTTGCATCGGGGGCCCGTTGCGGGCCCCCAGGGGGGTGGGTGGGTGGGGGGCTGCACTTGGGGGGTACCTATGGTACCCCCCAACATTGGCATGGACAAGGTGGCAGGCACCGCACGGTGCCTGTCACGTTGTGCATGCCAATGCACAACATGCATATATTGCAGTGTGGCGGGTGCTGCTTACAGCACCGCCCGCCGCAATGCAATATATGCGGGATGCCACCGCCACCGTGGCATCCTAATTGCCATTGCGGGACCGCCGCACCTCTTGCGGGCGGTCCCGTTTGCCGTAGCGGTGGCGGACTGAGTCCGCCCGCCATCGTAATAGACCCCTTATTTCTTAGTGATGTCCAGTTTTCCCTGCTATTTATAGATAGTGGGGGGACATTAGTTAGGACTACCACATACGGTGTAGCCGCTGGTGGCAGATCCAAACGGTCAGATATATGGACGACACACTCGCTATAGTGACCTTCTGTGACTGGAGTTATCATGCCAGTACCATGATTTCTTCCTCCTCTTTCATCAAGTTGAGATAAATGTACTTTTGTGGGCATCTCACCCATTACTCTGTCGTTTTGAGTACCCACGTAATTGGGGGGATGTGTACCTATTCCATCTAACGATGTGTTGGTTGCTACAGTTTTGTTTGGAGGCTTCGATATAGAGGGACAAATCGTGCTGTCTCAGGCATTTGGTGTATGGACAGTTGCAACAATATTCACGAGTTCCAAGCACAAGTTAGTTCTAGTCTCTACCTTTATTAGGCGGGTTTCTACAGATCCCAAAATATTGTTAACGTTATGATCTAGTGCTTTAAGTGACTCAGCTAGGGCATCTAATTTGCTCTTTATTATCATGTTGGCTTCTGTATTTGTATGGGCAGGAATGGTGACTAGTTGTTCTGTGCCCTGTGTCTGGCTGGTTGCTTGTTTTTTCGCACTGTGTCTCTAGTTGGGCGAGTTCCAGAGAAGTTAGACAGTGGCTTTCTAACCCATTTTGGTGGTGGGGAATTGGACTTAGATGAGGAGATAGTTTCAGGAAGATATTGAATACAGCCATTTGCCCTGCTGTTACCACTTTTATTGTGCTCCCTTCTCAAACACAGAGCTTCACTGGTACCTACTGGATGGCTAATGGGGTTCTCTGAACTATGGTCAAGGGCTTGGGACACCTGGGGTATAGATGTCAAAACAGATACACAGTCATTATTTATAAGTAGTGATTCCTCAACTGTTGATATTTGTTTTTCTATAGCCCCCAAAGCTCCTGTGATGCACTTTAAAAGGGTAATTTGGGACTTATCTGGTGTCGGACTCTTACCAGCTGTGGTGGGGTGCTTCCTCTTGCCCATATCTAGTGAATAATTTATAAATACAAAATGCACGATTGCAAAAGCATGTAGAACAGGTATCGAGTTAACACTTCTAGGCTATTAATATATACTGATTATTCCCAGATATTACAGAGTGTGAGACCCGTCCCCCAGGAATAAAATTTCCAATTATCACTCTCCCCTCCCAATGTGTTAAAAAGATTAAAAAGAGAGGAGGACCAAAGGATATTAGTCGATCGCCTTAGCACAATTGGGATATACTCCAAAATCCGTAGTCCACAGTCCCGTACTCCGAAAAGGATGGTATCCACAGCAGAAAATTCCTTACTTTAAAATGTCCAGGATAAAATGGAAACCATAAGACCTCAACTAAGAAAAGATGCGGGGAAAAAATTTAAGAAAAACAGAATTTGGCTTGTAAAACTCGAAGCAGTACCTTATTTTCCTGTCTGTTATGTCTACTCTTCGACGGGCCTATTCCGAACCAGTTCCCAGTAGAAGCAGTCTATTACCGGGTGAGGCAAGTTCGCTCCTAGTAGCTTCTAGCGTGTCAGCAAGTCCGTGTCAGACCTAGATAGGTTCGCGACAGTCCACTCAATGTGCCGTAGTTTCGGTTTCGACCCACACTCGTGAATTCAATTTAGCCTGAAGATTACATTCAAGGGAGGTGGCCCTGCCCCGCCTCCTCCTGTCGCCTATGCGTGCATGACGGGCCCGCCCTTGGCCCGGGCTTTTCCCAGGCACATCCCACGCCGTGGGGTCGAGGCTGCGCTTTAATGCGTGATGATCACGCCTCCCCCCTCGGCAGCTGTCACCAATTAGCGCGTTGCACCCTGGGACTCCGAGTCCCACCAGGATGTTCCTTTGGCCTGAATCCACTCGCAATGGCAGCTAGTACAATGAAGTGTCCCGCGCTGCGCGGGTCGAGGCTGCGCTTTAATGCGCGATGATCATGCCTTCCCCCTCGGCAGCTGTCACCAATTAGCGCGTTGCACCCTGGGACTCCAAGTCCCACCAGGATGTTCCTATGGCTTGATCCACTCGCAATGGCAGCTAGTACAATGAAGTTTCCCGCGCCGCCGGGGTCGAGGCTGCGCTTTAATGCGCAATGTTCACGCGTCCCCCCTCAGCAGCTGTCACCAATTAGTGTGTTGCACCCTGGGACTCTGAGTCCCACCAGGATGTTCCTTTGGCCTGAATCCACTCGTAATGGCAGCTAGTACAATGAAGTGAGAGTAAGGATAAGTGCTGTTTCACCGGGGATAGTGTCGAGGTTTTTATCCAATCGAGGCACAACTTCCCAACACTGTATGATGTCACCACCCCCCGGATGTTCTCTCTGTACATAGCGTTGGTCCGACCTATGGATACTAAACCCTTCGGTTGTACCCTTGATACTTGATTGACATCTGTTTGTCTCTGTGGTCCAAACTAACCATCCCTTCCAATTGGGGTCTGAAGTATTGTACTGCATTATGTCATCTATTGTATCCCCTCCACATGATGTAAAATTGATGTGTGAAGGTGTAGGAACACGAGGTGTGTTCAAATCCTTGTTCTTGGCTAGTCCAAGACAGGAAGTCTGTTGCACAGTTTCATTCAGAAATATTATCTGTTGTGGAATGAGGCACGCTCTAAATAGTGCTTCTGTTCCCTGAACTTGCCATTCCTTAGAAACCCCAGACTGATTTTGTGTCTAAAGTGTCCTTCCATAAGTCGAAACCCTGTTCAGACAGTTGGGAAATAAAGGATGCAGAATAAATCGGTTTGGTGTTAGTCAGCATATTGCTCTGTGCAGGTGTAGGTGCAACCTTATAGTAATATGAGGTCTGGTCAGAAGTGTTAAACCCTGAAAATTAAGAAAAATGTCTGTCCAAACGTTTTCGAAGTACCTTTTGGTGGTGTCGGGCAATGTTCCCATTGGTGGTAAGGCAAAACATTTTGTGGGATACTGGATTTGTGTAAAAAGTGATGACCATAATGATGGTAACAGTACATAGTGTTAGAGGCTGATGTGTCTTCTAACATTTCAATGCTTGAAAATGCAGCAGATTGTTCTAAATCAGACAACATATTATTTACAGTTTCAAAATCCCAATCATCAGAAAATGTACTGGAGGTAATGATATCATTTAGAGAAATTTTAAATAAATGTGGTATTTTCAAATGTTCAGTAGGGCCAAATACATCATAATCAACCTTGTCCCAAACTATGTTCACGGAAAACAAGTCTCTTTGTTCACGATGACATGATGTATGAGGTTTCAGGACCAAGTCCACATTTGATACTGCAGAGCGTTCTGTGAGATATTTTCCGTTTGAGTAAGCAAAACACAGTTACTAGGCCAATCCAGAACAGAAAAAACAATATTCCAGTTATGATCCAGAGCTGGAGCCAAGGTGATACTAAGTAAGTCTTTTTCAGAAAAATTTAGAATTCACAAATTTGTTGCTTACTGGAAACTGGAGCTGGCGTTATCTCAGGTTCACTGGGATCAAGAGAGAAGGTATCAAAATCGATGAAGTAGCCAGATGCAGTTCGATCTATCTTTGGTAGCTCAGCAGGTTTTGCAAAACTGGTAGGTGTCTCTTGTCGAGGTGCATTGATGTAGACATCGGTGTTAGGCCGAATTGAAATTTGTTATTCATCTGTGCTTTGAAGTTCTGTTTCCAGAGGAACGAGTTCCATTTCATTGTTGGAAATTCCATCATTTTGTATTGGTGACTCTTCGAATGTTATGAGTCTTTCAATCTAAACTTCCTGTATGATAGCGGGAGGAGAGCTTCGGCTACCCAGGAGCCCACGAGGCCTACTATTCAGTATTGGCCACATAGTGTGGTTTGATCAGATCAATGGAGACAAATCTTTTTTCTTTTTTGCCGGCAAGAGGTGGAAGAAGTACTGTTCTTGTTCCTTCGACAGCCAGGAGAGGTACAGGGTTTCTGTATGATGGCCCAAATTCTTTCCCGCACTCGATCTTTTCTCTGACCAGATCTCCAACTTTAGGGATCCAGACAGGTCTTGCCGTGACTGATTTGACTTCTCCAGTGGCGGTGCTTTTTACTTGCACGCTGCTTAGTAGTGACCGGATTCATTCAGATCCTGTAAAACATCCATACGTTTATTGATATCAAATGGTTTTTAATCCGCCACTGTGCTTTCATAATCGAGATTAGGTACCCACATTCTTGTCCCAAATAGGACTTCGTAAAGAGTGACACCCCCTACAGAACTTCTTGGCATGTTGTTGAGGGCTCGTTGTATCCCATATAAGTGATTGACCCAACTACCACCCGAACCTAATACTCTTGCTGTTAAAGATTGCTTTAAGTCTCGGTTTTTCCTCTCCATGACTGAATTTCCCTCGGGATGGTACGGAGGGAGTACCGCAATGCTACACCCAAACCTTCCATGGCTTCCTTGTAAGCCCTAGAGCTAAATCCGGGTCCACGGTCAGAATGTAATGTGCCAACTGCGTAAGCCTATAAAGACTTGCAAATCTTTTATAACAGTTCGAGCGTCAGCCGAGCGCTGAGGCCATACCCATAGGAATCTAGAGCAGGAATCCACTGCCACCAGGATATACTTGTAAGTCCCATCTGATTGTAGGGGGCCGCAGTGGTCCAAATAGACACAAGCGAGTGGTCTGTCTGATATTAGTATCTGCGCCAGACGCGCCATGGTGGAACCCTTCATCTGCTGGGAGATGTCGCATTTAAAGACAAAATTCTTCATCTATTTAGTTAAACCAGGCCAGTAATAGCGCTGGTTCAATAATGAAACTGTTGCGGTAATCCCTGCGTGTGCAGAACCTAGACCCTCGTGTGCAGCTAGAATTAAACCCAATCTGTGATCCATGTTTGGTATTACTCTATCCCCCACTCCTGGAATCTGAGCATAAGGAATGTTGTTTGCATCTAACTTGTAGCAGTACTTGAGTGGAAAGCCTTTTGGTAAGGCTGGGCTGTTTTTGCGTGAAGCAATGACAGGTACCATTATCTGTCCATCTATTCTTGTTTTTGAACAAGTGATTGCAGCTATGGCAGCAGTTCATACTGCCCCCTTTGCGGCTTCATCAGCCAATGAATTCCCTTCAACGTGAACGCCATCACGTTGATGACTCAGCATGTGTATCACGTGAGCTCTTGGTAGTTCGTTTTTCAACTCAGCTACATGTTCCCATAATATTTTGTGCTTAATTGTGCCACCTTTTGAGTCTTTAAACCCATTTTGACCGCAGTAGTGAAGATACTCATTGTATGACTGTACACAATAAAAAGAATCGCACACAATCAGTGTGGGGAATTCTCGATTCGTATTTATTAGTGCCAGTAATAGGGCTTTTAGTTCTGCCAGCTGAGCCGTGCAGTCTCCTAGAGACTGTGTCTTCGTATTGCTGGGATGGAACTTGCCATCCTGCATACAACCTTTTACAATCGCACAAGCGGTGCTGTATTGCTGTTTACTTCCTATGAACGGCTGAGCAGATCCGTCAGTGTAAATGATATATTCATACTGACTTAGAGGCATTATTTCATTTGGTAAAGGATATTCTTGTTCATATTGCAGGATTGCTTGTGTTTTTAAATTAGGGTCATATCTGTATTCTACATCCATTGCAGTGAGAGAATTAGCTCATTGTATCCATCTTGGATGTAAGGCTTTAGCATTAGTAACGCTTGCCTTTGTAGCAGCCTCTAAGGCTGGTACCAGAGTTACGACAATTATTTGTTTCCCCTGAGCCAGTGCTCTTTCTCTTACTACAGCGGTCTGTACTGCTGTCAGTATTTTTTCTGTAGAAGCAAAGCTCATTTCAGCGTTTGTGTACAAGTGTGATTTGTATACTATTGGTACTTTTTCTCCTTCATTGAAGGTTTGGTAAGTGTACCCAGATTGACCCGCTATAACACAGATCACCAGGTTGCGGACATTTACTCGTGTCTGCAAGTGTTTTGAAGCTATCATGTCAGCTTGTAGGGAACAAAGGTTATTGGTGTGTTCCTGTGTCCAATGCCTAACTGAAAAATCAGGTCTTAAATCGTAGAAAGGTTTTACTTTTTCTGCGTAATCCAAAATGTATGTTCTGCCAAAATTAAAAAATCCCAAAATGGATTGTAAGTTTTTCAGCGATTTAGGAGGTTAGAGCAGCACACACTTTTCTAAAAAAGTTAGCTGCCAGGCTTTTCCCTTCACTTGATAACTCGTATCCCAAAATTAGGACATTGAGGTGGGCTATTTTAGATTTTTTAAAGTTGCATTTGTACCCCTCAGAGGCGAACCCCAAAATTATGTTGCTCACCCTAGTCAAGTGATCCTTTAAATCATCATCCGTCAGATAAATATCATCTACATAGGGCAATGCTGCTTCATCCAAATTCTGAAGTAATTCTGTTACTCTAGCGGAAAACATCCCAGGGCTATTCTTATACCCTTGGGGGGGGGAGTCGACAAAATTGACGCTGGGAACCTAGCGCAGAAAATGCGGTTTAAGACCTGCTTTCATGCGCTATATTTTGGCAGAAAAATCCATTTGAGATATCTAGTGTTGTTTTGTATTTTTTCCGCACAATGTTATTCATCAATGCGGCACTATGTGTATTCTGTACTGCAAATGTCTTTGTGCATGTGTTCAGATGTCTGTAGTCTAAAACTAGACGGTATGAATTATCGGGTTTCATTATGGGAAACAAAGGATTATTCATTGAGGAGGTGCAAGTTTCTATTACACCCTGGTATTCAAGTTGATCTAAGATCTCCCTGACCTGTTTTCTCACTTCTTGATTTATTGGGTACTGTCTCTGTGGAGTTGGACTAGGTTTTACTGGGATTATATGGTGAGGTGACTCAGTATCCTACCCAACATGGTTGGGATAAAGTGCTGGAGCAAGGGCTACCGCCCACTCCTGCGCGTATGTGTGTTTTAAGTATATTGGAACGAGGTCGGAAAAAGCTGTTAAAATTACTCTTTCTCCCTTTGGGCAATCCATAACAATTTCAGGCGGCCAATCTTTTTCAGCTAAAAGGATGTCATAGCCAAAAGTCAGGTTCTCCCAAAAGAGACCTTTAATTTTTCTGGGTTTGTCCCCCTCCATTTGGAGTGTTATCTCATGTAACCAATGTGGGACACTCACCCTTGTATCAGGTGTTTCCACCGTGATATGCTCGTTCAACTCCGCTCTCACCAGAAATTCCATCAGGTTCTGGCGAGCTATTGTTACTTCTGCTGCACTGTCTAGCATCATCAGAGCCCATTTCCCGTTCAGAAGTTGAGTCCTCAGAATTCTGGGCCTGTCTAACTTTGAGACCTGCTACTTCTTTTTAAATTGAGGTTTTGATTTTGGCTTCTCTTTTTTTTTGGAAGTATAATCTGAAGTGCGTGGTGTGTCTCTGGACTTTGTACGCTCTTCTTGTCTGTGTTCTGACCGTCCTTCCCTCTCGGAGTTTCTTGGTGAACCCTGAAAGGAACAAGAGTAATGTGTATCAGTATCTTGATATCTGTCAGTTTTTTTTATGTTATCTCTATTCCTAAGGTTGTGCCTCCTTTCTGAGGGCTCCTGTTGAGGAGACCTACCCCTGGACTGTGATCTATTCTCCCTATACTTTTGTTTTTTATTGTTATTATCCCATTTCTACTTGGAAGAATCAGGTGCTTGCTTGGTGTTATCCTTTTCAGGACCACCCATGAGTTGAGGTTTTATTGCTCTAGCTCCCAAACTATCTCTACCTAATTCAGCATAGGTGTCTTCAATAATTTTAGGTAATTCACGGTCCTGTTGTAAAGGAGTGAAATCTCTCAGGTGTTGGCATATTGCCACTGCTGCTGCCTCCCCTTTTATGTTTGCTAATATTATAGCTGATACCTGGGAAAATTACCTAATAATTTCATCCCTAAGTTCAGAGCAGGTTCTGCTCCATACTAAGGGGCCGATTCCGATTCAGGCCGGAAATCACTCCGACCGAGCCGGACCCGGAGAGATTTCTGACCGAATCGGACTCTGGCAGCCCGACCGAACGAGTACGATGCGTACGCATGCAATCGGACTCGATTCGGTCGGACTCCCATTGAAGTTAATGGGAGCCGGTCGTACAACGCGTACGCGGGCTCCCATTGACTCAATGGGTGCGAGGCGAACAAGGGCGCCCCCTACAGCGGGTACGCGTCGATGCGAATCGCGCCATACATGCACAGGTAGGGGGGACCCATGGGTCTCCCCTGTGTGCGACTCGCGCGGCTACGCATACAGGGGGGTCCGACACGGACCCCCAAAGTCCGTCTCCGACTGCCCTTTGGAGCCGGACGGCACGAGTCGGTCGGACTGCTCGAGGCGCGCATCATACTTGCCCGGCCGGGGAACGTCTCCATTGCGCGGTGCGAGTCGTGTCCGTGCGAGTCGCTCGGAGCGGTTCGGACCCGCGTACGAGTCGGTCGGCGATTTCGCGTGCGCTCGCATCGTACTCGCTCGCCCGGACGCACATACGAATCGGTCGGGAAAGAGGGCTCCGAATCCGATCCGGTTAAGCCGAATCCGATTCGGTGCCCTACCGGCCGAGATCGGAATCGGCCCCTCAGTCTATATTTGTCTTAATACGTCTGGTATTACTGCTAATGAAGGGATACCATGAGTTCTGGGATATATGGCAGCGAAAACTGTACCCCAAGTCGTGCAATCCTCTATCTGGGGAGCTATCCCTATTGGCAAGCAGATTGTTAACATTCTGGGGCATATTCACAAGAACGTGTGATAACCACCGCAAGTTTAGCTTAACGCAACTTTGCACATTGCAGTCCATCGCGGGAAAACAACGCCGTGTCAACGTAGCATTCTCAACATGGCGTCACCATGCGATAGTCCCGCGATAACGCATCAAATGACCGCGTTAAAAATAACGCGACGCCGAAAAAATGTGAAACACCAACGCGAATAAAGTTGCGATGAGGCCAACCTCGAAAAAAAAAACAGCGACAACCAGCAATAGGCCTGCAATTCCCACGTGTCTGGCGGTTAAATGCACCATAAAAGCTGAACAAGAAAAACACACCATAAACAAATCAAACTGCGCAGCAACATGGATGCACCCGGAACGAGTGCCCAGGTCAACGTGAACCCCACAAGCCCCACAGACCACCAGCAAGGAACCTCGGGGTCGGGGAAGGCCAAGGAGAAGAGGAAGAGGAAGACGGGGTACAGTCCGCAGGAAAACCCTATTGTCGACACGGAGGTGACAGAGCACCAACAACAACTGTCTGTCACCACCACCGTGTCATTGGCAATACAGATGGAAAAATGGCATCCCATTGTGAATGCAGTCGGATTGTGGAGGAGGCCAAGATGCGCTGGCACGATGTCAAAAGCCAAACCAAACAGAAACCTGCTGCCAACAGGAAGGCGGCAACGGCGAATGGAGGTGGGAGTTCTGTGCCACAGGAGGAGCTGGAGCAAATGGTGGCCACAGTCATTACTGTGGAGACGGTGCAAGGAGTCTGGAGTCCGGAACCTGCTCGCCATGACCTGACACAACATCAACAGGGTGAGTAACGAACAGGGACTGGGGGACGGGCACAATGGCACACATGCACAACGACGTGTAGCACACCGCATACCCACAATGACCCTGGGTCATGTCCCTGATCCCCGTGGCACACTGCAGCACACATACAAACATCAAGTAGGCCCCCGTACACCATGTGCCCGAAGGGGTCCCACCCCACACAACACCAATTCCACAACACACACATGCACCAGTGCGAAACACAGCAAAGATGCGTATGCGAGAGCCACATTGACAACGCAAGTGACACCACATGACGAGCAGCATGGCCGGAGTACAATCACCATGACACTGTGCACGCCACAAGACTGAGGTGGCTGAGTTGGACCACATCCGGAAAGGAGCAGGTCACACTCTGACACATCCACGTGCACAAACAACCACTGACGTCAACAACACATCTGCAGCCAAACAATGCATAAGAGTACAAAAACCGTCCAAGAGCACAAATGACCCAAGTCGCCAACATCACAGCACCTTAAAAGCACAAAAGCCAAAGGCACACCGCCTCCAAGGGATAAGGGGCAGCAAAATCACAGCTGCAGGTGTGACTCTCACACAATGCAGCACACACACATAGCAATGACAGCACATCCACATGGACGACAATGTGGTACACAGTGCAACACTAACACTGCAGAACAGAGGACACAACTGGGTCCGCCTGTGTGTAGAAAATGGCCAATCACATCTGACATAGCAGGAAACTGTGAGATGCAAATGTACGTGTACAACCTCACCTACGTCATGTAGTCCAAATGTCCACTGTCCCGCATCAAATAGTCCGCCCCTCCCAAACAGTCACAATGTACATTGTCATGCAGTCTGTATGTAAACTTGAACAATGCGGCAACATACATGCCAACACAATGTCAACAAGCATCTCCCCTTCACATTGCAGAGGGACAAACAACACCTCCAGCAGAGCAGACCAGACAACTCTACAGTGATGCAGAAGAGGACCTCCACACTTCCGACACCGACGCCCCACAACAGTCCATGGACATCTTAGGCAATCGACCTCCAGGAGCAGGGCAGCACCGCTGCATCGAGGATACCCCACCCCCTGCACAGACAACACAGCTGGACGCACCCACCACCCCGGCTGGCTCCCAGCAGCCCACCGAAGCACCCATCGCATTCCAAGGCCAGGTGTCAGACTGCCAGAAGGGGGTGGCCGAACATGTGCGGGTGGGGTACTACCTCATGGAAGCCGAACTAGATCACATACGTGGGTGTCTAAGTCCCATCAGGGACCACCTACACTCGCCAACGGAGACCCACACTGCGACAGAGACACATGCCTTTGCACATTTCCAGTACTGAACCACACCCAGAGCCACAGGATAATCATCCACACCCCCACGCTGGACTGGCGTACGCCAGCCCAGTTCACTCCTCTTACGTATTGAGTGGGGGACGACAAAGCTACATGCGGTGACATGGCTGCGTCCTCTGTATATGGCACAATGTAATGTTGTAGGGCCCGGGGCACAAATGCATACATCTTGAGCACACGGACACACTCAGATAGTTCGTTGAACTGGCTACGGGCACGTACGCTCGACACCTTTATTGGCATGGTCACATGTACAGTGACGCATGTGCTGGATGTGTGTGGGGTCAGTGTAAGCCAGCCCTCATGGAGTCGTTGGTGCTGGCAACAACTTGAACAGTGATCACAATTAAAGCGGAAACAGAAAACACCAGCATAACAGAAACAACTGTGAACCATCATGGTGGTAGCCGGAGAAAGTACAGTGTTCACCCAACATGCAAGCAGAATGGTCCATGATTTGTGGTGCATTGAGTTAGTGGCACCTGAAGAGCTGAGCAGGGAACAAGCTGATGATGGCACCAACGACTGGTGTGAGCAACTCTGATAGTCTGGCAGTAAGACACTTCCGACTCTGGTACCTGTTGTTTGGAGTTGGTCCTGGCGGTGGTGGCGTGTGCATCCTGCGGTGATGCGACGTCCGGGCAGGCCAGGACTCGATTTGATGTTCGAGCCCAGGTGGGCTGCAGTTGAGGCTGGAGGCAGCGGACAGCGCAGGGCCACAGACACATGGCCTTCAGTTCACCCCGGAACTCCTAGTTTCCAAGCGTACCTGCCGGAAACTAGAGAAGAAATGGCACAGTGAAAAGACACCGGACAGCCACGCAGCCCACAAAGACGCCATCCGTAACCACCACCACCTCATCAGGTCCGCCAAGAGAATCTCCTTCAAAGACCGCCTCGACAACAACGCACACAACAGCAAGGAGCTCTTCAACATCGTGAAGGAACTCTCCAACCCCAGCTCCAACACCAACGACATCCCACCGTCGCAAGCCCTGTGCGATTCCCTCGCCACCTTCTTCCACCGCAAGATCGCCGACATCCACGACAGCTTCAACACCCAGACAGCCCCAACTAAGATCGATGCACCAGACCCGCCGCACACCATCGACCACAACCCCTTGCCAGCCTGGGCCAGCGTGAACATGGATGACACCATCAAGACCATGAGCACGATACACTCTGGCTCCCCGTCAGACCCTTTCCCGCAACACATCTTCAACAAAGCCAGCAGCTCCATCGCACCCCACCTGCACAACATTATCAATCTCTCCTTCGAGACCGCAACCTTCCCAGAGAGCTGGAAACACGCAGAGATCAACGCCCTACTAAAAAAAACCAAGGCGGACCCGAGAGACCTCAAGAACGTCCGGCCCATCTCCCTGCTTCCGTTCCCAGCCAAGGTCATCGAGAAGATCGTCAACAGACAGCTAACCCGATACCTTGAAGAAAACAGCATCCTGGACCCATCCCAGTCAGGGTTCCGCAGCAACCACAGCACTGAGACTGCCCTCATCGCCGCCACCGACGACATCAGGACCCTGCTGGACAACGGTGAGACCGCAGCCCTCATCCTGCTGGACCGCTCCGCCGCCTTTGACACTGTCTGCCACCGCACTCTACGCGCACGCCTCCACGACGCAGGGATCCGAGACAAGGCCCTGGAATGGACCACCTCCTTCCTCGCCGGCAGAACCCAGAGAGTCCGCCTCCCACCATTCCGATCCGAAGCCTCCGAGATCATCTGCGGCGTACCCCAGGGATCATCCCTCAGCCCGACACTGTTCAACATCTACATGGCCCCGCTCGCACGCATCGCCAGACAGCATGACCTCAACATAATCTCCTACGCCGACGACACTCAACTGATCCTCTCCCTCACCAAGGACCCCCTCGCCGTCAAATCCAACCTCCATGAAGGAATGAAGGCCGTCGCCGATTGGATGAAGATCAGCCGACTAAAGCTGAACACGGACAAGACAGAGGTCCTCATCCTCGGCTCCAACCCCTCAGCCTGGGACGGCTCCTGGTGGCCAACGACACTGGGAGCAGCCCCTACACCCACCGACCACGCACGCAACCTGGGAGTCATCCTCGACTCAACGCTCTCCATGGCCAAGCAAGTCAATGCAGTCTCCTCCTCCTGCTTCAACACCCTCCGCATGCTTCGCAAGATCTACAGGTGGATCCCGACAGATACAAGAAGAACAGTCACCCAGGCCCTCGTCAGTAGCAGACTTGACTATGGGAACGCCCTCTACGCGGGAGCCCCGGCCAAGCTCATCAAGCGACTGCAACGCATACAAAACGCCTCCGCACGCCTGATCCTCGACGTACCACGCCACAGCCACATCACCCCCCACCTGAGGAACCTGCACTGGCTCCCCGTCGACAGGAGAATCTCCTTCAAACTCCTCATCCACGCGCACAAGGCACTCCACAAGACCAGCCTAGCCTACCTCAACAGACGACTCTTCTTCTACGTCCCAACCACCAGCTCCGCTCCGCCGACCTCTCCCTCGCCACCGTCCCTCGCATTCGAAGAACAACCACCGGCGGCAGATCCTTCTCCCACCTTGCCGCCAAGACCTGGAACACCCTTCCACTCAGCCTACGACAGACCCAAGGCCTGCTGACCTTCAGGAGGCTACTCAAGACCTGGCTGTTCGACCAGTAGCGGCACCCCCCCCCCTTTTTTTCCACAGCACCTTGAGACCCTCGCGGGTAAGTAGTGCGCTCTACAAATTCTGTGATTGATTGATTGATTGATGACCCCCAGTCCATCGACCCAGAGGCCATCCAATATGCTATCAGACAGGGGCCATGACTTGAGCTGCACAGAGTTAGTGGCCCCGGATGCACTGCGGCCGGCACAGGCACAACGCCACGGGACAGTGACTTGCGGTGCAGTGAGATAGGGCCACGCGAGGTGAGCGGTTCCTCGTCGATGTCGAAGGTGAATGTAGCGGAGGTTTGCGGGGGACAGTGGAAGGTGTCCTCCAGGGCATGATGCAGAGGGCAGAAGGCGGCCGAAAGCGGCACATGGAGGAGTGGAATGCTACTGCCTCGTTTTTGCCACAAAAGTCAGTATCACCGACATGATGATGAAGACAAGCCCCAGTCCACAGACTCAGTCGCCACCAAAGTTCAACCAGAAAGTGTCCATGAATGTCGGGGAACAGACTTAGTGGCACCAGAGCTGAAAGGGAATGCAGTCTGCGATGAGGCCAGTACAATGATGTCAAACCTGCCATAAATGATTCATGACTGAATTCCCAATGTGTGACCTACTCTACCACAGTGTAGGCCGAATGCGTACACATCAAGGGCCCACAGACACGTGTGGTTGGGATGCCACGCACATACTTTGTGTCACCACATCGAAGGGAGTATAGTGATATAAACTCTGAATTGATATGTGTACTCGGCCATTGTGTAATCAAGACTCAGTTCCAAATGTGTGACCTACTTGACTGCAGTGTAGGCCGAAAGCAGTAGTCAGCAAGGGACCACAGACAGGTGTAGTTCGAATGCTATGCACAGAGTTGGTGGCACCACATCGAAAGGAGTACAGTGATATAAACGCAGCCATAAAGTGTGTACTCTGCCATTGCATAATCAAGACTCAGTTCCAAATGTGTGACCTACTTGACCGTAGTGTAGGCTCGAGGCAGTGGTGGAATACGTCAACGAAAAAGGAGTAAAGCGGGCCTGTGTCGCGGAGGCCGTGATGGTCTGAGGAGGCTGCCAAGGTCGCGGGCTTCGGGCTTGGAGCTTGCGCCGGCACGTGGTGGGCCCTCTTTGACACACGCCGGTGTCGGCAGGTGAGCAGTGAGGCCTGGCTGCACAGGGGCGGGCATGACGGGTCTGGGGACCAGCGGCCCGGGGTGCAGCAGGCACACAGGATCGCAGCCCACACCGCTTACAGCGACGGCATCGGCCTCGTGGCGGGGTGGGAGGCGCCGCCCTGGCAGACACGTTGGGCATTCCGGAAGTGAACCACGCTCAGAGCTACGTGCTTTTTATTCACACCCCTACGCTGGCCGGGCGTACGCCGGGCCAGCCCACTCCGCACACGCTTACAGGGGGGGACGTCACAAGCTACATTTCCGCGATCTTCCCCACTAGCTGGGGTGACATGGTTGCGTCCACTGTCCACTACACTCCAAACACCAGCAGTGCATGTAGACATGGCTATGTCTGTGGTCTGCATACTGCAGTCTGTCCAGCACATCTCCTCCACACTTGGCATTGTGTACATACTCATTCATGGGTCACTTGCCTCCTTCGCACATGCCTGGTTCCCACCTCTCCCCACATTCCGGTATTGTGTGCCTGAGGTGCCATGCCGTTGATGGCTCATGTACATGGCTAACCAAGGTTGCCACAGTAAGTTGGGCTGTCGTGTCTGGTGGGGGGTATGTTGTTTGGCATGTTGTATGTGATTTTGTGACGTGTGCAGTGCCAGAGTTGTGAGTTACATGATTGTGGGGTTGAGGTGTGTGGTGTGTTCATTTGGTACTTGTCAATGAGCAGTGCATTCCCATGGGTGCCATCCTGAAAGCGCTGGTTGATGTTGGACTGTCGGAAGATGAAGGGATCATGCAGACTGCCTGGGTAGTTGGCTATGACATTGGTGAGGAGTCCCCTGTGGTCCACTATTGCCTGCACGTTGATGGGATGCGTGTGCTTTCTGTTGTGATAATTGTGTGCGGTGTTGGCAGGGGGCACAAGTGGGACAAGTGTGCAGTCGATTGCCCACGACACGTGCGGGGATCCAGCAATGGCGTATAGTCCTTGCTTGGTCTCCAGCTGTTCCTGCGCATTGTGGGGGACATATGGGTGCTGGGGTCCCTACCTGGTGAGGGCATCCAGGACAGGTGTGAGGAACTTGGATGGGGCTGGCTGTGAGACTCCTCCGACTCGGGCGGTTGTTGTTTGGGAGGATACCAGAGGCCAACAGGTGCAGCACAGCCAGCAGCTTTGTCTGCGGAGGGATGTTGGTTGTCCGCTGTGTTGGTACCGTCAGCCTGTGGGCAATGATGTTCAGGATGCGGAGGATGGTTGTCCTTTTGGGCCTGTAGTGGGCATTGGCATTGTCTGGTGTTAGGTCTGTGGGTCTGGTGCATTTCCTGAAGGTCCGCTGTCGTTGTCTGCGCTGCCTCTGTGGTGGTCCGGGAGGAGGGACGGGGGGTCCGTTGGGGGGGTGGCGGTCCAGGGGGTGGTGGCGGGGGGTGTTGTTGCCCTCTCGGGGCTCCGGGGTGCATGGTGAGTGGCTCCATGGCATCTGTTGTTCTTCAGGTGTGGCTGTGGGCTGGGCTCCCTTTTCTTGTGCAGGTTGACGTCCGACTTTGCACCAGGTCAGAGCAGGTGTTAATTTCCTGCTGGTAACGCGCCGTATCGCCTGTTTTGTGTTCCTATCGCCGATGTGGCTGGTCGTTGAGAATGTTGCGTTGTGGTGTTGTCGCGGCTTTTTGCTCGGGAACACCTACTCTGCATCTCATTAGCGTTAGTTGCTGGGTTCATCTGTGGCGATGTTTTTTGTGACTGCTTTCGCAGGAAAACTGGTGTTGTGGGCTGTTAGCACCAGCTTGTGAATGGGGCGATAAATTTAGGGTGACTTTGGGTGCGTTAAAGTGCCGATAACTCAGCGATAGCTCCTTGAGAATATGCCCCTCTGTGTTTTTCTTGAGGGCTTGTGTGTGGAAATACTGCCTCCAGCTGTGGTACTTTTTGAGCTATCCAGAATGGCATTTGCTCACGTTTAGTGGGCATTTTACCCATAACTGCGTGTAGCGTTTGTGGTGTAATTTTAGTTGTAGATTCCTGAATTTGTCCTGTTTGTGTAGCCCTTGTTGGCTGAAGTGTGAGTGTTCTCATCACGAAATGTGTCAGTTTTCTGTAAAGTTTAATTATTTCTTTATGAAGTAGACGTAAGTCTGCTACTGGCATTGAGTCATTGTCTGGATGCAGTGTGTAAGCCACAAGGACTGGCCAAGTGGCTCCATCTCTTCCGAGCAGACCTAGTCTTACTTTGTCTTTTGTGTGGGGGAGAGTGCCTTTAAACCAGTTTATGTGCTCCTGGTAGGTGAGCGGAACTTCAATGTCCTCATACGGACAGTATTCATCTGATGTTTCATCTTCAGTGTAAGAATGAAATGTCTTTGATTGTGCATCTGCTGGTGGGAATTTAACCCATGAATAGAATACCTCTGTTATATATGATTTGTGTGCCTCAATCACGAATGTGACTGTCCCACCCCTAGCTGAGACTCCATAGTCTGCTAGTTTTAAAGTAAGGGCAGTTCTGACATTTTCTGAAATGTTGATTTCCCATTCTAGTTCTTCCTCAACACCCGCACCCGCACGTAGTGCTGGGGCAACGTCGCCTTCTTCAATCATTGTTGAAAAAGCTTCAAGGAAGAGTTTCAAGGAAACTGAGAAGGTTTTATGCACAATAGGAACAATGTGTCCTTCAAGCTTGATAAACCTACAGCCAATACATAGGATATGCCTACTCAGCTGTGGCGGATAGTACCCTTTCCACTCCAGAAGTCTCTGGGGAAATGTGAGTAGGGGTCTCTGAGAAAAAGCACGACTGAACTACTCAGATTTGACCGTTAAATGAGTACTAAACCAACGTTGGCGGCTCCATGTCGTGTAGTTCCTATAAACCTATATAGGATCTACGCGTTTAGACAACATACACTATAGGATTGGTTTCCGGACTGATTCTAGACACCCCCACCGGGTATGTTGGCCTGTATACCAGCTAGCTCACAGTGCCACTAGAAACCCCTCTTACCAAGGAGAGAATAGTTCTTGGCAACTATCGAACATGACAACCCTGATCCCTCAGGATCGTGGAAACAGTGCTATACTTCTCGCTCAGTCACTCGTGCTCACTTCGTCTCAGAGAGATGCACTGAATAAACGGTAGGGATGTTTTTCAATAAGCATTTATTGAACCAGCGTCATTCTAGTGTAAAATAGGTGTGCTGAAACAACCATTAGACAGTAACAGATATAAATGATTATAAGCACTAACAGAGTAAAAGGATAGTAGATTTCTACCATCATGCTAAAACAATGAATACAGGCAAGTATATAAAATACATGACAGTAATAAATGCGTACTCCTACGATGCTACCCTAACTAGATGTACCTAAGTGTACCTAGCATGTATGTAGGTGTAAAAGCCAAGAATCCCTCTAGGATAAAGTCAGCCCCATTACCTGAAGTGAGAGACTGTGGGACCCTGTCTTGGTCTCGAGATGGACACCCCGCAAGGGATGTCAGACCACTGCGAGCTTGAGTGTCTGCATGCAGGAACCTCAGCGTCTCGCGTCAGTGTGTCAGCATGCAAGTCCTTTTCTCCTCTGACTACCTCAGCAAGATATGGTGTTTATATACCCAAAGTGGTACCCTCAGGGGTTCTACCTTGCTGTGTCATGTTGGAATTAGGATGACGCAAGGAATGGCCCTTGTACATTATGCAGGAGATGGTAGTCCTGCTGAGTTTCCAAGAATCCTCATGCATAATGGATGAGGCTAGTTTTCAGGGAAAACCCTACATCCTGTAAGCAGTACTGTAACTGGGGAAAAGGTCAGTCCCAAGAAACGTTATGTAGTGTAATGGTAGGGGAGAATATAGGTGAAAGGTTAGGTGACTACCTGAGCCTATATTGGGGTACCTAAATAGAACATAACAGCAGGCTGGGTGGGAGGAGCTGGACCCAGCCCCACTTACACTTGAATAGGCTGTGTCCTATCTCTACACAAAGGGCTTCATACCTCCTGTATTTAGTCTGGAACCAGGGCCAGGAAGTCAGGGCATCTGTGCACTTCAAAAGCATGCCTCTAGAAGCTTCTCCCCACTTCAAAGGCACAACTGTGTATAAAAGAAGGACCTCAGATACCCACTCTTCATGACACTTCTGGATCTATGGATACTCTGCCAGGAAGAAGAACTGCTGTGCTGCTACAAAGAATGCCACTCTGCTGGACTGCTGCTCTAAAGGAACTGCTGCCTTTCTGTGCTGACCTCTTGCCTGCGGAAGGACAATTAGACCTGCAACTTCATCTTGAATCCAGGACCTCAGAGTGACTCCAAAGCCTAGTCTGCTGGCCTCCTGATCTGAGCCTCAGGGTTATAAAAGACTCCCCAGCCAGCTCATGGATCCCGCTGCATTGAGTTCCTGCCCCCCAAATGATGCTTCTCAGGTCCTGGATCTTTGGTGTTGCTCACAGGCTCCTAAACCAGCTTTTGGGCTCTTCAGGATGGCGAATGGGCCCGTTCACAACAAGACAGTGCGGCTCGCACTGAAATCCAGAGTGAGGCACCACCAGCCAGTCTCTTTGCACAGCAGCATAGATAGCCCGCGGGGAACCGCCACGTGAAGCTCCAGGCCACCTATCCGCTACAACCGGCCTGCTCTTGGCACCATGCCGACAACTGCCCGCAACGCTCTCCTTGCTCTCTGCGACCCTCTCCAATGCAAATAGGTTTCTTGACACAAAACTTGAGAAGGCAAAACTTCAGCTGGACTAATCTGGGACTATATTCAACTTGTGCTCCATTGCTGTTGGCCTGAACTTTCGACTTTTACCCGGGCCAGCGTGACCAGAGAGCCGCGGTTGGCGCTTTCTGCTTTTAGGTGCTATTTTACACTTCATTCTTTAAAAATTCATAATTTCGGTTCCACTGATTGGATTTTTGGCATTTTGGTCTTGTTTTATTTATTTAATTTTTGTGTGGTGTTTTCACTGCTTTACTGTTTGAAGTGTTCCACAACTACGTTACACATTGCCTCTAAGTTAAGCCCGACTGCTCTGTGCCAAGCTACCTGGTGGTCGAGCACAGGTTAATTTGGGATTTGCTTGTGCCTTATACTGACAGGGATTGAGGTTGCTGCTTGACCAGGGCTCACTACCCAGTCAACCAGTAACCCAATTTCTTACATTCGTGGTCAGCAACTTGTGTTTGTGCAGTGCCATACAGTAATTTGATGTGCACTACCATCCCATATCTAAGACCAATTTGAGTTTAAATTCTCCTTGAATGGCTTCATTTTCTTTTTCCAAATTCTTCCTGACTGCTCAGTCTGAAACCACACCTGCAAGGATTCGAGCTGGCAACATGGATGCCTACACTGTTACCCTGCTCAAGGAGTTCTGCAAGGAGAAGGGACTTACAGCAAAGAGCACCACCAGGAAGGTGGAGCTACAAAAGCCACTGAGGGCCTGGGCAGAAGCTCATCAGTCAGTGGTTGAAACCACAAAAGGGGATGATATGATAGAAGGACAAGGCCTCCCTGAGATACAGCCTGCAGTTGAGGGTGTTGGCTTGACCCCTGGAGTGGAGCCCCCGGGCAGGGCATGGAGCAGTGTGTCTTCCCGCAGCATGCCCCAGAGGAGCTGGTGGAGAGGAAGGAGGAGAGAGACTACAGGCTAGAGATGGCCAGACTCAGGATGGAGGAAAAGAAACTGCCCATGGAGACAAAGAAGGCTGATGCTGAGAGGGCCTTGGCAAAGGAGAAGGCTGAGGCTTAGAGGGCCTTGACAAAGGTGAAAACTGAGGCTGACAGAGCCATGGAGGAGAGGAGTATAACCATGGAGAAATGGAGAATGGTCCATTAGCTAAGTTTGAGAGAGCTGGACATCAGAGCTAAGCAGGTGGAGTCCAGCAATAATGTCCAGAGTACCTACAGTGACCTTTGGAGACAAGAGGGTCCATATTCCTAAAGGTCTGGTGCCTGACTCTGACCTAGGAGACGATATGGACAAGTGTTTTGAGGCTTATGAGATTGCCTTACAGATGCACAAGTCCCTGAAGAGGATTGGGATGTTAGTCTGTGGAGGCATATCCCTAGTGAAGGGAGGGACACCCTGTTGGCACTAGAGAAGGGGGACAGGATGAGGTATTCTTCCATGAAGGAAGACCTTGTCAGAAAGTATGGCCTTACTCCAGAGAAGTATAGGCAGACGTTTAGGGACAGTCAGAAACTGTCCCAACAGACCTGTGTAGATTCCTTTTGCAAGCCTCTGAATGGTTGGGTGAAGGGCAACAAAGTAAAAGATTATCAAGGGTTGTATGATTTGATTGAAAAGGAGCACATGTCCAGTCTTTGATTTGCTGCTCTGCGCCAACTCCTGATTGATAGTAAGGTCACTGACCCTAGAAGCTTGCTAAGGAGGTGGACCAGTGGCTCAGCACCAGGGTCTAAAACAAGGTACCTGGGAGTGACCCCAAGAACGGTGGTCCAGTTTCCCCACAGCAGAATTAGGGGGAGCTCAAGGGAGACACAGACAGATCGCAGAGTAAGGGGGGGAGGAAATGGTTCCCATGCCCCTTCTGAGAACAGGGAGGAGGTTCTCATGGGCAGTGGCCCAGGGCACCCAATTTCCAACCTTGCTGCTTTTATTGTTCCCAGCTAGGACACAAACAGGGGGACTCTGTCTGTCCAAAGAAACCGCCCACTGATAGGTCCTCTACAAAGGTGGCCAATATGGCCTTAGGGATAAGCAGTCCACTGGGGCAGGTCATAGACCATGCCATAATCTCCCTTAGCTGGTAGATAGGCTCCATGGGGAGAGCTGCTGATTCCTGAGGGTGGGAGTCGTCACTTCCATCAGGTGATAGTGAATGGGTCCCAGTCACTGCACGGAGTCACTGCACGGAGGGATACCGGGGCTAGCCAGACCATGGAAGTGGAAATGCTAGTGTCCCCAGAGCAGTACATAGACCAGATGTGTAGGGTAAGTCGGGCCCATGTGCAGGACTGTTTCCGGTTTATGGCTCTGGTATGCCTGGAGTGGGGTGGGGAGGTGACGCAGAGAAGGGTCATAATTAATCCCCAGATCCCATAGACTGAATTCTGGGGAATGAGTTGGCGCCTGTGTCAACAGAACTTGAAGGGCTGGCTGTCCAGGGTACCCTGACAGTTCAGTTTTCTAGGGGTACCACTCCCAAGCAGAGGGTATTGGAGCCCAGATGGAAGGGCAGGGTGAGGGAGGACTCACCTCTATCTCCTTTTCAGCCTCAGGGTACAGACCCTGGGCTGATTTCCCAGTCTAAGGATACCACCCCTGAATTGGTGGGAGGTAGAGTAGAAGTAGGGTGCAAAGCACCCGGGGCTACCGCCCCCCACTCTGAGAAACCTCAGAAGTCAGAGAACCCTGGATGGCCTGGGGCTTGGCTCTTGGCACTGACAGCTGTCAGTGGCCTCTGTTGGTTGTTGTCTTTATGGGCAGAGTTTTCCTTGGGTTAGGGACAGAAGTCTGATCCAAGGGGTGGAATTGGCCAATTCACTTTGTTGGCCATGGTGCCCCTACATAACAGGGCCTTCATCTATGTACTATCCCCTAAGCAGGAAAGTCCATCACGGTTTTGATCAGTCTACCCTGGCCTTTGGCTGGAGGGAGGTCGTGTTGGACTTGGCCCTTTCTGTAGGGTTGTCTCTAGACCTTTAGCATTCCTTCTACTATTTTTGCTGAATTTGTTTTTGTTGGCCTTAGGACTCTCTGCACTTTACCGCTGCTAACCCATGCTAAAGTGCTTGGGCTATCTCAGCTAAACACAGTAACATTGGCTTATACCTAATTGGCATATTTAATTCACTTATATGTCCCTAGTAAATTGGCACTACATGGGCCCAGGGCCTGTTCATTAAATGCTGCTAGTGGGTCTGCAGCACTGATTGAGTAGCCCATTTAAACATGTCTCTGGCCTGCCATTGCAGCCTGTGTGTGCAGTTTTTAACTGCCATTTCCACTTGGCAAAAGAAATCTTTTTGCCAGGCCCAAACCTTCCTTTTTTATACATATAAGTCACCCCTAGGGCAAGCTTTAAACAGCCCAGAGGGCAGGATGCAATGTATTTTAAATGTAGAGCATGTACATTTACATTTTACATGTCCTGGTAGTGAAAAACTCCTACATTAATTGTTCACTACTGCAAGGCCTATCTTTCTCATAGGATAACATTCGAGTTGCCTTAATACATTTTATAAGTGTGATTTCCAAATGGGAAGAGCTAACCAGTTATTGTTTGGTGTCTCTAGTATCACAATTTAAAATTCTAACTTATGGTTAAGTTGGATTTTAAATTACAATTCTGAAAATGCCACTTTCAAATGAACAGTCCAGCCCAAACTGCCAGGCCCTCTCTGGACCGGAAACAAGCATCCTAGGACCAGTTTCGGGGAATCACCCCTCATCAGCCAGGATAGCCTGAATTCTAGTGGTATGGCGAGTGCTGTTGCAGGGTGATCTTATCACTCTTTAAATATGCTATCTAAAATAATAAGACACACGTGTGAGATGCAGGAACTGAGTCTGAGTGGCACCGTTTATTCAGAAACAAAATGAAAAGAGACACATCTCTAGTCAAAAATAACTCTAAGCAATCTAGTAAGTAACAGGTGTCAAAGACTCATTTTAGATGAAGAGCAAAAATATGCAATCTAGTAAGTTCTAAAATCATGGTAAAGCAAAGGAAAGTAAGAGAGAGAGAGAGGAAATGAATTTCAAAATACAATAAGCATTATAG
Source organism: Calotriton arnoldi (assembly GCA_963921515.1). Taxonomy (NCBI): domain Eukaryota; kingdom Metazoa; phylum Chordata; class Amphibia; order Caudata; family Salamandridae; genus Calotriton; species Calotriton arnoldi. The sequence continues at coordinate 42,245 of CAWUFW010006040.1, read as the reverse complement.
CCTCAGCCAAAGATGCTAGATAAGATGGCTAAGGGGGAATACACATGCGTCATGACCCATGGGATCACTTGTGCGAGGTAGTCCGTAGAATGGACTGAGGGCAGCTCTTTTATACTCCTTTAATGAGGAACTATTGACCGCAGTCCTCTGGCCACTTCTTGGAAATATTAGGAACACAGAAGTGACACTACATTACAAAAGTTTACCAAAAGGTCACTTGATGTTTGACCGTAAATTATAATGAAATTGAACATTTATCGAAAATTATTTGCGTCACTTCTCGGAAACTTTTTATAAAAAAGCAGAAGAATACAAAAGGTTAGAAGTCACTTTTAATTTCTAAAGCTGTGGAAAGTTCCAGTTGGCCCCCACTCCTTACTCTTAGCCAATTTTGTTCTTCTAAATGACAGAAACATCCTGTCATTGCTACATCATGATGTTCAGAAAGATGTACACGAAGAGGTCATAGGAGAGATACATCTGAGTATACAGGAGGGCATGGGGCCTACTGCCTCTGTAGACGCTCAAGGCAGTGTGGACAATTTTAACACAACCCTGTCTGTGGGCTGGCACGGACAATTGAGATTCTTATGCTTCAGATGTGGACAGAATGGGCCTGGGGCACTATATGGTAAAAACTAGACCCTGCTTCATACCCTCCTCTTGTTCATTCTTGAACAAAATTCTTACAGCATACCTTGTAGGCCCTCCTTCTAGTTGGTGTTTCCCAGGGGTGTCATTCACATTGGAACATTGGCACATTTGGAACATTGGCTCTCCTGCGTATTCCTTAACTATATATACTCTCCTTCAGGTATGTCAATGAGGGATGTATATGGTATCTGTGTAGGTGATGGTGGATCCATATTTAAATCCTATCTTAGTTAGTATCTACGTGGTGAGCTGGGGGGCTATTGACCTGGCACTGTGTAATGGTAGCAGATTGTATGACTAAACAACTACTGCCTAAACCACGACTTCCTAAACCACGAAAGCTAAACAACGTACAATCCTTAACCACTAGTTTTTTTACAACGACTTCCCAAACAACGAAAATACTTTAAATTCCCCATTACTAATTGACGCCAGTCTGTTCTCTTTAATAAACATGTTCAAGCTGTGCCCATCAGCGAGCACAATCAAGCAGAGTGAGATGAAAGGCTGTGCTTATCTTCTTACGCACCTAACAAGTGTCGAACAAAAACACGTCAAGCTGTGCCCCTCTGCGCAAAAACAATCAAGGACAGTAGACTCTTAAGGCTGAAATAAATTTAAACCAGGACCAAAGCCAAACCACTTCTTTTTTTACACCGACTTACTAAACCACTCAAATTAATTAATTGCCATGTTACTCGAATCTACCACTACGTTCAAATCTACACTAGATTGAAACTTGATAAAAATGTATTTAAATTAAACAACACTTCTTATTTTTACTATTTTTATTAAATAAACTTTCTATTTACAATCTTTTATTCATTTTTTAAAAATACACACGAACTTACAAAGATACAGTAATGTACGGCAAAAAACTATAAAATATAATTCCATCTTTTTTCTCACACAAAATAAAATTATTAAAAAACGGATTCCAAAACATATTTTCATTTTTTAAAAGAATTGACTCATATAAAACATTTAATTAACGTCCATCCACCCTTTTGTGACCATTTCATCTGTGAAAACCAGATAGGAACAGTCGCATCGAGCACAGTTCTAATTCGTATTATTCAAAAACAAACCTACAGTGCCATCTACTGGCCTAACATTTTAAATTGGTTACAGGACTACGTAGTTCAGGACTTCGTGGTTCAGGACTTCGTGGTTACAGGACTTCGTGGTTACAGGACTTCGTTGTATGTGATTCTTCGTTGTTCACACTTCGTTGTTCACGTAAGTCGTTGTTCACACTTCGTTGTTTAGGATGTTTCCCATGGTAGCAGGCTGCATTTAGTGTAGTCCTATTGTTGTGACTTCTACTACTTCTATAAGTGCTAAGTTATCCCCATTCCCCTTTCTATCCTTCTTCCTATATATAGGCTTTCTGAATGTTCCCTATTCCTACATAATTCATACCTACTAATTTACTATCAGTATTTTTAGCAAAATGACAGAACAACTGCACGGTACAACAGAGGAGCAACAGCACACCGAAAACCGGTAACAAAACATTTTTAGAATGGCAGACAGCCATGAAGGTATCCAGTGAAAGTTCAACAAATCAGTGGCTGTGTCTGCTATGGCACCTCCTCCAGCAATCTTTTTCTTTTCTATGTTGTTCAAGTCCTTGATGGCCTTGGTGATGGAGCCATTTTCTTCATCGTTGGCAATGTGCAGCACAGACTCCCTATCCGAAGGCATACCCTCCTCTTGGTGCTTTGAAGCCAGCGTGCATTCGCCTTCATCTGGAACATATGTCTTTAAAGGCTGTCCACCCAAAGTACTCAGCATGCCGCCGATGTTGGTGGTGCAAGGTAACAGAGCCAGTCAATTGATGGGCATGGATGAGGAAGATATTGGCTGTAGGAACGACCAGGGAGACTTTGTGCATTGCTCTAGTGAGCACAGGCTGCTCCATCGAGGAGGCTGTTGGAGATAGAGACGTTCTCCGCAGGCCCAGTAGAAATCCATTAGGCTGGAGGTGCCATATTGCATGTCCAAATTATAGATGGTGCTGTTGCATCCAGAGTTGCATCCAACAGGTACCGTGCCATTCACTAGAAAACAGAGAAAAGGTGACTTTAATTTGCAATCTTTTTATAAGTTTGGACATTTTCTCCCCACCCCAAGTAGACTTCCAGTCTATCCCATCTTCATAATCTTAGTCTACCCTATGCGGCCCTAAGGACACTGCTCTATACCTCAAGTAACCTGGGTCACTCCATTTGTCATGGACGTAACTGTGTGCAAATAAGCATAAAGCAGTTCTATTTTGGCATGGGCAATGTAGGGTGTGGGGCAAAGAGCTATTACAGTCTGATGGTGATCTTGTTATCATAAACCCATTGTTCCTACCAAAAGCTACACTAAAGTCGACATCAGGAACTCCTATCTAAAATATCTTTGTTACCTCCCCTTCTATTCTGGAATTGTCAGTGATAACCTTGTGCATTATTGGGGCGTGGTCCCACACTGTTGTATTTACAAACACTTCAGAGATGTTGGTCTCAATAATATGAACTTGCCCCTGTATTCTGTAGAGGAACAGGTGTAGGAGATATTCTACAGTGTGTGGTGATACTTCCCTAGGAAAATCAGTCTATCTGCGCCTACTGCATGGGGAATGTATGAGCCACATAACATAATTCATTATTTTTCTGTCTCCCTATTGTGGCCATCTCACTGTACCACATGTTGTCATGAAGGGAGTCATAGCAGCATGCTGTCTAACTGCTGGGGCATCCCTATGATGACGAGACAATGGTGGGGGTTGTAGTGTGATATCAATGGTACCGTCCCATTCAGTATTATTTTCAACAGGGGAAGGAGATGAGGACACAGGGTACGCATAGGTATTTGCGGTGCTGGCGGTACTGGCAGAGGATGTTGAACCTTTTGCATTACTACGGGGGCCATTTCCAGTACATGTGCTAGCAGGTAGATGGGGAGGTGACATGGGGTGCACAGTGGTGTTGGCAACTTCAATATTTTGAGTAATACAAGCCTTTCTATCAATACAATGAGAAATAACAGCGAATTAATTAAATATTCCTAGTACCACTCTGACATTAACGTAAAATATTACCATACAAATACATATCTTTGCATAGGACACTTCTGTGTGGCCGCGGCTGAGTCCGTAGACCACCAAATGATCACCGTCTTCTTCTTCTGGGACAGTCAATGGGAACAAGTTACCCTCCTCTAGTTCGTTGTTCAGTGTTGAGGGGGTGCAGGGTCGACCCTGAAGTCTGTTCCGTTAATCCTTTCCTCTTGGCAATGCGGACAGCTGTTGGTGAAGAGTCTATGACTTTAAAATGTCCTTCAATTTTTGGATCACCGTCTGACATTTTTCTGGACAAAAATCTGTGTTCCAGGATGATTATGTGGGAGCTCAGGATCGATGGGGCCCTTCTCCTTCCGCTTCGATACCTGGGTAGAAAGGAACTTCGCAGCGCGTGTTAGTGCACACAGATACTCGTACTTCACTTTTCACAATTTCAGAAGAACTTTCATTATCAGTTTTTGGTCTGGTGGAGGGAACTGACATATTTATTGATCGGCCATTGACAAGCTTATGGGGTGTTAAGTGGTGATCAGAACTTGGAAGATTTCTGAGTGAAAACAGAGCGATGCATAGGCAATAAACCATTTTTGTATTTTCTTAAATAATTATATATTAATTATATATTTATTTATTTATTTTCCTTTCTTTCCCTCAATTGTGGCACTTATCTTGCTTATTTTATTTTTAAGCAGACACTCAGGCATTGCTGAAATTGGTCGCTGCTTTAATATCTCAGTGGACACGTAGTCCATCTTTGATCCAAATGTGTGGGAAACTTGTAGTAGAGCCTGTGGTATGACATGTTTTCCTGTTAGAGCCTGCCTATAGATAAAATCTAGGGGATCTAGTTGTACTCCCCTTTTTTTTAATATGTTCACACCTGACCCACCCGTCGCACCACATGCGTTGTCTACTCCTCACCAAACATTCTCTGTCTATGACCCGTGGCTAGGTGTGAAACAGTAGTTGTGCAATTGTGCAGGCACAATATTCAGGTAAACAAAATACAAATGCACTGGTGGAGCTCCTAACCAGACATGAGGAGGTGGAAACATAAACATTGAGCATATGTATGCAAACATCCTGAAAACAGGAAACCTAGTACACTGCTTAGGGACAAAGGGGAGAACCCAAAAATAATAATGTCTGCAGTGTTCAAAACCTCGAAACATCAATTAACTCCGAAAGCGAAAGAAGAACCAAAACATTGTACTATAATTGCTCCCAGGAGATAGGAACATTTAATAATCTCCATCCCAGTAACACAATTGGGAAATAAAAACTCATAGTGGTCGAACTGCAAAATATATGCAACCAACTCTAAAGTCTGCAACTGCAGTTTAAAAGGCATTTTTAAATCTACACACATTTTATTCTGACAATATTGCAATACTGAGCATCGCTGCTTAATGCATACTGTCCTTTAACATGGAAATATACTTTATATCAGCACGTATTAATTATTCTTTTGTATTTCCTAGCACTGGAGTGTGTGTGGAGGAAGTCGGTATGGTGGCTATTTGTGGTAATCTATTCCTACGGATCTCTGGTCGTTGTCTCATATTTTGTATGCTGCACAGAGCTGCACATATCCCACAACTTATTCCTTCCCTCCTGCCAGTGTCAGGAAGGCCTATAATGTGTCACAATTTAGAACAACAGTGAATTAATAAAGAGATGTCCCCATCGCTTTCATTAGATAAGTTCCTAACCTGCCGTATTTTGCCACCTTTCGCGGTCATAGTCTGCAAAATGTGTCACTGTAGGACATGCATATATTTATATATCCATGTACACTTAGCTGACTTTATTTCAAGCAGTGGTGATGCTGGTGGAATTTCACGTAGTGATAAAAAATGTTATTTGACTTTCCTGCTGCCGCCAAAAACCCACAATTTTCTTCACTACCACTTTCCTTATGTCATGTAATCTTATCACTTATTCTTGCACTTTGTCAAAGATCGCAAAGGCGACCCTATAACTGAATTGTAGAGAGGTCTAATTCATATACTTAAAATGAGGGAAGTCTGTGAGCAATTACGCTGAATTGTCTTATTCACAAAACAAGCCCACACTGAACCCAGCATAATTCATTTTATCGATGCCAGGCAAAGATGTTATTGGTCAGTAGTGTGTCTTTAGCACAGTGGTCATAGGGGAGCGAAGCATATATATATATATATATAGAGAGATATATACATACCCAGTCACTAAACTGCATAACGTGAAACCTGAAACCCTGTATTTAATCTCAGCTTCCCCCCTTTACCAAATTGTGTGATCCTAGGCAGTTTATTTCTCTTTTTCCTTATTTTCTACCTTCACTCCAGGTTCAATATAGGCATGTCTGCCACGGTGGGGAAGAGAATCAGTCTCTCCCAATTCGTTCTTTAAAACTATTTCTTGAAACAACAATAATATTTCTCAATGCACTTGACCTAATCTGTTGTACGGGACAGGAAACTTATACACTAAAACTATACTTTTCAATCCTGTTAATTCATTTATGCACTTACACAGCTCTTCGTGTTCTGCCAACTGTATATATATATATATATATATATATATATATATATATATATATATATATATATATATATATATATATTTAAAGTCTCCTGCTCCGTTTGTAACCACAGGAAATCTAATGCATTATGTTTTTCTGGCCTGGCTCAATGCCCAGGCTCTGTGGCCAGCCAGGAGCGTTAATATAAAGGCAGCCCAAGAGAAAATCTTTTAACCCTTCAACACCTCGTAATCTAAAAAAAACATGTTTTGTGTTCAATTGTTCGTTATGCTAAATAGAGCCTATTTTAACATAACATGTGTATTCGTAGAGCGCACGTTCACTCAGAAGGGTATTTTGGCACTAAATAGCAGATGTTTATTTTTTCCCAACTCAATGGTACTCATTTTATCCACCTCAGAATGATGAAAGGCTGAACAGACCTTGCATCTATTCACATCAGAAGGATGAAATGCTGAGTAGACCTGGTAGCATTTGAACCTGTGACCATGAAGTCAAACACAGGCCCCCACAGACCCAACTGCGGTGCATTATGTGTCATGCATGTTGTGTAATACGCCGTATTTTCTAGTCATTTGTAGGGGTGGGCGGAATTTGCGCAGTCGCGTTACGCAAAGTTCCGCAAAACTGTAAAAAATCTCCACGAGCTACGCAGAATTCCGCGAGCACGCGGAATTGCTTGTTCCGCCCGTTCGCGATGCATTTTTCCTGTTCGGGGACGCTGTTTGCGTGCTCGGGGGGAAATATCTTGCGAACTTGCCCATGCTGTCACCAATTGGCGTGGCCATCTTGTTTCACTTGTCCCGCCCGCTCGCGATGCGTGTTTCCTGTTCGCGAACGCGGATGTCCGATGGCGTGTCCGAATGACGTGTTCGCGATTGCACACTCTCGCTGGATCGCGCGGCCGGCTACCAAAATCTCATGGCGCATGCGAACGGATAGGAAAACTCATCGGCGAACGCAGGGATCCCGGTAAGTCGCTCCCACGCGCGCGAACATGCATTTTGAAAGCGCGAACAAGGAAAAAATTCCACTACGCCACGGATAGCGGAATTTTCAGCAATTCCGCGTTCTCCGCGGAACGCGGAATTGCCACAATTCCGCAAATTCCGCGAGCGGAGCGGAATTTACCGCCCAGGCTAGGTCATTTGCTCCTAAGGACCTAAAATAATGTATTGGACCTATAATTTGAAGCGTTTTGTCGTCGATAGGTGATAGGTGTCATTGAATCTCTGGGGCCAGGAAATGTTATGTGTTATCCAAGACGAAAATTTGGTGTAGTTAGTGTGCATTCCATCAATTTGTCTCCCCTATTGTCTCCCGAGTCCCGTGCACATGAAATCGGGAGAGAAGAACAGGCTTATTTTGCTAATTCCTTCCTTCTGTCTAATGTTGACCATCTGCACCGATATTTACGTTGCTCTTAGTCCAGTGTCACCAACTTCCTTGTTCATGAGCCACATTTTCAAAATCTCTTTTGTATTAGCTAACTGTGTGTGCTCTCTGGCTGTACTTCCTGGATCAGTGCTTGCATTCGGGCTACTGCTACTGCCTGGATGGGTGGCACTCTTTACTGCTTGGGCTGTTGTTGAATTGAAGGCAAGTAGGAGTAAATTATTTGGGGCTGAATTCCTTGGTGCTGCAGCTGCATGTGGGGTGCAACACCTTGCGTGTTGCCTGCTAATGCACATCATGGTACTTGTAGTGCAACTGCGTCCATATCTTGTTGTGCATTTTGTTTAATGGAGTACCGTCATATTGTGCTACAGGGAGGTGAGCAGGCTTTTAATGTTACCTACTGCTAACGTGATACCAGCTGTATGTTGTTCTAAGACTGCTATCCATTCACTAGCCCCTTCTGTTAGTGGTGGTAGTTGTTCTTCCAAATTGTCTTTGTCGATTGGGGCCATGGGACACATTGAGGGACAGCATCTGGGCTTTTGAACAGTAGGGGCATTTGATGAGTCACTGTGGTATTTGTTGTTGTGGGTCATGTGAGGTGAAATTCACGTGCATATTTCCGCCACTTTTTTTAAACTTGCATGCAGAACTAGTTCAGTTATTTCCTGGTGGTTATTATTCATAACGTGTATGAGTCTGTTTTTGCAACAGTGAACAGAAGCGTAAAATTGGCAGTGTCTGTGTTCACTAAATGCCTGCTAAATCTCTCCTCCCCCGCTGTCTGCCGCTTGACTGACTAGTCAAGGGGCAGAGTCTAGTGCTATGGTGCCAGGCACGGAAGAACCGTGAGGGGAGAAGTGTGAAGCGTATGTGTCAATGAAGTCTTTGTAGGACATCAATGGCACAGTATGTTAAATAGAGGAGCCTTATGGAAATCTGTTGCCATATGCCTTCATTAAGTGAAGTCAAGGCTGCTATTTAGAAAGTAAATGTGATAATGCATTTCTGAATGTTAGTACTAACAAGAAATGGGCAGGGGACAGGAGAGGGCAGGGTGTGCTCAAGGTAACAGGAAGTTCAACAGGGGACACATATAGAATGAACATGCACACAACATATACACATACAATGGTACACCTAGTTGTTTGTCTCGCTAAACAAATGAACAAATGAAACACAATTGTAATGGGTGCACCAGGCACCTATTTTGTAGACAGAACCGCAACAGAGTCAATGAAAGATGAGAAGAGAGAAAAACCACGAGTGAGCAATCATGCAAACATGGTATAAGAAAGTGGACCAGTCTTTTAAAATTACTTAGAGAACAAAACAGTGCATTTCAATGTTACCAGAAAATAGAAAGGACGAACGAATTCGTATGAGCATTGACGTTGGCTTCACACAAGAAGAACAGGAAGCCACAAAGGAAGGGTGATGAAAGGAATGAACTTCCCCCTAATGTACTACGCAGTTGAAAGAACCGCTGATTACTTAATGCAATAATACCACTCCCAATTCTTGCAGAAGCTTGATATTGGTGATGAATTATCGTGCCAGTCAAACATAAGCTGACAATCTCATATTAACATGTTTTAGTGTCTCAGAACTCGCAAAAGGTGAGAGCTGCCAAACGGACTCTCCTGCACCTGTCACAATATAAAGACAGTTTCAATATATCAGGGTCTTTCACCCTGAACTGTGCTCTCTCCAGGGTCTTGCACCCTGAACTATGCTATTTCCAGGGTCTTGCACCCTGAACTATGCTATTTCCAGGGTCTTGCACCCTGAACTATGCTATTTCCAGGGTCTTGCACCCTGAACTATGCTATTGCCAGAGAGGTGCCAGACGCACCTCCCCTCTACCTCTGAAGCTTGCAGAGGGAGCTCACAAACCACAACTGCGAAACATATAAAACAGAACAGGAATGCCTGGGTCAGTGCCTACACACGTGTCAAATTTAAAAATGGTTTCTGTTTCGTGGCAAGACAGTAGTCTGCAAGGAACAGTGACGTTGAGCAGAACTGTAACTGTCAGTGCTCGCCCTACCACAGCCAAACACCTACACCGGAGCAAGGCAAAGAGAAAAACAAAAATTCTTTGACTTACCCGGGCATCTGCTGCTGTCCAGTCAAGAAGAGGTACCGAGGGCAGTGTCTGGCGTGTCCCAACTCCTCACAGCCTGGAAAGTCTGCACAGCCGTGTTCGTGGTCGCCAGCTGTTGCAGGGTGATATTATCACCCTTTAAATATGCTATCTAAAATAATAAGACACACGTGTGAGATGCAGGAACTGAGTCAGAGTGGCACTGTTTATTCAGAAACAATTTAAACAATAAAAAGAGACACATCTCTAGTCAAAAATAACTCTAAGCAATCTAGTAAGTAACAGGTGTCAAAGACTCATTTTAGATGAAGAGCAAAAATATGCAATCAAGTAAGTTCTAAAATCATGGCAACGCAAAGGAGAGTAAGAGAGAGAGAGAGAGGAAATGAATTTCAAAATACAATAAGCATTATAGCCTCAGCCAAAAATACTAGATAAGATAGCTAAGGGGGAATACACATGCATCATGACCCATGGGATCACTTGTGCGAGGTAGTTCGTCGAATGAACTGAGGGCAGCTCTTTTATACTCTTTTAATGAGGAACTATTGACCGCAGACCTTTGGCCACTTCTTGAAAATATTAGGAACACAGAAGTGACACTACATTAAAAAAGTTTACCAAAAGGTCACTTGATGTTTGATCGTAAATCATAATGAAATTGAACATTTATCGAAAATGATTTGCGTCACTTCTCGGAAACTTTTATAAGAAAGCAGAAGAATACAAAAGGTTAGAGGTCACTTGTAATTTCTAAAGCTGTGGAAAGTCCCAGTTGGCCCAGTTGGCCCCCACTCCTTACTCTTAGCCAATTTTGTTCTTCTAAATGACAGACACATCCTGTCATTGCCACATCTTGATGTTCAGAAAGATGTACACGAAGAGGTCATAGGAGAGCTACATCTGAGTATACAGGAGGGCATGGGGCCTACTGCCTCTGTAGACGCTCAAGGCAGTGTGGACAATTTTAACACAACCCTGTCTGTGGGCTGGCAGGGACAATTGAGATTCTTATGCTTCAGATGTGGTCAGAATGGGCCTGGGGCACTATATGGTAAAAACTAGGCCTTGCTTCAGTACGGGACCCAAGTCTGGGCATACCTGCTGCACTTGGGCTGACAAATACAAAAAGAACAAATGATGGACGTGTGTTCCTAGACTAGGGTAATGCTTTTCCAGATGCTTTCCCCAGTTGCATTATTCCCTTTTACATACCCGCTCCAGAAGCTGAATACTGAAGAATCATGCTGAATGCAGAAAGCTGATTTGCCACCTTTTTCAACTTATTGCTGATTGTGGTTTGCTATTGATACTGCATGATTATTTTTGCTCTATTTTCTTGAGACTCCACTGAGTCTCATGAACCTCTCTTTATGGAAAGTGTTGCTGACATTGATTGATTAAAATTTTAACTTTATGGTCTCACTCTACCTCTCAAACTTGAACTTTTTACGGGTTCTAACTAACACCATTTTTGCCCCATTCTTAGAATAGGGATTCTTTCCTTTATGGAACGCGCTTGGTGCTTTATTATATGAAAATGATTTTGGTCTAACCATACTTTTTTTAATCAATTCTGTTAGTTGACTGGGATATTGAACTAATCGAATAAGAAAAAGAGATTTTGCTAAACCTAAAATTAAAATAAAATCTTCAAAATGAATTCAAGCTCTCATTATTGACTAATTTAGAATTAGTTAATAATTAAGTTATATCATTGCAGCTATGAAGCTAAGGAAAACGTATGTGTTGCAAACATTTTAAACCGTAAATGTGGCACTTTGTCTGCTGTATTCTTGATTTTAAGATTTTAATGAATGTACTTTTTTACTTTATTGCTGCTGTAACTATGAATTTTGTATTTATTTTGTGTGATTCATTGATTGACTAATTTAGAATTAAGATTCTGATTATAACTTATGTGACGACTAGCTCCTGATTCTCATAAACGATGGCCAAGATCTGTTGCACATGTTCTTAAGGGTGGAGGAAGAGAAAAGAAGAACCTCCATTCAGGAGATAAAAGGAGCAAGGATCAGCTCTGTGCGTTAGATGATAAACCGTATTATTTAGATTGATTCTCGCTCCAGCATATCCAACTAAGTATCCTGATGCAATTCCATCATCCAAACAGCCCATTTTATACTGGAGGAAAGTGAAGGAACGAACCAGGACAATATGTACGGTCATCTTGGATTATGAATAAGATAATATTGAATGAAGGACTGTTTGCAGTGGTGGACTGGGCAGAAAGGAAAATGGAGTAAAAAGTAAAGGATCATATGGTGTCCCTGTTTCCTGCTGCCACGCCAGCTCCCCTCCAGAAAGGGAACAGGCACCACTCTTCATCACTGCTGATGATGAACGAACAGGCTCTGTCCCCACAAACAGGATGCATTTGCAATGCATCTGAGGCCTTCACACCTGATACAGCATTTTCTGGGCCCACTTGCTTACCTTTGGTCCTCCCATGGATCTTTTGGATCTGACTGAGAGTTGAAGGGAGTTAGTCTTTTGCATTCAATAAAATTTCAATTAACAGTGCACCCCAATTGGCTACAAAATGAGGACTAGGAATCGGTAGCCAAGTTCAAAAGTTTTATTAAAAAATAATCAGCAAACTTAGATAAACAACTCATACAACCATGCTGTACAGATACAGGATAACAACAGAAAATCCTAGATGCCTGAAGAAATTTAGGCGAACTAGTATTAAACAAACAAGCAATTCTGTGACGGCAATGCAGAATAATAGCATTAAGATCCAATGCTCAGAAAATAGTCTAAGACTCTCGCTCCTATACATTAGTAATCTAGAATTTCAAAGTCCAGAGGATGGCTAGGGAACAAAAGACTCACAAATCAGGGAATTTCCATAAGGAAGTCAGGACAAGACAAAACGAAATCAAGTAGGGAAGTGTTAGCATGTCAGTAGCTCGGTCAAGAGTCTTCTATGGGTCAGGAATAAGTGTTAGCCTAAGCCACACTTAAGCAAGAATCAAAGGAAGCATTGAGGTCTAAACCTCTCAAAGTCCATTTGGGTAATGGAGGAATCAGGGAAAGTGTGTGCAAGGAGTCCGCAAGAGAGATCTGCCTAGAGTCTGAGTTCAGCAAGGCAATCCAGCATGGGTCAGGAGAACTCTCAAAAGGGCTCAGGACGGGTCTGAAAGAAGTCTCTGAAAAAGTCCAGGGGGAACAGTATATTATAACATGTAAAGTCTACTTAGGCAACAGCTCCTTGATCACATCATATGGGGTCTATTGTCCTCGTCAAATCCCAAAGTTGCGGACTGCAACATAGCTGGATTGTCCCACACTGCACATGAGAACGACATCGCTTTCTCAGGCACACGCAGGTTGTAACATTTGTAAATCAAGTCCATTCAGTTATCTCTCTATTTCTCCATGTACCTTCATCACGGTTCTTTTCTCAGGCTCTTTTCTCTATCTCTAGTACAGTAGAGCATCTGTTCTAAACTAACAATGCATGTGAATACCTTCAAGAAATGCCAAATTAACAGAAAATGTAAAACAGTAGTTAATGAAATGCAGCATGAGCAAATACAGCCCTAAACTGTTAAATCAAGTTAAACATTAATTCAATGGTGCACATTTAATAAGCATGTGCACATTTAAACACAAATTAATATACATTTGAATGCATTGGATTAAGTTAATACTACAGGTATCATACAATAAACTTTTAGATTTGGTCGGGTGTAAGTGTGACTGAGAACTACTTTTAAATAACTATGGGGCATATTATCAAGTACGGCGTTAAAATTATCGCTAGTTTAGCGGCAGAAAACTGCCGCTAAAGCGGCGATAATGGGCTTGATAATATGCTCTGGAGAATCTCAATAGAAGCCCATGTTGACACCAGAACATGGACTTCTATTGAATTCTCAAGGGCATATTATCAAGCCCATTATCGCCGCTTTAGCGGCAGTTTTCTGCCGCTAAAAGGGCGATAATTTTTAACGCCGTTCTTGATAATATGCCCCTATATGTGTAACATTAGTACACACATTATATAAATGTCATTGTTTAAATTAAGATCACATTCTACGTATATGACGATGGTGTTTAATCCCACTTTCAAATCATTGTGGTATTCATATGTTATATATAGCTCACGTTTAGGAATGTCATGTTTTTCTTCGGAGTAAGTACATTATCTATTAAACGAGTATGGTTTTGTTATTCATCATACTTGTTGGCATTTTCAAGTTACAAAACGTCCTGTCAATGGTTGTGTGCTGTCAATGATCCTGGTTGCAAGTGCTCGGACAATATGCCAACAGTCTCTCAAACACTTTGCATATCTCAGAATTGTGTAACAACATTGTTGGACTTGGCCCTTTTTGGCAGGTTCACCCCTGAACTTTTTGCCTTGTCTGTAACCTGGTGTTGGTGATTTTAGGCCTCTGGGCACTTTCGCACTGTGGTCCAGTGGAAAGTGCATGCGCACTCTGTGCACATTTAGTGAGATTGACCTGCCTCCCATAGGAATGCATTGGGGATCTGTGTGCCAGTGGTAATTCCTTTTATGAGAGGAGCAGTGTGGTCAAGTTTAGTATGTGTGAATTCGTGAGAATAAATGCCGCGCAATGGTGTGCGCAGATTTATTATGGCTGGTGTAGAAATGCCACTTTTAGAAGTTGGCATTTATGTGTGCTCTGTGCCTGCCTGCCTGATGTGGATTGCATGTCTGACTTTGTGAGTGACAGGGGCTGGGAGGTGTGTGTGGCTCCAGGAGGGGCAGGGTGAGTCAGCGGTGGGCTGAATAGGACACCTGGGCTAAGGGTAGTGGGAGGAGTAATCCCCTGACTCTGAATAGGATGGTGCTTGCCCTGTACAATGCTGGCTCCACCCCCTGTGGTGCGTCTGATGTCCCTAGCCTGTCCTGTGAAAGGAAAGAAGGAGTCATCATAACAAAGTGCTCTGAACCAGTTGCATCTGGTTCCCCCATGCCCTGCACTTTGTAGACAAAGGAAAATGGTGTATAAAAGAAGGGGCTGTGACCCCATGAAGGTTGTTCAGTTCTTGGTTGCTGTTCCTGCGGGGCGTGCTGCTGCTGGGGCCCAGGGGGCTGCCATGAGGGCTTGCCTCCCTGGGCCCTGCATTGCCCCTGGATGCCTGAAAGGACTTTTGGAACCCCTTTTGCTTCTTTTCTATCCCCCAGGACTTTGTGCTGCCTTCTGCGCCCTGTGAGCGCTTTGCTTTTACTTTTAAGAGCTCCTGGCTCTTTGCTGCTGAAAGAGAGCATGGGCTTCGCAGCGCGGCGCTGCAGCCCCTTGAGGGGGGAATCCCCGGTGTAGGGATTCCCCTGTGATGCCGATCTCGGCGGGAGCCTACCCCGCTTTTTGGGCGCCTTTTGAGCGGGTGCCCACCCCGCTTTATGTTTTATTAATTCAGCGGGTGCCCACCCCGCATTGCGGCCAAAAGAAGAGAGCTGCCGGCCGCCGCGATCGTGCGGTGAACCGGAAGTCAGGCGAAGCTGCCTGACGTGGGGCGGCACTTCCGCTTCCCCGAGGGAAGCCCTGCGCCCACGGAATTGCCGGAAGGAGGACGGGAGCCCACCCCGCCTCCACGAGACAGTGCCAGGAGCCTCGCAGTCTCCACATGAAGCCTCGGTCCCAGAAGGGGGACCGGGCGAAGAAGAGAAGTCGTCTGGAGCCTCGCGGGCTCCTCCGGAGAAGGCGGAGTCCCGAGGGAGAGGAGACAAAGCCGCCCGGACTGGAGGAGTCCCCCAACCGAGATCCGGTGAGTGGGGCTTCTCCAGTGTTGGGGCGCAAGATCGAGGGACAGTGCCCGTGTCCCTTCAAGTGGGATTTCGTACAGCTGCCCTGCCTGATAGTGGGCAGCTGCACCTATGGGGCCATTGGTGACTTCCAGAGTCCCCGAACGGGACTCCAACGTGCACCTTGTTGGTGTTTGCTTCTTCCTTGAGGTTGGTGCCATTCGAGGCACAGTATCAGTGCATAGGCGGTCCCGTGAGAGAGCGGGCCGCCCCTACGATGGGGGCATGTATTTAGTGCCACGTGGGGGGTCCAGAGGGCACAGAGGTGCCGGGCCCCCTTTTTGGGAAAATGCCACAGTTGCGCCGCACCAGCGTGGGCAGCTGCAACATGATGGGCATTTGGTTAGAGAGTCCCTGAGTGGGACAGGAGGCACAGTGGTGCCAGGCCTTCACTGAATTTACAGCTGCGCAGCACTTAGTGCCAGCTGCCTCGTTTAGGCCACAGTGCTTTGGGGGGCATGTTTGAAGTTAGGAGTGTGATGCCCTCCTGCGCCCCATACTTTCCCAGCTGCGCAGCAATTAGTGCCAGCTGCAACATTTGAGGCTCTGCGCAGAGTGCGCACCCTTGACTTTCCGCTGCCTTGGCAGCGCGCCTGACTTTGCTGGACACAGGGCATTTGAGCCCCTTAGAGAAGGCCAGTTGGCCAGGGGGTCAGTGAGTTATGAAATATTAGGAAATGTGATGCTCTACTATGATTCATGCCGCTAAATGTGTTTAGGGATGAGATTATGTGCATAATGTGGTTATGCTGGTGAGGTTATTTCCTACTGCGAGTTATACCCCTAATGTGAGTGATGCTTAGGAGGTTAGGGTCTAATGCGTTTAGACTTATGAGATGATTGCATAATGTGTTTATGCTGAGGAGGTTGGCGCAGAATGTAATTCGCGCCTAATGTTATACTGTGCATAATGTGGTTTATGTTACAGGCTGATGCTGAGTACAGTGGTTACCAGTGATTACTGGTTGTACATTTATGATATGTCTTACTCTTACTAAGTTCACTTTATGATGGTACTGACAGTGGTCCAGTGGGCCCTGTCAGGTGTACATAATCCCTTGTAGATATTACCTAGTGCCAGGTGGCACCATGTATATGATGTGAGTACTATTCTAATGTGTTATGAGAATACAAAGGCTATTTTTGATATAACCTTGTGTGGAGTTCTTTTTGTGGTGTGCCGGGTATGTTGTTGCTGTGTGCGTGCGCAAACGCTTTACACATTGCCTCCTCGATAAGCCTGACTGCTCGTGCCAAGCTACCAAGGTGGTGAGAAGGGGTTATCTTTGGCGTGTAACTCCCTTGCCCTGACTAGAGTGGTGGTTTCTGCCTGGCTTTGGCGCAAGCCTTAGCCAACCAGAAATCCCATTTCTAACATTGGTTGTCAGCGGTGAGGATAGGACTTGCGTTTGCGCAGTACCACAGCGACAACTGGCTGCACTACAAAACTCTGCATTTTAGATAATCACATGTTTGGGGATTATTTTTACTGATTTTATTTTTCTCCTCAAGAGTGTCATTTTTAAAGGGTGTTTTCTGCGCTTTTATGTTTAGAGGCAGAAGAAAAAAAATGACAGGGTGGGACGCCAGTAGGTGGGGAGGTTCCCATAGATAGGGAGTCCCTTGCTGGGTCCAGTGCCCAATCCCTTTTCCTGTCCCCACAGGTGTGGGTGGATAGGAGGGAAGAAAGGGAGTATGGAGGAGAAAAAGTTAGCTCTTGAGGGTAGTTTATCCCCTGAGCTCAGTTGAGTTGTCTGGATTCACCAGTAAGGGTGGGATCCAGTGGTGGCAGCAAGATGAAGTCCAGTGCAGGAAGTCCCATTCCCAGTTTCCAGAGTATGGTACCTGGTTCCGTTTAAGAGGGGTACAGGTTGAGATTCAGGGGCAGTGAGGAGCTGTCTCACCAGTCTGGGGGGGCATATGTGGATGAGTGGTGTGTTGCACTGGACGATTGGGTGTGAGTTCTTTGATTTGATTGCAAGGAGCTTGCATGGGGGAGTGACCCTAGAGGAATGGTGCAGGTGTCTCCCAACCCGCGTGGCGGAGATGGTTCAGAGGAACACAACTAGGTACTGTTATAGTGAGGAGGTTGCAAGGCCTCACATCATGTCCTGCGAGGAAGGTGTGAGACTAGGCCGTGATCCGTGCCTCAACCTCAGTCTCCAGTACTGGATGGTTCTTAGATGGAACACCAGGAAAGGAACCTAGTCTGTCCTGTTGGACTGTTCTGTGTGGGGGATCTCCCCGTGTTAGAGGATCTGAAGAGGCATTGGGGAGTGATTCCAACAAGAGTGGCTCGGGTATCTTCCGGTCCTGTGTGGTGGAAGAGGTTCAGTGTAGCCCAGCTAGGTCCCAGTGTAGTGGGAGGGGTGTAGGGGCTCATGTCCTGTCTCAGAGGAGAAGGAGTGAGTGTGGGCTGTGTCCCAAGGTGCCCGAAACCCAGTCCCAGGGCCTGGATGGTTTCTTCAGGGAACACCAGGTCGGGGGCCTAGGCTGTACTTGTAGGCCATTTGAGGAGGATCTCCCAGTGTCTAGAGGACGTGGAGTGTCTGTAACCAGAGCTCCAGCGGTCCTGGTGTCTGGCAGTACCGCTCCAGTTGGGAGAGTGCAGAAGTCCGGGGTGAGAGGGGGAAAGAGTCCCCAGTGGAAGAACCAGTGGGTCAGGGGCCAGCCAGAAGGGCTGAGTCGCCAATGATTGCCCATGGTGGCGCCACTTCTGTCCTGAGGGATCTTCGCGCACTGTCAGATGGACAGGGGTCGTGAGATCTGCGCCAGGCAGACTGTCACACGACACATTAGTTATGTGTCACCCTCGAAGGGGGGCATGCGTGCTCCCCGTGAAGTCCTGGTTCGCCGGGCATCTGGCCAAAGGGTACCGTCCCTGGGTTGGGGAGCCAGGTTCAGGTGTTTGCCTGTCCTGGACAGCAGGGCGGCTGTAAGCAGTGTCCTGGCCGGTTTGCCTTCTAAGAGTACCCCTGTGTTTCCCAGAAGGGGTTGTGCAGGCCCAGCCAGGATCTTTAGGGTCCCTGGTTGAGTGTGGTAGTACTACCCTGAGAGCAGGTGGGGCCCATCTTAAGTGAAGGGACCCTGCTCTACAGTGGGAGGTGCAGAACTCTGGAAGGGGGTGCAGAGGGAGGGAGTCCTCGCCTCTGACCCCGGTGCATCCGGTGAATGTGGATCCCAGGTGGTAGACCAGTTGATGGAGAGAGGTCCTGAACTGGTGGGAGAGTTGTGTTCTGGTGGGTGCTTCCTCTGGGAGGGTGCGGAACCCCAGAAGTAGAGGTAGGGTGAGGAGACGCTTCGCCCGTGACCTCTGGTCAGCCGGAGGGTGCGGACCCTAGGTTGAAGGATCAGTGGTAGTTTGGAACTACACTGAGAGGGAGAGTGGAGAATGGCTATTGGATGCCAGGGGTTACTGCCCCCCACTCTGTGGATTGGCAAGGACCAGTGACATCTGGGTGGCCTAGGGCCTGGTCCTGGCCGTGGACAACTAGGAAGTACCAGTGGGGTAGCCTAGTTGGGCCTGAGAGTTCTTTTTCAGAGGGAACCACATGGGTTCAGAGTGGCGTAGAACCGGGAGGGTGTCCCTGCAGTGAGGGCCCGCGTCCGTGTTCTATCGCTCGAAGCAGGAAGCCCATCAAGGTAGTGATTGGTCTGCCCTGCGTTTTGGCTGGAAGGGGGTTGTGTTGGACTTGGCCCTTTTGGCAGGTTCACCCCTGAACTTTTTGCCTTGTCTGTAACCTGGTGTTGGTGATTTTAGGCCTCTGGGCACTTTCGCACTGTGGTCCAGTGGAAAGTGCATGCGCGCTCTGTGCACAGTTAGTGAGATTGACCTGCCTCCCATAGGAATGCATTGGGGATCTGTGTGCCAGTGGTAATTCCTGGTATGAGAGGAGCAGTGTGGTCAAGTTTAGTATGTGTGAATTCGTGAGAATAAATGCCGCGTAATGGTGTGTGCAGATTTATTATGGCTGGTGTAGAAATGCCACTTTTAGAAGTTGGCATTTATGTGTGCTCTGTGCCTGCCTGCCTGATGTGGATTGCATGTCTGACTTTGTGAGTGACAGGGGCTGGGAGGTGTGTGTGGCTCCAGGAGGGGCAGGGTGAGTCAGCGCTGGGCTGAATAGGACACCTGGGCTAAGGGTAGTGGGAGGAGTAATCCCCTGACTCTGAATAGGATGGTGCCTGCCCTGTACAATGCTGGCTCCACCCCCTGTGGTGCGTCTGATGTCCCTAGCCTGTCCTGTGAAAGGAAAGAAGGAGTCATCATAACAAAGTGCTCCTGAACCAGTTGCATCTGGTTCCCCCATGCCCTGCACTTTGTAGACAAAGGAAAATGGTGTATAAAAGAAGGGGTGTGACCCCATGAAGGTTGTTCAGTTCTTGGTTGCTGTTCCTGCGGGGCGTGCTGCTGCTGGGGCCCAGGGGGGGCTGCCATGAGGGCTTGCCTCACTGGGCCCTGCATTGCCCCTGGATGCCTGAAAGGACTTTTGGAACCCCTTTTGCTTCTTTTTCATCCCCCAGGACTTTGTGCTGCCTTCTGCGCCCTTAGAGCGCTTTGCTTTTACTTTTAAGAGCTCCTGGCTCTTTGCTGCTGAAAGAGAGCGTGGGCTTCCCAGCGCGGCGCTGCAGCCCCTTGAGGGGGAATCCCGGTGTAGGGATTCCCCTGTGATGCCGATCTCGGCGGGAGCCTACCCCGCTTTTTGGGCGCCTTTTGAGCGGGTGCCCACCCCGCTTTATGTTTTATTAATTCAGCGGGTGCCCACCCCGCATTGCGGCCAAAAGAAGAGAGCTGCCGGCCGCCGCGATCGTGCGGCGAACCGGAAGTCAGGCGAAGCTGCCTGATGTGGGGCGGGACTTCCGCTTCCCCGAGGGAAGCCCCGCGCCCACGGAATTGCCGGAAGGAGGACGGGAGCCCACCCCGCCTCCGCGAGACAGTGCCAGGAGCCTCGCAGGCTCCACATGAAGCCCCGGTCCCAGAAGGGGGACCGGGCGAAGAAGAGAAGTCGTCTGGAGCCTCGCGGGCTCCTCCGGAGAAGGCGGAGTCCCGAGGGAGAGGAGACAAAGCTGCCCGGACTGGAGGAGTCCCCCAACAGAGATCCGGTGAGTGGGGCTTCTCCAGTGTTGGGGCGCAAGATCGAGGCACAGTGCCCGTGTCCCTTCAAGTGGGATTTCGTACAGCTGCCCCGCCTGATAGTGGACAGCTGCACCTATGGGGCCATTGGTGACTTCCAGAGTCCCCGAGCGGGACTCCAACGTGCACCTTGTTGGTGTTTGCTTCTTCCTTGAGGTTGGTGCCATTCGAGGCACAGTATCAGTGCATAGGCGGTCCCGTGAGAGAGCGGGCCGCCCCTACGACGGGGGCATGTATTTAGTGCCACGTGGGGGGTCCAGAGGGCACAGGGGTGCCGGGCCCCCTTTTTGGGAAAATGCCACAGTTGCGCCGCACCAGCGCGGGCAGCTGCAACATGATGGGCATTTGGTTAGAGAGTCCCTGAGTGGGACAGGAGGCACAGTGGTGCCAGGCCTTCACTGAATTTACGGCTGCGCAGCACTTAGTGCCAGCTGCCTCGTTTAGGCCACAGTGCTTTGGGGGGCATGTTTGAAGTTAGGAGTGTGATGCCCTCCTGCGCCCCATACTTTCCCAGCTGCGCAGCAATTAGTGCCAGCTGCAACGTTTAGGCCTGCGCAGAGTGCGCACCCTTGACTTTCCGCTGTCCCACTTGGCAGCGCGCCCTGACTTTGCTGGACACAGGGCATTTGAGCTCCTTAGAGAAGGCCAGTTGGCCAGGGGGGTCAGTGAGTTATGAAATATTAGGAAATGTGATGCTCTACTATGATTCATGCCGCTAAATGTGTTTAGGGATGAGATTATGTGCATAATGTGGTTATGCTGGTGAGGTTATTTCCTACTGCGAGTTATACCCCTAATGTGAGTGATGCTTAGGAGGTTAGGGTCTAATGCGTTTAGACTTATGAGATGATTGCATAATGTGTTTATGCTGAGGAGGTTGGCGCAGAATGTAATTCGCGCCTAATGTTATACTGTGCATAATGTGGTTTATGTTACAGGCTGATGCTGAGTACAGTGGTTACCAGTGATTACTGGTTGTACATTTATGATATGTCTTACTTTTACTAAGTTCACTTTGTGATGGTACTGACAGTGGTCCAGTGGGCCCTGTCAGGTGTACATAATCCCTTGTAGATATTACCTAGTGCCAGGTGGCACCATGTATATGATGTGAGTACTATTCTAATGTGTTATGAGAATACAAAGGCTATTTTTGATATAACCTTGTGTGGAGTTCTTTTTGTGGTGTGCTGGGTATGTTGTTGCTGTGTGCGTGCGCAAACGCTTTACACATTGCCTCCGGGATAAGCCTGACTGCTCGTGCCAAGCTACCAAGGGGGTGAGC
Source organism: Calotriton arnoldi (assembly GCA_963921515.1). NCBI lineage: Eukaryota > Metazoa > Chordata > Amphibia > Caudata > Salamandridae > Calotriton > Calotriton arnoldi. The sequence continues at coordinate 20,264 of CAWUFW010006040.1, read as the reverse complement.
AGGGGTTATCTTTGGCGTGTAACTCCCTTGCCCTGACTAGAGTGGTGGTTTCTGCCTGGCTTTGGCGCAAGCCTTAGCCAACCAGAAATCCCATTTCTAACAAACATTTTGAAAATCTATAATCAGATATACCAGCTGCCAAACAAATATCCGGTTGATCTGTGAATTGCATATTTTCTCGAAATTTCTCCAGTGGTGTGCTGGCACTCGCACCCAGATCTCCACAAAAAGGAAGAATCCTGTTGTCTGAAGGACAGAGCGCGAGCTCCTCCAAGACAGAGAAAGTAATAAGCGTTTTAGGAGCTGAGCTGCTGCTTAGTGGCGTCGCAGGCCTGCTCTCTCTGTAATCCAATCAACAGGCCCGTCTTGGAGCGCAATCTGTGTTTTCTTCCCATGAGTGTCATGGAGGATATTACAAAAGCCGATTTTCAATAAATGTCCTTGAGTCCAAGCGTGAAGGTTTTTATGAAGATTTTATGTTCCTTTGTGGCTAAAGGAACACATTGTGCCGTTTTGAAATATATAATTCGAGGCTTGAGGAATGAAAATGCATTTCTAAAATCCTGTATATTATTCTTTTTAGAATACATTAAATCCTTAATTGCAATAAACTTTTTCTATGGGCCATCGCTCTCATTTTTAGGTGAAATCTCCAATGCAAAGCAACTACGATATTAAGAAATTATAGTAATTCATGTAACAGACGTATGTAACTTGTGCATCATCGCTGACAAATATAAAATGAAATTCCAAATAGCGAATAGTACAATGAATGGTTTCTGTTATTTTACCTCTTTGTATTTTTATAGCTTCTTCTACCAAAAGCAAAAAATCATACTATCATAGAAGTGGTATCACGTATCCATACATTACAAATAAGACACGCAGAGTGGAAAAACGATTATTTTTCTGCACATAGATCGTCCAGGCAGAAAGATTACCTTGCAGAAAATTAAAAGAAGCCGAGTTTAGTACATATCGCATTATTTGCATTTATAGGCTAAGCTCCTATGCTAGACCTAATATGCACATTAGACTAATGAATGAAAATGGCCTGTGCTGGTAAGTTATGCACATTCATTCTATACACCGTAAATCCAAATGTTACATATTCACATATTACATTACAAACGGAATTATATGCAAATGTAGTATTCATAGGCAATTTGCACAACCTTGGCCTTTTCGGGGTTTTTCGGCTAAGCGCAATTCTGGAACATAGTTATGCATAAAGAATATGTATGATGGCTCCGCAAAGAAAACAATACAGATGGTTTTTCGCCAAACAAAAATGCCAGTGTTGGAAACATTGTTACCACAATTTCTAATTTTTTGATATATAACAGGGAGAATATGATTCTTTTTTGAACGTGTGTAGCTCAAAAGGGCACATACCCCTCTCTACATTTCTAGGTCAAAACGTTTAGGATTTTTATTTTTCCCCACCTTAATTGTACTTAAGCGTGGACCTGGTCCCAGCAGATTAGAGGGTTATTCAATATAATGGGCTTAGATAAAAATAAGATCATCCCAGAAAAAATAACAAGGTTTACATATTATATTTGTAAGAACTTAGAGGAGAGACTCTATTTTTCTGTGTATATATTTCAGTTATTTGATGATGTTTTCCCATGGATAGAGAGATTTGAGGCTATGGGCAGGTTGAAGGTAACGAGGGGCCATCAACTGAAGGGAATCGATATCAGAAATTGCCCAAACAGGATTTTCTTTGGTTTCTTACTGACCTTGGTGAGTGATGGAAGGAGTCTTAGATGTAGGGGAAAGTTATTCAAGAAGTTCTCCATGTTTCAGGAAAATGCATGTGTTCATGAATTGTTCTGTAGGCTCTTTATATTTCCTGATGATGATGTTGAAACATTGAGTTGCTCTTTGACCACCTCAGTCCAAGCGTGCCTGCAAGCTATGTCTGTTTACTAGAGGTTAATTCTTTGATGATGACAAAGTAGGTTTTGCATTTCCAGGATCTCCAAGCAGGAAACAGTACAGATCTGTGAGTATGGGGGTGATTTTTTAGCTGGGGAATAGGCTGCTGCAACATGGAGGGCAGTCTTAAAGCGGGTGATTGTGAAGTCTGGTGGGTCATTCAGCATGGATTTACGTCCTTCAAGGTGCAAGTGCATGAAAGCTTGAACAGTAGTGCAAAAGTTTGTGGTGCGAACAAAGGTTTTATATTCACATTATATGATTGTGGAAGTTGAAATTTCTTGAATTTGGGTTTGGTACATTCCATTGTAAGTACATCAAATTTTGTGCTTTCATATTTGATTAGAGGTATGTGACATAATAATTCAGTGAAGCTGAGGAAGGATGGGAGCCGGTAAATGGTGTATGCTGAATACTGCCTGAAATGAAACTGGAACATAGACGTACTAAGGCGTACTAAGGGTCATGGCGGTGCTTGCACTATGATGAGCAATATAAATATACGCATGTGTCACGAAGTGACAGGACACAGTGAGACAGTCGAGGAGAGGGAAGAGGAAGACGACGTGCTTCCCCCTTATGTTTCTCCTCTCCTCTGTTTTCAGCCTCCTCCACCTACCATCTACCCCAACACCAGCTACTGCCTGGAAGAAGACAGCCCCCTTAAGGGAGTCGAATTCCAAGGATCCAGGCGTGCACACGTCATTGCATCACAAGCACGAATCACAACAGATTCTGAGAACGGAAACCTTTTGAACTTCCGGGTCTCTGAGGAAGTCGTCGGCACAGCCCAGAGTGGCAGGGGAGAACCGAGAACAGAGGACTGACAGAGAGGGATTCCCGGGTAGAGGAGCCTGACCGAGGAGCCCGAACCACGAGAGTTTGACCGGGTGCAGGCAGCGGTCTTTGTTACAGAGCCGCTTGTGGAGGGGAGCGAGGACCGGGGAAGAGAGCAACGCCGTGAAGTGACCCGCCACGTTCCCGGAGGAACGTGGCTCTCTCAGGTGCGTGGACGCCTTAAGGGTAAGGGCGGGCGGAGATCTCCGCTCCGCCAGCGGAGTATGTGGAGAATTCGCCACTTCGCGCTCTGCTGAGAATGCGGAGTAAAGGGCAAAACTCTGACTCTGCAGCGGAGCGGAGTTAGCCAGCCCCCCGCTAAATAGGCTCCCCGCCTCCACCCCCTCCTAATAAAATAATACTTACAAAGTAATTTAAAAGAAATACATTCACTTACCTGTATTGCAGCGTCCCCGGGCTACCCTCCCTCATTGAATGTCAGGTAAGTGAAACCCACTGTACCCTGTACAATCCGTATGACTAAGTTAGTTTTGTTGTCACGAGTTAACAAGAAGTTAGTCGCAAGCAGATCAGATTGCAAGGACCGAAGAATTTCTGTATGTTCTGTATGTTCCGGAAGCCAGCTGGAGCTGACATTTTGGACATCAAATTCAACTGAGGGATGTGAGGGTGGGTTGGTGGAAATGTTTCAGATCCTGCTATGAATGCCTGACGTTTTTTGACGGGCAGGAGCAGAAATACATAGTAAACTCTTAAAAAGAGCGAACGGGTAGTCTAGCTTGCATCACCTTCCCCTGCTGCTTCTGAAAATGACGGTGTGGTTGCAGTCAGTCAGGCCATGGCAGGTGTAGGTTATGGATGCACCCGCTTCCTGCCCATACACAGCCAGATTCTATTCACCACTGCTGCTCGAACAAGCAAGCTTTTTTTAAACTTTTTAAATTGCGCCGTATTCACTTGTCCGTACCTTTGTGTCCTGGCTTGTTTCAGCGTTATTTCTGGCAGCTGCCGCAGACCCCGGTCCGTCACGGCTTGTGCCGATTGAACGGAGGGTCGCCACGGCAACCATACAACTTCCAGTTTAATTGCCGGAAGTTGCAGTCAGCGCTCTGGCTTTAATCGTATCATCCCCTATTTAAAGTAGGGCAGGGCGCGGACGCGCGCAGCGGCGCTCTGTTTTGAATCCTTGCCTCGCTCTTTGTACCCGGCTAACTTCCAGGCAAAACCTCCACTTTGACAGCAGATTCTATTCACCACTGCTGCTCGAACAAGCAAGCTTTTTTTAAACTTTTTAAATTGCGCCGTATTCACTTGTCCGTACCTTTGTGTCCTGGCTTGTTTCAGCGTTATTTCTGGCAGCTGCCGCAGACCCCGGTCCGTCACGGCTTGTGCCGATTGAACGGAGGGTCGCCACGGCAACCATACAACTTCCGGTTTAATTGCCGGAAGTTGCAGTCAGCGCTCTGGCTTTAATTGTATCATCTCCTATTTAAAGTAGGGCAGGGCGCGGACGCGCGCAGCGGCGCGCCGGTGGCGCGCCAAAGGCAAGCCCGTCTGCGCCTGACCGACGCCAGAGGCCAGGACCCCTGCTCTGTACTTCCTCCTACCGACATCCTGTCCAAGGAAAATTCAGTGGTAACATGGCAATTTTAAAATATTCGAATACCGAGTTAAAAGATTTAAATAAATCCCACTTAGGTCCCAATGCCACATTAGCAGAGGAAATACTCAGACATTCAGACATCTCCCGCCTACCAGGACCCATTAATTTAAATAAAGTCCCTACACCTAACGACCTTAACCAACCTAGTTTTCTCGATCAACTCAGCGCCATCTATTTCAATGCGCGCTCTGTTCCAAAAACACTCAGTAGAGATATGGAGCCTCTTGGATCTGGCCGCTCCGGACATTTGTTTTGTCACGGAAACTTGGCTGCATGAACACGCTCCCCTGATGTGCACATCGCCTCCCTCCTCAGTACAAAGTAATTAGAATAGACAGGAAGGAGAAAAGAGGAGGAGGTCTATTAATAGCCTTCACTGAGGACTTGAATATCACAGCTTTAGAAACCATTATCTCAGACCACATAGAATTATGTATCTTTAAAATTGAAGGCCTATCTAGTGGTACCTGGAGAGGGGCTCTAATCTATCGTCCCCCTGGTCCCAAAGGTGATTTCTCCGATAAACTGTTAGAGACCCTTGCGCCGCATGTATTGGCCTCTGATAATTTTTTTCTTATTGGAGACTTCAATTATCATGCTGAGATTCTATCAAACCCGGACACCGACCAGCTGATCACAAACATGAGCACTCTCGACTCGTCCAGCTGGTCACAGGTCCCACCCATAGCGCTGGTCATACACTCGACCTTCTCTTTACAAATTTCTCAGGAATTACAGTTGAACCCCCGGCGCCACTATTATGGTCAGACCATCATTTATTAAAATTTGCTATCTCTACTAAAATGACCAAAAATGATCATAAAAATGCATCAATACTGCGAAGATCATGGCGTAAAGTCACTCTGCCTCTCTTCTCAAAACATTTTTGCCCAGACCATCTAGGATTAGAAACTAGTGTAGATCAAGCAGCACTAGACCTCGATAAAGCCATTTTGATTGCGCTGGACAAAATTGCCCCCTTTACCCAGGTTAAAATCAAGTCCAGGACTGCCCCCTGGTTCACAGACCAATTAAAAACCACAAAGTTTCTGTGTAGAACCGCGGAGCGTAAATGGCGCAAAAGTAAAAACACGGCTGACCGTGAAATATATAAAAACATCCATCATGGCTACATGACTGATATCAAACAGGCAGAAAATTCTTGCAAAGAACTTTATCAAGTCCTGAAAGAATTTACAACTCCCACCAACCAGTCATCGATCCCTAACTCTCAAGCCTGGACCGACTCTCTTTCCGAATTCTTTGAAGATAAAATTATGGCCATTCATCATTCTTTTCCATCACAACATAACAACACCAATTCTGAAGATGTGCTTAGCATGTCCTCTGACCCCCACACATCCTGGACGAATTTATTAAATTCGACACAAAGGCAGTCACTACTGTTATGTTGAAGATAAAATAAGGTTCTCCCACTCGATTATGTACCTCCAAAAATTTTTCCTACAATTTCTCCGGTATTACTGGAAAGTCTCACAGGGCTATTTAACAAATCACTCTCTGAGGCGGACTTTCCTAAAATGTGGAAGGCAGCTAGGGTAAGACCTATCCTAAAAAAAAACACTGCCGACCCAAAACTGCTCCTAAACTACCGTCCAATCTCTCTACTTCCATACTTTGGGAAAATGTTAGAATCTCTCATTAACCAACAGCTCGTTGACCATCTCGAGAGCCAGGGACTGCTCGATCCCTCTCAGTCAGGTTTTAGGGCGGCGCACAGCACAGAGACAGCTCTGGTCGAGGTAACAGATAACATCAGGTTGGCCTTGGACAAACATCAGTCGGCCATCCTCATCCTGCTCGACCTGTCCGCCGCCTTTGACACCATCTCCCAAAGCATTCTAGAACATCGGCTCTGGGAGATAGGTGTCAGAGGAAATGCCCTCCAGTGGTTTAAGGCTACCTAGCCGACCGAGTAACAACAGTCCAATTGGGTAATAACATCTCATGTGAGAGACCAGTCAAGATGGGAGTGCCACAGGGCTCTATTTTGAGCCCGACCCTCTTCAACCTGTATATGACGCCACTGGCCAAGGTGATCAGATCTTACGGTTTTGATGTCATATCTTACGCAGATGACACGCAGATTCTGATCACTATTGGCCCAGACCCTACTGAAACAAAGCAGCGCTTCAATAAATGCCTGTCCCACATTGACAGGTGGATGAGCTCCAACCACCTACAACTGAATGGAGACAAGTCGGAGATTATGCTCTTCGGCAAGGCACAGGAGCACTGGTCCAACGACTGGTGTCCACCTCACCTTGGCCCTTGTCCAACTTCCAAATTGACGGTACGAAACTTAGGCTTCTACATGGACAATCAACTGTCCATGTAAAATCAGATTAACCACATCATTGGTACCTGTTTCGGAGTAATGCGCAGCCTCACGGAAGGTTTTCAAATGGATTCCGATTGAGGCTAGGGAAACCATTAGTCCAAGGGCTAATAATAAATCGAATGGACTATGGAAACGCCCTACTGTTCTCAATTAATGAAAACCTTTGGACAGACTACAAATTTTGCAGAATACCGCAGCAAGGCTGGTCCTGGATCTTCCGCCCAGATCCTCCTCCGCTCCCTGTTTGAGATCTCTACACTGGCTTCCAGTAAGAAAACGAATTCTCTTCAAGATCCTTTGTCTGATCCACAAACACATGTACGGAAAAGGCCCGAGATACTGGTCCAAGAAACTATGCTGGTACCAACCACGCAGGATGCTTAGATCCAGTAACACATTTTTGCTTACCCCTCTCAAAATCCATATGGCCAGAAAAGGAGGTAGGTCTTTCTCCTTTCTCGCCCCAGCATCATGGAACAAAATTCCTTCCCACTTACGTACCATCTCTGATCACAACTCCTTTCACAAGAGGCTGAAGTCATGGCTATTTGACATATGAGCTATCTTCTCTATCAGAGCCGTCTGCAAGCGCCATGAGACTTCCGAGTGGTGAGAGCGCTATACAAATGTCCCTGATTTGAAGACAAAAAAGAGGGTTGTATCAATGCATAAAGCGGTATGATACGCTGAGCATAATCAGGAATGTATGTCCTCCCGAAATTAAAAAAACCGAGCAAAGATTGTAACTTCTTAAGAGTTGAAGGAGGCTGTAATTGAGCACATTTTTCCAGAAAGTGGGGGCTAACCCCCTCCCTTCATTGTTGAGTTCATAACCCAAAAAGAGAACCGCCATATAAGTGATGTGCGACTTAGCAAAATTAAATTTTGTATCCTAAGTCTGCAAAGGACAAGATGATGATCGACGTAAGAGAAAGCATCAGGATCAATGTCATGTAAAAGTGACAAAACACGCGCAGCAAACGCACCAGGTCTATTCTTATAGCCCATGGGCAATCTTGTAAATCTTTTCTGTTTGCCGACCGCAGTAAATGAAGTCCAGTCACGACTCACAGGAGCCAAATTGTGACTGTCCAAAGTGCTTTTATACTTTTTACAGACAATATTGTTTATTAACGCAGAGCTGTGGGTGTTTTGTACGGCAAACGTGCGAACATGACTGTTCAAATTTCTATAATCCAAAACTATGTGATATGAACGGCCGGTTTTGATATCGGAAAGAGAGGATTATTCATTGATGAAACACAGGGTTCAATTAAACCCTGATATTCCAACTGGGCCAAAATGTCACTAACGGACACTTTCGCCTCTTGTTTGATCGGATACTGCACCTGATGCTGTGGCATTGATCGCAAAGGGATCTCATGTGCCGGTGACTCTCTATCCCAGCCCACCTCATTGCGAAAATTATTACACCCTAATGCTTTATGCACCTTAGCGATAATCCTAGGTAATTTGCGTTGTTTATCATCGTCTGCTACCGCCTCAAGGCACTGACTCACCTGCAAACTAACCGCTTCTCCTTTTATATTGGCTAGTATCATATCAGAGACTATAGGGAATACCCCAACAAGTCTCATCCCCAACTCCAGGGCGGCCTCCGCCCCGTGTTCCTCTTGAACTTTCTTAAGAACTGTCGGAAGCCCTGTCATGGAGGTGGTGCCAAAGCATCGAGAATACAGCGCCTCAAACACCTTCCCCCAGGTGGTGCAATCAGCTAAATTGGGAATAAGACCTTTTGGTAAACTCATTGTAAGGATTCTGTGTTTATCCAAAGGAGAAGTATTGGGAAATACAGCTTCGAGTTGCTCAAACCGCTCAGCTAACCAGAACGGCAATTCATCCCTATTTTGAGGACGTTTTCCCATCACTGAATGAATCATGATGGGGCTAATTACCATGCCTCCATGTCCTGGTTGCTGAGGAGGGGCTCCAGCCGGAGCCACCTGGATCATGCGGGACATATATTGTACCACACTTCTGTGTATATGAACTAAAGATTCATGTAATTCTCGCAGCTCTGCATGTGAAACACCACAATAATTTGGGTGTGGTGTAAACCTGCCAAAACCGGCCATGTGGCCCCGTTGACTGATAAAGGGCCTAAACGGACCACCGTAACAGGGTGAGGTAGGGCGCCATTAAACCAGATGGTGTGCTCCCAAGCTGACAACGGAACTGCAAGTGACCGATAAGGTCTATAATCCCGGGGAACCGCGGCATGTTCATATTCATGAAAGAAATTATCATTCCCATCCACCCCCGGGAATTTTACCCAAGAATAAAAAACCTCGAAGCGAGAAGCAACTTTCGCTTCAACCACAAAGATAATGATTGCTCCCGCAACTGGGACTCCATGTTGCATCAAATGAGCAGTCAGTGCTGCACGATTTTGAGCAGATATAGCAATAGCCGTTATCAAACTAGAGAGTATAACTAGGAAAACGGCAGCGCAACACTGTGTATTAAAGAAGAAAAAACAAAACCTTTTATAATCCAAGCTTGAAAAACCTATAATCTCTAATATAGGCGGTAAAACCCTCGCACCACGGACGTCTCCGGTAATCGGTGAGAGGGAATTATGGACAAGCACAAGCGCTACTCAGGGATCTTGCGAATAAGTATCAGACCAAACGTTGGTGGTGCCATGTTGCAGGGATTCTGCACATACACAGAACTATGCGCAGGATTATGGGACCTCAGTGTATGGGGCTAAGCCCTCCTACCGCCTTAGTGCCCACGAGCTATAGTGCCTCACTTGCTCTCCTACTCACAAATGGAGAAACCAATGATTAGACACCCCAGAACACAACACTCCCGGATCTCTCTGGAATCGTGGTTAGAAGACACACCTTTTCACTCACATTCTCGTCCACAATAAGATCTGACAGAGACACGAAAATAGTTTAAAATATTTATTTTAACTAACGTGCTCTAAAATGCAGTATACAAGCCACAACCAGCAGCAAAATGCATAATATCAATACAGCTAGCATTGCAGCAAGGCCATATATCATAAAGGGAGATGTCATCTTATAAAGACAGTGGATAAAGGACTATAAGGCCTAACCACCCTCCGCTTGGTAAGCAGAAGTAATATTATATAACAGAAGAACTCTGGGCTGTGTCAGCAGACCCCATACCTCAGGCCATAGATCGTATTTCTACATCAAAGGTGCGGGTTGCTCTTCTCCCTGGAAAGGTCCCTCTCCAAGTGTTCATTACCCAAACATGCATGCCCATAATATAAAAGTACGAGTCGCCAGCAAAAACAGCTGCATTGGTATGTTTTGTCTAAGTGCTAGGGCCTGACCAGAACAGAATAACAAGAGTCAGTGTTTATCGACCTTGCTCACAATGTTCAGACAAACTCCAGGAACAGGAAGAGAACGAGCACAGCAGAGAGTTCTCATGTGAAAGACATAAAGAGAGTCGTGCAAAAATAAAGACATGCAGTGTCGTGGGCAAAAGCAGCATCATGGGTACCGGGCTCATGCTAACTTAGCGATGTCGACAATGTCCATATCGGCCACGTGACACTTTGTGGTGTGGAAACACAGTTTGGGTGGGGTTTCCCAGAGGCCACTAGTGAGCGAGAAACAAAGTGGGTTCTCAGGGATGCGAGGACCGTTCTGCCCACACGAGATTAGGGAGTGCCTGGTGCGTGCGGGACACGGAGGACCCATGCAGCATTTACTTTTTGGCTGGAGATATTGTGTGGGCTTAAGGGAAGCCGTGCACCCATCCTACGCAGGAGGAGTACCTCACCAGAGCTCAGGGAGAGTTGCTGCACTTGTGTCAGTGGGGCAGGTTAAGGAATCCCTACCCCCCAACGCATTGGCCCGAGGATCCGGCCCTGTGTGGTCAAAGGGCAGCGGTCTGTGGGTGTGGTATGCGCCTGCCTCCCCATAAAATACGTTAAAATATGCCCCATGTCCTGTCCCACCCAGGGGCTGAAATACAAATAAGCGACGGAGACAGCGAATCCTCAGCGAAATTGTGGAAAATAGAAAAATAAAATGCTTGGTGTCCCAGGCATGGTCAAAGGGCAGTGGTCTGTGAGGCCTTGGAGGGCCCCAGATGTGCTACCTCTTGAGGGGCAGTGTAAGAGGCTGCCTTGTGTGTTTTGCAGCCTCACCGTGCTCGTGGTCTGCTGCATTTGCCTATCCTGCACGCAGGGGGGCCCAGCGAGGCCCATATATGTTCATAGTGATTTTCATGTGATTTGTTGCATTCACCTCTATTTTTATGCCCTAATGTTATGAGAAAGGTTGTTGTAATCCTTGTGAATAACAGACAACAAGTATCATTTTCAGAAACTGCATTATATGTACAGTGAGGGTGTAGGGTGTTGTTTTCATGATGGTGTTATGACATGCGCAACTTATACATATTTACCTTATTGCACTAAATGTGGTGTTATGAAAATTGCCTAGTTGGCAAAGTGATTTATGATCTATGTGATGTTATAACAATTACCTAGTTGGCAAAGTGATTTATGTGATTTTGGTCTATGTGTTTTATATACAAAATATGAGATATTTTACATAACGTGATGTGGAGTCTCTTTTGTGATGTGTGTAGTGTGTCACTGGTGTGTGTGTTGTGCAACCACTTTACACATTGCCTCAGGGATCAGCCTGACTGCTCTGCCAAGCTACCAGGGGGTGAGCAATGGTTATCTTTGGTGCATAACTCTCTTACCCTGACTAGAGTGGTGGGTTCTGCCTGGCTTGGGGACATACCCTAGCCAACCAGAATACCCATTTCAAACATATATATATATATATATATATATATATATATATATATATATATATATATATATATTCACTGAAAAAACCATAGGTTTCAGACACGTTATAGTTACAAATTAGCATTTAAAAAACCTTGAAATTCACTGAAAAACCATAGGTTTTAGGGACAGTTATAGTTACTTGGACATTGCACTCGTACAAAACCCGTGAAATTCCCCGTTATAGTTAGTTCAGCTAACTATAACTCGCGCCTCCGCAATGCACTGCTGATGACGTCACATATTACATCACTCATGACATGGTCAGTGACATCACTGATGACATCACTGATGACATCTCAAATGACATCACTGATGACATCATCCAGTGACTGTGTGTTTCTGTAAAGTTTAAATATTTTTAAAATATATAGGAAAAGACGTATTGAAGAATGAGTGGGTGTGTAAGTGTCTGTATGGATGATTTAGTAGGTGCGTGACTGACTCTATAAGTGAGTGATTTAACGTATCTTACTGAATGCATGGGTTAGTGACTAAACTGGGTGTATGTCTGTATCCGTCTGTCTGTTGCTGTGTAAGTGGCTGCATGTGTTTGTGAATAGCTAAATGAGTGTCTATATGAGTTATTGAATGCTTGTCTGAGTATCTGTATGGGTGCCTGAGTGTTTGTGTGGGAGGGGTGTGTGCAACTCTGTGCATAGATGTGTGAGTGGGTGATTCACTGGGTGGATGGTTTCAAGAGTGCATCTGTGATAGACTGTATGGGTGGGTAAGTGTGTGTAAGAGTGTGTTAGTGAGTGAATGTATGTCCCAGTGGTACATGTGTGAGTAACTACATATGTGAAAGGCAGTATATATGTGTGTTGGAGTATATAAATAGCTATAAGCAAGAGTGAGTGATTGTGATAGTGGCTGTATGGATGATTGTGTGCTTGTATCAGTGATTGTATAAGAGCGTAACAATGTGCTACTATTTGTATGAGTAAGTGAGCTGGTGTGTGTATAACTGTATAGGTGAGTAAATGGCAGTGTGTTTAATTATTTGCATGACTGACTAGGTGTGTGAATATCTCTATGGATGAGTGGCGTTGCTTGAGTGTCTATATAGGAGTAAGAGTGCATATGATAGTCCTAGTACTGAGTGACCGTAAGTATGAGTGACTGTACGGGTGAGTGAGTGGATGTGTGTGTGTAGACCTAAGAATCAGTGAGTGGGTATGTAGTTATTGGTGTTGGAGTGTCTATGGTTTTGCGAATGGCAGTCTGTAATTTAGAGTGGGTGTATCAAAGGTTATATTAGGGTGTGAGGAGGTGCATCAGATTATCACGTGGATGATGTCATCAGTGATGTCATTTGAGATGTCATCAGTGATGTCATCAGTGATGTCACTGACCATGTCATGAGTGATGTAATATGTGACGTCATCAGCAGTGCATTGTGGAGCGCGAGTTATAGTTAGCTGAACTAACTATAACGGGGAATTTCACGGGTTTTGTACGAGTGCAATGTCCAAGTAACTATAACTGTCCCTAAAACCTATGGTTTTTTCAGTGAATTTCAAAGGTTTTTTAAATGCTAATTTGTAACTATAACGTGTCTGAAACCTATGGTTTTTTCAGTGAATTTCAAAGGTTTTTTAAATGCTAATTTGTAACTATAACGTGTCTGAAACCTATGGTTTTTTCAGTGAATTTCAAAGGTTTTTAAATGCTAATTTCTAACTATAACGTGCCTGAAACCTACGTTTTTTTTAGTGAATTTCAAAGGTTTTGTAAATGACAATTTTTAAATGTATTAATTGTTATATTAATTTTTTTCATACTGATTTAGTACATTTTTAGAAACCATTTTTTTACATATTTTATTTTTTAAATTACATTGTAATTACATTATACATTACATTACAAAAATACTTTCTCTTAATGAATTACTTTAGTTTAAATACTTTGCAGATAGGCAATAGACTTTTAAGTACAGTAGTTACAGTTGTTGCAATGGGCAACACATTTTCAAACACAATGCAACATTCAGCTCAATGTGAATTTCTAGTTAAATGCAATTAGTTACTTTATGGATTACTTTTCTAACCACAGGACTGGATCCTAGATTCAGTCCTGGTACATCTCCTGTAAACAGTTGAGTAAAAGCGTTTTGGTTACAGTCGTGATTTTTAAGGAATATTATTGTATTTTAAAAGTTGACACTTGGAAACTTTTTCTCATAGAATCACCAATGTTATCCTATGGAAGGAAATTCACTTAGCAGGTAAAAACTGTTATCGTTACTTTTTCTTACTCAGTGTTGGATCCTGGATCCAGCACTGGTGCATCTCCTGTAAACAGTTGAATGAATGCGTTTAAGTCATACAGGCGATTTTTAAGGAATATTTGTAGTTTGTGAAAATCGACACTTTGAAAGTTTTCTGCTGAAAACCAGACAATGGATTCCTATGGAAGAAAATATAAGTTACTGGTAAGTACGGTTAAAATTACTTTTCAGGACCAGTACTGGGCTGAAAGATGCAGCACTGAGGTCTCTCCTGATAACAGGTGAGTAAATCAGAATTCGGATTTCGGCTGATTTTAGAGGAATATTTGTATGTTTCAAAATCAACACTTAGAAGAATTTCCAAGTGAAACCAGTCAATGTTAGCCTATGAAGGAAATTCAAGTTACCGGTAAGTACGGTTAAAATTACTTTTCAGGATCAGTACTGGGCTGAAAGATGCAGCACTGAGGTCTCTCCTGATAACAGGTGAGTAAATCGGAATTCGTATTTCAGCTGATTTTAGAGGAATATTTTAAAGTTCCAAAACTCCACACTTAGAAGAATTTCCAAGTGAAACCAGTCAATGTTAGCCTATGAAGGAAATTCAAGTTACCGGTAAGTACGGTTAAAATTACTTTTCAGGATCAGTACTGGGCTGAAAGATGCAGCACTGAGGTCTCTCCTGATAACAGGTGAGTAAATCGGAATTCGTATTTCGCTGATTTTAGAGGAATATTTTAAAGTTCCAAAACTCCACACTTAGAAGAATTTCCAAGTGAAACCAGTCAATGTTAGCCTATGAAGGAAATTCAAGTTACCGGTAAGTACGGTTAAAATTACTTTTCAGGATCAGTACTGGGCTGAAAGATGCAGCACTGAGGTCTCTCCTGATAACAGGTGAGTAAATCGGAATTCCTATTTCGGCTGATTTTAGAGGAATATTTGCACAATGGTGAAGGGAGGGGCGGGCCTGAGGTGACATCTTTGCAAACGCGCCCGTGGCGCGCTTTAGGTTGGGGGATTAAGTCCCTTGAATCCTGAGGGTCCCTAGGGGCCAACTAGACCACCAGGAACCTCCAATATGCGCTAGGGGCTGCGCTGCAGAGACGTGTAGAGAGGCCACACCCCTTTACACCTCTCTGCAACGCAGCTCTGTGGCGCATTCTGGATGTACCTGTTGGGCTAGTTGGCCTCAGGGACCCTCAGGATTGAAGGGGATTTAATTCTCCATCTTAAAACGCGCCACGGGCCTGTTTGCACACATGTCACCTGAAGCCCCGCCCACTCCCTTCACCACTGTGCAAACGCGCCCGTGGCGCGCTTTAAGTTGGGGGATTAAGTCCCTTGAATCCTGAGGGTCCCCGGAGTCCAACTAGCCCACCATATACTCTCCAAAGCGCCACAGAGCTGCGTTGCAGAGAGGTGTAAAAAGGGCGTGGCCTCTGTACACCTCTCTGCAAGGCAGCCCTCTGGCGCATACTGGAGGTACCTGGTGGGCTAGTTGGCCCCAGGGACCCCCAGTATTCAAGGGAATTGCTTTCTCTGCAAACGCGCCAGGGGGCGCGTTTGCAGAGTGGTGAAGGAAGGGGCGGGGCCTGCAGGCCCGATCGTTTTTTTGTTTGTTTTTTTTTCTCCTGAAGGGGGCTGTGTAGCCCCCTTCCTTTTTCTTTTTTGGGCCCTGGGGACCCCATCCCCCAGGGCCTTACACTCTTTTTAAATTACCTTTAAAAAAAACGGGAAGGGGGCCGCGTGGCCCCTTCCCTGGGCCTGTATTGGCCCCGGGACCCCATCCCCGGGGCATGGCCTCTATATTTATTTTTTGAGGGGGCAGCGTGGCCCCCCTCCTCTGGGCATTTTAAGGCCCCGGGGACCCCATCTCCCGGGCCGGCCTTTCCATTTTTTTTTTTTTTTATTTTTTTCTTTTTTGGGGAGGGGGCCACGTGGCCCCCTCCCGGGCCACTACTTGCCCCGGGACCCCATCCTCCGGGGCTGGCCCTTCTCCGTTGGGAGACTGTGGGGGTCCCCAATCCCCCACAGTCCCGCCGGCTCCCACGTCCCTTGGGAGCCGGCATTAGCAGTCCCACATGGGGAGCAGCTGACATGCTGCTCCCCATGTGGAAAAGCAATCGCTTTGGATATTGGAAGAGAGAGCAGGTTTCCTGCTCTCTTCCAATATCCAAAGCAGTTTGCTATGGCAGGACGGGAGCCGCGAGGCTCCCGTCCTGCCATAGCAAACTACAGTGTCCCGGGGTAGGCACCCGGGACACTGCAGGAGCCGGCCCTGGGGGTGGTGGTCCCCAGGGCCATCAAGGGTTCCAGGATGAGGGCCGCGCGGCCCCCTCCCATTCAGTACACAGCCCCGGGGAGGTGGTGGTCCCTCGGGCTCTGGAGTCCGTAACGGACCCCCATATTAAAATGTTTAGTGCCCCGGGAGGTGGTGGTCCTCGGGCGTGTGGGGGCTGGAGCCCCCCACACAGGTTTAATAATGTATGTAAAAAGCCCCGGGAGGTGGTGGTCCTCGGGGCTGCGGGAGGGCTCAGAGCCCTCCCGCACCATTTTTTAAAAAGCCCCGGGGGTGGCAGTCCTCGGGCTTGGGGGCCCTTTGAGGCCCCCACACATTAAATTATCCCTCCACCATGCCCCCGGGACTTGGGCCACCCGGGGCCAATTAACATCAGGCGGGAGACCGCGCTTCGATTTTCGGCAGGATTCGCGCACCCTGAGCGCATCCTGCCGATTTTAAAAAATTTTTTTTTTTGCCCAGGGGTCCTTGTGGGACCCCCTGAGCAAACCTAGGGGTCAGGGTGTTTCTACTCCTGCCCCCTTTGTGCGCTTGCGCACTTGTTTCTGTCCCTCGGTTCTACCGAGGGATAAAATGGCTGCCAACATTTCCTGAATCGGAATGTTGACAGCCAGCTGACAGCCAATTAACATGCAGCTCGTGATCGGGAGGGTACGCGGACCCTACTCGTCCCTAGATATCACTAACTTTTTACTTTTCATTTTCTCAGCAACTACTGAACGGATTTACACCATTTAACAAAATGGGTTCTTTCTGAACCAAGAACTACCTCTTTGCCAAATTTGGTGTAATTCCGTTCAGCAGTTCGGGCTGTAGCCGTGTCTAAAGTTTCCTATGGGAAAATGCATGGGGAAAAGCGCTTTGGGACCCCCTCTTTTCCTCGGCCCCCGCTTGACGTATCACCCCGAGACTTTCAGGGTAGGAGCGGACCGGAGCGCCCCACGAAGTTTGAAAATTTCAGCAAGATACGTCAACCGGCAAGAGAGTTATTTCAAATAGAATGTCGTGGATTTCCTATGGATAATAGGTTGTGGTGTAACATAGAAAAAGGGAGCATCTTTTATTTCTATTTGCACTACAGGGTTACTTCCACCTTTTCTTCTAAGTGCGCATTGTTAGCGTTGAGTGTAGTTTAACATTTATAAGAAACTTGTGAAAGTCAATTTTGAAGTGATGTGAATGTGTCTCGTTTGCTATGTGAGTGTTTTTAAAAGCAATTCATTTTAGTCCATTTGCGGCCGACTTTGGCAGTGTCCATTGATGTTGCCTTCATTCTCAGTTATTGCTCTCCAGTGAGGCTTTTAGAGATGGCATGCAATTTTCACCCATTCTTGGCAATAATTTGTTTTCTACATGCAGCTTGCTCGTTCTTTATTTTTCTTCCTAGATTTTTCAAATGAATCTAAACAAATTGTGAAGATCTTACGAAGAGAATTGGAGACTGCCTGCGAATTAGATCAAACTGTGGGAAAAATCATGGAGTTTGCCATCCTAAATATCACATTTCAGTCGGGCAAAAAATGTAGAAGACTAAATTAACCAAATTCATAAAGTCACCACCAAGGAAGTGGGAAGCGAAAGGGATACAATGGCTAAAAGCAGAAAACTGTTGAAATGTTATAACTGTAAGAGTTTGCCAAATTGCCCAGAATAAAACAGAGGTGAAAACTTCCGGATAACTCCATGTGGCAGATTAGGGATCTAATAACATGTAGAGCCAATTCGTGGTATGTAATCGATGGAATGTCCTATGCCCGTGTGATGCACGTTGAAGTGGCACGATATGTGAGTTAAAGAAGAGAGAATGTTAGAACACGTCCGTGCGGCTTGATAAATAGAGGTCATTAGCAATGCCACTTCGCCAAGCTTACATGGAAGTGGAGCACAAAGGAGTTTGGGAAACAATTAACTTTTTATGCTTTGGAGTCGGGATTCCATTAAATGTAAGAGGAGGAGAGTCGGTAATTAAAGTTAGATTAGAAGGGAATCAAAGACAAATTCTGAACTTCAGAACACTGATGCCATGTGACTAAATCAAAGTGAGGACTTACATGTCCATCATGCAAGGAGATGAACTGGCTTTTAGTTTGGCATTGGTTGATGGATGGAAAGAAAAAAACTGTAAAAGTATATAAATAATGTGAGAATGATTTGTGAATTTTCTGGTTGTGCAGGAAACATCACACATTAACAGACAGATCTTTTTAAAAAATCGTCCTTTTACGGGATCAATGGTCCCACCTAAATGAGGAGATCCAATCACCAAATAGAGATGAGATGCTACAAAAAATGACTTAATGATATTGGCCCACCGGGGGGGCATTAATAAGAGAACATGTGATAATGCTTATAGCCGTTGGGTCCACGAGGGATAAATATCTCGATTTGTTTAAAATTAAAATTAGTAATTATCGGGTCACCCGAATAATTGGTTGTCAGAAATCACAATGCCCACTGGGCGGTGAAGTCATATATGCAGATTATGTAAATATGAGATGGATTTCATGGTAGGCATAGGATATAACAAAATCGTTTCCCTTTGGGAAGTAGTGGTAGAAGGATATGTTAACAAACAAATTGCTCAAGATGTAAGGATGGTTTATTAGAGTAGATAGTAGATAGTCATTAAAAAGGTATATAAGGCACTGAATAAATTTATATATAAAAAAATATATATATATAAAAAAAAGTAAAAATAATTTTGTAAGATTAGTTGATGTAATGCACACAAATAGGAGTGATTTTCAGGTATTTTTATAAAAAATATGAGGCAATTATAAATGTTCTCACTTTTGGTTTA
Organism: Calotriton arnoldi; assembly: GCA_963921515.1. Classification (NCBI taxonomy): domain Eukaryota; kingdom Metazoa; phylum Chordata; class Amphibia; order Caudata; family Salamandridae; genus Calotriton; species Calotriton arnoldi. The sequence goes on along the minus strand of CAWUFW010006040.1, from coordinate 1,352 downwards.
AACATTTGTTTCACATATCCCACAATTCAACATGGAGGGTTTGATCGAAAATGATGATGTCAGAGATCACATGTTGTTGGAAAAGTGTATTAGTTGGAAGGATTCCAAAAATGTTTGTATCATGTCAACCGTGAGTCAAGTAAACTGTGGTGTCTTCGAAGCTTGGCGTCGGTTGTTCCTTCGAACTGGATACTTTGTGGAAAATAAATTGGTTGGAAGACTATGCCTGCTTTGTGCAGAGTGCGGTTTCTGTAGTCTGGAAGGATTAATGTGGATGTAATATATATATATATATTATCTACTGGCGGTCAGCCAGTAGATAGTTATAGATTAAAACCTATTATCCATAGGAAATCCGCGACATTCTATTTGAAATAACGTTGGCGCCGGTTGACGAATCTTCGTGAAAGTTTCCAACTTGTTGGGGCGCTCCGGTCCGCTCCTATCCTGAAAGTCTCGGGGTGATACGTCAAGCGGGGCCGAGAAAAAGGGAGTCCCAAAACGCGTTTTCCCCATTCATTTTTCCATAGGAACCTTTAGTCGCAGCTACAGCCGAACTGCTGAACGGAATTACACCAAATTTGGCAAGAGGTAGCCCTTGGTTCAGTGTCGTGCCTTTTGCTTAAATGGTGTAAATCCGTTCAGTAGTTCCTGAGAAAATCAAAAGTAAAGTCCACATATATATCTGGGCGGAGCCTAACCACACATGTCATCGTGAGATCTGATTGGCTGTCAGCACTTCATCCTGGAATTGCTGGCAGCCATCTTGGGACCAATATAAATGATAGTACCTCATTGAAATGCATTGTAGTGAATAGAAGATTTTGAGGGTCACCAAAAGGAGAACTATAAAGGGTGATAACAGGCTTTAGTTACATTAGAATTTATTTGTTGATGGTACCATACTAATTTTAGGAATTGTGGTGTATTCTAAGGTGATTTTACCATGTGAAAAACCTTCTGCTGGGATATCATGAATCATGTTTGAGAGAACACTATTTTCTCATGCTTGTCCCATGGAGGTTTGGAAGGTGCTCCAGAAGCTAAAATGAGAGCATATTTTCTGTAAATTCACATTATCTTTCTCACTCATGTGAGAATGAAGTCTGACATTCTCAGTAAAACATGTACATCCAACAAGGGCAGAGACTGTCAGTTGATTCCTTTGTGTTCTACTGCAGCTTCCCAGAGTGTTCTAAAGAACAACTAGAGTGCTAACAGCCTTACTTATGACAAAAGTATGGCACACCTGAAGCCATCTTGATTGGAATAAACTGGTAACACTTAAACAATTTAATTTAAAAGGAACAAAATGATGGGGTTCATTTTGTCATAGAAGTATGGTTAGTGCT